>PVKZ01000249.1:0-702531 GCA_004027375.1 Macroglossus sobrinus
CCTCCCCTCCCCTCCCCTCTCCTCCCCTCCTCTCCTCTCCTTTCCTCTCTTCTCCTCTCCTCTCCCTCCATATGTGTCTGTCTCTGTCTCTGCCTCCTGTAAACTCTTTGAAAGAAGGTGTTAATTTACTGTATCTTCAGCACACAAATAGTTTTCAGAGTACAGAATCAACTTTGTTAAGGTAGCATTTAGTGCAAAGAAGGGGAAGGCAATGAAAAGAAATAAGGAAAGTTAAGGGTATGTTGTCAGTAGTGCAGGAGAGAGAGAATAAAGCTCTTGAATAGCCTTGGTAGAAACAGACTAGAACTATGAACTGTGTGGAAAAAATTTTGCATGATTTGGTAAATTATACAATTAAAGGCACCAAAGAAGGGGAAATTGATATATAACTTTGTTTCCTTTCTTGTAACACTGTAAGAATAATGATTTAACTCAACATTATGGGAAATTTTGAAAAGCCAGAAAGTTATGTATTAAATAATTTATACAATTTTCAAACAAGCACAGTATATTAACATTTTACATTTCTTAATTAATGATGAAATTGATGTATAAAATAGTTTTAATTTGTGGGCAATCTGAATAGTAATTAAGCCTTGAAGATAATACCCATATTTCTTCTCCATGTACTTTTTAAGAAAATTCAGTGGACATATTTTGTTCACTCATTATAACAGTGAGAACACACAGAACAATAAAACAGGCAAAAATATATCTATTAGTCAAAGTCCTCTGTTTTTTACTTGACCCCTTTAAGGCCAGAGTTTCCAACTTAATATTGTAATCAGCAAAAAATGTGCTTATGTCTTTTACATGTTTTGTGTGAGCAAAGAATAAGCAATTCCAGCAAACCTGTCATCTGTGTGACATATCTAGGGTAGATCCATCTAGTTCTAACCTATAGGTAATGATGGCATAGTTTATAGTGTCCATTTAAAACAGAAATATTCAATCCATCCCTGAGGCAAATACACTCACTACTCTATCAGCTAACAAGGTGACTTTCTTTCATGCTTTGTGTCTTTTTGAAGCTCCATCCCTCACCATTGCCTACCCTCTTTATATCTCTGAATGAAGTAGAAATTGACTCTGATTTTTAAGTCTTGTCTGTGCCTTTAAACACAAGGCAGTTAGTTGCAAGGAAATTAGAAGGCATTTTTTTTTAATACAAAAAGTAGATAATGAAAAATGAAAAGACATGCTTAAAATGAGATTCAACCAGTCTCTTTGTTTTTCTACTTTTTTATTAAATACAGTGCAATGCTGATCTTACAAGTTTATATCCCTCCCTCAAAAAAAACATAATATCTAAGAAGAAGAGATTTGTATTATATTAATGTTTTAGACAGATTTTTTTCTAACATTTGATAATGCAATATGTTGTATATTTTCCACATTATAGTACTTAATATCTAAAATAACGTGATAATATAATTTGATCTTTAAATTCACAAGGCATTTTTTAATATTATTTTCTCTAAGCTTTTCCAGTTTGAGTTCATAGTCAGAACTGAATCAAATGACTATTTCTATTATAACATTTAAATTAAACCATAATAATAATAGTTAAGTTACTTTAAGTTATTTCTATTTCATATATATATAGATAGATAGATAGATAGATACACATATATATATATAAAATGATCAACACTCATAAAAATCTTTGTATCATAGCATCTATAAACATGATAGCAGAAGACTGCCAAAAGCTAAGTGGGATATTTATAATAAGCTATAATTTAGGGCAAAACAATGATTAAAATTTTAATACCCTAATAACTTTATCATGTAAGAGTCATATTCATTAAGTGCTTAATTATGCATAGTACCATGCACATTTTATACAAAAAAAATATAAAAATCTATCTTGATGTTAATAAAAGAATCACCCAGAGCCTAGAAAATAATCTTACATTCTTATCAAGTTATAGGAGGAAAACGAAACCAGGAAGCAAAATAAAATGATCTTAGTTGAGAGGACTGTATCCATAAACTACAGATGCAAAAAAATGAATTTCTTTGTATCTCTAAAGGATTTATTTGTACTTTGCTTCATTAGGACCATGTCTATCAATCCCTTGAAATCTAATTGGCCACATGGTACCTTTTGACGCTTGTGTTTGTCTATCAGGATTTGAAAAACAAAATATTGAGACAACCTCAAAATTTTTTAAAAACATTTTGATGTTTTAAAATGTATTGTTCTAATAATTTCAGGAAAAAAATGAACTTTTATTTCTTTAGAATTGGTTTTCAGGATTTAGAGAGTGGGTAGCAGAACTTCGTTCTGGTTACAAATTAGATTCTTTTCAGATTGCAACAAATTACGGCCACTTATGTAATTTTACTTCACAGTTCAGACTTGGCATTTATACACAGAAGGACATTTTGGAAAGAATTTCTAAATGTAACTTTAAAGAGTATTTCCAGCTCTCTAGTGAGCATTCTGCTATGTAAATGGACTGTGTTAATGTGTTTGACTAAGAGTTATGGTTGGAATTGTTTTTAGATCTATTCTGCTACTGTGCAAACAGATAGAGCCTTAGGTGGCTTTATGCTCCACTAAATATTGCTAGTAAAATTCCTTGTGTTATTAACATATCATAAAATAATATTTGCTTTCAAGTCCACCATATTCAAGAAACATAAAAACTGTACTATGTCAGATTTAATTGACCACAGGGTTAGCTTGCACTGATAAAATCTGAATTATAGAAGAGTTTAAAAGAAATGCTGCTTTTTCACTTGTGCGGGCTCCAAATAGATTATTAAAGGAAATGGACATGAATGGTTTGTTATGAGCCTTACTGTAGTAATGTCCTTGAGTCTATGCCGCGGAACTATCTTATAAGTAAGGTCATTGTAGAAGAGTTTTATTTGGTGGCTCAGTAATTAAATGTTCCAAATGGTGTCCATCTTCTATCTCTTGTTAATAGAATTACATCGTTTCCCTAGTACTTGACATCTGGAATTTATCTTTCTTTTATATAGTTCTAAAAGGCTTATTCAGTTTTTAAACCTTTCCCTCATAGATTATAAACACATGACATGCCAGGAAGCAAGATCTCAAATGCCCTAGATCATGACAGTTTTCCATTTTCTTTTATACATTTAGAATTAAGTCGGGAATTTAAGGAAGATTGCATGAAGGTGAGAGAAAGCACGGGATAAGATGGTTAACAAGATTATGTGCTCCTTTGAGGGTAGTTATCATTCCCAGGGGACTGAAAAAAAAAGAGACATTTTAAAGGTGTATTAACCTAGATGAACAAAAGCAATGGACAAGTCTTGCTTAAGGAAGAGACAAAGCTTTTATAGACCTGAGGCATGACTACCCACCATGACCCACCCAATTAGGAATTTTATGATCAGATCACCCTGTGAGGTTACTTTCGATCAGATTTACTACAGAGCCCTCTTTTCATTCATAGGTATATTATTTTATTCAAACACCAAGAATCAAAATAAAGCAAACCTAACTACAGCATCAGCATTCTTTTAGAAATGTGGAGTTAAAAATCTCCCCAGCTCCCTAGTCAGACTTGGAGCTCTGCTTTCCATTCATCTTCTTAGGTAAACCTCAGAACTTATTTTGTGACACATAATTGCTGCTCTTCCTAAGAAAGAGAATGCTGAGCATGAAAGATGAAGGTTTTTTTTTTTTAGCCACTCTGTCTTGTACCCCAAAGCTAAAAGTTTTCTATATTGAAAAAAAAAATGTTATTGTTAAATGAAATATTGTTTTTGGTGCAATTTATTCCAAAGAGCATCATTGTCCTGCTAACGCATTTAAAATGCCCACTTCACATCTGCTATTTGTTCTGCCAGGTATAAAAAATAAAGTCTAAAGATGGGACATTTCAGTCTGCTATATGATACAGATTTTCCAAGAGGTAATAAGAGACAGTCTCCCTTTACATATTGCCCACAAGTAAAAATAAATTTTGCTTCAGTTTGCACAGCACCAATGTGGTGCTCTTTTAAACAGAACTTATCACATATTTCTGTGAGGGAGCAAAGATGTGATAAGATAAAAAAAAAATGAAGCTTCAAGTTATCTTTCTAATCCTTATACCTGGGATTACTTTCAAAGAGTGTGTTTGCTCTTATCTCAGGGGAAATTCTTTTTTCCTTGGACTACAAGGTTCTGGTAAAGTATTTTAGAAAACATGGTATACTGTTTGTGATGATAACAAAAACTATCCATCTTTTGAGAGTCTTTTACATAGTATAATATATCAAACATATTTACTTATTCTTTTAACCTGTTTCTGGACCCCTGCTCCTTTCCCAGAGACAAAGTGTCCTTGTTATGGGAGAACAAACAAATTATTCTTCTCTATGCTCTAAAGATTGTCTGAAGTGGGCTTTTCTTTATAGTTTTCGAACTCCAGTCCAAGCTCTTATTTTCTATGTTTATAAGTGACTGACAAAACAAATGAAATTTTCCCATTGAGATGCCATTAGTTAATCAGTTATCCCGTTAATCATATTTTTAAGCTTATTTTGCCTTAAAGTACTATATAGAAAGAAATAAACACATAGGTTATCTGCAAAGTATATGTTTCGGACAAAAATCAGTTTTACTGTAAGGGAAGTAGTATCCGAAGGATTAAAATTATATATTAGTTTACCACTCATAAAAGGAAGAAAGTTAGACACAAATATCACAATGTTCTAAGTGGCATTAAGAAAAAAAAGTGACATTAAAAGAACTATTTCCTAACAACATGCAATCAGAGGCAGAGTTATTAAGAGTTTCAAGGACAAAGAGAGAGGGTGTGTGTTTGTGTGTGTGTGTGTGTGTGTGTGTGTGTGTGTGTGTGTTTCATCTCTGAAAAGAATAAAAGAAACTTCTCACAGCTGGAGCATGGTTCTGTTCTAATCAACAGAAGGACACATGTAGGAAGTTGAAGTAGGTTTCACTTCTGGGAATGTGCATTTATATTATTTTAGGAGATTTTAAATTTAATATCATGTATATATGTAGAAGCCGGAATTCTTGAAAACTATTTTTGTTTATTTTTTTGTGGTTTAAATCCATGTCCTGCCAACTTGCACCACGATTCCTAGATTTAATTGAAAGCTTTGGAGGACTTTAGTAAGAATCAAACATCTAAATAAAAATTTCCCCTAATCCTCACAGGGTTTTATAGAAAAAAAAAAAGGAGAAAAACTGCTTGTGTCTGTTAGGCATTATTAGTGGACCGTCCCATTTCCTTGAGGGGTGATTTGTTGCTTGTGAGTTAAGTGTACCTTTATTATTTATGATAATAGCCATCTAAAATATCTTTAATAGTAACTTGAAGCCTAAACAAAGCACTAACAAACATCAATATCTCTAAATTATATTTGACAGAATCAATTTTGCTTGGTTGTGATATAGCAAACTGAATTTTGGGTTTTACTCAAAATAAAGTATGTTTTAAGTTACTGCATTATCTAGTGCTGTATTTACGTTAGTGACATTTCATCTTATACATGGCTGTGGGGTTTAAAACTTCTACCTTAATTTACATGCAGATATTATACCAAGGATGTAACAATGCTTTTAAACTCTAAATGTTTTTCTTTGCAGAACATTCAAAAAAGTGTATCATTCAATTTATATATGTCGGAAAATATGCATAGGAAGTTGCTTTATTTTCCTTTCAAATTAAGATTAAGCAAATTCTATTAAACATGATTTATAGAAAAGTGTAAAAAAAACTAAAAATCATCAATATATACATTACCTAAAGTTCTTCCTAATAAGTATTGCATTATCTGCCATAGATAGAAGAAAAAGATAAACAAGATGACCTATGACTTTAAAAGGTTAATTGAACAGCTTCTATTGATAAGGAAAACACACACACACATTGTATATGAAAAAAAGAAATGTTTCTCAAAATGAATTGCTAAGGTAGCAATTATTTGGAAAAGTAGAGTAAGATTAGTTCAACTTTGGCTTTATCAGTCAAGAGAGACATGGAAAATGTGAGCAGGCCATGAAATGATGGATTATGTGGACAGGAGAGAACATAAGGAAGACCATCTGTTGCCATTTGGGTTCTTTGAAAACAGATGCTGAGATGTTTGAGGTTTAAGGTGTATATTAGGAACAAATGCTTGTGAAAGAAAAATGGGGCAAGCAGGATTGGGAAGAGAAAGAAGGTGAACTCTGACATGGGCTGACAAAGCCTCAGCCAACCAGCAGGAAGTCTAAAGCAGGTCTTCTGCATGAGAGGGTCCTGAATCAGGTTGAAATGGAGCCTTCGACCCTTCCACGGGTGGTCATCAGGAGTAGAAAGATCTAAATGGCTTCCTGCAGCTGAGACTGCCCCTGAAGTTGCTGGGACCTGGAGGCTATCTGTTGATAATACTGCCCACAGCTGAAGAAGTCCTTACTTGGAGAGAGAAACGGGTGATACATTTTCACATCTATCATGTCATTTCTTGTTCGAGTAAAACACTGGAGGAGGGAATAAGCAAGGTTAAGTTTGAGGATGGGCTGTCAATGGTAAGGACCTGTTAGAGTTGAAGGTCATTGAAGGTCAAAATCAAAAGATAGGGACCAGCAGGCTGCGGAGCTCTTGAGTGCCAGTATGAGAATTTTCTCTTCCTAGAAGAACAATAAAAGCAGCACTTTAGAAAGATGCCGTGTGTAATTTTATAGGCTGTGTGTCTATTAGGGAAATAAGAAGGGTTGGAGTAAAAAAATGATGATTCTCTTAAAAATGGTACCTGCATATAGATATCAAAGATAGTATCTTAAGAGTAAAACCATTCCAAACTAGCAAAGCATTTTAGCAAAATATGTTGTTTGAACAGTGAATTTATACAAGACACTTTCACCAGATTATTAATATATAAATATATAGATAGATAGATAGATATATCTGTGTGTGTGTGTGAGTGTGTGTGTGTGTGTGTGTGTGTGTGTGTTCATTTCTGCTCTGCAACCTGTAGTTGGCACATTTTTATTTGTCCAACCACCATCTACTGTCCATTCATTTACCAAATATTTGCTGAACACATACTAAGTTTCTAAAGTGAATGAGATGTTTCCTGTTATGAGTAGCTGCTGGAGCCAGCCGGCTAATATTGAACAGTTCCCGAGAAGGGGAGCAAGGGTTGAGAAGAGAGAGAGAGAGAGAGAGAGAGAGAGAGAGAGAGAGAGAGAGAGAGAGAGAGAGAGAGAGAGAGAGAGAGACAGAAGATAGAGTCAGGAGGGCTAACAGTGAATACTGAGCCCCGAGTTTATTTAGCACAGCATACATATATACCCTTGGAAGAGCATGAGAAACAACACCCACACGTATGCAAATGATTGCTGACCTTTACATAAGTTCTCTCAAAACATCCTTGTTCTTGCTTTCCTCTCTTATTTCCTGGGGCAAAAAACGTTCAACTCTTTTCATTAAGCCAAACTTCCTCCATCTGCAACAGACTATCCAATAAAGCCAAACTTCCTCCTTCAGTAAGGAGCCCACCTGCTCTGCAAACTTCTAGCTTGCAGGCAACTTTAGCCCTGTCTGGAGGGCACTCAGCAAGAATGGCTCCCCCAACAAGTAGCTCACAACAAAATGAAGGAAACAAAAGTGAAAATAGATTACTGTATGTAATGGAGTGTTATGAATACTGTAGGGAGGCAAGAAGGAAATGCTGAGAATACACAGGGAAGGTAGGAATCACTTTACCTAGAAGTGACTCTGAAGCCATGGGCTTTGTATTCCATGATAAAGTGATGAAGAAACATTGAAAGAAATATGTCTACATTTATATTTTGGAAAGGCTTATCTGGTTACATTTGAAAAGCAGCATACTCATGGTGAAGCTGGAGGAAGAAAACCAAATTGGACTTCTATTACAAGATCTCAAGTAGGGGGGAAAAGATGGAATCAATTAAGATTTATTGAGCACTTACTATATAGCTAGCTCTATTCTAAATTTTAATATATACATATGTATATATATTTATATTCTAACTTATATATAATGCATAATTATAGATGATATATACATATAACATATAGAATTATATATTGTATAATTTTCACAAGTGAAGCTTAAAATGAATGAATATGTTATTTTGATTTTTTCTATAATTATGTAAACTCTATGTTGACTTAAAACATTGGTAAACTGAGGTGATAAGGGATTGTGATGACATTTATAAGTATAGCGATTTAAAAAAAATAATGACAACTGATTAGTTACAAATGAAGTTTATTTGGCCAACCAAATTCTTAAAGCCACATAATGTTTTGGAAAAAACATTAAATGAAACTTTCTGAAGGATAAAGATCACTGTGTAAGAGAAAAAAGACAGCTGATGAAATTGTTTAAGAAGTAAAAGTTAACTCTCCTGTTTTTTTTTTCAATGTACTTCTGTTTTTGGAGAGCAAAATTTAGTTAGGCTGTACATACCATACTCCATGCATTTGCACATAAACATTTTAAAATATTGGGGGCAAATTACAGTAAATTGGGTGCAGAAGACACAAAACTATAGCATGCCTCCCACTTCAATATGCTTGAGAAATGATGAATAGAATGGCAATATATTTACAGAAGAAAAAAAAAATAGCCTAAGAAAAATGCTCTTAAAATACAGAGATACTCACTGACATGGTACAAGCATTCAGTGCTCTCTTTCTGTCTCTGTCTCTGTCTCTGTCTCTGTCTCTCTCTCCCTCTTTATAATATATAATATCAGCCGTCTCTCTCACCCCACTCCCATTAGAATGTAAGCTCCAAAAGGCTCGATTTTGCCATATTCAAGACTGTATCCCCAGTAATGAAAATAGTCAAATTGTGTCTGGCATGAACTAGGCATTTAATCAGTATTTATTGAATGCTGAATTAATGAGATTCACATATTATCTCATGTTACCTTATATTCAGGAGAAGAAATAGTATTTTTCTTATTTATATCTGATTAAATTGAGGTTCAGAGAGGTTGAATTACTTGCTCAAAATCTCAAACTTTCTGAAGCCACGTTCTGAAGCCACTTTCTGAAGCCACGTTCAAAAGCCCATACTCTTTCCTCTATAAATCACTGCTTCTTCTAACATGTTAAACAACCACATCCCATTGGACTTTTCTTAAAATTATTCGGTTTAATTTTGTGTGATAATGAAACATTAAGAATAGTGATGGTATGGCAGCTGAAAAATCTTTAAAGATTAAGTTTATGATTCACAGAATCTTTAAAAAAAAGACAAAAATTGTCACTGCATTCTTTTCCTCTGTGAGAAGTAATGGTGCAAACATTTTATTTAAATGTTGTAACATAACATGTAGATCTTTACCAAAATTTTAGTCATATTTATAATAGTTGTAGAAAACAATTTGTGAATTTTAAATTTGTGTAAAGTCAATATTGTTTATTGCTATTTTTATGATAAAACATAATCAAGTGGTAAAAAGCAGAGATCTGAGGATTTTTTAAATCAACATTGTTTTTAACATGCTGAGCAAGTCATTTTATTAATTGTCTCTTTTCATGACCATCACCCCAAAATAAAAATATTTGGCCAGTTTCTCTTGGATGTTAGAGAACAAGCACAACTCCTGTTGACTGAACACAGGCTGATGAATACCATTAAGTTGTGAACTTTTGATAATTTAAAAACACAGAGATGCTCACACACACCTATGTATAATCATCTTGTTTTTACCAGATTCCCAGTTGGTAATAATCACTTGAGCTGAATGGATCTTAAGATCACTGGTCTGCATATTAAGATGGCTCTAGGCAATCAATATTTTAAAATCATAGTTAGTTTATTTTACACATGGATTTATAAACTGAGTTTCTAAAAACAATTTTCTATATTTACTTATATTTCTCCTCTATATTTTTGGAATAATTCCAATTTAGTAGATCATTGTAAGTATGTATTCTTATGTATATATTTAAATCAATTCCACAGTTGTTAGTGATTCTGCTATTTTATTAAAATGTATACAATTAAAAGTCTTCCTGTGTACTTCCTCATTGTTCTCAAAAAGGTGTATTTTCACTTTCACTATCTCTAATATCTCACAGGCACTTTTATACAGCCACTAAAGAATACATGATTCCATTAGTTTATATTATGCAGCTGTCTTTCTACAGATTATTTATTATTATTATTCATTAATTCTGGTAGAGGTTCTCCACCTTTAATGAAGGTTTAATTTTTCCTTTCACTGAAAGTGTCCTAGTCACTTAGTTACGTGTGTGTGTGCACAAACACGAATAAATTTCATATCTTGTCTTTCTTCCTCTTTGCATTCTCTTTCTATCTTGTTCATTATCAGATGTTGGTTGCATCTACTATTTATTCCTGGGATATTTCGCTGATTTACACAGTAGCATTGGTATTTGTAGTATCTGACACTGTAATTAATTAACATTTGCAAGCTTCACTTTGTTGTATATGTAACCATGTTTCTACATATCTACATTTCTAAATCTATTACAAAATACTCATTGAATTCATTTGGTATCATTTTATTTGACATTCTAATAAATACAATTTTTAACTAAGAAATTCATTTTTATGGCATTTACAAGTTGAACCCAACATTGGCAAAAAAAAAAAAAAAATATATATATATATATATATATATATATATATATATATATATATATATATATAGGGTTTATTGCATTTCTTACCTAATTTCTTCTTACATTTTCAGGAAGGAGGTGCTTCTCTTCTCCCTCCCTCCCCTGTGTAAGAATATTTGAATCTTAGTGACTTTTTGTTGTTGCTGGTGTTGCATTGTAACCTGATTTAAAATCTGGTGATATTGCTCTGCCATTTGAAATAGCCCAGAAATTAGTATCACTCAAATGGGTTCAAGGCCTCTTGCATGTCACTTCACCCCCTTTTCCATTTGTAAAATGCAGGTAATAAAATACTTACCTTAGAGGTTTGTTATATTGTGCCTGGGCTGTGGCTAACATTAGTCCTTACTATTTTCCTGTATGATTGTTGAGGTCTCTAATTTTTCAAAAACAAAGGTAATTTTCACTAAAAGGACATCGTTTAGCACTCAAAGCCATTGGTATTTGTCAAAATTCGGATTATTCTGCTCGAGTGAAATAGTAAATAGTAGATCTTTCTCCTAGAAGTTTTATAGATGAAGTCAGATACATGAGTGTCTATTTCAATAAACTGGAGTGATATTTTCAGCACCTTACCAACTTTTTTTCTATATCAAAAAATTATACCTTCTAAAAGTGGTTGTTTTACCTGATTTATTTTATTACTTCATAACCACATTTTTTTTTACTTCTTTTAACCATAAAAATCATTAGAAAAGGAATCATGTGGCAGAGAGAACAGAAAAAAAAAAGTTGACTTCGTATTCTTAATAAAGAAAAAAAAAAAAGCTCAGTTAACCTTAATTCTCCCTTGAGCTCTAAAAGAGCTCACTCCTGACAGAGCCGGTACAGTAGTACCTCTTTCATCCCCACTCTCATTTTTTTCTTGAAGCGGAAGTGCAGATACGTATGCTTAGCTCCCGGAAAGACCGACTTCCCTCAAGCTGGCACCCTGCACAGCTATCGGCTCCAATACGTTTCTACATCTATTTTAGGGAGAGAATTATGTGCGTTTCTGGGATATGTGAATGGATAGTTTCAAAATTCCTTTTTACAAGCTTTACAAGCCCCTCAACTCTGCATAAACCTAGAAGGTTTACTTCTCCAAGTTTACGAAATTTTAGTCTTTGAGTCATGAGATAGAGAATCTGGTAACATAGCGTGTTTGTGCATGCATGCACGCATATATATATATATGTGTGTGTGTGTGTGTGTGTGTGTGTGTGTGTGTGTGTGTGTGTGTGTGTGTTTTACCTTGAACCTAATAAATTGGCACTATAGCTAGAAGTAAAAATTCAGATGTAAACCACTGAATGAATGATTAGAAAGTTTTCTTTACATTTTTCTTTAATTATTATATATTTCCCTATGATGACATATCTTTTAGTAACTTTTATTATTCTATGTTTTTCTCTCTTTTATACCTTCATATTTGTTTTGGAATACTAAAAATAAAATTAATTTACACAATAATTCCCATCCAATTTAAAAGATGATACCTCTTTTCTTTCTCTCTCTTTTAAGACAAAAATCAGATAACAGTAATTACTAAATGTTCTGGATGGGATTGACTCTCTGAACTGCATTACATGGAAGCATGATCCTAAAATCTGTGAATAGTTAACAGTTTAATTTATAGATTAGCATTGCCACACCCTAAATGCAAAATAAATATAGCAATTCTGGGATGTAGAGTTAGCTTAGATTTGATGGGCATCTGAACCTATGCCTGTTTATGTGACCACTTCCCCTAAAAATGTTATGTCTGAAACCACCAAGAATCACCTTGCTCTTTCTAAGCCACTGACTGGTTTTTCTATATAGTTTCATTCATTTAGCCACAATAACCTTCATTTTGCTTCAAGGCTGCCCTGAGGCATCCTATATCCAGTTTATGTCAGGATGCCGGGATGCAGCTATGAAGTCTTGCAGTCTCCTGGAAGCTCAGCAAAGACAGCTGCAGATGATTAGATGAAACAGACAGCAATACCTATTGTAAGTGCTCTGAATCCCATCCCTTCTCCAAAATGCCTGTGCCCCAGGCAAGAACCCAATTTGCTCCCCCTAGGGCTAGCTTTAAACAAGTACTTCCTTTCCTCTGTGTTTGAGTAAGAATGTTGTTGGCACCACAGAATCTGCAATACTATTGCATCTCTTAGGAGGTAATATGCACTTATTAAAAACTACTATCATTTGTAACTATTGTAACTCAGTCAAATTCTGCCTTTAAATAAAATCAACATATTCTATTGAGGTTGAATTCAAAGTTTCCGTTTGCCTACATTTTAATGAGCTATGTGAGGTAGAGTAAGGATGTTACACATTTAGAGTTAATTCTTTATTTTTAACTAGCACAGTTACCTTGGAAAAATGTAGTTTTAGAACTCTGCAATTTAAGATGCTATATAAAATGTATTTTATTTAATGAGCTCTGCATTCCATTGACTGTTCACTATACATCAATTGCATGCCCCTTCCTTTCAACATTCAAACTATTTAGCTCCCACTAATAGGTACATTAAAAAGAATCTTGCTACAAATATAAATGCAGACATCATAGCTACATATGCATTTCTGCCTATGCTCACACTTTTTAAAAGCCCCTAAGAGAAATCTTCAGAAAGATAAACTGTAACCCTTTTGGAGCAGTGTTCACTTAGTGGAGAAAGACATAAGTAGCATTTTTCTGAACATAGCTGAACAGAGCATCAGGATAATATTGAGTGGGTTAAAAATAGAGGGAGTTGGAATAATTATTATATTATTATAGTCATAAGCTCTTGATGAATTGTTTAGCTTCCTATACATTTTTGAGTGCTTCTGTTGAAAAAGTTAAAACATTTAAAATTTGTAAATTTAGTCATAGTGCTGTAACAGTGCTTTGAAAACAATGACGATATTAAATAGATGATGATATTAAATAGAAAGGGAATGAAATGAAGTTTGAAATATTACAAAGGCAATCTAAACTCATAGAGAAACCATTAATAATTTTAAAAGAAGATTTTAGAAGGCACAGTTTTTATTCCCTTGTGTTTCGAATAATTTTTGAGGATTTTATCTCTTTATTAAAAAAGAAAAAGTATTTGAACACCAAAGTCAAATTCACATATATGTTGCCTGTTAAAAAAAAGAAAAAAAAAACATTTTGTTTAAAAAGACACTTAAAATATTCTCACTACTTGTGTTACTAACATATAGTCAGAGGATTATAAAATGGTTTTGCTTTTATATTATTTTTTATACATTTGTGAAAATACATATTTCTCAAGCACTTGAATAGTGGGTTTAATAAAGAGCAATCCTTAAAAAGTCGGTTTGAATTGTGTGTTATCTTCTTGGTTGTACATCTCAAGAAATATTTAGGCAAATGTGAATACTCACAGCTAATCACAGAAAAAAACATATTTTGCTATTGGTTTGCTTCAAATGTTAATAAGTTTGAAAGCAATGTCTGAACATCCTCTTCTCTTCAATTAGAATAGGAGCCTGTTTCCCTTATAATTCTCCATATACTATGTTGGTTATCCTTTGTGGGCAATACATAGAGAAGCAATATTTGACTTTGGTGTTCTCTGCGTAAAAGTAAATGTCTTTTTATATAGATTATCATAAATTATATCAGCTATACACCTATATTGAAATATAATCTATAACAACATGAAAAGAATCATGAATTTTTTTACTTAGAAGCAATGATACTTATACAGAATATATTTTGTGTCAAGTTTACAAAAATTTTTCTTCCTGTGTTTCTAAGTGGATTCATGCATACTCATTCTCTCTCTCTCTCTCTCTCTCTCTCTCTCTCTCTCTCTCTCTCTCCCTTTCTCTCTCTTTCTGTTTCTGTATCTCTCATACATCACACTCACACAGTTTTTCTTTACTGTAGATCTTCTTGGTTTAAATAAATATTTCACACAAATGACAAATTAAAAGATAATTTTAAAGATTCTTAGTGTCATGAAAATATTCAAATTAAATTTCCATAAAATCATATAAACATGTCCATATTAGGAACAAAATATGTAAATTAAACTGAAATACATATGCTTATCAAACAATTGATTTTATTTCCTTCTTCATTTTAGCACATTGGTAAGGGATACTGTATTTTTAACTTTGTACTTTTTAATAGAGAGTGATACATTATTTTTTATTAGAATTTGAAATTTGGAATTTGAAGAAATATTATGGTATGAATAAATATCATATGAGACAATCCTAAATGTTAATAAATTTGCCAGTAACATCTATTATAGTAAATAAGATTGTGCTATAAACAGTAGAAATGTAGTTCTCCTAGACTTTAAAATAAGTCCAGATTTAGTCATTAACGTTAAATTCCCTTTCAATTATATAGATAGATACACACACACACACACACACACACACACACACACATAGATACACACACACATACATATGTGTATATATAAATATATTTATGTTATTTTCACCCCCCCCCAAAATGATAGTTATTATACAGGTAACTCATAAAGCATGTAAGCTAATAATTTCCTTTTATTCTGCATAAATTGGCTATGCCGTTTTGCTATCTAAACATATATTTCAGTGTAATTTGATACTCTTTTAAATGGTTTCTGCAGTCAATAAATGATCTTGAATAATATCATGTGTGTTACTAATATTGGCCTCCCTGCAAGGTTGAGTGAACAGAAAATGAAATGAAAACATCTGCAGAAAGTGATCCCAGTATGAAATATTGCTATAAAATGTCATTCTAATCAGAATCACTGTTTACTTTCAATATTAAGACCTACAGTAGTAAGACCACTGGCTGAAAATTAAAAGCTAATCTATGGAAAATTGTAGCCAAAGGATATGTAGTCTACATTTGAACACTTGTTAAATAAATAACAAAACATAAGAAAGAAACCAAACCCTTTCAGAATTTCTTCAATTGTATTTACATCCAGGTGCCCGGACCAGCAGGCTGCCATTCTCACAGCTGAGTTATTTTGACTGTCCCCAGCCCAGAGTGAGCTGCAGCTTATCACAGGACAGTTCTTCTCATTTGCTTAGGCAATACCTACCGAGATTCAAGTCATTGTTCTTAAAGATTTTGGATATTTCTTTATCAGGAAAATTTATTTTATATTATGCAATCTTGTGTGTTTTTTAAAGTACTACTCTTTTGGCTTTTTTGGCTTCTTCTTCCACAACAAAACTGCTATAAAGCCTGTTCCAATTCACAATGCAATTTGATGAATTACCTTCTGAGAATTTCATTATAAATGTGCTTCCAAGTGCTACTGCAGAGACTGAAGTGTTTTTGAAATAACAAATAGGTGCATGGCAAATCAGAGCTGTACATCTATGTGACTTCAGTTCTCGGTGTACCAGGGAGCAGTTCCTCTAATTCCTCAGAGCTTCTGCTTATTTATTAACATTAGTCAGGGTTATTTTATTATTAATATAAAACAGAATGCTTCTACACTGGATAAGAATTCCACCTCAGGTATATGACAGGCTTGACGAGTGAGCAACCACAGATTTCAGTAAAGTCTGCTTTGTGATTAATGGCAATGAGACATAACATCTAGTTATGTGGTGAAGAGGGGTGAACTTACTGAGCTATGCAACTTCATTATCTCATAATCATTTCTTTTAAGGATTTAAAAGTTTATTCTATATCGCAAATTCATGTAAGAATAAATACAGGGCAAATTTGTGTGAGAACATTTTATTTTCTTAGAGTCAGGTTTGTCAAGGTTTATTTTGTGTTCCTGATTCCCCTCAATTCATTGCTTTTGCTGGTGCACACATTTAAGTGGAATCTGAAGTATTTATTAAAATTATAAAATTATCCTTCTGCATGAGACCTTAGGGTTAACCTAGCCAAAGAGAGCAAGTGTTGCATCCATCATCACACAGGTTGGAGGTTCGAAGACTGATGTCTTCTGCACTATATTGATTACCATCAAAACTTGCTCATTCTAGTAAAACAACATCACCTTTCAATTTCAAAGATTTCTTAGTTATAATGGTATTTTAATGCCTTTGGAGCTCCAATTATTAAAATCAAATTGGCTATATAAAACTAACAAAGCAATTTGACATGAATTTTAATTCAACTGACTTATTGGTAAGCTCAGCTATTGCAAACACTGATTTATCTATGGCACAGATAAGCTCTTTGTGTGTAAGGTCTGTATATAATTCACCTTGTTCTGAAAACCAGGACTTGTGGTGCTGCATGTGGGGCTGCTCTGACCAGGCTTCCCGCAGGTTAAGGTGATAGCAATGATGGTATCTAGTGAACTGACAGGTTCCTCTGGAATTACAGTAACTCGAGTCTAGTGAATTATATAGGAGTCAGTGTCTCAGCCTGCTGGTTTAGGATAGATATATTCAGGGCTTGGAATAGTATGTCTTTTTAAATTCTTGCTAAACAAATAAAACAATAAATTTATTAATACCTTTATTTCTAGAAAACGGATTCTGAGTAATTAATGTCAAGTATAATTTCTATTAATTTACTGGAGTTTTAGGGCCAAAAGTACATTGATAGTTTTTTGTTTGTTGTGGCCTTTTTTCTTTCTTTTTTTTTTTTTAAATGGATAAAGACACCAAAAATCAGGTTAAATGATCTGTTCAAGACCACAGGGCTAGACACAGCTTAAATTAAAATTCAGAATTCTTCACTCAACAATTCAAAGTACATTCTTCCTATCACATCAAGTTGTCTTTTCTAAGAAAGTTCCAAATTATTTCAATCTTGACAATTATCAAGAAAATGCCAGTTAGAAGTGATAGTTTCTAGTTTTGGAATTATTGAAGATTAATAATATTTTAAAACAAAATATTGGCTTGTGTTTTGTATACAGTCTATCTGGTTTTTATTCATTTATCTATTCAATAAATACTTATTGAAAAGCATTAGTGCTATTCTAAGGGCCAATATATGGTAAAAAAAAAAAATCTAACAAACACAATACTGACCTTATCATATCAGACAGTAGAACTGTGGTTGCAAGGGTGAGTCAAAAACTAGGATACATTTTATGCAATAGAGAGATCGTGAAGAATAAACAAAGTAAGATATCTGGGATTATTTGATATTGCTAGAAAAAGTAAATGTCTATTTTATCATTACCTTTTATCTTTACTGTAGTGATTTTTAATACCAGGAGTACATCTAAAATATAAGTTTTATTGAAAAGTAAATTACAAAAGGTTCTGATAGTAAAATGCTATGTAAAAATATTATCAAACTCTTAATAGTCTCAGTTATCATATAGCTATAATCTCTCTGATTTTATGTTATCCAAATGATCACAGACTACATCTCCTTACTTGTATAGATAAAGGAACATATTGGCCAGTTAGAATATTTAGTCCAGGCCCAATTGTAGTACCTTCTACACATAATATACAGCAACTCATACACACCCTCCCAGATTCTTAGACCCTTCCTGAATCTACATCTACACATAGTCAAAGTTCTATAGAGCTGAAGAAGTGACTGCTTTTATATTCGAATTCTATCTAATATTCTATGACTCCAAACTAAGTTACAGACATTCACAGAAAGCCTTGCTTACCAATGTTTCTACATTAGTACTGTTACCACTGGGATGATGGGAAATCCGGCATTGCCCCAGCGGCATGGTGGGGGTCCTCAGTTCTTCCCTACAGACATAGTAAAGAATCACAGGTCAGCAAGATTCAGAAAAAGTAAGATTTATTGGAAGTACATTTTAGAAGAAAACTGGCCATGCTAAAAAAGGCTGCAGCTCTGTGGAATCTGGGAGATGGAAAGATAAAAGATAAAAGACAGTCCAATAGAGGAACAGGTTTTCAGTGAAGAGAGCTGTAACAGTGCAAAAGTGGGAAGCTCTGTTTATGTTTAGGCTGTGATGGGTGGTCCTAGATGATCTTCATGTGAGGTCACCTCCACCGACAGTTGGCTGTTATGTAACACTTTGACTAATGTATAGTGCTTCCCCATAATTCAGTCTGTTATAATTAGATTCATGAACTTCCGGACATAGGCATGATATTATAATGATGGTATAATGAGGCTGAGGTTACGAGCAGGTGAGGATGCTACTTTCTGCACATGCTTTTGTGGCTGGTTTAAGCTAGCAGCTTTTATGGTCTTTGTGTTTTAGAATTAGAGATAATTTATAACTATAAAAGTGGAGATGTTTCTGGCAGGTCCTTAAGGAAGGTCTTCAAGGGAGATTTCTATGGTTACAAAGCTGGGCCTTCGCTCCTGTTGCTCTTGCCTCCCTAACTACCTACTATGTTATTACCATATAGCCAGGGCCTCCCCAAAAAACATTAAGAATGATATGAAAATGAAATAATACCTATGAAATACATTCTTTTTTGGCATCTTCAGATTATCTTTGACCATTCAATAAAGACAGAAAATTTAGAATACTGAAGAAAGAATAGTTCCTTTAAAAACTTCAAAAAGTAAATTTGAATTAACTTATATAAATATAGATATATATATAGTTACTTCAAATAAAATTAACTATGTAACGAAATACATTTTGTGATCTAGCAAATGTCTAAAACTGGCCAACAATCAGCCAGGGATTTTTGTTGCACCTCCAAGTTTGACTATGATTTATCATACATAATAAAGTAATAAAAACGATTCATGTTTTATTGCTTATCTATTTCAAAAATTTAAGGAAAGTTATTTAAATATACACAGTGGTTCAACTGCTAAAACATATCAAACTTGCCTTGCATTTCTGATCATTTGCTCCTGAAGCCATGGCATGCTTGGCTGAGATATTAAACACCCCACACATTGTATGTCTTAGTACCTAAAGACAAACTTCTCATAAATTTAAAGTATAAAACAACAAGGCTTGATGTAAAAGTCATAACACCCTTTACTACGAAGCCTGCATATTGCATGTAAATATCTTTGGCTAACATATATTTTACCCCACTATTTCAAAAAAACTCTCAATGAAAATCTGGCTACATATCAGTGTTTAATTTTCCTCATGCTAAGTTTCAGACTCCTTCTCATTGAGGTTCAGCTTCTGGGAGTTTGGAAAGAATATGAGATTTTTTATTGTCTTGTACTGAAGAACAGAGGCCACAGGATTTCACAGGACCTATTGAACTCTTATCACCCTAAATGTGCCCAAGTTCTCTCTTGTGGCCAAAATGCACTTTCTGAAGCATATGGCTCTGTTTTTCCTTTAGTTTTAATAAATCAAGAGCCAAATTGAAGAGTATTTTGAGGTATATTTGCCTGGTAACTACTCTAAGTGTTTTAGGTGTCCCAATAAAACAAAGTTTTTTTCATATTCAAATTGTATACATTCTTTTTGGTAAATAAATACTTTTCCACCTCAAGTCTATAACAACAATCTGATGTTCTATAGGAGTTAAAAATGTCATACTTTGCAACTGGTATGAATGTGTTTTTAATTGCCAACTATTTGCTTTCTGAAGTGTGACAATTCTTCCTTAACTTTTATTCAGCTGTATTGTTTTAATTCTCCTTAAAAGACTTTTAGTATTTTTAAAACTTTCATATTTTAACCTGTAAATTATCAATCTTGCAAGCTTTAATTTGGTGGAAAAAAATAACAAAGACTGAAAACTGACTTTCTGAACCAAAATTACTCTCTTAACATATATTTTTAAAGAGGAAAATTACTGTGACAGGTTGATTGCAATTTAAAACATAATCTTTGGTGGATTACATGTATTTTAAGGTTCATAATTTCCATAATCATTTTTCTGCCTATAAAAATGCTTCAAATTTAATTTAAAATAACATCTGTATTAATTTTTATCATTTAGAATGGAAGTTGATTGTTTCTAGAGCTTGTAATTCTCTGAAGTGTTGCATATCAAACTGTGCTCTCTACAGAATTTAAATCATAAAATAAAATGTGCTGTTTTCCCCAGCATGAATTCTATTGAATCAAACCCATCTTTAATTCTTGTCATAATGCATCATTAATATTTTATTAACATTTATTGTAGTTTATATCTTACACCTTAATACACTTTAAGCTGTTTTAAATATGTATAAATTATAATTTGAATATTATTTTATACAGCTGGTGCTTGTTTCATCTGTTACAAATTTGAATAATCTCTTCATTGTTTTGGGCATGATAAAATGCTACTGAAGGAACAGGGTTTAAGAAGGAGAAACCGAAGTCAAACTGTTAAGTGCGTAATTATGGCGGGGTATGCTATTCTAAGATTTATGTCTGCTCATTTGCTTTAATTAAAATACATCAGCCTTTGAAATATTTGGGGCTGTAAAAATGAGTATGTAGGGGTATATTTCTGAATGATTTCAGTTTCAAATCCAAAGATTTTTAAAAGTTTAGTACTTTCTTTGCAATCACTATTGACAATAGCTATTGCAAGGAAAGGATCTTTGGGTCAAAGTTAATTTCAAAAGGTTACAGTGTTGTCAATTCTACAAAATTGAGAAATGGAAATGTATATTAAATGCATGACATTTTGTCAACTCCTAAAATGGCAAATGGTTAGCTATAGAATGAATGCAAATAGCGCTTCCTTTCTCTTTTGATATGACACTGCAAGATATCAAAACGCCATTCACACAGGGTAACACAGAGGTTAAGAAATTATTTTTGCAATCTATTTCTACATTATAGAGCATACTGCTCTCTTCATTTATATTTTAAGCTTGAAGGATGTCATACAGAAAACAGTATACAGTAAAAATATGTAAATGTGTGTTTATTGCCTCTATCTATATATAACATATATACATGTGTAAATGTGTGTATATGTATATATTATTCATACTATTTTTGCATACACACATGCACGTATACACATATGCACACAAACACGTAAAATACTCTAAATTCCTTTTGAATGCTTACTGCATGTTACTTACATAATTAGAACCATCTGCTCTGTTATTATCAACTTAGAATTGTGGCAATCTGTGTTACGATTGCAAATCATTATGTAACCTGTTAGAATAAGTATGCACTATACTTACAAGAATCCGCAGAAATCTTGCATGGATAAAATAAAAGATCCTGAAAAAGTAATGAATCAGTGAATTTTAACTTTAGAAAGTTCTTTGGTAAATTTTGTTCTACTTTTTATTTACAAATAATGCTTTTTTCAAAAGTAAAAAAAAATAGGAGAAACTTAAAATATAACTTCCTAAGAAATACATATTTAGAGAATAATAAAATTATGGTAACATAGTTAAAACATACAATAATGAAATTATTTCTATTGCTTGTTAAGGCAAAACATTACTACTCAGCTGACAAGATTTTAGAATTATATATCAAACTTCATCACAGATATCACTAGGGTGATTTTAATAGAGCAAAAATAAGCATTTTCTTAAAATTTTGCATCTAATAATTCTCTCTGATCAAGAATAATAGAATTGAAATGCTGAAGTAACTTTGTACCAGAAAGAGGGACTGGTTGTGTTTCTTTCCGGGCTAGCCATTCTGCAATTTCTTCTGTCAGTGTTACTGAGCTACCTTTTAATGCAATACTAAAAGTACTACAATCTTTTCTCAAGTTGACAGTTAGATGACATTTAGTTGACATTGGTGATAATTTTTTTTTTATTTCTATTTACTAGCTCTTATCATTTTCTATTTTAAAAAAAATTCTTGGTTATAATCCTAACCAGTAATTAGGGCATATTAATGCACTCTTGAAAATAATAACCCTAACTCAAAGAATGGTTCTCATTCAAGGCAAACAGAAAATTGAAATGTGAAGTTCTTGTTTTATTCTGTTTTGTTCCCTCTGATTACTTAGAAAAAATGACTTAAGTGTGACTGCATTAAAACAACTTATAAAATTAGTGTCAGATGTGAATGTATTGGTGAATAAGAAAGTAAAATAGAAGAAAATGCATCTATGTAAAACCCATTTTTAGTCAGGTGTTTCTATGGTTAGCCATGAAAGTGAAATTGCTTCCTCTTTATTTTAGCATTTCCCTAGGCAATGCTTGTTTCACAGGGGTCATGGCCTCTTCAAAGAAAATGAGGTGAGGTTCTAAAGTATAGATGAAAAGAGATTAATGAATTTGGGGAAAATATATACTACATAAAGAGTACTTTGCAATTTTATTTCAACTTTGAAATTTCAAAAGCAATGCACAGATTTTTCACCATCATCTTTTCACTTCAAATGTACAATGACACTGTTTGATAGCAACTGGCTGTTTTCACAGCTTCAACTACAGATTAGATCATCATATTCAACTTTATCAAAGAGGCTACCAAAAAAAGGTCAACATTTAAATTTTGTGGATAAATACTTAGCATTCCTCTGAAATTTGACTAAATATTGGTAAAAACTTTATTACTTCATAATAATTTTTGGAAGACAGTACTTAGAGATGAAATCTATTAGTCTATCAGTGAATTTACAATCTCTATAGGAAATGATTAAGGATTAAACAAATATATTTCAGAATGTATTTGGTTTATAGAAATCCACTTTATATTTTAGTTTTTGAACTTGAAAAATGATGAATTTATAAATGCAACAAAAAGACTGACATGGTACTAATTATTAGAAATAAATCTTGTTGAGATGTAGCAATTAATCACTTTCAAAATATATTTGCCAACTAGATATGCTGATTTGAAATACACATTCATTAGAGGAAAAGATTGCAACACATTTTTAATAACACAAAATATATTTCCTAAGCTATGAAATAATTTTATGAAGGCATGAACATGGACTTGACCAGTTTTGAATGTGGAGGTGAAGGAATTAATTCTTATATTTTGGAAGAAACTTGGCTGTTGCCAAGTTATAAAAATAGAATATCTATAACCGCTGCTTCATCTCCTTGAAAAATAACTTTTTTAAAATTAATTCTTAATTGGAACTCATTTTTAGACAAAGTTTATCTTTTAGTCTGAATGGCATGAGTTGAAATAATTTGGGATAAACACAATTTCATTGACAAATATGGTATTATTTTGTACTTGAAGATATGCTATTTTAAGTATTTGTTCTGGGTTTATGTGTTTATGCCTGCCTCTCTCTGTATTTTTAAATATATATACACCATATGTTTGTTCTATGTTGCTGCATAAAAGAAAAAAAAAAAGAATCTGAAACTTTGTGACTGTGGGCCAAGAATCTAGATTCAGCTTAGCTCTATGATTCAGACTCAGATTACTCATGAGACTGCAGTTACTGTGTTGATGGGGGATGCAGTTATCTCACAAACATTGGAACATTCTCTTGAGACTATTGGCATTCTTCAGGTTCCCATGTGTCAGTGTCTAAAGATTATTTCCTGCCACGTCAGTCTCTCTGTCTTGCTACTCACAGTATGGCCGCTGCTTCTCCCAGAATGAGGACACTGACTGAGAAAGAGAGAGAGAGACATCTCACAATGAAAGCACTGGCCCTTTTGTAACCTGATCTCGGAAATGGAGTCCCGTATTTTATTCATTAGAAGTGAATGACAAAGTCTAGCTTATTCTTTCTTAAGGGGTGGAGATTACATAAAGGCATGAATACCAGGAGTTAGGAATCACTGGGAGCCATTTAGAGGGTTCTAACTGCACATGATTAAACTTTCTTGAGATGTGTTAAATTTTCTGAAACATCTCAATAATATAACTCAGTGAAGAGAAATTGACCTCTGAGAGTAAGAGTTCTAACTTATTCCTTCAATTAATTAATTGATAGTAAGAAAATAATTTCACTTATTTGGGCTCCAGCTATTTAAATTATTTATGTAATAAAATGTCAAATGTCAGATATAACCTATTTTTAAATATTATGCCAGTTGTCATATTTTTCAATCATAATTTTTTATTTTAATATTTAAAGAACATGTTATATTTCTATTTACTTGTATAATCCTGTTCTGTATGTAAAAGTAGCTTAGACAAAGAGTGCAGTGCAAAGTCAGAATGCCTTGCTTTGAACTCCAGCTTTGCCAATTGCTAGCTATGTGCAAGTTACTTCACATTTGTTTCCATTTCTTCATTTGTAAAATAGAAATTATAATAGTATTTACTTCATAGAATTGTTGTAAAGATTAAATATCTTAATATATGTAAATATTTTGAAAAGTGCTTATTATTGATTAAGTTTTCAGTTAAGGAATCTATTTTTATTATATGTGGAAATTTTACTTTGGGAAATAATTTAAAATAATATAAACTGTAAGTATTCCAGTAATAATTGGACCATTTGATTTAAAAAATGCCTTTTATATACTTAACATTTTATTAATGAGTTTCTTGAAATAATTTTGACTTTTTCTCCCAGAAAATAAATTAATATGGTACAGAAGAAAATATTGCATAAGATATTACTTTAGTAACAACTGTCAACCAAAATAGAACCCAACTTGGGCAAATTTAGCTGTGAAGTTTCATATTTAGAGAGAAAACCTTATACCAAAATGCTCTGCACAGAAGGCCCATGCTATGAAACCTGTGATAGGAAGATAATAAAATTCTTCTCCGTGGAGCTGAATCTGTAACATCTACCTTAGCTGAGTGTTACCTTAAAGGGAAAACAGAGAAAAGAAAGTTTTATTGTTAGCTTTGATGAGACTTAATAAGATGTTGGTTATATTTGTATCAGATCGAGTTGCATTTAAATGATTAATTTTACTCTTCGACATGAGCAGTGTCTAAAGTGGTTGGGGACCTTCTGAGTAACACCTCAAAACTTTGACCTGGCTCCTGTGGATAAAACGCCATGATTCTAACATTTTTAGATAACAAAAGAATATATTCACATAAGAAATTATATTTTGAAACCAATGGTTTAAAGATTTTATTATTAAAATATGATTCATCATTAAATTTTAAATACTATACCATAACTCTTTTTAGTAGTTTATTTTATATGTATTTATATAACCTATGAGAGCATCCTCTGGACATCTCAATGGACTGTTTGCCTAGTGGGTAAAACTGCAATAATCTACAATTAAAAGAACTTTAAAGTTGTGACTTTACTGTGGTGTAATATGAAGTTTTCAGTCTGAAAGTACAGTTTTTCCTACCATACTTTTAAAAATAATTTACCATCTCCACTGTATACTCAGTCATCAATCTATTCCCTATCCACATTTAATCTAAGCCATATTTGGATTTACTTTTTTTTTTAAATCTAACATTTTTACCTGCTTGTATTTTCTTCTCAAATCTAATTAAATACACAAAGAATATTAACTTTGGTTGATGAAGTGACTCTCTGCATTATCGCCTAATAAACTAACACAATGTAGCCAATGTACTGAGAATTCAAATTAACACTGTTATTAAAGCAAAGGTATAAAGCAAGGAAATTTGTCCTCTTTCACTGAGAAATAATTGAATGAGAGCCTGGAAAAAGTACACAGACAAATGGGTACAGTATTTACCTGAATAAAAAGGAGATCCAATTCAGCATTACTTCATCGCCTACCTTTAGCAATTTCGGTAGCTTTATTACTGCTGAATTGCTTGTCTCTGTGGGTGTGTTTTATAGGTTTTATGGTTAAATAAGCACATAGTCATTACTGAGATCTACAGAGTTGTAAATTGGTTCATTTCATAGTTAGGAATAACTTTAGAACTGATTGTTAACAGAAATATTACTTCTCATCAGTCACCTTGCGTTCTAATGGATACAAATGTCTCTGAGGGGAGAGAGGGCCCGCTGTTGTTTTCCATCTTTTTTGATATCTCAGCTTTCACACACCACTGTAAGTACAGTGTGTCTTGCAGCACAACTCTCCATGTTGAAAGTGTGATTTTTTTCTCACTTGAGCTCCTTAACAGATTTTTTTTTAAATCCAACTTTCTATCCAGCTGTAGATCAAGACCATTAAGAATAACTTGATAAGTCAGCCTTTTATTATGAGTTTATAACTTTATTATTTCTAAAATAATCTTCCAAGGTTAATCTAGGCTGACTAAAGGTACTACCCTTATTAAACACTATCTTGTCATCCTCTAGACTCTTGGATTCTTGGTGCTGTTATAATTGACACATCCAGGTATCAGCGATTGGTTCTGGAAGCCAAGGCTCTGTAATGGGCTGAGGGGATGTTCTAGGCCCTTCCAAGTACCATTGTCAAACGTATAGAACAATACAGTAACATGCAACTAAAATAATGTCTCAAAAGCTGTGCCATAAAGAATGAATTTAAAGGTTTCTCTAAATGTTTTAATGTATCTTCTGCTTATAATATGTCATCTTAAAAAATTAAAAAATTAAATTTTAGAATATAAAATATATTTAATACAGTGATTTTTTCTAAGATATAAAGAAGTTAATATATTAGAAAAATTTATTACTTATATTTCATATATTTCATATTGATGAAAGAATATCACATGCATTTAAATTGACCAAATTATTATCAATATTTCACTGTACCATTGAAAAAACATTTCATCAACTACCTAAAGGAGGATGATGATAAGAAGAAAACTGTTGTTTTCGTAGAGGAACTAAAGCATGTATGGAAATTAAGTTCTATTATGGTGATGATCAAATTCTATTTAAACTATACCATCTTTCAGATTTGGAAGCTAATTCCTTTTTTTAACTAATAAATCTGAAGATACTACTTCTAGAAATTTCCCATGTCACTAAGAAAATCACAACATATCAGTATCTATTTCATTCACAAATGATATAATTCCAGTGACATGATGCCAAATTGAAAATAAGCTGTGATAAACTAAAAAGAAAATGCCATTTTGTAGCACTGTTTTATCAAAGCATATTAATTAACCCCACCCTATTTTAACATTTAAAAAGTTCTCTAAGCAAGTGAAAGAGTATTATTATCATGCTGCAGAAAATGAATCAGGCCTGGGGAGATAGAAGCCTCACAGAAAGTGCCTGCTCCTTCCAGAACCAAGACTCGGACCAGTGCTTTTCTGACACCACCATTAGCACTCATGGAGTGGGACAAGGTTTGATAGTTTCTGGGTGTTCATGAAATATAGGCACATGTTGATAAAATGGACTTCTAACTATTGATATTCAGGAAACTGAGTTAAGCACTCAAAACTAGAATGAGTAAAATATACTAATCTTTCTCTAGCACAGATTCCCTTTAAGTAAAGTTAAAATCATATTAAGTATAGAACACTTCTGTTTGTCTGTATCAATCTATCTTTCATCTATCTATCTATCTATCTATCTATCTATCTATCTATCTATCTATCATCTATCTATCTACCTATCTACCTACCTACCTATCTACCTATCTACCTATCTATATACTATCATCTGTCTAAGCGTGAATGTTTATGTTAATATATGAGTTGCAAACTATTCTAAGTTCTGAATTAGGGCACTAACTTAAAGACAACTGTAAAATCACATAGTCAGGCATAGCACATTTGGATGAAGTTTTAACATAAAGTAAACAAATTTGTAAGAATTGAATTAATATTGTGAACTAGATACAGAAAAATATACTTGGGGTAAGGCATGACAAAAAGAAAGTTTCTATACAGTATCGATTATTACGAATAAAAAATTGAGTAAAATGACACAGATTTGTTTAATTTTTTAAAAATTTAACTAACTATAAATATACATATTTATAGAGATTTTCAATGACTCACTTAATCTTTGACCCCAACCCTATTTTTCTATTTTAACATAAGATTTTAATTTTGTTTTTTTGAATTTCCAGTCAATGTAAATTTTATGCTTGAGTTATTATCTTAGTATGATGCTAAGTCAGGACATTGATTAAGGTCACCCATGGTTTTATCTTGATCTGGAATTGGGCTCATGTACAATTTTCTCAATAGAACACTTTAGGTACTTACAAACAGAGATCAAGAGAGCTTATAGGACTTTACTTGGGGTTATATAAATCTCCTCGAGATTGTTAAATTGCACAGGACTCTCTTCTCCTCTTCCCAGACTGTAAGGCTCCATCTTGGATATTTATTCCCGTGCCTGGGTGTGCATTTCCATGCACGTGCCGATTTGGGCTACTGTCCTGTCTACTAGGCATCTTTCAATGAACTTTCTCACATTCTAGTATATTAATTTCCAAATATTCCTTTTCTCACACCATCAAAAATATTGGTAACTTTTTAAGTTTTATTTCTATTTAGTATATTATGTAATTAATATGTGTGATTGTTAGATCGTTACAAATGAATTTATATTTTGAAACCCTGACAAAAGTATTTTAAGTTTGAATATATTTTTAAATCTTACTAACTGAAATATTTTGATTAATGGGAAGAGTAGGACAATTTTAGTGTAGATGTTAAGACATAATATAAATTTAAAACATTTCTAAAGCAAAAGTTGGTAGTCACTTCAATGAAATAGTCACATTAGAAATGCAGATTCATTTTGCTCTTAAATAATCAGCAACATTTAAATTTTATAATATGCTCGAAGACTGCATTTTCTGTCTTTTAATTCAATAGCAAGAATAAAATTGGAGGAAAAAATATACATGAGTTAAGGGGGTGGAATTTCAATAAGGAAAATAGAATGTTTTGGAAACAATACACATTGTACCAGTAGCATCTCAGCACATATGCTATCTATACTGACAAAATACAGAGTAATTTTAAATATTGGAGCCAGATGGGCTAAAATGATGGATTAAAGCAAGTTTGCTAAATTGAAATAATGTCCATTACCAGTGACTGTGAAACAATGAATCTTTGCCTAAAGCAGTGAATGCAAAGGCTTTTCATACTTTTTGTATGCATAGTAAAGACTAAATTTGTTGCAGCATCCACAGAGATTTAAATTAATTTCAGAAAGAAAATTATTACATTAATTTGTTTTCATCGAATATAATTTAGAATTAGTTATTCAGTAAGGGTTTTCCCAGTAGCCTTTAATAAAATGATAGAGATGGGCTTATGGGAAGAGAATCTTAATTGTTCAGCATTCCATTTCTGTTTGACTCATTCTGGAACTTAGTTATTAGTATGAAACAGCTTCAGTAAACTGCTGTTTGTAAACTAGAGTCCCAGATTCCCAGCTATGCTTTCACATTGTTATTACCATTAAAGAAATACATACATACAGAGATTGTTTTAGCCTGCATTTGTCAAAGAGCACTCCCATTATTCTCATATATAGCATAACACAAAGAACTGATTTTAAATGTCATCTCAGTCCGTTGTAACTTATGACACTTAGAGCCACACACTCCATGCAGATGAGGAACTGTGTGCCTCAGGAATTTTCATTAAGTCTTTATATTACCTGACTTCTGCTCAATGAGATGTATGGCTTTAATAGATGATAACCTGAGCTCGAAAGAGTTAATGCTCAGTGTGGGTCTGTATAAACCTATTCAGAGGAGACTAGTGCTATAAGGACAGTTTAATTATAGTGGGGTTATATTTTAGGTACTTCACTGAATAGTAGCTGCTTGATTGAAGATTGGACTGAACGAATATTCCAGGTCCTTCTGATTTATTGATGTTAATATAAAATTTGATTAAATAATACATGTAAAATCCTTTAAAAAATCCTAAGTAGTTACAGAATTGTAACATAGTTTGTGACAGATTTTCATCTGAATTCTAGTTTCTCATTTCAATAGCTAACAAGTTTGAATGTCATTTGGTCAATGCTAATAAAAGGTAGCTGTTAACAAAGAATTGAACAGCTTGTGATCCGTGCCGTCTATGCTCAGGTTGAAGGCTGCCAATACTGTCTTGTCTTCATAGTTTCTTTCTTGACTGTTGCCCTCATCCCTTCAAAATACTTAACTGCTCACTACTACCTCTTTTTTTTCTTTCACTCTTCAAAAGTAGGCTATACCCATATACTCCAACAGAACATTAGAGTTTGAAAACTCATAGTATCTCAAATTAAATGTGCCAAGTCTTGAACAACAAACAGATTATAAATACTTAGTAAATAATTCTAGGACAAGTGATTAAATAAATAAGTTAATATATTGGGTAGCAGTACATATTGATTAAGTACCTAATATAAAGTACTATGTCAGATGCTCTTCCTGTGCAAATAAATAAAATAATTAGTTAATAATTAATTTGTTTATGTTTCTGGCCTCCAAGAGGCTAATCAATTGGTAGAACAAAAACATACAAATAAAGAGATAATACTACACAGCATATATCTACTGATAATTGAGAGTAACAGTTAAGAATATTGGTAAAACTAAGTAATACAAGAATGAAGTGGAAGGAGGCAGTACTACAAACTAATATGGCTACTGAGCCTTCTTTGAGTAGAGGGAATTTGAATAAAATATATAGACCTGGTTACATAAATCAGAACAAAGTGCACATGGTAGGAAACAGGGAGGAATGAGCAGAGGTGCAGAAGCTAGAAGAATGCATTTGGTGTGATCAGAGAATTAGACAACCCAGAGCAGGGATTTCATGTGGTAACTCATAGATTAAAGTACAAGAGTGGGCTGTGTTGCAGATGTCTAGAATTGTGTATTTGAGAATTCAAACTTGTGTCTACATATATGAGATTTTTTTTAAAATGATGGAGTTGTGCAAAATAATGGTTTACAAATGTGAAGCTGCATGTGTACTAGTGAGATGAATTCAAGGGCTGCAACACTGAAACAATAAACTAGGAAAAGATATTTCTATAAAGTACATGGCATCAGAAAAAATAAAGAAAACTGAGCCCATTCATAAAATATAAAATAAGTTCCAGAGCATACTGAAATTTTGAAAAACTTTTACAATGGTATTGGCTAAAATATTGGGCTACCAACTATTAGCTAGACTAGATATCATATCTAGTCAAAAATTTGGTAGTCACATAAAAATATAATATAGCTAGATTTGGGCTTTCTTTTCATTTGCATATTGTTTTTTCTTTGTTTTTATTAGAGAATTTCTGAGGACCTGTATGTTCTTGGCCTCATGAATTTTGAAAGAACATAGATGATATTTCCCTAATATCATTTGACCTAATCGCATTTGATTTTTTTTTTTTTAAAAAAAGGATCTTAAAGAATTAAGCGTATTCCTTAGAATAGCTTTGGGAAAACACTGAAAGAGATAGCAGATAAATCATAATAATGGGCATTTCATTCTTTTTTTACAAGAGCCAAGGTATTGGGACATATTGGCCAAGTTTAATGAAAATATCTTTATATTTACCTTAAAAATCTTCATTTACCTTTTGAGTCATCATATTTAAAATTTTTTAAAAGGGTGATGTTTAACTTATAATCATTGAACTTATTAAAATTCAGTAATTTTAGCACAACTTTTAAAAAGTAAAACCCATTCAATTAATTTTAAATATTAGAACTTTGTTAGTATATGGTTACCTATTGTTCTGAATCAAATACACATCTGGCTAACATATATTTAGAGTGAAATTAACTCTTAAGTTAATGATTAGTCTGTTTTTTAATATTTTAAAAATAGTAAGTGATACTATGTACATTTATGCTGATTTCTTTTAAAAAGGAGATCTTCTAAACTATAATAAAAACATTTAACTAACCAGTTAAATAGACCAGCTTAATAAGAATTTATTAGGTTATACAAAAACTCAAGCTATTTAAATCTTACTGAAACAATAATTTGGTATATCAAGCGCATAGTATCTAATCTTGCTGCTTGTGATTTCTTAACCTAAAATTTAAAAAAGATTTAAAACTATGAAAAATAAATGTGAGATTCCTTACATTATTTCAAATGGAACTGTTTTTCATTAGCAGTTATACACATTTATACTATATCGTAAGAGATTAAGGCTACAAATTTCTAAATATTCTTTTGAATTTAAAAAATAAAACATGTCAATGTAATTTGGGATAAAAATGTTTATTCTAATTTAATGCTTAGTCAATTTATTTTATAGATGGCACTATTCTATAAACAGGAACGCTATCCATGTTTATTGGTGTCAATTCAGTTTTATGATTATCCATTTATTGTTCATGAAAAATATCAGAGACCACATGTAGCATTAGGCAGTATTAATAATACATGTAACATTAGAGTACCTATTAATATTTTGAAACTAACTCAGCTGTTTCAAATGATTTTAGATATAGGAAATGTTCCAACTGACATAAAATTGGAATTCACCCAATAAAAGAGAAGCTGAAAATCTACTTAGCTAATTAAAGGAGCTTATGTTAGGCAGCAGGTTTAATTCAGAAGACTGAGGATTACATCAATATTTTAAATATAAATCAGAAAGGATAATTTGGAGGTCTACATTATGTTTCCACACAAAATTTCCAGTCTATAAATTGCTTTAGTTAGAACACTGCCTCTTTAAATTTTGAGATTATTATTCACTTTGCCATATCAAGAAAAATTAGCAATACTTCTAAATTTCTATTAATTGGACATTTTATCTATATTCTGTTCCACATATGCTTGAATTAAATCTCTCCTTCATTAGCTACTCATCAAATGTTACTATGTTTCCATCTATGATGTGATCACTATGAATTAATTCCAGACCTTTAGCCAAATGATAATTGGGGCTAAGAACATCAGTAGATTATCAGAGTAATTTTTCAATGTATTTATTTAGATGACTTTAAGAAAGTACAAAGAGGATGATTTCATCTTTCTAGGTACTTTGTAACAAGATACAGATTTTCATGTCTGTCAAATGCATACATAAATTTTTACCACAGGATATGAATAAATATGCAAATTGCATACATATTCATTTGTTTAAATCTCACATTCACATTTGCTGAAATAATTATGCTTACTTCTAGAATTTCAACCAGAGCTATTTACTTCATAAACTGAGATAATTGAAGATAGTGACAAAAAAGCAACCTTGAATCTTTCTATTATATAAGCTAATTAAATTAAAATTAAATTTAGATTTAATTTGCTAAAAATTAAAGCACACAAATATATGCTTTCCTTTTAAATCAAGTCTGTTTTTTGTTTGTTGTTTTTGTTGTGTGTATTGAGTTGCTAATCTGCAAATTTTGAGTGTCCAAGTGGGCATCTTTCTCATTATCACAAATCCACCAGACCTGCCCTGAAGGGCTGGGAGCACTTGGCTGACACAGTATGGCCAAATCCCTGAAGAGCCTTTTCTGCTTTCCTGGTTGAGATGTATGAATGTTAACGGGTTTTGGTTAGAAATACTTAAAGCAACGTTAAAAATTACATTTTAGAATACCCCACCTGAACTATTAGTTGTCCTATTAGACCTAAAGTGATGAGAACAAAAACTTGAAGTCATAACTTATCTCTCAGCAGTTGCCAGGTGTGATGCTTCTATAGAAAGAAATCTTCTAAAAGCCTCAAGCATGAGAGGATAATACCCCCCTACCTAGAAAATCTTAATGATGTAGTAATTGATTGAAGCAGAAAAAGAAGAGTGAAATTACAATGACATTTTTTTCCTGTTTCTATTCTTAAAAAGATAGACCATGGTTTGTTGGGTGTGAGAAAACATGTTAAATCTTCATCAACTATACTTTGTATGTCTAGGCCACAATCACATTAATGTGATTATAGGTAATCTATTTAGATTCATGGGGTAGGCATTTTGTAATTGTCTGCTATAATTATGTTGAATTGTACCTTTTGGAAACTTGAGTCTTTTTGTGAAAAAATTTTTTCTCTTTCTCTTTTTTAATGCTGCATTTACAAAATCATTATAATTTCCTGACTTAAAAAGCAACACCTAGCAAGATACAGCCCTTAAGAAACTAAGATTCAGTTGTCAGTGCTAAGAAGTAGCCCTTAATTTATGGCCCTGGACCAAGAGTGAAATAATCAATGGGAAGTGAAGAAAGTATAAGAGTAATTTATTTGTCATCAAATAGTATGTTTACATGTGCATATGCCAACATGAAACAATGGCTTCAAGTAAGTTCTCTAATGTAGATAAACCTACACTAAAACTTGTAGGAGAAAAGGGTATTCATAAGGCTGATGACTCTATTCTTAATATTTTTAGGTGTAGTGATTTTCACAATATATGAAATATGCAATATAAAGAAGTGATTTAGTTATTTTTCAAGTCTGGAAAAAAATGTATGAGTAGGTTTCCAGTACTTCCATTTAGAAAATTTATTATTTTGATCCTGAAGGAGAGAGGGTAAAAAAAAAGAAAAGAGAATGAAAAAAAGGGGAAGTATGATACAATATTATGTTATGACAAAGTAGAAACAAAACACAGACATGCTGGCACAATGAATAGAACACTGCTGCTGATGTAATACCTGTACTCTGTCACCAAAAGAGGGAACTGCCTTGTCTCTGTATCAATGCACACTGCATGGCAATATTTTTTCTTCCCAGAAGTTAAATTCAAAAGATAGCTCTGAAAGGGAAAGGCTGGATGGATTATCTTTAAACTTTAACTTTTAAACTCTCATGTTTGTTTACTCAGGTGATTTCTCTCATGTTTGAAGACACCATGTTGCCACAAATATGTATCCTTGGACTTAGATCCCCTCATTCTCATGTCTGAGAATTTTAATGCACAGAATTAATTTTAATTCTTTGTTACAGAAGTAATGCACCTCAATAGAAGTAAATACAAAGCTTTACAGGGTACATAACAAAATCTCCCATCCCAATTCTCTTAACCAATCACATTCCCTGGAAGTAATCACTACTAAAAGGCTTGCTGGGTATCTGAAATGTCTATAGATATTTTTCTACACACTCAATTGCACATACCCACACACACACACACATACAGATCTACATTTTAAAAATGCCTTTGTATTACAAATTGTGTTCTTTAATTTGCTCTTTTTCATCTTATGGTATAACATGGACATTTTATATTCCTTATTTATTACATATTATCCCATTACATATTTTAAATGACCATATTTTTTCTTAATAATTCTGCGAGTGGACATGTTGTTATTTTTATATATTCTATAATGAAAATGCTGGTACATGTATATTTATATATTGAGACTGACACTGAAACCAAGTAGGTTTCTGTAAGTGTGATTGCCTGGTAAAGAAAGGGAGTGCGGATGAGGGCTGTTAGACAGTTCTCCAAGCAGCTGTACCACTCTAAGTCAAATTCTCACTGGCATCATGAGTGAGGGCTGCTTTTTTCAAATCTTTAACAACACTGGATATTCAAATGTTTTATATGTATACCGGAGCTTGACTATATGACATTTGGCCAGCTGTTGCTACTATTTGACTCATGGGTTTCTGCAATTTTCTTAAATTTATGTTTATATACACAGAATTGTTGCCTAGTTCACTTCAATAAAGAAACAATTCTTGAACATAATTATGTTTTTGAAAATATATTCTTAATGGCATAATCCAGTATGAAGTGGAAGTTTCTCAAACATGCAAGAAATTCCTGTAAAATGAATAAAGTGATAGAGTGAACAAGGAGAAAATTTAAATATTTGAGGACAGTATGACTTTCAGAGTTAGGAAAACATAGCATGAAATACAAAGGCTTCAAAAGTGTAGGAATGATCAATGGAACTGCTGACAAGAAAATACACTGATAAACTTAGTTACGGAAAAAAATCAGAATTTCAGTATATTACATATAGTGCTTCCCTGTAGGAAATCATCTTAAAAATTATATGTCTTTGGCAAGCAGAAAACAAAATTAATTCCCCTTCTCTCTCTTCCATGGATTTTAGATGTTGAGAATACAGAGATAATTCAATTGGCTTTATCTAGTTCATTTCTTTTTAATGCAAGAAAATAGACACAACACACAAATATTATTACTTTGAATTTGTATCATCTTACCATGTTCTTTTTTTCTACAGCTCAGAGAATCTGAGTTCATGTGTATCTCCCCAAAATTCTTATGACATGATTATCAGTGGACTATGTGGCACAAAGTCTTGCCACCAGTCAGATGGACATACAGAGCTAAACCCTGATCTCCTGAGATCCAGTTCTCTTTCCACTGGACTCCATTCGAACTCCATTGTTTAAAATACATGACCAGAACAGCAGTGGAAGAGAGGCCTTGTAGAAAAGCAGATGAGAAATGTGCCTGGGTATCAGTCAGAAACGTGTGTTAAGTTAGCTATTTAAAAATGTTCAGAAAGAATTTCTTAACTGCCTGTGAGTATGTACGTGATAATCATTATGTCGCCCTCAACAAACCTGTTTCATGTAAGGAAAACAGGAAGAAAACCACAGTTCAAGGGTTTTCCACAAAAAGATGGCAAATCTCCTTAACACAGTACCTGGCACATGGCAGGTTCTCATGTATTTTATGAGTTTTAAATATCTTTCTCTAACTCTAATCTTTCCATAAACTTCAAATTTATATAACCATGCTATTGTCACAAGCTCAAGACATCAATTTTCGGCTTTGCCGGAAAGTGCTGACTTCTGTTTAACCTACTCCTTCTACAGATAAGACTTTTGTTTATGTCATCCAGCTAAGAGCACCCTAGTTTTGCCCTGATTCTCCATATCGACTTAACATTCAAAGGCTTTGGGGTTTATAGGCTTTAGCTGTTTCCCTCTTTGCTTCATAATTATTTAGTTACAACTGTATTTTTCTAACTCTTAAATTTCTGTCAAATTTAATTCACTTATCCATTGACTCTTCAAACATGTATTAAGCATATATTATGTGTCAGATAGGTCTTGCTTCTGCATAAACAGGTGTTGTCATCTTGTGTGTAGGTGAGAATTCTCTGAATTTGAAAGCACAGAGAGTATCTGCAGCATCTATCTCCAGTCCTCTACAAACAGATTGGTGCTTCCAGGTACACATAGGGGAAAAGGGACTGTTTCATTACCTCTTTCTTTTCCTTCAGTGAAAACACAGTTCTTAGGCATAGGTAGCGATATTTCACTCAGAATTTTGCTCATCGCCTTTTACAAGAAAATAACAAATTTCAAAAAAATGGAAAAAAAAAACCATTAGTGGAATAATTTGTTATCTCTTTGATTACACAATAATGACACCCAGGTAAGGAGAGAGGTAGAAGTATAGACAACAGTCTCAGCAAGTGGCTGTGTGGCTATGTCACTCTTCAAATCATGGAGAATTTTGTGCCATCACAGACAATATCGTTTGATTTCAAGAGGGAGCTATCATTAGACTCTTCATATTTTAATTTCAGGTGATAAAATAAATGTTCATAATTCTGTATTTGATGATATATTTCTAAAATGTTAAGGTAACTTAAATTGCTTATTTTTAGAAGATTTTTTTTTTCTATAATTCCACAGATTCTCTCTTCATTTTAACATAAGAGTTGAGATAAAGAAAAATGTGATTTCTGTAGAAATCTTCTTTGTATCAGCAGCACAGTTTTTCAAATTAAAGAATAAATCCTGTCATTTCTGTAGTGACTTGTTACATAGTCACTTAACACCAGAGCATAGTCTAAGTCGGCAGTTCTCAGGGGTTGGTGTGAATGAGAACTCCCTGGTGGGGGTATTATAAAGGTGGATTCATAGGTCCCTCACTAGACCTTTGGAATATTGCTTCACAAGTGTTTTTAATAGATAGTCTTTTCAAAAGATATTTTAATATACGGTCTTTATGGACTCTGATTTTGAGAAACACTACTAAAGATTAATAAAGATTGTTTTCGTAACAGAACAACCTGCTTTGCTGATTGATAGGGTGTTTATCGTCTTGTTAAATGCTTCTGGGTCACTGCTAGAAAAGATGGGTATTTCAGTTATAATGAAAAACCCTTTGGATTTAAAAGCGTGGTAATTTATGAGTTATTAAAATGGTTGCTATTGTTTTAGAAGTTGTCCTTTATGTTTCTTATTTAAATAATGATTATATGGCTTTACAATGTGGTATAAGTAGAATCAGTAATCAAGTAAAACAAAATTTTATATAAATAGGGTTTATTAAGATTTCAGGCAAATTACCAACCCAGTGGAATTGATTCTTTCAGGAAAAATGACTTAGGATATAATATACTACTACTGATTAGCTAGGGAACAAAGATTAGGCAATAAAAGACTTAGGGCACTTGGCATTTAAATATATGAGAAATTTAAAATAAATATGCAAGACTGGTGCTGATATGCTTCTTCTTAGAGTAAGAAGGGAGGTCTCAGGTGCAGAATGTGAACCTAATCTTACTGTTTAAGTGATTTTAGGAAAAGACATCAAATGCATTTTATTGAGGGAAAGTCTAAAGTAATTATTCAGTCAAGAATATGAAAATGAGGGATTATATGCTAATAGAATAACCATTCAATACAGTCACCAAGAAAGTAACTGACAAAAATTATTTTATATAAATTATTAAACACTTGATTCCAGAGTGAGCATTAGTAAAATAAATGAATAAAGGAATTGCTTTGAAAGTTAGAAATGTAATTGATATTGAAAAAAAGGATTTTCTAAACTTAGTATTCAATTAGTTTAAACTTTCTCTTGTTAATATTGAATAATAGAATTTAAAGAGTTCATTAAGCATGAAAAACAAAAATATTTCTAAAATTTATTATTAATTATTCAGAAATTACTTAAGCAGGCCTTGCTTTAGGTTTAGTCTGATTTGGTGACTACACAACTGAATATTTACATAATCAGTAAAGACCTGTGTTTAAGTGGTTTTTGTTGAGGAGAGAGGAAAGGGCTAGATGGTGGAGTATAGAAGACGATGAGCCTTGCAAAGCAGGAATAAAAAATGTTAGATCAAACCAGAGCATTTTTTAAAAATGTAATCTGGATTGACCTCTTTTGGGAAAAGAACTAAGAAAAAGCCTGATTACATGCAGAGCAGGGCAGAGGAGTTTGATGATGGTCTGAATGAAAAAGTTCGAAAACAAGTGCTCATTAACTTTGTCATGGCTGATTACAAGGAAAGGTAGAGTAAGACTCATAATGAATGTGTAACCTATTTCCTAAAAGAGCAAGATTCAGAATTCTGTCAGGAGTGAGTTAACAGTATACTTTTAGAAAGATAATTCTAATTCTCTTTTTCTAATTCTAATTTCTTAATTTTAATTATCTAATTCTAATTTATTCTGGAGTCTCACTTTTACCAGGAGTTGCAGGATAATTAATTTTATTTTCAAATTATTTGGTATCAGATCTGTCATTTTTTTTCCATCTCTCCTGCCACTTCCCCAAGCCAAGCCACCACCATCTCTTCTATGGACTAATGTGACTTTCTAATTGGTCTCTTAACTTCTTATTCTTGCCTCCGACCAACCCATTATTCACACACCATTGAAAGATCATTTTAAAATAGAAAACCAACCATGGCCTTGATTAAAACCCTGTAATGGCTTGTGGTTGTACTTAGAATAGCCAGAACCTGACTTCAAGGATCTGCACAAGGTGACCCCTGCTTTCCTCTGCAGCTCTTTCTGCACCACTCTTGGTCACATATGCACTGTCACCTAGACACTCTTCCATCTCTCAGACCCTCACTTTTTCCAAACTCTAAGTACAATGCTGCCTCAATACCTTCAAGCATGCTTTTTAGTCAATCCTTTGCCTGGAACAATTTTTCTTATTCTTGTTCAAGTTTGGGATATGTCTCAGTGAGCCCTCCACTGAATATTCAATTTAAAATAAGTTACCATTATTCCCTTTCAAAGCATATTATCCTTTTCTAATAGTGTATATACCACTAATTGCAATTGGATAGATTTATCTAAGTATATAATATACTGTATACTTCATGAAGAGACAGTATATCTAGAACGTATATTTAGAATGGGGTCTGGCATATAGTAGATACTTTATAAACACTGATTTAATTCATGAATGAACAAATTAAAGGGGGAAGAGCAGATTGGATAAAATGAACCAGAACAGGAAGACATCACTGCGTATGCTGAATTATTCTAGGTATCTCCTTGCAGAGGCAAGTTACTATTTTAGAGGGGGAAATGCTAACTCCAAGGTTGATATTTGCATGGGCCACTGTACAATGGGAAATGTATGATTATTAGCAAAAAGATACTATGGATATTAACATGAAATAAATTTTTTTTACATTTACATTCATTTCATTTTGAATTAGATATCAATGTATTTATATGGCGATAGTATTTACTAAAACTAAATAGTTTTATTTTACATTTTAAAATATTTTACTTTTATACTGGTTATTTCATTATATAGGTTTTCTATGAGTCAGATTCTTTTTTCATCTGTCAGTGATTACCTATATTTAAAATATCAGATTGCAGCAACTCTATGTATGAATATCTGAATTGTATACATGAAAAAATGATGCTTCAGTAGCAAAATGACACGTCAATACTCTATGCTCCAAAAGCATTTTATTTGTGCCCTCATTCGACAGTTCTCAGCTTTATCTCTTGCTATAGTTATTGCATATTTGCCTTATTCTAACTATTGAGTTAGTAAATAAGAAACATTGAGAACTGGGAATTACTTTTTATACATCTTTGTATACAGAACAGGTTTTGTATTTGGTGAATTAAATATAAATTATTTTTTATTTTAGTAGATTCTAATAAGAGAGAGGCAAGCAACTACTGGCTGTCATTGAATTCACTGTGGGATTTACAGACTGTTGAGCCCTTTATACCTGCCTGTCCTCTGACTTGTGAGGTTTACAGGGTTATCATTCTAACAGGAAACCACAGGTAGAGGGAAAAGGTAGAATTCAAATCAGTTAATGCTTTACTGAAAAAAATCTTTTGAGAAATGTTTACTTGATTCAAAAAATTTTAAAATAATGCCTTAAATGTCATTCGGATACAATTTATCAATTCCATTTAGTTGTGCTTCTTCCTTAGTACAAATAATTTTTTATCTGCATAATTATAACCGTTAAGCTTTTTACAGCTAAGGATTATGAGGCAACTAAGGAAACTGAGGGAAACAAATACTCTATATGATTATTTGAATCCTAAGAATATAACCTAATCATTTTCCATCCACTTGGAAACTTCTGAAGTTTCAGAAATTATGGACAGACATTTAACATGCTATAATACAATGAGAAGAAAATGTATAAACTTATAAGTTAAATATATCTGGATGTGAATTCTTGTTCTGTCATTTAATAGCTATGTGACCTTGAGGAAATTATTAAACTCCTCTAAACTTCAGTTGACCTACCGGTAGAAAGGAGAAATGTATACTTTTATCAGTGGGTTGTGAACTTTTTCTGTGAATTGCCTATTCATGCTATTTGTTCATTTTTCTATTTACTGTTTGATGTTTCTTCTTACTAATCTATACATATTCTTAACTAATCTCCATTCTGGTCCTTTGTTAGTTATATGTACAACAAATATCTTCTAGTTTTTAGATTGTTTTTTGCCTTTATATTATCTTTTTCATATATAATTTTGTAATTACAATTATTTCTATAATTGATAAATGACTAAATTATATTATTTAATAAAATCTATGTATTTCTTTCATATCTAGTTAAAAGTTGTTTTCCATTCACAATATCAGATATTATTATATTTCTTCTGAAAGTGTTATAAATGATTTAGGTTGGAATCTCCTTAAAGCAAGTCTTGAGACAATGATTAAATTTTAGTACTTTCATATGGTAGTCGGACCCAGACAGCATGGACAGATAATCGATTTGTTTTTATAATCAGTAATGACCCTGTTTAGTCTAAAAAATGTCATTTGTTTTATTATTAATATCATTACATTTTCTTCTTTTGATTATGTTTTCTGGCATATCTTTTTATGCCTCTTTATATGACTCTTATAAGTGTATCTCTTTTAAGCAACATATAGCTTAATTTTGTTCTTGATGACATCTTTAAAATCGAACATGACCGTGTCTATTTCTAAAGTGACAATCTTTTTTCACTTATTTCTGTTACCAGTATGAGGCCTTAATATTTTTATTTCATTATACGTTTTTATTGACCATGCTTTTTCATCTTTTTCTTCTTGTTTCAAATATTTCCGTGATTGAATTTTCTTAATTTATTCTCCTTTTTTCAGTTTGAGAAATTATTTGTATTACTGTGAACTTTTAGGGTTTTCTTTACAAAATTATAATATTCTTTCTTAACAGAGTAGAAAGTTAATCATTATTTCTATGATTTCCTTCAACAAGGCAAAGATCTTAAAATGTTCTAATTTTGATCATATTCTTCTATTTTATGTTTTTTTTCTTTTGTTTTGTTTTTGTTGTTGTTGTTGTTGTTTTGCTAATATTGCATCTTTTTGGAAATAGAACATCATTGTCTTCTGGCCTCTGTAGTTTTACTTGATAGGCCTGCTGCCAGTTAATTTTTTCATTGCTTTGAGTATAATCTTTTAAAACTTCTGGTTGCTTTCAACGTGTTCTCTTTATCTTGAATGATGTTCATTTTTATCAATTGGGTCTAAGCATAAATCTTAATTAGGATCAATGTGCTTCTTCAAGCTGGAATCCAGTTTTTTATTAGTTATAAGAAATTCTCAGGTAATATCTCCTAGAATATTGCTTTTCTTTAGCTCTAATAATAGTTTATATCTGGAACATCTACGACATATATGTTGGCCTTTCCTCTCACCTCCATGTCTTTAGTTTATATTTTCCATCTCTTTATAAAAACAAGCTCCATTTTGAGTAATCTTACAAAGCTATCTTTAAATTCATGAGTCTTCAAAGTTTTATTTAGTATATTTGGAACTCATTCATGAAGTTGTAAATTTAAATTTCTATATTTCTCATGTTTATAAATTGTTTTATGAATTTGCAAATTTAAATTTACAATTCTCTTTATTGGATCTATTATTCTACATATGTAGTCATTTAAACACAAATATTTTTGATGATTTAAACTTCTGTCATCTCAAGATCATGTAGGTCTGATTATTTTGATTGGTTTGTCAGTATATCATATCCTGTGGTGATTTTTTGATTCATATGGTTAAAATGTTTTGTGTGTGTGTGAGTTTATGTGTGTGTGTGTCTTTATCTCTAGTGAATTTCTTTTTCTGCAGAAGTTCTCTGCTTCCTGAGTTGTAGAAGTATACTTGTAGAGAAGCTCTGCATTTATTTCTCTCAACCCAGTGATTTACCAATCGGGGATATTTTTATCTTAATTTCTCATTTTAGCATCTATTACTCCACAGTCTGTATAAACTAAGTTTCAATCTGTATATAGCTGAGGTTTCAACTTCCAGCCGGAGCCAGGACAGATGAAAAATTTTCTTGCTCCTTCCCAGAGCCTGTAGTTGGACAGCCTTTCTTTCTCCTTTAAGGAAGACCTCCTGAGATTTCAGCTCTGAGCAAAGGTGTCTCTTCCAACAATCAGTCTGGTGCAGAGAGAGATCAGTTTTATATCTGGTGGATATTAACACCTGGCTCCTAGCCATTAAGCTCTGCATCTCAGTCTACACCCTCTGTAATCCCTGCGGCAGCAACTCATGCTTTAGTTTAGAGTTTCCTCCTACATTTCTAGCACTTAGAGATTTATTTTATTTTATTTTTCTCTTTTTTTATAGATATTATGCATATAAAATAAATGTTTATTATATTTTGTCCAACACTTCTATGCATTGTGAGTGAGTCGACCTCAGCTCAATTTCCATGTTGCTGTAAATTCTAAATCACACTTTTTTTAGGAATGTCTGCCACATATCTGGAGAATCCACTGTGAAGAAAAAAAGTGCTTTTTTTTTTTTTTTTTCTTTTTTTCTGGTAACTCAGGCAACAGAAGTTGTGCTAGAATGTTTGGAATTTCTTTTCTCTCTTTAAAGGGTTTTTAAAAGTAGCAGTGAGGATGGGCTCCTCTTCCATTTGCCTTCCCTGAGAAATCCTTAAATCCAGTTTTCAGTACGAGACACGGGTAAAGGTGGCATGGGTCACAGATGGTGAGCCTCCTTCTGTTGCTTCAACAAAAATAAATGCATGCAAATAAGCAAATGAGTCATATCTAATAGGCTATGAGCTAAAAGTAAATATTTTTATATTTCTGTGGTAATCAACCTACATCTTTGAAATTGGGGAAAATTTTTAAGTATGAGAAAAACAATAAATCTGATCTACCTATAAGAAATACATGAATTAATCTTTACTACCTTAGAACATTACTGTTTATGGTTTATTTAAATCACTGGGAATGGGACATTTTTTACCTAGACCCTGATTTTCTTTCCTCTAAATGACTTGTATTGTCTCTTCACACACAGAGAAGCATAAATTCAAATATACCCATACACATACACAGACACTTTCTTGGACATACAAACAAACTTATCCACAATAAGAAAATGAAGAATTATTTATTGTGAGATAAGAAAAATATTTTTTTCCATCTTAGTTTTAGTATAAAATTAAGATTACAAGAGATGGAGGAACATAGAGATAGTTGAGGCGAAAGAATAAAAAAGGCAGACATAATATTAGGTTGAACTTTCAGTGTCCTTTGGAAGGGAGGATTATGGTAAAAGGAAATAGAACTGATTATGGGTTGACACATTACAGGAAATAAGTGATGTAAAATATAAATAAGCTGACCCAAGAATAGTTTTTAAAACTATTCTGATAGGCTACATCATAAAAATGCCATAAATGTGGTTCACTCCAGTACAGTGAATCTTTAAATATCCCCCAACACGCCATATGTAAAATAATAATTAAAAAGGAGCACAGTAACATATTAACAGGAGGCTTGTGTTTGCTTTTTTTTTTTTAAATTGTATCTCCAGTGAATATTACTTTGATGTATGCTGTTAAAGGTATATTTACCACCAGGTAATTTAATTATAAATGAAGATGCAGAGTTACAGAAAGAAAGAAAAATTAATATGTTCGCTAACCATGACCTAATTATTCACGAAGCTGTGAAGGGTGGGGGGAAATGATATTTAATGAACACCTATTATGTGTAAGGCATCATCCTAGGTCATTCATAATGAGATAATAGATACTTGCAAAGATAATTAGAGACTTCCTTCACAATCCAGCCTCAGTGATCTGAAAACTACTATGCTCTTGGTGATAGATAACACATGTTGCTAAAATGCCCATTGAATATCAACAAATCAATGATATCTGATTATAAATTTATAAATGTATTTTCCATATTAATTGTAATTACTACATTTAAAAATATTTGAAAAGAAAAAGTAATAATTCTACAACTACTACAAGAGCTTTTTTTTTTATCTACATGAGCTATCTCTTGATAATATAAAGACATGAACATATTTTAGTAGAAAGTGTGTCAGTTGCTCAGATTTTCTTTAGAGTCCACCTTTGTTCCTGCCATTGATGCATGTGTGAAATAGATGGATACAGCAATCATTTACAAGGTTCACATGTGTTTCTTGGAAAATCTAGGTCATCTCTCAATATCAGGATGCTAAATTGCATATAAAGCAGGTCAGCTATCTGCACTGCTGATTTGCAGCACCATGACAGCCTGCTATTTGCCTTTTAAGAGTTAAATTGTATCTGCTAATCCTAGCTTTTAAGCAGCTAGAACTGACATTGCTTAATTTACTTGTAACCCTTATAACAGACTTTTAGCAGAGGGTATTGGTCTTTGTACCGGATTGAAAACTGGCAGTCCCATAGGAAATTGACTAAAACTATTATCATAGTTAAGGTTGCCTATCATTCTAATTATAATTCACATCCAATAATGAACACCTTGTTCAATAATATTTAATTCAAATCATGATGCTGAGTATAAAATTACATATCGAGAGAATTCATTAGAAGTTTCAAAAGTAAGCTGAGTAAATGTGCCTCGGAGAATGTATTTGATGAATTTGTAAAAGTATTTAAATTAGATCTGTAAAGTATTATGAAAAATCCACAAGGGATGCACAATTAGGCGAATAAGCTCTTCAAGGCCAAGAGCTGCTGGGCATTCATTGTAAAATGCTTTCTGATATATTGTTTATGCAAAAGAGATACAGGAGGGGGAGCAATAATATACAACAAAGCAGAAATACTACAGAGGTGATGCCAAAAGTAATTGAATTAAAAATAATTCTATCATAATTAGTTCTCTAGCCTTCACCTACATATTATTCATATGTCACTGAAGTATTTTAATATGGGACAAATGATTATTTAATTTATTCATGTTCTATAAAGTCCATAATGTATGAGTTTCATGAATTGCTCATTCATAACCACATTCTTGTTCAAACTATTGTGTATAGGTTAGATAATAGTGAATGTGCAGTAATGTAATTTATAACCCTTAAACTTGTTATATCTGTAGCTATTTTATCTTAATACACAGATGATGTATGTAAATAATGTCTACTTTTATTTATGTTGTGCTCATTACTGTGTAACTAAGGCAACTCTTAAATCAAATGAATTTATCTGTTGGTTCATGCATCTATTCATCTGTGTGTTCATTCCATTCATTCATTTTTTGAATGGTAACTGTATTCCAGACATTATGCTTGATGGTTTTAAAGAACCAGAGAAAATCAAAAAGAAAAATAATCTACTTTATTATGGAATTTATAGTTTATATCCTACAGGGGAGAGAGACTTTATAATAGCCTCACTAATAGTGCTCCATTAAAAAATAATTTTTTTAAAGGAGTGGGAGTGGTAAGCAAATTTGTGAAAGACCATATACTAAACATTTTAGGCTTTGTCAAAAATATAATCTCTGTTGCATCTGCTCAACTCAAAATCATCCATAGACATAATATGTACATGATTGAATGTGGTCATGTTCAAATAAACCTTTGTTTACACAAACGGCAGTTTAAATTTGGCTCGTGGACTGCAGTCTACAAATACCTGTTCTAAAGAAAAGGATTACAGCCCCAGGAAAGTACAAAATATGAACCTGTTCTAGAATAAACAAGGAGGAGTTAGGAAAATTTTTATCATGGAAGGTATATTTTGGTGAAATGTGAACTATTTGTAGAAAATAGATGTGTAAGAAGTAGTTGTTATAGAGGATATTTATTAAAGATATCTAGAGAACCATATGCAGGAAGTGGACACCTACTCCATGAATCTTATATTATTATTCCAACTTTATAACTAAGGAAACTAATGTTCAAGAAAGGAAAGTGATTTACCCATTGGTTTAGCTAAGATTCCCATCTGTATTGTTCGAATTCCAATATTGTACCTTCTTTCCATTTCAGCAATGGTCTCATTGAGTTAAGACACAGGCATATGTAAACATAATTCCTTTTCTCTTAGGAGTTTTGCAATCTATTACAAACTCTTTAGACTTACACTTATAAGGTAAAATAATGTTTTTAGACTTATTTTTGGCAAACTTCCATCATTTCCAAATATGAGAAAGACCAGAGGAACAGATTTATGATGGAATGTTCACAGGAAAAATTCTAAAACACATTTATTATATTCCACCACCAGCTCCTATACATTTAATATATCACACAGCAAATTCTATAGAGGAACAGACCCTGTTGGTCATTTTAGAATGGATCTTGAGCCCTAATATCTGGGATGTGATTTATTGATTGCTATAAGGCAGAGCAAGGAGATATTTACAGGATTGAGGTAAAAAAAAAAAAAAGAAAGAAAAGTATCTTTTGGCTAGCAGCAGAGTTAATACACTGAAAGAAATATACTTTTTTTCTACTACATGAAATTAAATACATTTTATAAGCATGAAGGTGTGGATTTGCTTATTACTGTTTACATTTTACTTTCATGTCTTAAATCTGGATCTAATAACTGCTTTTCTGTATATTGACTGGTCCTGTCCCTAATGCACTGAATGACTTTTACAGTGTTCAAACATTCTGTGAACTTTTTGAAAATAAGATTTATTCCAAAATATTGTTAAATAAAATACAAAACCTAAAAAAAATCAATTAAAAAACCAAATGATTTCTAAATATTTTCTGTAAGAGTGTAATGTTATTTTAATATAATACCTTTAGCTGACATGTTGAAAAAGAAGCATTATATTCTGACAGATTCAAAAGAAATCCGATTTCCATAATTAAGAAAATAGAAAAGAAGACAAGAAATGGCTATCCCATCCCTTACAATGTATAAGATGGGCTAAATAACATGCCTAGAATGAGGTTAGATTGCCTTTAAAGCAAATGTTGCTTTTATTCAATTTGATCAGTAAGAGCTTAGATGGGTATGGATACGAACTAGGAAAGGAGCCATAAATTCTAAAAATTGTCATTTTCTAGTTAATTCTATTCTGAAATGAGGTTTTTCTTAGCTGTTGGGAAAGAAAAAGCTATTAACTAGGCATTAACATGTAATTTCCAGTTCAGTTTTACAGAAATGTAAAAATGTTTGATTAAAGACAATTTCTGTAGATATTTAGAGGCATTACTAAAACCAAATGTCAAACTTATAGGGAATTTCCTATTAGCAGTGTTTTTGCAGTTTATTCTATTTTTTTCATGATATATTATAGTTAGAACTTCTTTTAGACAAGAAGTATTTAATGATTATCAATTAACAAAGAAAAATACAAATAAATCTATTTTTCATGATGGGTATTTTCTCTCCGATTAAGAGGAAAGTATTTTCAAAGATCCACTTGGTATGTGTGGTGTGTATACATATTACATATGTATGTAGTATATAAATATATAATAAAATATCAACACAACATTTTAGTTTGTATAAGATATTATTTCCTTTTTTGCACATTGTTTTACCATTTTCGAGCAACCATTTGGTTCAAACCATGAATATGACACTTGTTTCAAACAGTATAATCTTTTCTTTACAAAGATAATTTTATTAACCTATAAACTCTGCAGTGACAACCTTAAGATATTTCCATTTGAAAGTGGAATGTCAGTTCTCTAAATGTTATTGCTTTGTCCAGAAACTTTTATACACCCAATAATGCTTTAGAAAGCCAAACTGGCTTTGGGAAATAAACAAACAACAAAAAAAAACATGATGTTAGTTGCAAGTAGCATTTCCTGTCATCCAGCATTTCATCAGTAACTCATGAATTCCATAAAAATTCTGAAAAATGTCACTTAATATTTATGGCAAAATTTCTTATGACTTGAAACATGTAAAGGATTAATCTAGCTGTTGAAAAAATTTCTCTCAATTGGTTTTATCTCTCTATATTTTTATCTTTTATGCTTCCCTAATAGGTTCATTTATTATGTAAAGTTGGATTATAATCAAGAATAATAAATAGTAGAATTAGCAGAGGCAGTGAGCTACTAAGGGGATGGGCCCATGACTTATTCGTCTGTAAGAACTGATGCCTCTCACTATGTCTGGCATATAGCTGACATCAAATACTATTGGTGCTTGTTGTTCTGGTTGTACCAAACAGCTATTAACTAGCATAATAATAATGATAATAAAACTGATACTAATACCAATACTATAGTTCATGTTTACTAGATATAAACACTATCCTTCAATTTTACAATGGAAATGTCAATAGATGTAGTTTAAAATATTTAAGAGGCTCTCTTTAATAAAAAATTTTTATCATTGATTAAACTGTAGTTGAAAATGGTTAAATGACTTATCCTTTGTAAATGTAAATCTTTGCTAATTATGCAGCCAATGTCAATTTTTCTACTTTAAGGACTTTGTTGAAAAGTTGGTAGACAAAATAATAAAACGACTCCATTTCTTCACTTAAGGTAAAATCTTAAGGTAAAATCTTTAGTCCCTAAGATCAAAATACATGCTATTATCATTGTGTTCCTTTATCTTTTTTCTCCTCTATTTAAGTTATAATAAGTCAATAAATCAATTTCAGATTTGTTCCTATTATTTTCTACATTAACAGTCTAGCTGTGCTCCCATCCCCATTAATAACAGCTAATTTATATTAGGGTATTTTGTCATAAACTGGTACATTCCTTGATGGCTTCAAGGAATCACATTTCCGAGTATGTATATGCTTGTGTAGTTCCTATAACTTAGATCAGAATGTGCCAGAAGTGACACTGTGCCACTTAAAGAGATGTAGTTGCTTCTTCTTGGGCTCCCTGAGCCACCATGTATTTTATTAGAGAGATCATTTAGAGACACTGTATGCAGTGACCATATGAAGAGCAATAAGACAGAAAGAGAATGGTCTCAGACGCCAGTAGACTCAGCAGCTAATTATAGCCACATGAATGAAGACCAACAAAAGAGCCACTTGGCTGAGTTAAACCCAGATTAATAATCAAACAAATTTTTTCTGTAAGTCACTCCCTTTTGGTGTGGTTTATTATGTATCAGCAGACAGTCCAAAGAAATATTAAGAAAGACCTAAAGAATAAGTAGAAATTGGCTGAGGAATTGCAGGGACTGAGGGCAGAAGGGACTCGTTTCACTCAAATATGCATATTATCCAATATGAGAGAGAGAGGAGTGGAGGATATAGAAAGAAAAGAGAAAGAAGATCAGGAGGGAAGGAGGGAGAAAGAGAAGGAGAGAGGAAAAGAGATTGAGAGAATAAGTAAACAAATAACTAGTATGTCTTAAATTTAATTTGTGACAAGGAAAGTAGCTCAAGATGAAGGTAAGGAAATAGGGACAAGATCATGAAGGATTCTGTTAATCACATTAGGATTTTGAATTCAAAAGCCACTGAAAGATTTTAAGCATAAGAAGAAACATAAAGTATTTCATGTTATAAAAATATGACTTTAGTTACTATGTGGAGAATAGATGGAAGAGGGCCAAGGGTAAAAGTAGTGAGATTAGTTATACAAATTTTGCAGTATTTCAGGTGAAAGATGACAATGACTTGGAATAAAGTTATAGCTGTGCAGGTGGTTGAAGTAGATAGATATGAAGCAGATGTTTTGAAAAACTTAATCAAATTATTTTAATGGATTAAATGAGAATAATGAGAAAGAGAGAAGTGTGAATGATGACTCCATGATTTCTGGTGTGTGCAAATAGTTTTATGAACATACCTGTGGCTCAGAGTAGAGGTGTGAGGTAGAAATATATATGTAGGTGATATGTATATAGATGGTGTTTAAAGCCACTGGAGTTGAAATAATGTTGTAGAGTGATGTATAGAGTAAAAAGAGAAGTGAATCCAAGCTCGAGCTCTGAAGAATTTTATTTTCTGATTATTAATTCAGGAGGAGGAAGTGGAAAAATGATCGTAGGAGTAGTTATCTAAGAGAATGGAGAACAAGAAGAACATCATGTCATGAAAGGCAAGAGAAAAGTTTTCAAGAAGAGAGGTTCTTTGGAAGGTCAAGTAAATTGAAAGCAGCAATCTTCACTGGATTTAGAAGCGTGAAATTCTTTGGAGACCTTAGGAAGAACAATTTTAGAAGACTGATGAGGGAGGTGGTAAACATGGACTGGATAATGAACTGGGAAAGAAGAGGCAGCATGGGTTGATAAACCTTTGAGAGACTTTGCAATGAAAGAGGTAGATGAGTTATGTCAGAAACTGGAAGAAAGTACAGGGTTAAGGGATACATTTTTAAACATTCAAAATATGGGTTTTAATATTGATGGAAAGAATGCAGTGACAGGAAAAGGTTGAAGTTGCAGGAGAGAAAGGGAGTGAGCAATGGAATAAATAATGTAGAATACTTGCAGAGTCTGAACATTCTTTCATCTTGTTGTTACCCTATTCAAGAACTGTTCAAGCCTTCCAGAGGCCATGCATGCCTTAGGCCCATGCACTGACTATATCTACTGCTTGGACACCTCCCAGGTCTCCCAGACACTTGCATGGCTAACTCTCTTTTAAATTGTTACTCAAATGCTTCCTTCTCAGAAAGGCCCAACCTGGCCGCCCTGTGTAATGACTCCCTCTCAGTAATCCCAACCTCATTCACCCTGATTTATGTTTTTCTTTTCCTCTCCTTAGGATTTATCACAGTCTGTGATGTAATTAATTAGATGTAATCAATAACAACTATTATTTTCTTATTTACTATTAATATTAAATAAAATTATTTATTTAATGTCTCCTCCTTCGCTAGATTTTAAGCTCTGTCAGAAGAGGGATATTCATTGGTTTTCTTTACTGATATGATTTTTCTAGTTTCTGCTGTATTCAGCCTGATAATATGTTCTTTTATAGCTTAGGAAACTCTTGTGACTGGCCTTCAAGAACAAGTGTCATGTTGAATTGAGGGAAGTTTTCAAATATCCTATTATTTAACATTCTTTTCTTAAACTTCTTCTCATTGCCCTTGCACAGTTTATGTTCCACTTACTCTTGCTATCTCTCCCAACCCCCATACAATGTCACACTAGAGGAGACCTCCGTTATTTCATCCACTGCTATGAATCTACTTTCAAGTCTTCCTAGGAGAACATACCCCATAATCATCTCTATCTTCTGTGGATTATTTTTGCATAGAGAACGGGAACCACAGAATCTGTCTCAGTCAGTTTGAGCTGCTCTAACAAACTACCACAGATGGAGTGGCTTATAAACAGAAATTTATTCACACAATTCTGGAGGCTGAAAGTTCAAGATCCAGGTACCACCATGGTCAAATTCTAGTATGAACTCTCTTCCAGGTTGCAGATGGCCAGCTTTTTCTTATAGCCTCAAGGGGAGAACAGATAAAAGAAAGTTCTCTCCTTACTCTTCTATGAGCACTAATCCCATTCATGAGGGCTACACCCTCAGGACCTTAGCTCATCCTAATTACCTTCTAAAGTCTCACCTTATACCATTACCTGGCTGGGTAGGATTTTAGCACATAAATTTGGGGGGAAACAAACATTCACTCCACAACTTGACACACCTTTCTTGTTCTCTCTGCCACATCACCTGCTAGTTGCTTATATTCAGGAGCACATGAGAGAAACTTAAAATAGAGGTCTTACCTCTTATTACATCTGATGGTCACGTTAATCAAATTCTTAATCAGACTATGAGTACTGCCCAAGAGGTTCACACTACTATGCAAAGTGATTCAGAAGTAATTATCATTTCTCTGCTTTCACCTGAGAGATAGGCACTTTCAAAAAACATCTCTCTTAGCTTAGATCACTTCTTCAGACCTCACAGGCTCTTACCTATTTTTCTAATATATGCACAAATTTATCTCTAAAATAACAACAATAAAAAAAGCACTCCTAAAATGTTGGATCTGGAATCATAACACTTTCCTCATCTTGGTGGACCTTGTTTTTTGTTTTTGTTTTTTATTGATGGTCTAGGTTAAAAATGTAACTGATCCTTATTCTAATGTTACTCTAAAATGTGTATGTGTGTGTGTGTGTGGATGTGTGACAAAAGAGAGAGAACACAGGAAATTGATTATGATAAAGCTTCGCTTATAATGTGTAATTTACACATAGACCGATGTGTAGATTAATCTAAAAAATGGTGTCTTTTTGGACAGTGGGCAAGAGAAGGGCAGATTGGCTGAAATTCACAGGTGTTCTTGACCTGAAAGGACTGCAAAGCTAAAATCAGGCTCCCTTTGCCTCAATCAAGCTGATAAATAGGAACCGGCATGCCTGAGTTCATTTCAGCAACGTTGTTCACAATTAAAGGAGTGTAAATAGAAATAATTTATTGTGAGCCTTTCTTTTGGTAAAAAAAAAAAAAAAGGCAAACTGTAATAAAAAGAAGAAAGGGAAACAGTGGGGGTGGGGATAAACTCCTAGGGAATCATTTGTAAAATAAAAATGGAAATTAGAAAATATGTGTAAAATGAAAAACTCTGTGGGGAACCATACAACCTAAAAGCAGAAACCAATGAAAGGCAAATCCAAAAGCTTTCTCAAGGGCATTTGGGAATAAGGATCCAAGAGAAGGCACGAGGTTTAAAGGAAATAAGTGTACTTGAGACTAAATACATACGTTTCCAAGGGAGGGGTACAAATAATTATAGAGAAGGTGGAGAGCATAGGAGATTTTCTCTTCCTATTTAAGTATATTTGTGGTTTAACAAAACTATTTTGGTGCCTTGTCAAGGATTAAATTTTCTCAGAATTGAGAATTTAATTTTAAAAAAGCAATATAATACGATATCAACACCTTTAAGATAAATTTGCTGTTTGCAGAAGAAGCTCAAATGACAACCAGGGGGCTATTGTTTTTGATATCCACAACTAGGGTCCAGTTCTATGTTAACTGTAGAGCGAAGGCATCTTCAAGAGGCTGAGAAGAAGGGACTGTTTAAATGGTGTTGGCTGTGGTATTATACCACCTGGGAAGACCATTCCTGGGAGAGTGGGTACGTGCTTCTCACATTAAATAGATCTAATGAAAAATCGAGTCTCACCCAAAAGAACTTGGGAAGTAAACTCTCAATAAGTCTGAAGTGATGACTGAGTCTTTCCTGAGTTCTTAGGTAGTGAAAATTCAAAAGATGCCAAGGAATGTTTGTTCTCACAAACTTTATTCTGTTGCAGTAATAAAATTATCAAATAAGCTCTGAACAGCTGTGCCTATTTTACTAAAAGAGCTGGACTTAGAAGGTACAATGCAAGAACAATTTAATTATGCTCACCACTGGCATGTAAACCCAACTCTATTGAATCTTTCTTCTATATCTCTGGACAAACTTGAGCCAACCATTTTGGTTCCTCTGGTCATCTACAGCTTCTAAACAAACAGTATCATATCTGATCTAAAGAACATTCTACTTTCTCATTAAATTAAAATTTCTTCCATCCCCAGCTTTGGTCTATCTCAAGCTCTCAGGAATGTTTACTAGACACAGGTACTATTGTTAACTTTTCTCAGTCTTGTGCTTTGCCCTTCCTCCTCTTCTCACTGCTTGTGGCTCCTTCAGCATTGGAGATGGGAGAGGAGAGAATCACTGGGGACCTCCTACCTCACTGTTCTCTGGCACCAGGAATAGCCTGCTCTGGCTGGCTGTTTGTGAATCCTTGCTCGTGTGGTACACCACACATGGTCTCTTTCACTTGGAGGCTAATTTTTGGTAGGATCTCTTGCAGGACAATCCAAGTCCAATACCCCACCATAGTGTCTACAAATTCAGGAAGGGTAGGCCACCCCAACCCAGCCCTCTCTTTTTCATTGTGTCAATGAAAAACAAACCAGCAAGTGCCTTTTCCAGGGACACACCAACCTTTACGTGCAGTTGCTTGTCAAAACACCCCCAATTGTATGCTTGGTATCCCTGAAGTTCCTCTCAGTTGGGGCTTAAGAACATCTTTACCCACGCTCATTTATTTACGGGTGTGAATGGGGTGGGGCCCAGGGAAGGTTAGGCACACTAAACCAGCAATTCCTTCCAGAGAAATCTCCTGTACTCATCTTCAATCATCTTTACCTTGCAGTGAGTGATGGACTAGGTCAACCAGACTAGATCATTTTGTATCCAACTTCAAACCCTATCCCAAATTCTCAAAGAAGGAAAGGGCACTTTAATATTTTTGGTATGCTCTAAAATATATTGGTATGCACAGAAAGGACAGATTCTTACAGTGTATGTATGGTCCACAGTGGCATATTGGCAAGGGTGAAAGTTAAAGTCCAATCTTGGAAGATTGGAATGTGAAAGAAAGGCATGTGGTGTGTGAGATATAGTTTGAGAAATGGTGCAGGTACATGATGAGCTTGGGAAGATTGGGTGGATGTGGTGAGTTCAGAATAAATAAAATTCTGCAGGACCAAGTTAGGGTCAATAAAATGGCAAATGGGGAGCCATTGTGCACTCATGTGTATAATATGAAACAAAAGTGGCTTAAGAAGATGACTGAGATCTATGCAAGGGAAGGTAGTTACTGATGCTTTTGACAGTCCTGTATTTCACCCTGTATTTTTTCACAATCCATTGTACAAGTTTTAAAAATCAATATAAATAATGAGGATATACACAAAAGAACTTCAGGTGACTATGATGTATGAGCAGAGTGTGAGGCATGGTATAGGACCAGGAGGTCCATGAAGTGGAGATCCTATCTAGCCTGTTTGCAAATGCTGCCTAGAGGTCTTGAAAAATGTGTGGCCAATGATAGATACTCAATAAATATTGATTGAATTAAGTTAATGGATTTGGTGGCTTGAGGCTTGAGGAATGAAGATCAATTAACACTCTATCACAGCATCAAAGGGGCAAATGTTGAAGACCTCAAAATAAGATCAAGGGAAGCTGGAAAAGCAAATGAAGAATAGAAATATTTTTATCTTCAAATATTTATATTACTCAAAGAAAGTCAGGCAAGAAGATCAATGTAAGAGTTTATGACAAAATAGAAATAGAGCTAATACTGAAGAGGGTATGTTTTAAAGGTAATTTAAAAAATTGATTAGATAATAAATTAGGTTATTCAGGCTTAAAGATGAACTAGGAAACAGGAATATAGAAGTTCTTAAAATGAGGAATTTTTTAAGTCATTAAAGAATGAGCCTAAAGTAAGAAAAGCCAAGAAAACTAATAAAAATGTCAGCTTTTATTTAGTCAGCTATAGTCATTGAACATTCACATGCATCAAACAATGTGTAAAACTCTAAATCTAGGGGCTAATTTAATCCTCCAAATAAACTTTAGGCAAGGACTAATATTATCTCCATTGTTCTGAAAAAGCAATGACTAGTTTGTTCAAAATCAAATGACTAGTAGTGCTTGGTCTTGGCCAATCTGACTGAAGATTCTGTGTTCTGATCCACTGTATTTGGATACTCTTGTCAGGTGGAGGCATAAGAGAGCTAGAAGAAGGAATAGGAGGAAGAAAATACAAAATGACTCAACTCATGTTCAAGGGGAATTGAAAGAATCAATGAGACGATCAAAATCATGTTCGAGAAAGATTAAAGAGAATTAATAATGAGAAAATTACCTGTTTGTCAAGAAGATCATTCAGAAGAGCAACCTAAGGAATGCTAGGGGAGGAGATGGGCTTTTAGAAAGTTTTCCATTAACCAGTGAAGAGAAATACAGAGATTGGAAGATGCTAACCGAAAAGCATAGGAGGATCAAGGGAAATTTTTTTCAAGTTTTTGAAGTGAAATATGTTTGAAAGTCCTAGGAATAGAGTCTATAGAGGAAAAGATTCAAAATGCTGAAGGGCAAAAATACGAGGAGATAGGTCTTAGAAGGGATGGCGTGGGATGAAATCCTACACATCGATGGAAATAAGAAGAAACTGTAAAAACTCATTCGATAAGTTTAATAGCAGTTCAAATTGTTCAAACAAGCCTAACCTCAAGGAAAAAAAAAATCTATGTCAAACCAATTTCTGACCAAAAGAAAATCAAACTGAAACCACTGGTCTGCATGAAAACAATGCCTGAATGTGAATGTGTGGTTCAGATGAAAGCCTCAGATAGTAGAATTTCAGATCTGGCTGTATTATGCCAGCAAATCATTTGTTTATTTAAGTCCAGTAGAAGGTCCCCCAGTCAGCCTCTCCTTTACCAACTGGTGAATTAGTCATGCTCAGGATTTTTCCTGAAAATATGCAGTGACTAAGCTCACACTTCCTAAATGTTATGGAATTGCCTCATCACTTCAATTCCCACATGTTGCATGGAATATTTACCAAGGACCCATTACAAATTTCTCAAATCTATTTATTTCAGATGCACCAAATTTTACAATTGCATAATTTAGTTAACTATAACATAAGAGATGAAATGTGTATGTGACAAGAATATATTTTTACTAAAGTCAATTGGAAGACCTTATAAAGATTGTTGAAACTATGAATTCTTTGTCTCTCATCATAGGACATGGGAATTAGACAGAAATTAAACTGTCAGTGTTATTACTGATAGAATAAAGACTGAAATATGTAATGGAGTGGTGATACTCACTTTATAATGTATCATTCCAGAATTTCACAACAGTACTTGTGCCATCATAGGTAGCTCTGGGCAACTGATTGCCTTCCCTGTATACCTCATAGAGGTAGAAAACTCATCCTTGTGGAGAAGCAGAAAATGTACTATTTTGCAGACAGATAGGGTTCACAAGAAAAAAAAATTACCTGGTTCGAGCCAGTTCAGCTGCTTCTCTTGAAATCAATCAATAGATGCTTTTCCTCCTGCTTTAGAGAGTGGAAAAGTGATCAGTAGGATTAACTGTAACTGACTTAGTTCCAGATGGAACACAACAGGGGAAATGGAGCAAACCCACTCCCCCAGCAAGTCACATATACATACATGTACTAATTCTATATGTTAGGTACAGGGGAGATAGCTGTCAAATATGTAGGTAAAATTATTAAAATCTAGATGGAGTATATACTCAGATTAAATTTCTAATTCAACTTTAAAGGAATCACAACCATAAATTATGGGAAGTATATTATGGAAGTGCTTTATGCAGAAGGCCATTTAGTGAACCCCATTCAGAGAAAAACTCTCAACTCTATGAAACATGGACAAATAAATGCATATGAAAGTGTCTTAAGTTATAATAAAATGTTAAGGTTTAAATCACCTTTATGATACTTTCTTGTTAACTGATTATTTACAAAGTTAAAGAGTACAGCACTGGTTCCCATCACATTGGACAAGAGTGCTTCTACTGTCAGCCTTCTCAGTGATCAAAAATTAAGACATAGCTTCTCAAGTTTTTGTTGCATTTCCAAAAAGTTAACGCAGTTGATAAGTCAACTTGAACTAGAAAAAAAAAACATATTGTTACAGGATCAACTCTGGATTCATTTATTCTTTCCTTTATTTTTTTAAAACTGTGGGACTGTCTTTTGCCAGGCACTGGGATAAAAATGAGAATTATAAAACTTAATCTTCATTTTAAGTGATTCACAATTTTATATCTACCTAAGGAGTTTTTATTTGGTAAATCATACTAAGCCGATATATTAGTCCAAGTCTTCTGGGAAGCAGATACCTAGATGGGATTAATATTCACAAGGACTTCACTAGGGGAAAAAATAACATATGAGAGAAAATGAAGAGGGTGCTAGAGAAATCTATCAGAGTTTCAGACTGTAGTATTAAGTCTGACCCAGCTTAAGTCTGACAGATTTCAGTGCTCGGCTACTGGTATGTCTTGGTCACATGCTCTCTCTGTAGCCGGAGTCTGGAGAAGGGCATTGCATTCTCATGGCCACTGCAGTCAGGTTCTCAACTTTAAAATGTTAAAAGTCTAGATAATCTGTACTCACTGTGGAAAATGAGAAAACACAAGCAAACGATGTTTCCTGGCTTCTTTCCTCTTTCCTTTTAATTCTTCTTCTACCTCATTAGAATTTTATTTGTAGAATGCAAATCAAATCCCAGTGCCTGTAGCCAAAGATCAAATTTCTTGAAGCTATTCTCGCCAGTGTTCCCACAGGTTTGTCACCATTTAACAGTCCCCTGAACTCTGTTGTTTACTCTGTTCATGAGTCTCACCAATGAACTTTCAATGCTTTATAAAGTGTCATCTCCTCTAAGAAGCCTCCGTTATCTGTCAGATACTTTCCTAGCATTGATGTTTTACCTTCTAACAACCTTGCAGTTGTGTCTGCTGACTTGGTTTCTTCCACTTAAGACTATAAGCTCCTTCAGAGTAGAGATGAGTTTTATGTACCATGATCTTCAGCACCCAGCACAGTGTTTGACACATAGCAAAGGCTTAATTGCTGGGTGATGACTAATGAGTGTTTGAGGGCATGCTCCTCAAAATTTCCCTGTAGAGAATTTTTATGAAAATTTAAGTCAAACAGAGGATATACCCAGAGGCAAAATCTCAACAGACTGAGAAAAATGCTTCTCAGTATAACAGTTTGCATTTTCTTTTATATATTTGAGGTTAAGAAGGATTATATGAAGGTGGGAGAAAGCAAGGCTGGGATCAGATTATAGGTTAAGATTGTGTGCTGTCTGGGTGTGTTCATGTTTTTCAAGGTGGGGTCTGCAATGAGGCATTTCGAGGTATGTTAACCTAGATGCATGAGAACAATGGGCTGGCTTAAAACCTTTCACTGAAGAAGTTATATGCTTGGGATATGACTATCCACCAAGATCTGCCCAGTTAGGAATGTGTGATCAGATCATCCTGTGAGGTTACTTTCCACAGAACCCCTTTTCTCATTCACACTCACCAGCCTAAGAAAACAAGACTTTGTCCAGTGGAATGTAGAGAAAAATAAGTCATTTATCAATGATAGTGATTATTCCCATTTTACCTATGAAATAAATTATTCTGGTTCTTATAATTCACAGAAATGTTCCCAAGGAAACAATGTTGATATTCCCCTCTGTACTCTATGTCTACAAATTGCTTTACTATAATGCTTTACTCAAATCTTGCCAACATCCCTTTGATAATCTCTTTCTTTTAGATCCTGAGCCCAAATGTCTCTGTCATGATGAACAGTGATTCTTCTTACCCTGGGGGAGGCTGAAGAAACAGCACTTGGGTGACTCCCTTAAATCCCAGTGTGTGAATGAACCACAGAGCCAGTGGTGAAGTTCACAATCTCTCTTTTTCTGGTATTCTCTCTACTCTCTTTTCCAAGGCATAATTCATAAGTGCCCTGGATGTTAAGCAATTTGAACTGGTGGCATGAAGGTTTCCCTACTGACCGGATTGTTAGTAAACTCATATACTCAGTCTACTGCCATCAGGTTAAAAAAGGGAAAGAAAGCTGAGGAAGGCTGGACAGATTAAAACATAGTTCTGTTTAGGTGATTCTCATGAAAAGTCTGCTATATTCGTGGAGATTTTTATTTAAGACCTATGAAGGGATTGTCAATTGCTTTTTTTTCAAAAAAGATAACTATTATTTTTATTTTCTATTTTTATTTTACTTAATGGTTTTATTCCATTGCCTGGGTCTCTCCCTAATTCCCTAAAAATAGATTATAACCAATCATATCTCTCTGTTAAAAACAAAACAAAACAAAAACAAACAAAACTACACCTCTTTGATCCTTTAGGATAGTGACTGCAAAGATGAATTTAGTATAAATGTATTCAATAGGCAAAGAGTCGTCTATGGGAGGGAAATTAATGATACAACATCATGATATGTGGAGAGAATTTAATTTATCTGTTCTATTACTTTCTCTCTTAACAAGAATAATTTAAAGTCAATAGTAGTTTAATCTTAAAACCTGTGAATTCTCCAATCTTCTAATTTAATTATGAAATTGAAAGAGATGTCAAATCATTTTGAGTTTACACTTGTATAAAGTAAATAAGGTGCACACAACTCAGATAATAAATACCATAGCTCTTAAGTATGTATAATTAACTTTATTCTCACATTTTAATTATTCATTCTCAAAGTGTGCATATTTCTGGGATAATGGTATCTATTAGAGCATGTATATATTTTCTACCCCTGCTCCTAAAGCTAGAAAAGCTAGGCTGTTCTGTTGTAAACTTTTATTGGCAGGGGTTCATAACTCAGCTGTAAAATTTCATGCTGGGCTGCAATTCAGTGCACAAGCCCTATGCCCTGAAGAGCTTATGTTACTACAAAAAGGAATTGTAAAAATCCATTTTTCTCTTTTTAGGTGGACCAGAAAAATGGTACAGTAAGGAACATTATCTTTTCAAAATACACTTTCTAAAAATAAAAGTTGGTGGATAAAATGATCTACTTGGTACTTAGCTCTCACCCTGCACCCATCAAAATAACTATTAGATGATAGCAACAGAAAACTTACACTTATAACAGGTACAACTTGCTCCATAGTACTCAGAGCACATGAAATGTCACCTTTCTTTATTTTTCTAAGTCAGATTAAATCCACTGTGAGGCTGCTGTCAGCAAGGTTGACAAGAAGTCCAATATCAGTCAATTTTGGGTGCCCTCCCCTGCCCTTGTACCGTATTAGAACTCTGGGGTTTATGTAGTCCAGATAAGGAGCGAAGGGCACAAATCTGGTACATGGTGACTTTTTGATCTTTGCCCAGGCAGCTAGTTTTAATGGCAGAATCACCACCATCCCTGCTCCCCATGCCAACCTTGGTAATAACTTTAACAGGCTTCCAAACTCACTGTTATCCTCATCTGAGGTCTTGCTTTGCAAGTGTAGGGTTCAAGATTGGGAGCAGATCTCTTAATCTTCAAAGATCTCAAAGCACTCGGGCTCATGCACACATCTACACATACCCTTCAGCTCCCCCTCACTCCTCATGCCCTAAGTTTCTCTTTACCCAGTTTCCAGTTTGTTAAGAATCAATACTATCTTAATAGATGTTTATTTTTGGAATATACACATTGACTCTAGGATTCTCCTCTGACTTAACCGCAAAACCATTCGATATTTTTACCTTCTCACTGTTATTGGAGAAGAATGAGGAGTGAGAAGAAAAGGTGAAAAAAGATTATTTCAGCCTTTCTATTTATCTTACTGCAGAAAAGAAAAAATATTAACTACATGTTTTATTTTATGTGTATAAAATCACTGTGTCACACAATAAATTCCTACTTTACTTTAACATTCTCAGCACTGGGTAAAGGACTCATGAGATGGGGATTGTAGTTTTAAATTTGCAACTAATTAGCCTCTGTCTTTGAGTATGTGACTGGAAACCCTGATCTCATTTTATTTATTTATAGTGAGAGGTATGAATTAGATATTGTAAAAAATTTCTTCCAAAATGTCAACAATAACTTTCTCAAGAGCTCTGATGTAATGCTTTTCTTCTAACTTGGTAATCTCCTACAGATCCACCTTAACATATCTATGACACTACATGCTCATCTAGCGTGTTCCCCTCTCTCTGGAACTTCTAAACCAACCTACAAGTGAAACCCTTCCCAAAGACCAGACTATTCATTTATGAACTTAAAGCTGTTGATGCTTTGTCCTAGCTAATTACCTAGTGCAGCTTCCAAAGATATGCTAATTTCAATGGAGATAGAGATAGGTAGGAAGGAAGGAAGGAAGGAAGGAAGGAAGGAAGGAAGGAAGGAAGGAAGGAAAGAAAGAAGGAAAGAAAGAAGGAAGGAAAGAAAGAAGGAAGGAAAGAAAAGAGAAAATGAAAAGAAAAAAAAAACTCAGTAAAGTCTGAGATGTTTCTCAAAAACTGAGAGGCCAGATATGGCCAACATCAATTAACATTATTTTATCAGACTGAATCTTCAAACCTGTACTTCATTCTGAGTGATAAATGATAATGGGCCACTCCCAGAAGAACTAGAAAAAAAGTTATTATTAACATATCCATTAATACACCTTTCAACAAGAAAAATGCTGAAATTGAGCAACATTAAATAAAGGTAGAGGTAGCTTAAGGTGAGTAGATAGTTTAAGAGTCAAGAGTAAGTGATAAATAATAAAAATTTCCATTATAACAAATTTGATTTGTCCTTTATTTGTATCTTCAATGTAACTATTTATCTTCATATTTAATCTTTTAATTTTCTATCTATAAATGTATTCTTGTCTAGTATGTTCCCAGGACTGTGGGGAAAGGTGCAGGCTGTGGACAGTCATGGTTGTCATTTGGCCTCTCCACATCTTACCAAAACCTTTCTTCCCCTTCCCTATATCTTCCAAGGTGAACTTGGATGGCTTGCTCTCTGGTTTGCCTTCTGGTTTGCAGTTGGGATTGGCCAACAAGGGGCAAATGTAGGAGGTCACCCTCTATCACCCTCCCTCTTGCACAGCTCACTGTCTCCTTGCACCCTCAGAACTAATGTCATAGAAACCTCTGTTACGATTATTATGAGATTCTGCACCATCATCTGTGGGTTCCCTATATTCTGCCCACCTTTTTGTCAACGTTTTTAAATTAAACTCTCCTCAAATGCTACAATTTTAGTGTGCCATCTGTTTCTGTGGGGACCTTGACTGACACAAGGCTTAAGGGTGGCTTTCTGGAGGAACTAAATGATGAGCTACATTTTGAAGGAGTTAGGAATACCTGGGAGGAGAATCGGTTGGAACAAGAAGGAAGAAGGAAAACATGAACATTTCAGAGGGAATGAGCAAGGTGTGCAAAAATAGAAAATGCTATGTTTAGTTGGCAACCAAAGTACAGGATTTTCTGTTTTATGTGTTTAAAATGAGCTACTGATTCATGGTTGTTTTTTCAAGACATATTTGCTTAATAGCAAGTCCTTCAGTAACGAAAATTACAGACTATTATCCTTTACCTGTATGTTAAATTACATTGAGCAACTTACGAGTTACCCACCAGGTGGCGCTCATGCAGTAACTTTGGAGCGAACAGGCAGAGATGAACGTTAAAAAAGCTGAATTGGAAAATATTACTGTCAAACATGTTCTTGTCTTTGATGCTGTATCTAAGTTAAGGTAGGAATGATGAGGTCGGAAAGGCTAATAAATTTATTATGGAGTGGAAAAGTTATTTCTTCTTGCCCATGAGACAGAAAAGCCATTATTTTAAAAGCATAATGCTAGCTGTGCTTTGTTCACTGTGACACCAAATTCTCCTAATCCTCCTCATACTTTTGTTATTCTTTGTGTGATATGTGTCTTTGGTTATGAGTAAAGAAGAGATTATAGTAGTTGCTGCAAGCTGACTGCTTAAGAGTTCAGTAAACTTAAATAAATCTTTCGCAGAAAAAACTGCTTTGGACACTGATCATCCAACAGTGAATAAAAAATGTAGACATTGCATTAATGCAAAGAGGCAAATGATGTGCAAGAGTGGCATCTCCCGTAAACAAAGACGACAGTTTGACAAAAGTGTTTTTTCTCCTACTTTGATCAAATAGACCACAGCGTCTTTGCACCCAGCTTGTCAAAGTGCTGAATCTGTTTTCTATCTCTCTTTATTTCTACCCTCACTCAGCCTCCTCCATTCTTTCATCTGGAACTCCTCCCCAGGATGAAATAGGTTATTAGTAGCTGAAGTCGATAGTGCCCATATCATAAGAAATGAGACAGACAGGTCTTGGGCTCATTTTTTTTTCTTCTATCCTTTTCTTGCCCCAGCTACAAGGTCTGTCGACCGTCACGGGTAGGTCCTGCTGCAGCTAAAGGGTGTCAAAGAGAGAAAGTGGGCCAACTGGCTGCCATTGCGTCACTTACAGGTCGATAACCAGGGTGTAGGGCAGGCCCTCAGCACTGCACACCCAGAAACTTGGTTACTCATTCAGTACCAGATGACAGATTTATGTGCAAGGCGGTGAGTTTGGGGAACTGAGAGGCCAAAACAAAGTGGAGGAAACAAGGAAACGAAGTGACTAATATGTGCCAGGAAATTCACATACACGACCTCAGTAAATACTGATTAACCCAAGAGATGGAGTTTATCATCCCCGTTTTACACATGAAAAAAATGAAGGGATGGAAAATTCATGGGTTTTATACAAGATCTTCCACTACAAAGAGAACAAGTAGATAGAGACAAAGTTCTTTTGCAAATTAAAAACTCGAATGACTAATATAGAAACCAAAAGAGGTAACAGAATGAAAAAAATTCAGCTCTTCTTTTCCAGAGATCATCCTTTCTGGTAAAAAGATATTTAGAAAATTAGTATGTTACCAAAATGTATTTTGTTTATGCAATGGTTGATTGCGAAAGCAGATATTTTGTCCAGATTTTGGATTAACCCAGTAATCTAAACATGTTCACAAGCTGTGGTTACGTTCCTTGTGTCTGCCGGTCAGGGTCATCTTCACAGGCAGAAAATCTGGGCCCTGAGCTTGGTTCACACTCTGCTGTCACCCTCTCGAAAGCCTTGAAAATTTTTGAACAAGGGGCTCTTTTGGTTCTGGACCCTGCAAATTCTGTAGCCGGTCCTCTTGATCATTGCTGGATAAACACAGACGCTTCCCCTTCCCTTTGGTTCATTTTGTAACCTTTTAGACTGCCACAGAAAATTCAATTAGCGAGTGATCACCTCAGATCAGCTGGAATGCAACAATTGGGTTGTCATTTAAATTACATTTTTTTTTTAGTAGCAGATTCTTTTTCTCCTTTGATAAATCCACATTAAGCACCTACTCTGTGTGAGGAACTTGCCGTAACTAAGGCAATTTTCTAATTCGTTTTAGCAGCACTTTCTTGATCCTTCTCTGAAAGAAGGGGCGCTTCAACAGCTTGCAACTCTAAGTGAGTCTACGTTCCTACCAGTTTCCCCTCTCGTGGATGACCTTTTACGGTCTTGTCCCTCAGCACTGAGAGTATGTTATTAAATCCCCCTGTACTGCCTACACTTACTTACCACCAACAGCAGCTACTGCGCTGCCATCTGAGAAATGAACCCCCATGGAAATCGCCATCCTTGCCCAAGGCGAAAAGAGTTCTCCTGGCAAGTCCTGGTGGATTCATGAAATATTAAATATGTTCCATATTCTTTGTACATTAAAAAGTCAAATCTGAAAAATCTCCTTATGTATTAAGTATCAGTTTCTACATGATATTACACTTGGCACTGTACAGAGGGCTTTATTTATAGTCTTATTTATGTTGAACCGGTTAAAAGTAGACATGATACTAAAAAATATGTGAATTTAAAGACAACATATACAAGGACAAAAAAGCAAAGACTTCTGAACAATGTAAAATAGTGTGTACTTGGTGTCGTTTCAAGAATAAATATGTTAGTACAGCAGAGAGGAGCGAGAGAGCCTTAAGTGGCTAATGCTCACACTGGATGATGCAGGGAGAAGCTAGTAGACCTTTTCCAAATTGTTCTGGAAGACTGTGCAGAGGAGGTGGGATTGTGTGAGCTGTTTGGATGATGAAGGAGAGATAACTTGGCAGACAGGAAGAGAAAGCATTCCAAGAATACGGCACAGCTTGGGAAAGGTTTGTGTGGAATGACTGGGTGATGGAAAAAGTAAGCCAATTGGCATTAACCAAGTGGGGGCTTTTTCTGAGGAAGGATTTCAAATCTGATTCAAAACAAAATAATAACTTTCAGTGGCATTATTGTGGCAAGTAGCAGTACATTTTTCCAGCAAGTGCATACTATACACATGCAGACCTAGATTATGGAACTCTTTGAGGAAGAAATCTGGGTCATCATAAGGGAGGAGGACATGAGACAGAGCATCATCCGCCCTATTGTGGGTAAACATGTAACCCCCTACCCTCCAGTCCATAGAGCAACAAAGAATAGTTGAAATGATTAGAGCAGAAGGAAGGAAGGGGTGTGAATTCATTTTATTGTTGTAAGCAAAAAGAACGTGGTCACCAGAACTAGACATCTCTACTGTCTTTGGTGTTGTATTCAAGTTTTGAATGAAGATTCAGTGACATGGGCCTTTGGGTAGAAAGCCACTGTCTACACCTGCCTCGTGATCTACTTTACAACCTAAACAATCTACTGCCATAGTTTTTAAAAGTCTAATATGTGTTGCTATTAAGAAGCTTAAAGGTTAAATGAGGAGAGAAATTATACCCATGTAAAATATTATATAAAAAAAATAATTGTCATAAAGAGACACTCTTATCTAACAAATGATTGAATCTTGTAAGAAGTGTGTAGAGGACAACAATATTAATTTAGGCCAAAAAGACTAAGAGTATCTTTAAGAAGGGTTAGTATGTGGGATGTATCTTAAAGAATGAGTAGAATTCGAAAACTTAAAAAGGCAGGGCAGAGCATCATGGGAAAGTACAAAACCTCAGAGGGAAAAATGTGGCGGGCAGAAAGGTAGGTGACAATAGCAGAGCCTTCCGTGCTGTCCAGAACAGAAGGCCGCTAGAGGACATGAGAGCAAAATGAGGCTGCAGAGGGAGGTGGAGACCTTATTGATAATGGGAAACAGAGCTCATTTTCTCTGTTCCAAGAGATGACATAACCAGAGAATAGTATCTTTGCCCAAGATCAAGAAAGAAAGTTCATAGTTTAAAGACTTTCAATAAGTATTTTCCCCCTGATACAATGTTGAATTGCCAGAGCATAGCAGAGGCAAATTATCTACCCTCTATGATGATTCTGATAGCACCATCTGAGGAGCTACCAGATAATTTGTCTTTGTGAAAGGCCGTAAGCATATTCTTGAGCTCTGCTACCGCTACCAAAGCGAGCACCTTGTAGAGGGGCTCTGGAGTGCATCATTTGGCACGTCCCGCTGCTCTGGCCATCTGCTGCACCTTATAACGTGGTCTGGCAATTCAGGAGATGGCATGGGCAGCCCAGCAATATATCCATATGTTATTCTCCTCCTCCTTGCTTGAGAAATAGAACAGCCATCTTCAAGATAATCACCAGGAATTCCAAGTCACATGACTTTCTTTGTCTCCTCGAGACCGAAGATATCAACATTTATTTTAAAAGGGCAAAAGGAAACAGGCAGTTAGTGTGAACAAAAACCTTCTTAGTGTTACAGAGTTTAGTCGGCCTCAGAATATAGAAGAGGAAAACTCCCACTCCAAAGGAAAACAAAAACAAAACCCACATAATGATGAGTACTCATGGGTGGCTTAGGAGGAATCATTCCCTGCTATAGCAAAAATGTATAGGGAATTATGATCGGCACTATCATTTTTGTACTTGTGTATAAGACCGTGTAAACTAGAGCTGTGTCGTTCAGGGAGTGGTCCATGTGCCATGTATGGCAGCATCTGCATCACCTGTGGCCTTATTAAAAAATGCAGAATCTAAAGCCCCACCCCAGACCTACTGAATCCGAAGCTGCATTTGACCAGGTGATTCCTATGCATGTTAAAGTTTGAGATGCACTAATTTAGATAAGGTTACTCAAAAAAAAAAAAAAAAAAGTGTTTACCTGTGTAGATTTAACTATTCTGGGCAAATAATCTTGATGCAATGAATGAAGTAGAGGTCTTCTTAACCTATTCAGGAATATATATATTGCTCACAGAGGTTGCAGACTTTATATTCCAAATAAATTTGTGTTAACAGTAACAGAGCCCATAGCATTTACCATAGGGAGCAATACACATAGAACTAAAAAGATATCCATCGGGTTCTTTCATCTGCCTTTAGTTCCTCCTGAGAAAAAAAGCAGGAAAGAATTTTCATTCTGCACTCCTGCCCCAGTCTGAAATGGATGCTGAGATGACCACTTCTGGATTTCGGTCACTTAAATCTCTGCTTAGGGGTTTATTCAAACAAGAGACTGAGTCCTGAAAATGGACATGTTGACATTATTAGCAACTGTTTGGCTCAGAGGCCCAGTCTTCTAATCTGGGTGTCAGGAATGGGCTGGTGTCATTCACACTAGTGACTGCCCTTTCTCCCTCCACTGGCTGAGTCTGCTTGCACACTCTATTAATGGGATGCTTGAAACACCCTTGGCAGGGAAAAGTATCTTCCTGCTTAAAGTCTAAATGGAAAGAGTTCTCTATTTGCACAGTACCATGACACTTCACATAATATCATTCACCATCCCCCAGGCAGCAGTAATTCTGGACAGTGCTTCTTAAACACTTTATGCTCAATACCATGTGGGTTACAATTGCTCATACGAAAAGGAAGAGGACAGTTTCAGACTTGAACAAGAAGAACAAAAATGTCTCCAAGGCCGAAATGTTCACCTCAAATTCCACTTATAAGACAGAAATTTGACTAACAGGGACCATATTTTTAAATCATTAAAAATGTATGTGTTTAGCCAAGAAAATAAAAGGACACTTGGAAAAAATTAATTCCATTTCTCATGGAATGATTAAAAACAGAAACACATTGTCAGTTAATAAAGTGCACAGACTAAAGAGGTGATATAGACAATAAAAAATGAATTATTCAGAGTACTACTTTTAATTGAACATATATCGGACGATTTTTAGCATCAGTCATTTGGTACTAAAGTTGTAGCTTAAAAGACTATTTTGCCCTCTCGCCACCCAGCACACACGGTGGTCCTAGGGGCTGCATGGGGATCGGATCCAAGGCGTCTGTCACTATGGGATTCCAAGTTTCCACTAGATGTTCTTAATGTGGAAACATAAGAACTAGTTTTTAAAAAAATCAGATAATCATTTAAAACATTTTTAAGCATTCTGTTCTTATAATTTCCATGTAACGGGAGAATTGCCGGCAGAATTTCCCCCTTATTCATGTTCCCTCAACAGGTATGTATCGGGCACGTATACTATGTCAAGCACTGTCATAGGACCTTGAATACATAATCACTAAGCAAAACAAACACATGCCCTTGCAAAGCTTACATTTTAATAAAAGAAATGTGCAAATAAATAAACCAAAGGATAATTGCCTCACGACTCTGACAGAGATAATTGGCAAAGAAAAAATAGCATCACAGAAAAATATGTTAACATCTGGAGAATAATGAAATTATGAGCAACAAGCATCAATGAAATCATGCCAAATTCAAGTGATGGCTGCTCTTGGTAGGCTTCCAGAATTAACTATTAAAATAACATATTAGCCATAAACCCAGTATGTCTTCAGTGATGGCTGTGGAGGGGGTTATGTCATGCTTCATTCATGGTGGATGGACAGATGCCAGGGTATTTCACGGGAACCTAATTGTTCTTCCCTGCCAGGAAATTGCTACAGCATGACAAAATCCCAAGGATCAAAGTGCCTGAAGACAAGAACTCCTGGAGCAAACTCTTATTGCTTTCAGGTTATGTTATAGATCACCCAGAATACCCTGCAGTTAGCTGTGCCTCTGACAAGGGTACTGATCCCCCAGATGCACTGTAGATAGTCTGTGACTTGGGTAAGTTACCAATGCCTTTGAACCTCAGTTTTTTTATTTGCAAAATGGAAAATTATAATACATCCTCACAAGATTAGTTTGGAGAATAAATGAGATCTTATAATCATATATATATAACATATGATATAATTATATCATATATGTTATTTATATATATATGTATATATATATATGATTATATGTAAAATGTAAAATGTTTACTACATAGTTAAGTATGCAACAAAAGCTCGTACCTTGCCTCAATCTTATAACCACATGATAAGATTTATAAAGTTCAAATATATTTCACAAGTAAACTTGAACTTTTGTACTTTAACTTTAGAAGTACTTGTGCACATTAGACTTCCCGCCATTCTGGAAACTACATTTCTTGTGACTGCTTGGAAATTTGTTCATGAACCGATGAATGAGCATTTCAAATGTCGCTAGCCGACTCCTGCCAGCTGCAGGCTGGTTTCACCATCATACACATAGTCATCTATATAGCAGTTTAGTTACATCTGTCCTTATTTAGAAGTAGAAATGGAAAGCTGAAATAAGAAAAGGTAGATACTAGAATTGAGAATAGTTCTTTTTATAAACACAATGTCGTAGAAACAAAGACAGAAGTATTTAGGCGTGCTAATAGGCGAACCCTTAGTCTTAGCTTCTCAGTTGACCTAATGTGGTCAATGATGGGAAAGGTGTGTGTGGGGAGGGACAACATTAGGTACTAAAATCAATATTAAAATTATGTCTAAATGCGAGATTAAATCACAAAATAAATGTGTGTGTCTTTAATATTATTGAAAAATAACTCTTTTTCTAGTCTGTGAATCTATTGATCTATTGTTTATCTTTCACACATATTCTCTAGAAAGCATTACATAAAATCTGTATCCATTTTTTTGTTGTTGTTTATTTATTTACATCCAGCCTCTTACAGAAAGGATGTGAGAAAGTAGCAAATTTCTCTAATCTCAGAATCCATTCTCTCTGAGCAATCTGCCCAGCGGGACCATAAATATTTCTCAGGCACTTACTATGTTCCAGGCACTGTGCCTCCAAGGACATGTCCCCCACTAGAGTTGGCAGAAAGATGTGATATGGATTCAAACATATTGAAAAATGAGTAACATAGGAGGCCAATGGACCTCCAAATCTGGTGAGAAACTTTTCCCTTTATAAACACTTCAGCCTAATTCTCTTTCAAACATGTCTGAGCTTAGGCTTTCTTAGAAGGATGCATGAAGGAACCAAGGCTCTGCTTCTCAAGGGGGAGCCGAGCGACTCTGTGTACACTGGCACAGACTGCAACCTTGGAAGGGAGATGTGGCCGGATGCCACTCGAGGCTCACTGGCTGTTGCTAGCTGCCAGGCAAAAACCCCCTTCGAGCTCCGGAAAGCCTACACTGTGACAAGCTTCTCTTCCACAGCCAGGAGCTAAATTAGACCCATCTATGCTAGCTACTTGATCCTCAATTCTTTAAGTTTTGGCTCCTCTTTTAAGTTCTCCTTAGGCCCTTTTCTATAAGCCCTTTGAATATTTGCTTAATGATTCCTTGATACCTCAGACTCAATAGGCTAAGACTGAAATCTTTATTTTTGGAAATGAAGTCGTGGATTACTGCAGCTAAATGGCTCTCAGAGTCTAACTAATGATATGATAAGAAACCTAGGTGATGAAACTGAAGTCACGAGTGAGGGTGAGAACAAGAATGAGAGAATGAGTGAATGGCATAAACCTTGTTAGTGGTGTAGGCTGAATGAACATTTAGTTTTGACCTCAAATTTACTGTTTAGCAGGGATGGTTTGTTACACCAATTAATGGCATCACCAAAAAGCTCCACATACTAGGGCTGAAAACGGCCTCCTCATCTGATACTGAATATAACCAAGAAGTTAACAAATTTTGTCAAACCTCCAAAATAATTTGTTTGATCCTTTCATTATTTATCTCAACTGCCACTGCCTTTGTCCACACTTTTTTTTCCTCTATAACCTCTGTATTAACCAAAGTGCCATCACTCTAACATGTTTTCTACTTTCCACTAGTAAACTTTTTTTTCTCAAGCAGTTCCATTTACCTGAAGCATTGATCCTCTCAGGATGTACCTGTCAAGATTTTTTTAGAGTTTAGGACCTATTTAGTCTCACCCTCTCTAAGAAACCTTCCTCAACCACCCTCATAGGATGTAGCAGAAGTAAATTATTCTTCAGATGGTTTCTATCTATCACTCTAAACCTGATATTTAGAATAATGCCTAGCACATGGTAAGTACTCAGTAAGTATTTATTAAAAGGATAATTAGGTAGATAATTGGAATCAAAATCTGGTCAACAACCTTGCCATAAATACCGTCTCATGACAGTTTCCTCTGAAATTATGCAGTTGGGAATGTAGTGGTGGAGAGTATGTGACCAAGGGACCTTTAAGGGAGATGCTTGAATAGCTAATGGCACAGAGTATGTCTTAGAGTGTTTCTTCTAGTCATAAACACTGGAAAACATGTGAGAAATTAAAGCTATCAGATGGTTTGGTATAAAAGAAAAAACAATGCACCAGAAGGCGGGAGATACATATTCAGATTCTGAATCTTATTACCTGTGGAATCCTGGGCAACTGCTAATCCTATTTGGCTTCTATTTCTCATCTCTAGCTTATCTCTGAGATCTTTACTATATCTATCATTTTATTCAATTCTGTGAGTATCTGAGAAAGAGAGTGGGGAGAGAGAGAGGGAGGGAGGGAAGAAGGAAGAGAGAGAGGGAGAAGAAGAGAAAATGGAAGGAAAGGGAAGGGAAGGAAGGAAAGAATAAAGGAAGAAAGGAAGAAAGAAAGGAAGGAAGGGAGGAAGGAAGGAAGGAAGAAAAGAAAACTGTGTTTTGATTGTTCATATTTCCACTAAGAGGTAGAAGACATGAGATAAGTTTCATGCACATAAGAAATTGTTTTGATGTAATGCTTTATAGGGAAAGAAGCTGATTTTATAATTGGGTGTCTAAACATTCTAGAATGAATACTAGATTTATATTAAGTTCCGTATTTTCTGGTGTTATGTGTGACCAAAGCCTACACCTTTTGCCCAGTGCTAGAGCTCTTGTTTTCTGGACATTTCAGGTGGAATTTGGGTCCTTTGTAGGCCATGTTCAATGTAATTATCCATTTATAAATGACATAATTTAATATAGAGTTTATAAAATATGAACTGGTCCGATTTTTTTAGAACTTTTTAATACCTCTCGCCTCTAAACATTTTAATATTTTACATGAATAATAGCTACTAATTTTATACCTAACTATAAAAGAAATTCTAATTTAGTAAGTATTTAATAAAATTATTTTAAAAACACATAACTATGCTTTGTAATATTTTTCAATATGCCAAAACATTGTAACATGCTAAAGATTATATATCCTTATTTCTTATTATCTGCCTTTGAAATTTAATGTAAAGATGTGATTTCCAATGCCAAGTGGGTGGCATTTAGTTTTATTTCAGTTGAGTTTTTATGATTGGTTGAATTCTTTCAAATATGACTATGGAAAGTTTATTACTCTACTTAGCTTGCTGTTCTGTGCATAGTGATTGCTAGATGGGTTTCTTCTGAGGATTCTCTAAGGTAGAATACAAATTTGTAACTGTACCTGAAAGGCACATGACATTGTGTTTCTTGCTATACCCTGTTTCTTAAAAGCACAGCCACATATGGTGTCAAGCTAACAGCTCAAAACTATGGTCCAATTAACTGAGGACACTGCCAAAGAGGTCAAAGATCCCATAAAAACTAGAAAAGATACAGGAGCTTAGACAATCAAAAGAATATAGAAGAATGATCTGGGGTCATAGTGATTACCTTCATAGCTGAAGAGAGAACTCAAGAAAAGACGATATAAGTTAAAGTTCAAATAGTCATTTATAAAAGCTTCTCACCAGTCTAGTTACAATGCCAAATTTAGACCCTTGAAATCTACTACAACATTATATCCTTTGTCTTTAGGAAAAATAAATTTATTTTCAGAGGCCAGATAAATTAGACTTACACATGGCATGCCTCTGTTAGTTATGAAATTGGAAAATAGGGATCATAGATCTTTTAAAGTTGTTTTAAAGTGAACCTCATGCAACTGTAGCCATTCTGTTTAAACATGAGCTGAACCATTTGATATACCATAGTAAAGGTAAAATCGAAAGTACATTTAGCAAAAAGGATGTGGATGGAATATGAGACACATGACTGAAACTCGTATTAAAATCTTGAGGTTTAAAATCGCTGAATGGGTGAGAGCCATTGTAGAAGCCATTGTCACTAAAGGACAGCGACCTGTATTTGACCTGATGACTCACTTCTCTTGACCTAAATGTGTCATAGTAATAAAGGATTTGCTGGGAAGTGATAAATCATAGTAATTAAACAAACAAATCATTGTTGACTGTCAGTTTCTGCTTTAAAGAATATGAGCCATCTTCACTATTATATGGCCAATGAACATCAGTTCCTGTGAAACAGAAGAGCCAAACAGACTTCACACTTCCCTGCTGTCACCCCAATTCACCCATCTTTACTGAGTTTTACTGTGCACTCGATTTTTCTTTTAATTTAGCTTTTTGTTCTGTGCCCCTTCATTTCTTTCTTCTACCAGCTATTTGCTAGATTATAATTGGTCTCAAAAGTACACTAAAAATGCCATCGGAGATTTCCATTCCATGTTCAGGAATGTGATGTTGCCACCCATTTTCCCAGGGGTAATATCATGTAAACACCTTCTGCTTCCGTTTGTTTCTTTATTTCTGTTCTGAGTGACCTGCTGCAGGAATTGCATTGCCCTCACTATAGAAAGTGTTAATCCCCCACTGCTTATGATTATTGAGGTTCTTTGAGGCAGGGCTCACAATCTCAGATAAACTGTGCCCCTCAATTACAAGGGCTAGTTGAATATGATCCTTGCCTTACAAATACCTTATTTTCCAATATGCAGTGTCTACATTCAATTATCAGGCATTATTGGAAACACAAAGGTCACTACTTACATCTCAAAAGCTCTTAAAGCAAACATGTTATTGTCTCCTGTACGCTTTGGGCTTTAAAACCTTAGAATTCACTTCAGGAGACTGACTATTGCCATTGTTTCTGTTCTTTCCGAACACCATCGCATAATGGAAAATACCCTGGTCCAAATAATGAATAAGCCAACAAAGCAATTCAATAGGAAAATACTGAGTTAAAAAAATTGTAGTAAAAAATGATTGCTTTGGTTCTCCATCTCCTTTGTCATCCCACCCCTCACTCCAATGTTAAATGCCAGGGCATCTCTTTGCTGGCATAAAATTTGAGCTGAGAAGAAGCCAGTCATTATTTTATCATTTAATATTAATTATAATAATATTAGTCATGATGAACTAATGTTGCATTATGTAGCTTTCAAATGTATTCCCAAAGGACTTTGATTATAATTTGCCATTTTATTCATGTTCAATTATTTTAAAGTGTTGCTGAATTAACAAGATCCACTTAGCCTTAATCACTACTTACCTCATCAGTTTACAGCACTGACATGCCTGGCTTATAAAGGCAATCTGTGACAGAATATGACTGGAGCCATCATGGCCACAGCCGCCATCCACACTCAGTTCTGTGGGGGTGACAGTTCTGTCAGAGCAGGCACAAACCCGCCCTGCATGGTTAAATGTAAGCCAGCATTCTCTATTACTTGGTTAAATGCTTTGTCAACCTCTGGAATTCTATAATAGAGAGCTCCATATGTTCTCCTTTCTGATGTACATTAATTGCCCTGGCTCTTTTTTCCTTATGTCTCACGAAAGTAAAATAGGTGCTTTTAGTTTTTTGTTGTTGGCATTGTTTTTAATAGATACACTCCACCTAACTGCCAAGTGGCTCTGGTTAACACTGGCTGACATTACTGCATATTATTTCTATGAGTTTCTTTGTCTCTTCTTCCAGTTTTGTGTTCTTTTCCATACTCTTTTTGGGCTCTCTTCTAAATTGTATCAATATGTTTCATTACTCATTCAAGATTTACAAGCTTCCCTATAATTCATACCAAGTTTTGTCATCTTGTTTCATTTGTCTTATGTATTTAGAGCAAAGGCCCACCAAATAATTTCAAATTAGCCAAGACCCCTGTAGTGACTATTTACCTTGAGATCCTGACAATAGCATGGTATAGTGTTATCAACCTATTAAACCCCTACTGTGTGTCCATCACCAATGTGAGATACTGTGGTACACCAGAAAATTAACAGACACAGGACCTATCAATTCAACCAAATAGGCTGTATAAAGCCACAGGGACAGTTGTAATGTTCACAGCAGAAAATCCTGAATTTTATCAAGTACTATCACTTCAGAGAGTGAAATGACATTAATCAGAATTCTTACCACTGGTTTTGGGTAGCACCCATAAAGATGTCTACAGTTTCATGCAGGAATTCTATATGTGGGCCTTTTAACTGGTTGGCATTATAACTACAAGTTCCACAACTATTCTATCTTGTACTTTCTGATTCAGGGTTTAATTCAAAAGAAAAAGTGAATTAAGATCTCCTGCGGCAATGTTCTCCCTTTTATCTATCATATCCATATTGTGCTATTTAAATTTACTATTCTCATACCAAGAACTTGCTTAGCAACCCGGACTGTGGCCTTTAATATTGCTCTGACAACTGATAACAAATGACTTGAGCAAAGGATTTCTAGTATTTTAGTAATCAAAAGAAGAGGATGATACTTTCAATCATGGCATGAAAATACATGTACAAGCCTCACTCAAAGCAATGGCATTTTCAGAATAACGGTCAGAATAAATTTTATGAGTAACCATTATACAATTTACTGCATATATATATATATATATATATATATATATGTACTAAATATGCTCATTATCAGTGCTGATAGGAAATAGTTGATGCTAAATCATGTAGTTTGGATTATAAGGTTATTAATGTCTAATAAATATTACTAAGTGTTACTAAGAGCTAAGTGTTATTCCAAGTGCCTAACTGGTATTATTTAATTCTCACAAAGACTAAATGATGCATATTATTGTTATCATTTTACTTACCTCATTTTACAGGGCAACTGAAACAGCAAGTGGTTTAACTGACTTGATGTTACGCAACTAGAAATTGATGAGGCTATGCTATCCTGTTCTAGTTCTCCCACAAAAAATTATAAGTTGACTTGGACTTTATGTAGCTGCAGCCATGTACTGTAATTTGTTTTTTCTTTTAGTCAGACATTTCTTATAAAATATTTTATTAAAATTATTTGCCCAGAAACACTAAACAAAAAATATATTTCTATGATTTTTTTTTTCATATTTCCAAGGGTGGTAGAAGGGTTCCTTTGAAATATTCTCTTAATGAATTTGCGATCCATTTACTGTGTGGGTTAAACTTACTGCCAAGGCTCATGGTAAAATTTGTGTTCATCCAAAAGAAATTGGAACTACTCTTTAAATAAAAAGAAATCATGAAATTGCCAGGCTCTGCCTGTGCAACCTGTGCTGCTTCCACTTTATGAGTTTTTCCTTATAGAAATTACCAAATAGCAGTTAGATACCAGTCATGTCTGCTCCCTGGTCTTCCCTTTTAACATCTCTCTCCAGGATATGGCTGCCAGGAAGATTTTCTTTTCTCACTTCCCTCATGATGCTTTTCCACCTCCTTGTGTCTCTTCATTTCTTGTCCTTTTTTGGTATGAACTTGTACCTTGTAAGATCCTATTAGGTTCAGAAATTTCTGTTAATTCCATTTCCCCTTGCTCTATCCAGACTGTCAGTCAGGGTTCTACTTTTTCCTTTCTTCATTGTTAGGTCTTCTTTCTCCCTGGCCTTCTGCTTGAACAGTGCAGCCCTTCGCAAATATGAAGCCCTCACTTCATTAAAAAACAAACACTAGAGATGTGTTTTAAGAAATGTTCATGTGTCATTGTGATGAAGTAGCATGAATGGGATTCTAATTAATTTTACCTCTGAATGTGGCAGTCCTCTCAATAGTGTTCAAATTAATCCAACATATTCTACTCAATTATCACAATTTGACCTTGGAAAAATTACACTAAACAAAAATATTTTAAGCAAACTTTGACTGGTATTATAATTACCACCTTAAAAAGAGCAAATGCCAGTGGTAATAAGATTATAGACATTTATACTTCAGAAGGGAGGAAAGCATGGTAAGGAAAGTGATTATCAATCATTGAAAGGTTAAAGGAAATAGCTCCCAACATTAAGTCTGTGCAGACAGAGTGGATGGGAGTCAGCCACTGTTAGAGTGTGTAGCCTTTTAAATGGGCCCATAGGCTAACCAAATTAATTAATCAACATCACTCTTGAAAGATTGCGTTATTCCTAAGGTTTCACAGAGTAAGAACCATAAAAGTTATTACTGATTCTGATCACAATTGTTCTTTGAATTTAAGTTTGTTTTTAGTTATTATAAATTCAACTGACATTCTTTCATGAATGGAATGTAAAAGAGATTTTATAATGTTTCATTTAAAAATAAACTGTAATATATATATATATATATATATATATATATATATATATATATATGAATTCTAAATCTCTAACATAATTCTTAAGCTAGTTGCATTTCCATCAGTGCAAGGATGTAGTCCTCCCTGTGTAGTTTCAATGATGGGGTCAGTTTTTTAAATCATGTATTAAAAGTATCATTTACTAACTTAAGATATGGCCAAAAATTTTAAAGTGAAATTATATTATTAACAAATTATTTAGTTATTAACTTGACTCACCAAGATACTAAGGAAGAAAACTCAGTGCTGATTATTTTTTAGAGAAAGATGCTAATATTATGTGGACAATTTCATAATTTCACTTAATCTTACAAATGTAATTTTTGCAACTATAGTACTTCAGGTATTGAATATAATTTCTAGTTCTAGTCATTTACCATAAATGAAAGAATAATGAGAAGCAGTGGAATCAATGTTTATAATGATCAAAATGATTCCAACACAAGTGAGGCCAACAAAATTATCCTAACAAAACTTAAGGAAATCCACATTGCATAGTGATATAAACCTTTCAAATCATAATTTTTAGTGAGACCGGTGTCATCGTCATGCTGTTAATATTAACTGCGGTTACTTTCAGGGCAGTACACATTACCCAGCTTCCTCTGCTGCCCTTATTCCCCTACCATCTGGAATCTCTTAATGAGGGGTGATTTGATGCTATATTAAACTTCTCTGATCTTTCAGATTTAAATTTTTTTTGTTTTATCTTGATTTGGTATAAACACAAACAATAATTATTAACTTGAAGGGACTGCTGCTCAGCGGGAAGATTCTTGGACTTGTTTCTGCCTTGTTGAAAAATTAAGGTTAATTTCTGCATCCCCCAAAGTATAAACTTTATACTACAGGATAAAAGGATGAAAAGGCCAGCTTTTTTTCAATTCACATTTTAATAGATGAAAGAGCATAGTCAGGTAAGAATCAGAGGTAAAATTTTACTTTTAACCCCAAATTTCTTCTAGTTTACAATTCATCATGTTAGCTTTTTTGTATTTGCTGATGACTCTAAATTAAAGTCTTAATAATTACTACAAAATGCTTTAAAACATGAAAAATTACACTATACATATTTCATGTGATGTCTTTTTAGCTATAGTTCTCATAGGTGAAGGGAGTATGCATACATACACACATGTGCATATGTACACACATACATACATATCACAACACACCACACATATATTTACATGTTCTCATGTTAAACTTTTTACAGTAATACTCACAGAGGTCTGAGCTCTAAGGTAAAGCTGCTTAAAGAAACAAGAGATGCACATAATGGCATAAGCACTGAGCAAGGAATAAAGGAAAATGGGCTATCATCCTGACATCACTTGTTAGCTATGAATCTTGGGGCAATTCACTCAACCTCACTTTCTCATTCATAAAATGAGGCTACTCTATCTTCTTTCCTACCTCAAAAGATGTTTCCAAGATTAAATAAAATGCTTGAGAGAGTACTTTATAAACCTAAAAATAGTATAACAGTATAAAAAACTATTCCTATGTTTCTTAGATTAGTCAGCTGAGAAACATTTTTAGGTGAGATATTAATACACTAATACTTGCAAATAAAGCTTAGGCTGACATATTTCGTGGTGAAATTAATTTTGCTAGGCATTTATATGGAAATATTGAAGATTTTGTGGACTAATGCTTATTTCTTATTGAACACAGACCAATACATACAATTTATTTAAAAAGTTGTTTTAAAAATTATGTCCAAACTAAGGAGGTTTAGGGAAATTTGTAATCACATTGAATAATTAAACTGATAATAATATTGATCCACACTTTCTCTAATAATAACATCATCAAACATTTTGTAAAAAAATTAAGTCTCACACTTTCCTTATTTGAAAATAAATTAATAATTCCTGGAATAATGAGACCTGCACAGTCATCACCATTAGCTAGTTCTTGGGATGAGTTTAATCCCTTAGTCTTTTAATTTAATCACTAAAAATTCTTTCATCTTTTTTTGACTTGTATTTCAACTCTCCTCATTTCAATTTATAATAAATGCGTCTTGTTTATTATTTAACAACTTATAATATAAGCTTTAAAATAATATGACTACTATGAACCTAAGAAATTAAAAGATGCTTAGATATAGTATGTTTTATTCCACAAGAAATCATATAAGCAAGGGAAAATTATTTGGTTTATTTTGAAATAAAAAGAATTATTTCTAAAATCTCAGGAGAAAGATAAAAATGCCTTTTACATGACATGAAATCAGGTTCTAAGATCTTTAGCACTTTCATTAACACTTTTAGGTCCCACTCCTCACTATGTAAAACTCTGAGTTCAACTTTTCTTTTGGAAGGTATGAACTGGATCGATGAATGACAACTTTTATTTCAAGGTAGAATAAATGGTAGAACGTGCTGTTAGTTTTCTAGAAAATAGATTCTTTTGGATTAGCTGGCAATAAAGATGAAGGTGGAAAAGATGGTGAAAATATTATTTGTTTGCAAATTTCCATACTTTACAAATAAGATACTCTTGCCAGGTTAATTTGCAATAGTAATTGCTTTTAATAAATAATATTTCTAAACTTCCTGTATTTTCTCTGATGCCTCAAAAAAGGTAATGTTAAAGTGAGCAGTTCTTTCAGTGGGCAAAGGAGGCTGTCTGCCTCTTAAGATATTAAAGATAACAGGACAGTACTCTATCTTAAAATATGTCTTGTACTGACATCAAAGCATACCATTGTCACTATTACAAATATTTATAAGAGAAATAATAATAACAACAATAATAGTCTCATTTATCAGTACTTACTATAAACCAAACACTGTACTAGGCATTCAGTACATACATTACAACACTGTTAAACTAGTCTCATTTTTTTCATTGTACGGTAAGTACCTGAGGTTTAAGGTGACTAAGCAACTTGTCAAAAGTCACTCAGCTAGTAGGTAGAGGGAGTGTTTTAAAAACTAAGTCTTAATTTCAAATCTCTGGATATGTATATCCCAGAATTTTTAAAGACTTTTTTATTCTGTTATGCCCTATAATAATGCAAAATCCTATCACCATAAAGTCACTGCTAGAAAAAAAAATAGCAGCAGTTAATTTTTTAGTAATTTTTCTATCCAATGGCGACTGCTGGGAAACTTCAGTGAGTTTTGGGGGTGTGGATCTTAGGATAGATTTCTTTTGTTTTGGGGTGAAGGGTGAAGAGATAAATCCAGAGGATAAAATCTTATCTGCATAAGTCAGTCTTGTAAGGCCTTACCTTGGTACCTGAAAACATGGAGGGAAGCGAAGGGTGGCCAAAATGAAATCAGGGAAGGATGAAAGCACATCTAAGGAAGCTTCCTCACTTTACAGTTTTTCTCAGAGGGAGCCCCGGCTGAAGGCAAGTTCTCTACTTATTTTCTGGATTCATTTTCTTTATTTAAATGTATATACACAACTTTCTGCTCATAGTGCATTGGCCAAAGCAAGACACAGGGGCATCTCTACCTCCAAAGAGATTAGGAAAGTGGATTCCTCTCATGAGAAATAAGACAAATGGAATAACTACTACAACTACAAAAATGAAAAAATAAAATGTAGCTAGCCCCTTCATTCAAATACAAAAATATAGTCTAGATGAATTAGAAATATAAACATAAAAAATTACTTTAAAAATATTTATTTAAGACATATAGCAGAATGTCTTTATGGCATTAAGTGGTGGTTTTCTTAAAAAGAGAGAAATAACACAGACCCATATACACCATTGGCAAATATTATTATATTAAAATATAATGCCTTAGCAAGACAAAAGAATGCTTTAAAAAGTAAAAACTGTAAGCCACACACTGGGACAAAAACAACCCATCTAGCCAAAAATAAATTTTCAGCAACAATAAATTTCCAGAGTACTTAGTCACTTCTAAAAATCAATCAGAAAAAGACAGTTAACCTCAAACACAAATAAATAATAAAAAAGAACAGATAATTTATAAGAGAGAAATGACAAATGGCCCATAATTAGAAGATGCTCAGCATCAAGTATAATCAGGAACCTGTAAATATAAATAAAGTAGTACCATTACACATCCATCCGGAAGCAAAAGTTAAGAAGTTTGATGAGACTAGTGTAGTGACACTAAGGATAGATAGGAGATCACTTTGTAGCCTTAGTAGGTTCGTAAAGTTAGCATGACAGCTAGGATTTGCACTGTAGCTTGCATTATGCAGTAAGACTCAAGGTGTACCCAACCTATGACACCAATATCACACCTCTTTTCTTTCTTCTCTCAAACAAATATGCAAGTACTAATATTTATGGTTGTTCTCTGAGGCAGTTTATAACAATAAAAATTTAAAAACATCTCTTAAAAAAAAGGATACATCTATTGAACGCTATTCTCTAGGAAGAAATTTTCACAGAAGCAGCCCTTTCGTCTGTTTAGTTGACTGCTATGTCTTCATCATCCAGCCTGCTGCCTAGATGTAGCAAATGTTCAATAACTACTTAATTAATTGAATAAATAATAGTGAAAGCTTGGGATACTATAAAGAAACTAAAATGAATGAACCAGAGTTACAACAATATTGACAGTCTCAAAATTAATGTTGAATGAAAAAGGCAAGTTGCCATACATGAAACTATAAAATCACTTATGTAAATTATAAAACACATAAAATATTGTTTATAGATACTAGAAAAAAAATATACAAGTATCAGACATGGACAAGAAAGACAAGCGAATTCAAGAAAGCAGTTACCCCCTTGGTGGGGGTCAGGGAGTAGGGATTAAATGATCAGGAACACAAAGGCAACTGTAATCTTATCTGTATTATTTTATCAAAAACAAATAAATACAGCAAAATGTTAACATTTTTAAAATCTGACTATTGCACTTAAATCTGAGTTTTTAAAATACCAATTTCTATATTGTCTTTATATGAAATATTTCATGATAAAATTATTTAATGAACTCTCAAACATACCTCTATTAAATGTATAGAGCATCTAAGCAGGCAATTGTTTTCTTAATACAGTATAATAACTTATTATACTTTGATTTTCAATAGCCAAATACCTTATTTTAGTAATTTACTAATTTTAACTATTCTATTCAAATTCTACCAATTTAAAGTATCGGTATAATTTTCTTGTTAAAGAGCACTGAACTGTGATGTAAAAGTTCATTACTTCCTCTAGAATCTCACACTGGCTGTTAAATCAGATAGTAATTAATTAATAAGCTCTCATATTACAAATGACACTGTACTGGCTAAAGAACAAACCTCTTTCAGTCCTGTCCCTCCCTGCCTTTTAGGAGCTTACTGTTGAAAGAGTTGAAATGAATAAAAGTCCTTACGATGAACTAAAGGAAACAGTTATATTCGTTCAAGACATTTACTATTTCTGTGGCTTGACATGTGCTTTTTTTTTGTTCTGATAAATCTATAGTTCAGTTCTTCTAGGCAAAGATGGAGCCTTCTTCAAAATTTTCTGCCCTCCCAAGCATACTGCTCTCACTTCATAAATAATAAAAAATAATCACAGTATTTAACCTTTCATTATAGTTGCTCTTAGCTGTTATATTCATCTCTTTATGATTTGCCTCTAATTCATCTTAATGTCTTTAATGATGGTTTTAATTAAGTGAAACAATTTTGCTTGGCTATAGTTATGGATTATGCTAAGTGGAATACACATATATACAAAAATTACATATATTTGTGACTTTAAGACAATGAAGGCTGTTTAATCCATATCAGTGACATCAGTGTAGACCCAATTAGCACAGTTTGCAGCCACTTCATAATTCAAAAGAATGTGATCATTCAGCTGGAAGCACATTTGACAGAAACTCCATAGTCATGAAGGTAAAAGCTTGCAAGATCACCCACTAGGATGGAGAAGCTGTCATTCTTTCATCAGTGCTGTTGAATACTAATGTCAAGGTCAGAATAGTGTAATTTTAGGCTGCCAAAATATTGCTGGAATTGATATACCAAAAGATGTTTAAGAAAGTAAAAAAATAAAACTTTGGAAAACTTTCATAAGGTATAGTTAGTTAGATATGACTCTTTCGTGCCTGGAGACAATTCTCCATTTTACCATTATTTTACAACAAAATCTTCTGCTAGTTCTCCTTCATAATGATTCAAATATTCTTCCTTTCTTTTGTTACCTATATTATTAAATTTATATCTCGGCTAAGAATTGTAACTATTATAAAAATCTATTCCTTTGAGATTCTAATTTAAAAAAAAAGTCTGCTTTTGTTAAGCTTAACATTCACCCCCTTTCTGCTACAAGTGGAGTGAGAATATGATACATATAATTCCAGTACCATTTTCAAAAAAATGTCATTTCGAACACATATTTCTCTTCTCCTCAGAATGTAGAGAATAAGAATATTATAAAAAGGGAAAACAAGTTCAAATTATATTGAATTTCCAAGATAATCGCTTGTTCTAATTAATGATAATTATTACATTATTCCTTTTATAAAAGTGTGTTTATGTATGCAATTTATGCTACTTGATTCTTATAACCATTCTGGGAAGCAGAGAGCTTTTTTTGTTGTCATCGTTTTAGAAGAGACATCTTGAGGTTCCCATCATTCTTGACTTCCTGAAAGTTTATAGCATGTAAGGAGAGAACGTGGCCCTTGAACTCAGCTCCTGAAATATTTTTCAGTGTCTTTATATATTATAACACATTAGTCATTTATTCCAGTATTTTTGAACATGTTATCTCACTCTTCAGATTCCCACCCCCTCTCTTATTTTAAGAGCAAAATAATAGGCAAAATGCATTACATGTTTCTTTTCTTTTTGTTTTTACTGAAACCCTTCAGACCCTTCACTCAAATAAGGGAAAACAAAAAACAAAAACTATTCTCATAGTTGCCCTGATCTGATTGATCTTACAAATATAAATACGTCAATGAACTATGCCAAACAATAGCTCAGTAGGATTGTTTTTCATATTCCAGATACATTTTGAAAGATGTCTAAAATGGCACGTTTGCAGTAAAATATACATGGCCGGGTGAATTTTCCTAGTCTTATCTTGCGCCTCAGTAACTCTAAACAGAAAGTGAAATCTTCTGCATCAGACATATTTTTAAAATATTTAAATATTGCTTTCAAATATCCTTTAGCCTTCATAAATATACTGCTTACTTTAAACAATTTCTAACTTTTTCTTACTGCTAAGGACAGCTATTCAGGGCTTAGGGCAGAAAGCAAAATCACCTTTTTAAGTGTTTCATAGCGGATGTTTTAACTGAATTGCTTCAATCTACATTAGAACATGTTTAGTTTTAAAAACAATTTATCAGCTTCCTATGGTGCTTTAAATCTTCTAGATAATTATGTCGACAGCACTACACACTTGCTCAAAATTGAACAACCTTTTATAATTTGGGTGTAAAATAAAAATTGATGCCTGATTCTAAATGACTAACAACTTTGCCTTTGAATCATGATATAAAGTCTGCAGTGAGCTGGGCTATCCACTGGAATATCCAGCACCAAAGTTTCAAGGACAGATATAACTCAAAGTCACCCTCTTACAGCCAGAGTTTTAAGAATACGAGGCAGCTTCAGAGAGGTGGGGAGAAAGGTAGGCAGAAACTTCAACCCAAAGCATGAATCAAGATGTATGAAGAAATGGTATTTTTCTAGCATATTTCATGTCTCCCTTTAATAGCTATTCTCTGTTTATCTTTTCACATACAGTATTTGGACCAAACCTGAATGGTGTTAATTAGATAAACCAGAAAACATTTATAGGGTCAACCAGGCCCTGTGAAGAGTCCTGGAGATTCATCAGTAAACAAAACATGTCCCTGCCCTCCCAATGCTCTCTGTATAGGGAAAGCAATTAAACTAAATATCCAAGGACAGTGTGATACATTTATCTTCTACGATTCTCTGCATTTCCCACTGACCACTCCTTATTTTCCTTAAAAGAAAATAGGAGGCATATTTAATGTTCAGAGGGGTACAAAAATAATGCAACACAACATAAATGGAGGCAAAGAAAAAGGAGACTATAACTATAGCATTCATGAGAGTCAACAGGAAATTCACCCTCTCTCGGATCTGGAAAATCAAGCTGATTACCAAAGCTGAGCAAATTAGTGGGTGGATTCTCATGCAATGAGTTGTGGTGTGGTGTATAGCTACCCACTTCCAGAAATACTATACCCCACAAGGCAAAAGTGGTTTCTACATAGAAAGGTTCACCTTCTCCCTATTGTTCCTCCCCAGCTTAAGGTCTTAGGGAATTAGCTGTGCTTTCTGTCTTTCAGGAAGGTCCATGGCTCTGCTGGTTTACACAGGTGTTGGGCAGTGGCAGCATAGGTGTGCTGGGCAACTGAACTTGAGAATTTGAGCACAGGGTTACAATATTTGACAGCTCACTTGCAAGTCATATTTACTTTCCAAAATTATTCAACCTTGGCAAACCTCTATTTTTTCATTTTTAACATGGAAAAAATAAACATACCCACCTTAAATGTTTTAGTGAGAATGAAGGGAAATAAAGCTGGGGTCTTCTCATTAAGTAGGCAAGTCAATAAATTGTTTTTTCTTCCTTTTTTTTCTCCCCTTTTCCCCTTTCTTTTATTTCTTCTTCATCTCTTTAGTCATTTCATTTTCATGTTGCAGGCCAGTATGAACCAGATTTACATGAGAGAGAGGAAAGGATATAAGTGACCATGGTCTCCCAATAAGTCACAGTGAACTAAAATAATTTATAATTATAAGACCACAGGGTTGATGTGAAGATTAAATGAGATAATGCAAGTAACACACAGCATATAGTAAATACTCAATAAATATCAATTGCTGATGGCTGTAATATAGCTTAGTTTCACTGTGGGTGAGCAGTGGAATTGCTAATTGTGCAAGGTCTGGATGAGATAATACAAAGTACTTAGCATGTAGTTAGCGCTCAATAACTAGTAGGTGCTATTAACTACTACTAGCTAGGTTTTTATTGCATGACTGGGAGTAGAATTGGTAAAATAATCTTAGGACGAGGATTTTGCTGTTATCCTCAATCCTTCAGACAGCCTTTAACGGTAGCTGAGAAAATTGCTTTATCTTGTACCCTCAATGAACCAAGTTACTGGCATGATTATTATACTGGCCAAGAACTCACTGCTGGTATAGAGGGAAAAAAAAAGGGTGAATTGCTCCTTTTCTCTTAGCTTAACAGGACTGATTATCACATTCACCAGAACCAGAAAGAGAAAGCAGAAAAAAAGGCAGAACAGTATTTAAATTTTATACAGTCTGAATCTTAATAAGCATGATTTCACCCCAAATGCTCTTCTAATCCATTGATTTAGCCAGTTTCACAAGATTGAATTAATGAACATTAAAAGTAATATTTTCAAGCTTTATAATGCCTTTCAAAATATTTTTACATATATCGTCTTAGTTTTATAATAAGTAAACGTTTATTTGATACATTATGTGTGTCACATTATAGCTTTAAAATTTGTATAAGAAATTACAAGGAAAATGTCAAATATAATGGGATGCTGATGGTTTATTTAAAATATCTACTACCAGGGTTAAGACTTAAAAATATTAACCTTAAATTCTAAAGGTCAAGGTTCATATCAAGTTTTCAGGAAACGCATAAAAATTGTCACTGTGAATAACAATAAACTAAGCATCACTTTGAGTTTTGGCTTTTATGTTTAGCTCAAAACCTTAAGCACACATTTCAAGGTTGCTTATGTATGTTAAAATATTCCATAGAAAAGTTTGCAGAAGGCTGGTGTGTGAGCCTAAATGTCCTGGTTATCTTAACAAAGAAATTCAGTTGAACAGCTCAGCACAAAAGCAAGCCTTTCCAAAGCAACAAGAAAGACTGCTAAGTCAAAAAAAAAAAAAAAATCCTCTCTAATACCACGTAATTTGATTTGGGATTCAAATACATTAAGAACAAGGCCTTCTTTCATTAAAGCAGTGACCCATTTTATGGCAGTGGATTGTGGCTTGTTCACTTCTTTATTCAAATGTGACTTATGCTAACTAATGGAGTCCAGGCTCCACCATTTTTAATGGGGGCACAAGTGTGGCAGTTGGAAGAATGAGCTGGTTTTTTCCATTCAAGCCTGATGTTTCCTCCTTGAATCATAAAACTTGAGAAATACATGTTGACGTTCTGTATTCGCACTGTGGCCATTGGCTGGGCATCACTATAATTGTCAGTGACAGACATTCTTTTACAAAGATAAGTTCTCACCTAATTTGTGTGAAGCAGTCCCCAAAGAATGTCACGGTAACAGCCAGCACATGTGCAATATTTCTTTCAAATAGCGTGCATGTGCCAAATGCCAAAACGAAAATTTGTGAAAATGACATCTGCAATTGAAAAAAATATGCCTCATCAAAACCATGGGGGATTCTGCATTTCTGAGAGTTGTTTTGGCCAGCATCCTTTTAATCTAAAATGACTACTTTATCACTCTTCTTGTGAGCTGCTGTGTGCACTGTAGCAATGAGACATGATCAGGGTTAGGTCAAACGAGAGGCACCAGCAAAAATGGCAAGTTCAGTGCTACAACTACCCAACCATTATACAGTGCAAAGGATTGATGCAGAAACTCATGATGTCTCAAAACTTCATACACCTACTTTGATTTTCTTATTTTATGCTGAGCAAGGTTTAGCAAATTCACTGTAGGACTTCTGTAAGGAATAATGACAGTAGGTATCTTTTCTATGATGCTTGTTATTTGTCAGGTACCATTCTAAGTGCTTTACATCTATTAACTCATCTAATTCTCACAAGAATGCTATAAGGCCTGTATGGTTGTCATTTCTACTTTACAGATGAGGAAGTTAAGATCTAGAGATTAAGTAAGGTTGTCTCCGCTGTATAAATACATCTGTTCGAAAAATAAAGTTTGAGTCTTGATCAGAATACTGTCTTGCCTCCGCTCCTTTTTCTCGCCCGTTTTTCTCAGGTTGGATCCTCCTCGCCCCCACGAATAACTAGGTCCCGCCGGTCGGGACAAGCTGGGATCGGAACACAGTGAACTATCTGGTTCCAGAGTCTGTGCACTTACTACATTATATGAGAAAAGAATGTTTACTTAATTTAATTTTGTAACATTAAAGCTTTGACATAGTGAGCATTCAAGCAATGTAACCTGTTGTTGTCATCGTTGTCCTTATATTTACACTGTGGACTCTGCAGTCAACTCTCTCATAAAGCTTGATAACTTGATCAGTTTACACAGCAACTTTGGTATTTAGAGCACCACACCATAAATAACTCTCCTCAACTGCAAGCGGCTCAGAGATTAATTTATATAGACAATTTCTTTAGTAGGCAACTTACTTTTTTCTATGCGTATTATTATTATTTGGTAAAAACATTTGTAATTGTATTAATGACACATAGAGTTGTTTATGTTTAAGCTTTGACTCAAAAACATTGCCCTCCTTTTCCCTCTATGCTTAATTCATTTTGACAGCTTTACTGAAAATGTAAAACTTACAAGTGCCCCCTTTTCCGATGTTGCCCCTCAGGGAGTAGGAGGTGTTGAGACTGCCTCCGACACTCAGCAAAACTCTTCTTGACCCGTATCTGCATCTGTGCATGTGATGAAAATTTATGAGCTGCCTCTTTCTTTGAAAGTGAGCAGGATCTTTCAATTCCTTTATGTGAATAACAGCGAGAGGAAGGCTTCCCTGGAATCTCAGGGCAGAACATACAGTCACCTGTGTAATGCAGAAGAGGTTGTTGGGGGCTCTGCTCACCTGGGGCAACAGCTGATCTGCAGCAGGCCTTGTTCTGGGTGTTGGTCACACTGTCCACCAGTGTGATCTCCAGAAGAGGGACCACAGATGTCTATTAGCTCTACTTTACTCAGGTACCTCTCATCAATATTACTGGGAATATTTTTTTTTCAATCTCATACCTAAAGAAACTTAATATTTTAAATGAGAAAATTTGTAACTAGACTTTGGCATGAACTGATTGTTGTAACTTCAACATAAATATGTTTAGAACGATAATATTATACTGGAATAATGATAGAATTGCTGTAATGTTGAAGAAAAATAATTCTTCAGAAGCAATCAATAAAACTCGAAGTTATAGGTTAGCTTTTAAAAAATTAGTTATTGAGATGAAATTTACATAACATAACATTACCTATTTTAAAACTGAGTGGCATTCGTATAGTCACAGTGTTGTGCATCCACAGTGCCTATCTAGTCCCAAAACATTTTCAGCCCAAACTGAACCCCCTGACCTATTAAATGGTTTGCCCCTGGCAACTGCCAAACTGCATTATTTTCCTATGGATTTATTTATTCTGAATCTTTCATATAAGTAGAATTATATAATATAGGACCTTTTGCAATATATGACCTTTTACAATATAATGTTTTCAAGGTTCATTTATGTTGTAGCATGTTTCATGGCTAAATAATATCCCATTGTATATGTAAGAACTACACAACATGTTTATATCACAATTTGTTTATCCATCCATTCATAGACATTTAGGTTGTTTCTACTTTTTGGCTATTGTGAATATTGCTGCTATGAACACACCTGAATATATACTTGTCTGAGTATCTAATTTCAATTTTGGGGGATATATACTTAAGAGTGGAATTGTGGAATCATTAGATTATCTTTTTTTTTTTAATTAGGCAGATTTTGTATCTTCCTAGGATCCATTAGTATGATCCTTGCTGGTTCACATCCTATGCAGAGGTGATTTTTCATTTGCTATTTCATCCATGGAGTTATCTTCTTTCCTTTTCTTCTCCTACTCATTCTTTTCAATTCAGCTTAGACATCATTTTTTAAGCCTCAGAATGTTGGGGGTATGCCTCTCTACTCTCATGTTCTCTATTAATGTCAATCTACAGAACAAAAAGAGACAGGGTAGATTGCATTAAAAGTGTGGTATTAGTTCAGTCATTCAACAAATATTGCTGAGTCCCTTTGACCTGACTCTATGTTAAGCACTGAGAATACAGAGGTAAATATAATAAACATGGTCACTATTCTTATAGAATGTTTTATCTTAAAAGCAAATAAGAGAGTGAGTTTTTATTATTTAGATCGTATTCTTATTTCCAAAAGCCATAAATTATATTGCAGCATTTTTTAAATATGAACTGTTTATATTAACTTTTGGATCATATTCACAACTTTTTTTGTTCAATGTGTTTCTTTCCTGATTACTTCCAACTTTCAGTTGTGGCCTTGTAGTAACCACAGAGCCCTTTGAGGTGACTTGTGGTTTCATAATTGTCCTATGATATACTGGCAAACAAAATCTCAAAAACACCTTTTTGAAAAGCTAAATTTGATTGACACAATGAAACTATATGTTTATTTCTACCATTTTGTATTTACTCAAAACTTTGACTAGCAAGAAAGTATATTTTAATTTTAAGACAATATACAGATGATGTATTATTGAATTGAAAACTTGAAACCTATATAATTTTATTAACCAATGTCACCTCAATAAACTTAATTGAAAAAAATAATAGAGTATTCATTTGCATTTGAGGTGCATGATTCTTTAAAATATAATAAATTTAACAATTCACATAAGTTCTTCAAAATTAATTTCTAATCAGAGTGATGATTTCTTAAACTATTAAATAAAGAGTGAGATTTTTAAAGTTGAGAAACACCAGGAAGAGGTAGATGGATGAGGATACAGAGGTATGTGGTAGGTTATAGACTACAAAGATCCAAAATTAGAGTGATTTAAATAAGTGTTCATCAGTTTTTCAAGCAATGGTCAGGGGCTAAATGCAACAGAAGATGTTTGCCTTTGGGTTCAAGATGGCTGCTGTAGCCCCAGACAAGGCATTTGCTATCCAATCAGTGGGAATGAGCCATTTCAGAACAATCCTATTCTTTTTAGAAGTGCAATCTTTGAGGAGTACACATCACTTCTACTCATATCTCAGTAATCACAACTTTGTCATGTGTCCACATGTTCAAGGGAAGTTTGAAAATGTGGTCATGTAGTCTAAAACTTTGGAGCTCTAATAGAAAGAAAAAAGTAAAAGAATGTATATGAAGAGTACCAGCAAGCTCAGCCATAGACTGAATTCTCCGACATAAAAAATTTCCCATTTGATTAATGTAGGTTTCAAAGTAATAAAAATGTAATCTGTCTGGGAGTCTAGGTTCTAGAATGAATTTTTAACTATTTTTTCAAATAATATAATCAGTGTGATTTAGAATAGTATTGTAGAAATAAGAGTTTAGTACCCATATTTTTAGTCAGTATCTATATCTTTATTGCTTGACTTTAGTTTCAAAATGTGAAAAATAATAGCAAAGTTTGGATAAAAAACAACCCCTCAGTAATAACGCTTTTTCTTTTTTTTTTTATGTAAAGTTATAGGTTGAAAATGCCAAGTGTATGTATATCTATTTTTCACTGTGAATCACCTCCTCCTTCTGCAGAACTAATGGTCCACCAACATATTTTTTGTGTGTATCTAAATAAATTATTTAAAAATTTTGATTCAACAAGCAAATCTAATTTAATATGAAAGGACAGAATCTGTTTCTTTGAGAAATCTGCCATAAAGATACATTTTACACTTGAAGTTAAACTTTTCAATAATTTATTCCCTCTCTAGGCTGCCTGAAATTCTAAATTGCTCAAATTACTGCTTCGGTGCATGAATGACCTCGAACCAGGGCACACCTGATGGCAATTGTTTATATATAGAACACAATTCTGATCAATCTCTGACACTTACTACTGACTTCCTGCTGCTCAAAAATGTGTACTCTAATAGCATTTGTATGTTTTCTTTTTCCCTCAAGGTTTCAGATTCTTTCTCTACAAGAACGTGGAAAATTAGAATGAACATCACAGACACCATAATAGAAGTAGCTCAAGCAATTTGATTGCATTCTAAGATACTACATGGTATTTTCTAAAGAAAAATATCTTATCTAAATATAAGATAAATCTATATCTAAAGTCTTACTTATACATCTTTTTTTTAGATTTCAAACTTATAAGAATTCTAATCATTATTAACCCATAATATGCAATGTCTTCAAGATATCAACTTAGAATAAATTTTAAAAAAGGTCAAATAAATAACTAAAAAAAAATTGCTAAAAGTAGGCAGAACTATAAGTTAAAAAATATAACTTTTCCAAACATCTGGTATTTTCATAAATAATAACTCTAATATTAATAATTTCTTGGTTTTCAAATCATTATATTAACTAGAAATTAAATGTGTGCTAAACTATTATTCAATTTTTTAAAAAAGAAAATAAGTAATGAAACAAATTAGTTTTAAATTTAAATTTGCTGGGGGAAAAAAAGCTTTTAGAAAAAATTTTTATGGTGGGATTGAGAATTATTACTTAGTTAATTTTTTTGTTAACTTTTATTTTGTTTAGTAGGAGTCCCTTCTGTCTCTGAGGCAGAAGGTAGCAAAACATCCTCTGAGGGATCTCGCACTCTAGTAGTTTCACTGCACTGTCACCAAATAGTTACATGTAGATACTCTCCAGAACATAAAAGAGAATTTCCAAATCTTTAAAGTAGGGAGAGATCAGCAAGTTAAGGAAACCTGATTCAAAGTAAGGAAACCTAACTCAAAGATGATAATATATATGCTCCATTTCCATATGGTTGGCTTCTTGTACTCAAGTGAGCTCAGACGTCCTCTCCTTCAACATTCCTTTCCTAACCATCCAATGTGACAAAGCTTCCTGAAGCACCAATTCACAGCACTATTAGAAGTTATTTTTTCCATACAGTTATGTTTATTACCTGTTTCCCCACCAAAAATAAAAGTTATATTAGATCAGGGATCTTGTTTATCTGGCTTTAGGTGTGTCCTCAGTGCCTTGGCCAGATTTGCTTGACTCATGATTGGTACCCAGGAACAGTTCTTGAAAAGGCAAAGGTGTCAGTAATACTCTAATTGGAAGGGTATAAATGTTTCTACGAATATTTAGTAAATACTTAAATTTGTAACAGGTGTTTTACTATTTCTTTACTATTTACTTTCTAACTCTCTCAAATCTGTTTATTTTCTCTTCGATTCCACTTCCATCATTGACCATCTCCTCTTGCTTGGACAAATGCCTCTTGCTTGGACAAATGCCACAAATGTCTCAGTATTCGCCAAAATACCAACCCACACAAATATTTCCTAATCCACAGGCCTCCTGAGGCAGAGTAGTTTTTATTTTGCAACTCAAACCATTTCATGTTTAACTTCTACTTAAACCTCTTCAGTTTTCTCATCCCTCTAGACCTCTCTTTTCAACTTGTTTTCCAAAGTCTTGCAGAGTCTGGTTTTTACCTATTTTTTCCAGGCCTTCCATGACTATGTTCTCTGCAGTACAGTGATCATTACCGTTTGCAAGCTGTCTTTCTCAGAAAGCTTTCTACTTGCTGTTCTGACGACCTGGCATGTTCTACCAACTGCCACCCTCCTTTCTCTTTAGCTAGTTATTAACCAACTGCCTATAAATACAGTGCTTAAATCATCGCGCTTGAGCAGCTGTTAGTACAGAAAGAAGCTGCAGCACTATGTTAAAGAACGTTAGGGTTGCAGTTCCTTGCATTGCCTCCAGTCATTACTTGTCTATAAGAAAAAAAGAATGAGATTTTGTTGGAAGGCCTCCATCTCCATGCCCAGTCATGGAAACCACGACAGAAGAACTCCAGCTTAATAAACCTCCTGAGTAGTATGCAATCGGCCACAGTTATGCTCTCTCCTTACCCCTAAATACCCATACTTTGAGACATGAGAAAGTAGTAAAATTATAGCCAATTTTTTAAGCATGTATTTATTCATATAGTCATTAGTTCAAAAACATTTTTTGGAGCTGTACGTGTGCCAGGGACTAGCTGCTCCTTCTACTTGTTATAAACTTTTCCTCCTTCCCTTCTATCTCTTCAATATCCTTAAATCCCTGGTGAAGTTCTACTCTCCTTTCAAGGCCCAGTTGAAATGTGACCTCTTATCTGAAGCTTCCCTGAACTCCTTCAGGCTGAATTAATTGTTTCTTTATCTGTGCTCCCAAAGGAGTTAGTTTATACATTTGTAAAAGCACTATTCACATTGCAATATAACTATTTGCATAGCTGTGTCTTTTCTGATTTTTTTGTGTGTGTGTGTGTGATAGGGACTATATCTTACTCATACTTAAATCCCTTCCTCTCATCTCATACTTATAACCCTGGCTCTCATCATGCTGTTTGACATGTGACAGACACTATTTAAATATTAGTTGTTGCTTAAATGCCTAGGGTTCCTAAAATATCCATAAACAGTGCCATGAACGGTGAAATGTAAACAATCATAGATATATTTTACAATCTTTTCTGGATGATTTGTTAAATAAATCCTCACGGCATTGTTGCTTTGTAAGGGAAACTCCTACTATAGCCAAAATTCCCAATGCATAGATAAGACTAAAACAATAGAAAAATACAAACTTTGCAAAAATCAGGGCAATAAGAAATCTGAAAAGCAACTGGGAATGCATCTATCCTTGGAAATTAGGCTAGGTCACCGAGGAAAGATCCAAAAAAAATAGCACAAGAGTGTAGGGACATATTTAGAGGGACAAAACACAAAAGAACCAAAAAATATGTCATTATAAAAAGGTAACATGAAAATATTTTTAAATAATATAACTCAGTAAATATTTTTCTACAATACAAAAAATTAAAACAGCAGTCTGCAAAAAGTAACATTTAAGAGGAAGAATTTGGATATCACCCCCAACCTCATTGTGTCATTGCACCTCTCTTGAGATTAGTCACATTACCTTTGGGGTTCAGTTAGATTTGTGGCTTGCTCATACCTGAGGGATATTTAGGAATAGACAGGTTTAAGTCTACTACAAAATAGCATCTCTCTTAGGAGAACATGTAATTATCTAGCTTGATCTGAGACCCCTAAATAATAAGAAACCTCTGTGTAACTCTCAGATGCAGATGTCTTGCTGTCTACTCCTAGAAAAATTAAGCCGACCTAACCTGGAATCAATAGACATCCCAAATGACTTTTAGACTAGAGCATGATTACTGATTTTGAGTTACTCAGTGAAGGCAGCTTTGGTTGCACTCCCCAGACCCCTCTCTGTCTATATTTCAGGATAGTCCTTGACATACATGTGTGCTGCTAGTGCATGGAGGTTGACTAGAATGTCCCCATACCTCGGCTGTGTAACTAGAGGCAGTAGTTTGCCTACAGTTTGTTGCTGATCATCTGAAAGGATGATCATGAGCTTATGAAGTCTTGCCCGCTATGTTTCCCTTTTAATTCTGCTTTTGATTCACTTTCACACACTCTTCATCCAGACTGGAGAATGTTGACCCAGTAAATGCAAATAAAACAAACTGTGTTCAATCCATTTGGCCTGATGGAAGATTTTTTTTTTAAAAAAATAGGCCACTGAAGGAGGCCATTACTTTCTAAACAATGTATGTAAATCAACAGGACCAGATGAAATCATTATTGGCTTAAGGAGGAGGCAGACTGTGTTTCAGCACTATTTGTAATGATAGGTTTCAGTCCTCCTGAATGATGAAAAGATATTTGAACTCTAAATATAAGTAAATGTTATACTCATTTTTAAAAAGAAAAAACCTTTTGAACAGATGGGCTAGCTTAACCTTAGTATTTAGTTATAGAAATATGATATTAATCTGTAAAAATCTCCAGGAGATCAGCAGATGCTGGTGGTGAGCCCAATGACTAGGAATGTCAGAGCAGTTTGCTCATATGGCATTGTATGTTTAACAAGGAAGCAGTGGATGAAAAAAATACTTTTGACTCTGTTCTGTGTAGATTTCTTGCTACCTGGACTCCTTCCCTCCTTCCCCCACATATTCCCTGCCTCTTCAGGAATCTCCTACTCATCCTCTAAGACTCTACCAACATCTTCCCAGGTCTCTTTAATTTCTTCTGACACTGTAGTAGCCAGAATAATGCATCTACCCCCAAAGATATCCACATCCTAATCCTTAGAATCTATAACTATATTACCTATGTGACAAAAGGAACTTTGCAGATGTGATTACAGTATGGATTTTGAGATGGCGCAGGGTAGGGGGGATTATATAGAATTATCTGAACTAGGCTTAGGCCTAGTTCAGTCACACAGTTCTTTACAAGTGAAAGTGGGAGGAAGGAGTGTCTCAGTCAGACTGATATAATATGAGAAAGACTTACACAGTTTGCTGGCTTCAGTGATAGGAAGGGGCTATAAACAAAGGGAACATAAGCAGACTCTAGAAGCTGGAAAAGACATGGAGATGAAGTTTTTCTTAAAGTCTCCAGAAGAAATGCAGCCCTGTCAAGTATTTGATTTTAGCACAACAAGACCCATTTCTGATTTCTAACCTTCAGAACTTTAAAATAATAAATTGGTGTTAAGCCTGTAAATGTGTGGCACTATGTCAGAGTAGCAATAGGAAACTAATACAAACCCCTTGGCATGGGTTTTTACTCCACTTCTATGCATCCATATTATCATATGTCCATCCACTAGCACTTAGCTTCATGTATCACATTATTTGTTTGTGGCTTGTCTTCCCACATGTTCTTTTCTTGACCATTAGATAGTGATTATTTCTTTTTTTTATGGCTGTTTCTTCAGTGGTTCACTCAGAGCCTTTAAATAGATCCAGTGACCCACCAACCTGCCCCAGGAACATGGAAAAGACTCAGCACAGGTTCATTTGTCTTAAGAGTTTACCCAGATATCCTTTTAGTCCCTGTTTCAAGTCAATCTCGCATAGATCTTCAACCGATTGGCTCCTGATATCCTAGTTCCACTTAAAGTCTTACTTGCTTTGCCGTAACAGGGTGGGACACAAGTCTTTGGCTCTGACCTGGACTCTGTCTTGCTCTTCCAAGCCCAAACCATGCTTCTGAGATTTATATCAGTAGAGAGAGCTTCCCTCACTCTCCCAGTCACCCCTCTTTCTCAATTTCCTTAGAGTAAATAAGACACTTGACACAAGTGAACACTAAGCAAAATTTTGTTAAATGAGTAGGCAAATGCATAATGTTATACAAATAACTTAGTGATGGGGTAAAGAGTCAAAGGGATCAAAAGATTTCCATTTCCTTTTGATACAACAATATAGAAGGTGAAGCTCCAGGGCTGTCTCAGGCTTCTGACCCTTGATGACTTTATCAAAGATGTAGCTGCTGTTTGGTGCTAAGCAAGTTTGTACATGATATTAACTTACTAAAATATATAAGAAATTACGCATGGTGATTACTGAGGTTTATTCCTCTGATTTGCCATCTATGCTAATGATATACATTTATTTTCTTTTTAGTCCCTTTCAAATATATTCAAATGATGGCTTTGATTTCATCAGGAAAAATTTGAACAGAGGGCACATTACATCTACACGACATATAAAGAAATTATTTACTTCATGGAAATACAATTTCATCAACAAATTACTCAATGAAAAAAAATTATATACTGCATTTATTTGAAATGTCACCATAAATAGGGTTATAATACAGTAGAAGAATTATCGCCTGGTAATTAAAAAAGTCATGATATTCTCAATTCTGTCAATAACTTCATGAACATCATTTAGCCCTTGTAAACCTCAGTTTTCTATCTCAACATGAATAATTTGGAATTTACTCCCCATTTCAATATTCTTTGATCTTTAGAAACATGCAGGAAATAACATGCCATAGTTAAAAAAAAAATTCTACTGTTGTTTATATTCGTCCAAAGTCTGAGTTTATGTCCATGTGCAAAACAATTTGAAAACCTTGAAATAACCCAGAAAACAAATACCCCAAAACACTAAATTATTTGAAGATAAGTTTTATGAAGGATGCTAAAAAAAAAATCAGTGTTATTAGAATATGTTGAGAGAGAGAGAGAGAGAGAGAGAGAGAGAGAGAGAGAGAGAGAGAGAGAGAGAAAGAAAGAGAGAGAAAGAGAAATGTGCCAAAGGGAGTCATTTCTTTCTGAAACATGAAAATTTTTCTGGTGGAGTCAGACATGACTTCTCTATACAAGTTAGAAAAAGGATCCTAAGGTTGTATTTCAGCTGTGAGCTCAGCCTGTGTCAAATATTCAAATCCATATCTACATAGAGATTTCAATTACTTTTACACTTTAGATATATGAAAAAATCAATATTTTTGCACATGAGTTCTCCATAAAATCCTGCATAGATATGTGTTTGTACTTCTGGTAAACTGAGAGCATATCTCTGTATGTGTTTCTAGAGAGATAAATGTAAGAGTAGTGTTGATGTCTAAACTAAAATTTAATAAGATTTGGGAGAGATTGTGATCTTTAGGTTGAATAAAAATATTGAATAAAATTAACATCTCTTTGTATTCTTTTAAGATTTTTTCATAGGTAATATATCCTCTTCCAACTATTATTTTAAACTAAAGAACTAAGGTTATATTTTACAGTGTTGTTCAAATAGATCCTGTGTAGAAGTTTGCTTGCTTCTGGAGGCTATAATGTGGTTATGAGCACAGGTAGATCTGATCCCTATTGTGATAGGCCTGATAGCTATAAAATTTTACTCATTTTCAGCTGTAATAAGCTTTTGAGTATATGAAGCTACAAGGTTTGTATTTTTTATTCAATTTGCTTTAGTCCAAGGGCACTCAGATGGGGTAAGGTGTAAAACAGTTTATAGGAGATTTCAATATTAGTTTCCTCACGCCTGCAGTTTTTTAAAAATGTTTTATTTCTTTCTTTTTTTTTTCTAAAAATAAAAGTGATATGTTTACAAAGACCTAAGGAGCTGATTATTTTTCGCCCAACCACAACCAGTTTATAGGGTCAAGCTGAGTACTTTGGAAGCAGGGTATAAAGCAAAAACTTGCTTTTAGGAAATTTAACAAGCATTTGCCAATGGAAACATATTTTTCCCCTTTGAATGGTTTATTGAAAAGACCATTGTGTTGTTATATACATGCTCATAGTGAATTGTTTTTCTTTGCTGTTTATGTTATATTACTCCAAGCTTAACTATGCCATTTAACTCTTTCTCTAACTCTATGCTTGCTTGCGATTTAGGTTTTCTTTACTTCTGTAGAAAGTGGACATAACTGGCCAAAGAGATGCCACATGGCCTTTACCTATTCATTCATATAAAGGCTATAACTTAGTTGTTCTTTCATCTAAGAATCTACAATCTGGATAAATTACAGAGCATCATTTGGTTTGAATTTGTATAATCCATCTCGCAGTCTATTTTGAAATTTCTTTAAAAACCTGCCATGGTACTCTGAAAATTCAGTGGATCCAAAGGACTAAGTAAGTCCCTAATCCTATATGTGTTCATGTAGTTTATCATTATTCTTGTTAGGATTATTGACATGCTGCTTACCCATCAAAGATTCTCGGGACTACAGGATGAAGTTGACTTATATCTCAGGGCATGATCTGTTTGGATATCTCTTTGTTCACTTAATCCTACAATGAAGCAAAAACAAATATTCTAGAAGCCCCTTAATAATACTTATTCCTGTCTGTGTGATCTTTTAAAAAGTATGATTTTGTTATGTTTCTCTATGTATTCTCAGTCGTTTTAGAAATGTCATTGACATGAAATTACTAATGTTATTAGAAATCGTGAAATGAGTGACTGACATACATGATGCTCAGTGCACAAATGATGGGCAGGAAGGGACAGGAAAGAGCATTAATCAGTCCCTCAAATATTCACAATCTAATTGGGAAAAATTTTAAAATGCATATACAAAAAAATTTTTAAATGCATATACATGAAATAAGATTTCTTAGCTTTCTACTTTCTTGACTTGGGCAATTCCTTTACTACATTACTGAACTAATTTAAATTTACCTTATTGCAAGAGACCAAGAGCCATACATTTTTCACTACCTACATACTATATCTAAATAATTGATTTATAACTGAAAAAAAGTATCATGTATTTGCCATTAGAATAAAACTATTCAGTGGCATTTTACATTATTTTAGTGAGTAAAGACTTTTAAAAGTTTCCCAAATATTAGTGTAATAAATTATTGTGAAGTGTATACTTTGTTGTGATTATGGCAAAAAATGAAAAGTACATATTATAAAACTTTACATTCAATCAATAATTATGACCAATTACTTATGTTTAATAACAAGATAAATTGCAAATAACCAAACATAGAGTAATTACACAAATATTATTTTGATATTCTTGAGTTCGTGGCATTAAAAAATGTATAATATGGCTTTTATGTCGGTGACTGAAGAGAAAAAGAAAGAAAGAAGAGAAAAAGTATACAAATAATTGCATGAAAGCAAAAACAGAGGAAAAAGTACAAATTCCCCATGGCTTGAAACCTGTAAGGGCGAGATATTGTTATATGTGGAGTATTAAATAGTTTAGAAACTGCTGTCCTAGTACTGAGCTATTTATATTTAGGATTTATCCACTATTAAATAAAATATTTCATTGAAAGTTGGTTTCCATACTTTATTTAGCAGTGTTTTCCACTGACACAAAGTTATTGTCCTCATAACCTTCGAGCGCTTCCATTTTAGCATTTCTAACAGCACTGTTTTCTAAGTTGGAACCTCCTGGGAGGCAAATTCAGCTGAGATGTCCAACTACAATTTTCTGTGTGAGGAATACCTACTGAATTCCTCCTGGATTTGCCTATTGTTGCAGAGAGAGCCTTTGTACTTACCAAGAGATTATAGTAGAGTATGAAAGGTCTTGAAAGCAGCTTTCTTGCAAATCAAGAATGTATTCAGCACAAACTTAGGAAGAATTATCTGGGAAGTGAGGCAGAAGTGTCTGAAAATGTTAAGGGTTCAAGCAGAAGGTCTTGCCTGAAACTCCTAATTAAAGAAGTAAAAAATGCTTTTAAAGAATGTCAAGGACTGCCATTTGTATTCGCCAAGGAAAGGGTCTTCTGAGGATTGTAAATGAGGTGATGGCACTGCTCAAATACCCTGGGTTTATCTTTTTTTTTTATACTCCAACAGTAATGAAAATGGAGCTTAATGTTACATAAATAAAAATAATTAAATAGAAGATAGTGGTGGTGGTGTATTACCTGAATTAATATACAAGATTAAGAGGCCAATAACCCGGAAACAACTTCTATTTTGGTGTTTCATATATATTAGACAACTCTTTCAGAGTCAAATAAAATATAGCTTTCATTCTACCATTTTGATTCCAAATTTGAAACAAAAAACATTCTTTATGGATTATATTTCTGGTGTTCTCTTTGACATGTGGTTTCAGCACATGTTTTTATTGAAACAAGCCAGATTATCAGTTATACCTCTTCTGGGTATGCTTTTGGAATTTAAGTTTAAAAATTAATTTTTTTTTTCTTATTGATTTTATAACCCAAACTGGAATCAGTGATTAATTTATCCATGTTAATTTTTATATCCTTTGGTTATCTCTCCATTTGCAGAAATTTTGATAAATGCATGGAGCAATGAACTATATAACATTGAAAGCCCATAATGATTTGCAAAGCTGTTTCAGATTGGGTGATTTTGTAGAAATAAAGGGGCACATTAAATTTAGAAGAGAGAAACAGGCAGAGAGAACTTGAGTTCTGACTAACAAATGTTATTTCTTTTAAGTATTAAAAAGCATGTGTCAAATTGCCTCCTAAAATGTTGAATATTTCGACTTGCCAATTTGATTTTAAAATTCAGATTTTAAGAAAAAATCAGAAAAAAACATTTAATTTTTTATTAGTAATTATCCTTTTTGGCTTATAGAAAAGTCAGGTTTTTCATTGCTCTTTTGCCATCTTTTAATCTTTTCTCTCCTTTCCCCGACAGTTGGTCCCCTACAGTGGTACCATCCTCCCCTGTTCCTTATCAAGCCTATGCAAAGGCTCACTTACAAATCTTAACATTAAATGTTTCTCACATCTTGTAGACATGGGGGCTAAAAACAATTAATATTTTTCCTTCCACCATATAAATTCTTCTAGCTGGATCAATAACCAAATCAACAGAAACAGATTAACAAGAGAAAAACAAAGTTTTAATACATGTGCATGGGGAATTCACATAAGCATGAAAATTCCAGAGACTGTGAAGTAATATTGGGTATATATGACATTTTAGACAAAGGAGAAAGTAGGGAGAGGTATTAGATCTCAGTGAGAATGGGTGGTTTGCAGGCAGTTGGAGAAGAGTGGAACATGCATGGAAGGCACATTCTTGCTGGGAAACTCAGAAACAATGGGGCACAGGGTTTCTAGCCAACAGACTTAGTCTTTCCGACCAATGCTAAGAAGGTTCTTCAGATGATTGAGTAGGTTTTTCTATCCGTATTTCTTGGGCAAGAAAGAGGGGAAAGTCAAAGTTTCTTTCTGAGTCTTTTTTTTTTTATGCCTACAGCACCTGGTCTTCTTAGGTCATCTCCCATCCTAGTACTAACCAGGCTCAACCCTGCTTAGCTTCTGAGATTAGACATTGGGCTTGTTCAGGGTGGCATGGCCATAGACCATGGCCTGTGGCTTCACTGGAGCACAAACCCAAGACCTTCTGCATGTAAAGCAGATGTGCTAACCACTACACTATAGAACCACATCCTCTTTTGTTTCTCAATAAACAGCTAAAGTCAATATCCCCCAAAGCAGCTTCAGGATGACAAAATTTTGACTCCCTTCATAGAGCTCACTGATTTCCCCTTTCTTTGAGTTTATTTGGAGACACCTTTTTTCTTATTTTTTTTTTTTTTACCAAATCCTTGTGATTTAAACAGATCTATTCTCCCACCTCTAATTGTTTCATATATATAAACCTCAATAAACCTCATTCTCTAGCAAGAACAAAAATCATGTCTTAGATATTTTTTGTGTTTTCCAGAGCAACATTTTCCTAGAGAATTATGCCATAAGCCATGTGGATGGTTTTCACTTTTCTACTAACTACTTTTTAAAAAGTAAAAAGAAACAAGTGAAATAAATTTTATTAATACATATTACTTAACTCGAGACATCTAAATTATTATTTCAAGATATGATCAAGATAAAACATATTAATGTGATATTTTACATTCTTCTTTTGTGTGAAGTCATCAAAATGGAAATTCAGACTGGCCACGTAGCAAGTGCTCAACAGCTACAGTGCGGTTATCGACTGCCATATTGGACAATATGTCTCTAGAGTATTATTTTTTAAATTAGTGCATCTAGGTAATTCAAATACAAATATTTTACTAGTATATTCAGGTGACATACACAAAATAAGAATATTGTTGTTAAGCCATCTGAATCTTTGTTGCAATTAGAAGTTCACTTATGTAGAATTATGCAGAGAGTAATCTTATTGCTCATAGAGGTTCATTTCATTAATAATTTTAGAGATACACACATGCATTTAGAAAATATTCTTAATATTGTAGAGTTTTAAAAAAGACTCTTAATGTTATGTGTCTTTGAAAAATTAATTTCTGTATGTTCTTATATTGGGATTTGAAGCCATTTTAAAATAAATTATAAGATCAAAGCTATGATTTACATGATACGGGGTGACTCCAACACAGATATCTTATTCATACAGAAGTGCTAGGAAAAACAGATTCAGAGCCACAATGAACAATGATAAGGAGGTGACACAGAGCAATGAGATTAGTCGATGGTTCGCAACCCAATTCCAACTCTTCCTCTAATTTAGTATTTGTGGCTAAATTATTTAAACTTTCAGAGTCTCAGTATCCTCCTTTGCACACTGAGGATTAGAACTTCAAGGCTGTTGTAAAGCTCAAATATGATAATACACTCAGAGCAGCTTATAAACTGAAAGCGTAAGAGCGTGGAAGATATCATTACTACCTTTAGATCCTAATATTTCCAAACATGAGAAACAGGGCATTGGACCCTGGATGATAACAAACCCTTATCATCACTCCATTTTTGAATTTTCTCAAGATTAAAGGGAAAAAGATTCAGTTTTAATGAAATGTTATAGTCAAACTTATGCTACCACTTCATCAAGAGGTATTTATTAACATATAGAATAATAAAGATAAAAAATATATAGGCACACTATAAAATTGCATATTAATTAACAAATTATGACATACTTGTGAGAATGTTAAAAAGGAAATGTCACCTAGGTTCTTAGTAAAACCTGCAAAGAGCTTTGAAAACTCTGTTCAGACATTTGCATCCACATTTGTGGTTTTTCTGACAACGAATTTGTCAAAATTTATTGTGAAGGTTTACAGAATTATTAATAACTTTACTATTTGGCAGGAAGCCATCATGATTAAAAATTTCTCAGTGGTATAAAACTCCTTGATTCCCATCAAAAGATTAGTCCTGAATTTAGTATACTTCCAATGGGTTTTGTGCAACTTCATAACCATTGCTGGGGTTAAGCAATTTGCTCTCCCTTGGAAGATATCCAGAAGCTACAGCTAGGGCAGAACAGAGGGTTGTTTGGCTACTGTATGGATTGAGCTGCCGGGAGCGCATTCCATCGGTACTCTGCAGTCAGTACCGCCTGCCTATTTGCTTCTGAGTGCAATAGTCTATGGTCTATAAAGCACTAAATGATTGGGCCTTCACCACTTAGAGAGCAGCCTTCCTCCCTGGAAGCTTCAGGGCAATTGAGATTAGCTGGAGTGCTGCTGCTCTGCTCTTATTTTCCAACTTCCATGTACAGGGAACCAGAGGTAGGGAATCTCCTAAGGAAGACTCTTACTTATGGACCTCCTTGCCTTCCATTAGCAACAAAGAACTGATCTGGTAATCTTTAGAGCATGGCATAAAGCCATCTTTTCATCAGAGTTGAAAAGCAGGAATTTCTCTTGTTTAAAAAGAACAATGTGTTCAATGAGAAGGACCTCAGATTCCATAAAGCTTTACATTAAAATAACACAAACAGTACAGTTTTTTCTTTTTTCCTCTTGTCTTCGGCATTCACTGGCTTACTGCTTGAATTCATTATTGTTTGACCTTTTTTTCCCCCACAAGCTCTCCTCCCATTTAGAAGGTAAAAGATTGAATGAGATATTATAATGCACAATTTTGTTTTTTGAAGTTTTTAACCTGAGATTTGACCTAATCTGTATCTTTCATACAAATTTATTTATTTATATATTCTTTCAACACATATGAATTGGATGCCTACCATTTGGCAGTATTTGTTTAAATGCTTCAGATGTAGTAGAGAAAGAACCTTCTATCTTGATAGAAATTGTAGCCTATTTAGAAATACAGAAAATAAACAAATACATATAATATAACATCAAAAGTGACTAAGTTCTATGAAGAAAAATATAGCAGGGTAAGAAGCAAGAGATTTAACTTGTGGATAGCATGATCTAGAGAAATAAGTAAAGTCAAAAGAGTGAGCTATGCAAATATGTGGGAGAATCACCAAGTACAAAGGCACTAGGGCTGATACATAATTTCTGTGTTTGAGTCTCTCTGGACTGACTATAGTGGAGGAAAATAAAGTTTGAGAGGAATGCAGCAGGCTCACATCAGGCAAAACCTTGTAGACAATAGCAATGACTTTATTTTACCCTGAATGGAATGATCTGAAGAATGTTGGTATGATCTGTAGTCAAACTAATCTCTGAAGAATAATCTGTAGATGAGGCAGAAGTCTAGGTTATTGAAGTAGACAAGATGAGAGGTAATGGTCCTTTGGTTTTAGGAAGTGAGAAGTATCAGATTCAGAATATATCTTAAAGGAATACCCAACTGGATTTGCTGATGGATTAGAATTAGGATTTGAGGGAAAGGAAAGAGTAAAGAATGACTTTGAACATTGTCAGGAAATTAGTTAACATATATTGTTTACGGACACTAATTATTATACAGATGTACTAGAGCTAAGTAAATTCAACCTAGAACAATGCTTGCAAAAGAGAAATTTGGGGTGGGGAGAATTATCATTTTCTAATTTGCAATATGAATCAACATAAGATTTCTTTAAATAGTAAAATCTTTTAGTGCAGTTAAAGTGCCATTTAATAATCATAAAATCTATTTAGAAAGAATGATTTAGGAACAAGTCTACTTTCATTAAACATTGGGAGAGAGTAGCAAAAGGCACACTACCCTGTCATCTCAGAGCATACAATTAGGATAATTGTATTGGATGCAGAAAGGATGCCTATTGCTTTGGCACAACTGACACTTATACTCCTTCACACTCTTAAAAGTATATTGTTTTAAACAGTAAATTATATATGTACTACACAACGTAACCTAAATACTGGAAATTTCTGCACAGCAAAAGAAACAATAGAATGAAAAGGCAACTTATAGAATAGGAGAAAATAAATGTAAATCATATATCAGATAAAAGATTAACATCCAAATTGTACAAATACTTCAATAGCAAAAAAATCCAATTAAAAAATGGGGAGAGGACCTACATGAACATTTTTCCAAAGAAGACTTACAAATGGAAAACAGGTATATGAGAAAGTGCTGAACATTACTAATCATAAGGAAAATGGAAATCAAAACAACAATGAGATATTACCTAATGTCTGTTAGAATGGTTATCAGCAAAAAGACAAGAAATTAAAAATATCAACTAGGATGAAGAAGAAAGGAAACACTTATGCACTTTTGGTGGAAATAAAAAATGGTGCAGCCACTATGAAAAACAGTATGGATGTTCCTCAAAAATTCTAAACAGAAATACCATATGATAAAGCAATACCACTTCTGGGCATACATCTGAAAGAAACAAAATCACTATCTCAAAGAGGTTTCTACAACCTCACATTCAATGGAGCATTATTCACCATAACCAAAACATGGAAATAATCTAAGTGTCCATTGATGGATAAGTAGATAAAGAAAATATTTTATATATATATATATATATATACACACACACACACATATGTATAAAATATATATTTATATATATAAAAAATATATATAAATATGTAATATATTTTATATATAATATATATATTCTGAATATAAACAGATTATTATTCCACTAAAATATTCTGAATATCATTCAAAATATTATTTATCCATGTAAAAGAAGGAAGTTCTGTCATTGGCTACAACACAGATGGACCTTAAGGGCATTATGGTAAGTGAAATAAGTCAGACAGAGAAAGGCAAATAAATTCCATTTAATCTTAATTATGTGTAGAATCTAAATACTTTTAAAAACATCAAACTCACAGAGATAGGGTAGAATTGTAGTTTCCAGGGGCTAGGGGTTGGGGGAAATTGAAGATGTTGGTCAAAGGGTACAAACTTCAAGTTATAAGATGAATAAATTCTAGAGATCTAATGTATAGCATGGCGATTATAGTTAACATACTGTATTATATGGTTGAAAGTCATTAAACAAGTAGATCTTAAATGTTCTCACCATGTACACACTTACACACAAACTGTAATTATGTGAAGTGATGGATGGATGTGTTAGATAAACTTATTATAATAATCATTTTGCGACATATATATGTATCAAATCAAGACATTGTACACGTTAAACTCACACAATGTTATATGTTAATTATATCTTGATAAAGCTGAAAAATACAAATAAATTTATAAATATATATAAAAACTAAACACAGTTGTTTAAATTGTTTATTATGCAAAGAGATAAAAAAAAAAACCCTGGACACATTAATTTAAGAAAAATTAGAGCAAAAACATCCCTCTCTACATGGCCCAATTCCACCAACAGAAGACAGAGATGGCAAAGGATGAGATACATCATTTGTACACAAGTATTTAGTATTTATTATTGTATATGTCATACACTGCACAAGGTGCTGAATATTCAGACATGAATCTATAGAACATGATTTATATCTCTGATAATTTTAGTCACACCAAGGCACGTTACTGAATTTTTGACTGGATATCACTGGATTTTAAATAAATAAGGTAATTCTATTCAATAATAAGAATAAACTTTATCAACAAGAGCAGGAAACTTAAACCCCCCTGGTATTATACCTGAAGTTCAGGATCATCAAGATAGACCTACTGCACCTCCAGTTTTTAAAAAATAACACATTTATAAAATACATAATATATAATTATATATAACATATAACATATATAATATATAATAATAATATATAAATATATATAAATCAAATCACTGTCCTGCTATCTGTGTTCCTGCCTCCTACTTCAGATCCTGGCTTCTTTGAATGTAGCCAAGTTTAATGCTTTTTAAAAAATATTCTGAGCTGTGCGTTTGGCCCTTTAAGTAAACCATGAACACCATACTTAATGATTCCCAGAAAGAGGAGTGGTATATGCCATGATCTAGATAATTATAGTATTATTATTACTATGACTAGTGCCTCTAATATTACTACCATCATCATTTACAACAATTTTAACTTATTTACAATGATATGCTGTGGAAGAAGAAAAATGAAAAGAGTAACTCTTAGCCTTAAAAACTTACAATGTGCAAATAGTCATTGCTCATTATATTTGATTGATTCATATTCCTTAAAGTAAAGAAATTTAAAATTATAATTAAGGCTTATGAAAGGTCTCATTTTTAGACAAGTAATGTTACATGACATTTTCTCTTTCATCTAGGGATTTCAGGGAAGTTTATAAATATTACCTTGATAAACTTCACAAACTCCCTCTCAGGTTGTATGTATAAAGCTAATTCGTAGTCAATAAAAAAAAAAATCATGCATCTAGGTCATGTGATCTGCCTCAAGTCAAAAATTGCTTTTCTATTGTTGTTTCCAATTGGGTATGATAGCAAAGCCCACGACCACAACACAACATTGTATGAATTCTTTTCATAAGTATTATATTATTTCTTTCAACATGTACTGGTAAAGCAATTAGAAAAATGTTCTAATAACTTCATCTTTCAGGTTAGAATAGTGAAGCTTACTATATTTAAAGTATTTCCCACTACTTATTCAGCTGTTTTATCACCAAACACAATGTTCTTTCCAGTTTTGTAGAAGAGCTAATGAAGTATATGAGACATGATTCAACAAAACTATGTTTTTAACATAAAGAAGATTTCTATGACTCTTAGACTAACAAGAAACTAATAATGTATTATCATTTATTTTCAATAGCAAGGATCATCTGAAAGGCAGTATATACACATTATTTTTAAACCATTGAATTTTATTCTGAATAAACTTTGGGAAATTTAATAAGTAAAAGCACCCTAAGGTTAATCCATTTTGTGTAATGTGGGGTATTTTTAATAAGGCAAACATTGGTTCCCAAATTTATCAATTTCAGTGGTAGATTTTTATATACCAAATTATCCACAAAATAGGGCATATTTGTCTACCTGTAAATTATGTATTTTGATACTATGTTAACTTATTTAAAATAAGTAATTTTGCAGTTGATTTTTCACTCTTTTATTTTCTCTTTGACGTTTTTCTTGTTCTCCCCCATGACCCTGCCTCTCCCCACCCCAACCTCCAATGTGTGATTTGCTTCCTCTTACTCAGAGGTTTTCTATGTGGCACCCCTCCCATGTCTGCATATGCTTCAAATATTTCTTCTCCCCTTCCATGCTACCTAATCACAGGCTTTATTCATCTTTGGAAGCAATGAGGAAATAAATTTGTTCTAATTTGTTGGTGTCTTGTGGAGGCTCAGTGGGTGACCCCTTCTCAAGATAGTTGTGGGTTCATGAAAAATTCCTAGAGACCTAAAATTAGCTCAACAGAGTTTGTTTTCAATTAGCTTCCTGTACATGTCTGCTTCCATGAGAATTTAGTTTCTAGAGCATCTCTAACATCTATCCAGTAACGTAGTAAAAAGGCACCACTAAGGAAGCACTCAACTTGTGTCAGATCCTACTCAAATTATTTTATATAGATTACCTCATTCATAGTCGAAACAATCCAGAAGTAGTACAATGACTATTTTATCAGTGAGGGAGTTGGATAAGTTACTTTCTCAAGGTCACCTATGTAATAAGCAGTGTAGCAGACATTTGAACCCTATGCTTCTAACCACTGTGCTATATTCTCTCCCATAAAAATAACTGCCTACTTCATCTACTTTTTAAAAAATAATTTTTAAAGCAGTTATATTTATAGGATACATTAGAAACCACCACATTTTGTCAGGAAAAGTGAACATTTTATGTCTAATTATTGTGCTATAACAAAATTGTAATAAGAGTTGAAAATACAGAATAGCCAATATGGGTTACATGCTCTTCTTAGAGCTGAGGGGTGCCACTATTTCCTTCTGAACTAATTGAGAGTAGAAGAAGAGTGGTTTCCCAATTAGAAATGGGGATGATTTCAACAGAATGAGAAAGAATGGGAGCTTCAACTTTTGTTTTTCAGGCAAACTCAACAAATATAAATTATAATTATAATGTTTACACTACTCAAAACCTGCAGTAGATTTTTATTGCCATAGAGTAAGTTAAAGTAACATCATAGAATTGTTAAGCTGAAAATGATTTTGAAGTTTACCTATCCATCCAACTTTAGAGAAAGACAGTGAAAACTAGAAATAGAACCATGCCTGGAACTCAGATATTTTGCTTCCTAAAGTATTCTTTTAAGTTCCCATGTTGGAAATTCAAGCTGATATCCAAGTACTTTCTATAAACTCCTAGATTTTACCTATACTCCATATCGTTCACTCCTCCCCAGCAAGAAGTTTAAACCAGGTGAACTTACCTTTTCAATGTTTCCTGAATGTGCTTTGCCTAATTCTACTTTTGTACCTTTACTTCTATTTTCCAGTTGTAATGAACTTATATCTTTTCCATTTATTCTAACGTAAAGCATATTCAAGGTCCAATTCAAGTTTTTTTCCATTAGCCACCCTTAATTTATTTTTTCTATAACTAGAAAAAACTGAAGTATTTAGAAGCAAATTTATAATAGTTATCATCATATCATCTTTTCACCTACCTTCATCTACTCCCTTGTGTGCTATTGTCTTCCCATTTCTATGAGTCTACACTCCACTAATACACAAAACTCCAGCCTTTCTTCTACTCAATGACATATCTTAGCAATTCTCCTTACTCTTTTATCATCAGCATTTCCCCCTCTACTGTATTATCACCATGAGTATCAAAAATGGTAGTATTTTTCTTATGTATTAACTATTCTTACCTAATTTTTCTCTTGTTTGTGTATCAAGAAAAACTCTACCTGATAACTACCTACAATGGCTGACTCTAATTTCTCTTCTACCATTTTACCTTTTGCCAATCTCAATAAGATTTTGTCTTCATCATGTCAGCAAAAATGGTCTTATCAGGGTTACTATTGACCTAAACAGTGTCAGGTAGAGTAAGGCAGCCTGCAGTGAGAAATAAACCTTAAAAATCCATTTTTCGTTTTCATAACAGCAAGTAATTGATATTTTTCAGTACCATGAGTTCTGAATAATGATGACTCCCAAATTTATATTTCAATCCAAAGCATCTGCTCATAATCTACACTTGTATGTTCAGCTGCCTACTTGACATCTTCACATAAATATCTAGTTAATAAACTTAACAGGCAAAATTGATATTTGAAAATTTTCACCCTGCCTTACCCAACCTGTTAATCATTCAGTCTTCTCCAATTCAGTTAAAGATATCTCTATCTTTCTAGTTTTATAATTGCTTTGGCTGCAAATTTTTGCTTCATCCTTTATATTTCTTTTTCTCTCTTTCAAGTGTCAGTTGGTTAACAAAATGTTTAGGTTCTACCTTCCAAATACCTTTTTTTAATATTTAATTTTCTTCAATTTTATTTATTTAGTTTTTAAATTTATTATTATTATTATTTTTTGCAACATTGGTTAACGAAATCCAGAAAGTTTCAGCTGTACATTTTAGCAGTAAGGCATATGAATATTTACATTGTGTATTCATCTCCCATAGTTAGATTTCTTTCCGTCACCACATATTTGAACCCCTTTATTACATGTATCTCCCCACTACCCTCTGATAACCACAAGTTTATTGTCCATGTCCTTGAATCTGTTTGTCCTGTTTGTTTTTTGCTTTTAGGTTTATATTCCTGAGAGTCCAGAAATAAACCCATGTTTATATGGGTAAATAATATTTGACAAAAGAGTCAAAAACATATAGTGGGGAAATGAGAATCTCTTTAATAAATGATGCTGGAAAACTGGAAAGCCACCTGTAAAAGAATGAAACTAAACTGTTGCCTATCACGACACACCAAAATTAATTCAAAATGGATTAAAGACCTGAATCTAAGATCTGAAACAATGAAGTGCATAGAAGAAAACATAGTAAGTAAACTCAAGGACCTTGGACCTAAAGAAGATTTTGTGAATTTGACCACAAAGGGAAGGGAAATAAAAGCAAAAATAAATGAATGGAACTACATCAAACTAAAATGTAGTTTCTCTGCACAGCAAAAGAAACCATCAAGTTAAAAAGACAACCATCTGAATGGGAAAATATATTTGCAAGCAACACCTCTGATAAGGGCCTAATACCCAAAATATACAAAGAACTCATGCAACTCAATAACAACAACAACAACAACAAAACAAACAATTTAATTAAAAAAATGGGTTGAGGACCTGAACTTCTCCCAAAAAGACATACAAATGGCCAACAAACATATGAAAAGATGCTCAACATTGCTAGCTATTAGAGAAATGCCAATCAAAGCCACAATAAGGTACCAAACACATTTAAAAACTACTTATCACTCCATGGATATCATGCTATTCCAAGCCACCAGCATGTTTCCTAGACTAACAAGATAGCCTCTTCATAGATCTTCCTGATTCTTTTCTCCCTGCCCCTACATCAGGGCTATTCTCAACCTACCACCAGAATAATCCTGTCAAAATAGAAGCAAGATCATGTTGTCTTTCTGCTAAAAACATTCTTTCACTTTGCATAGGTTTTTATTTGAACTTAATCTTCTCAAGAAGATCTTTTCAAGTCATTTCATCTAAAACTGAAACTTCTCCTTAACTACTTTTATTACCCTCACCTGCATTATTTTTTTTAATTTTTAATTAAGTTTATGGGGGTGACATTGGTTAATACAATTATATAATTATGAGGTGTACATTATTATTTGACATCTGTATATTCTATTGTGTTTTCACCACCCAAAGTCCAGTTTCCTTCAGCTACTATATATTTGATCCTTTTTACCCACTTCACTCCCCCCTAAACCCTATATTGATCCCTGTATCCCATCTACATCCCTCCTCCTACCCCACCCCACTAGTAACCACTAGTATATAATCCTCTGGTAACCACTAGTCTATATTCCATGTCCATGAGTCTGTGTTTGTTTGTCTTGCTCATTTGTTTCTTTTAGGTTTATATCCCACATATAAGTAATATCATGTGATTTTCAACTTTTTCTGTCTAGCTTATTTCACTTAGTATAATTAACTTGAGGTCCATCCATGTTGTCACTAATGGCAATATTCCATCTCTTCTTATGGTTGCATAATATTCCATTGTATATATGTACCACAGCTTCTTTAGCCAGTCATCTATTGTAGGACACATTGGTTGCTTCCATGTCCTGGCCACTGTGAATAATACTGCTATGAACATTGGTGTGCAAATATTTTTTTGGATACAGGTTAAGTCCTTGGAGTAAATACCCATTAGAAGGATTGCTGGATTATATGGTAGATCAGTTCTTAGTTTTTTGAGGAACCTCCATACCGCTTTCCATAATGGCTGTACCAATTTGCAGTCCCACAAGCAGTGTATGAGGGTTCCTTTTCCTCTGCATGCTCTCCAACACTTATTACTTGTCCTGTTGGTTATAGCTATTATAACATCACCTGCATTATTTTTTCCTTGTATTTATTGCTAACATTACATGTGTCTCCCTCCAACTGAAAGCTATATATTTTTTATAACTTCAGTATTTCTAGCATTTAGAATAATACCGGTTATAGTTTGTATTGAATAAATAATTGAATGAGTGAATGACTCTAAATTAAAATTTTTTCTTCTAACTTTTGTACCTTTATATTGTTCATTAACAATTTAATCATAGTCTGCCCTTTTGTAACTTTTTATGAGAAAATATCTTGGGATTCTCAATTTTATTATAAACTCATTATATCAAGGGAAATAATAGAGATTTTTTCCCAATGTTCTTTTTATAATATTTTTTATTTTTCATTTATAGTTGCCATACAATACTATATTACTTTCAGGTTTACAACATAGTGATACGACATCTATATAACTCACAAAGTGATCACCCCAATAAATCTAGTACCCCTCTGACACCATACATAATTATTACAATATTATTGACTATATTCCTTATGTTATACTTTATCTTGATGACAATTTTGTAACTACCAATTTGTACTTCTCCTCTTTTCACCACTCCCCAACTGCCTTCCCATCTGATAACCCTCAAAATGTTCTCTATATCTATGAATTTCTGGGTTTTTTAAACTTATTTATTTTGTTCTTTAGATTCCACATGTACATGAAATCATATGGCATTTGTCTTTCTCTATCTGACTTACACTACTGAGCACAATACTGTCTAAGTGCATCATGAAATATCTTTTTCCATTTTTTTTTCTTTGTCTATGTCTTTTAATCTGAAGGGAGTCTCTTATAGGCAGCCTGTGTTAGGATCTAGTTTTTTTTTCCCATTCAATCACTCTTTCTTTTGATTGGAGTATATAACTCTTTTTATTTAGAAGTACTTATTAATAAATATGTAGTTATTGCCATTCTTTATTCATATTTTCGATACTTATTTTTTTTTTCTTCTTAAGGAAGTTTCTTCAATATTTCCTGTAGTACAGGCTTGGTGATGTTGAACTCCTTTAGCTTTTTCTTGTCTCGGAAACTGTCCTTCAATACTAAATTATAGCTTTGCTGGGTAGAGTAATCGTGGTTGTAAGTCCAGGGTTTTCATCACTTTGAATATATTGTGTCAAGCCCTATTGGCCTGCAAAGCTTCTATTGAGAAACTGATAGTCTTATGGGAGTTCCTTTGTAGTTAACTAATTGCTTTTCTCTTGCTGCTTTTAAGATTCTCTCTTTGTCTTTAACCTTTGACATTTTAATGATAATGTGTCTTGGTGTGGGCCTCTTTGGGTTCATCTTGTTTGGGAATCTGTGAACTTTCTGGAATTATATGTCTATTTTCTTCAACAGGTTAGTTTTCCATCATTATTTCTTGAAATAGGTTTTCAAATTTTTGCTCTGTCTTCTCCCTCTTGGTACCCTTATCATGAGAATATTGTTATACTTGATGTTGTCCCAGGGTCTATTTAAACTTTCTTCGTTATTTTTGGATACTTTATTTTTGTTGCTATTCTGATTAGGTGTCATCCACTGCCCCAATCTCTATATTAGTAATTTTATCCTCACTTCATCTACTCTGTTGATTCCCTCTAATGCACTCTTTTTGTCAGATATTGACTTCATCATTTTTGACTGGTTCTCTTTTTATGTTTTCCATCTCCATTTTTATGTTTTCTATCTCTTTGTTGAAGTTCTCACTGAATTTGTCGACTCTTCCTCTAAGTTCATTGAGCATCCTTATAACCAGTGTTTTGAACTCTCCATCTGGTAGATTGCTTGTCTCTATTTTGTTGAGTTATTTTTCTGGAGTTTCATTCTTTTTTCATACGAGACATGCTTTTTTGTATCCTCATTTTGGCTGCCTCCCTGTGTCTATTAGGTAGGTCTCCCAAACAGAGTGGCTTTATGTAGTTGGTGTCCTATGGGGCCCAGTGGCACAGTCCTAGGTGGGGCTGGGGGAGTGGGGAAGGGGGGCGGGTCCAGCTATAGGCCAAGTTTAGCCACAGCTTGCATGCCTCTGGGGCCACCTGGTAAAAGGCACCAAGTAATCCACAGATATCTGTCACCTGTGCTAGGCCTATAGGTGCTTCAAGGAGCCAAGTCAGAAAATGAGGCCAGCTGCTGCTAATATGGGGCTTAGAACTGCTCAAAAAGTGATATAGGGCACGCTGAGGCCAGATGCTGCTTCTCTGTTTCAGAGATTTTAGGAAAGCCCGCAGCAAGAGCCAAGACAGCTATTTGTATGGAATAAACCACTAGATGTGATTTGGGCGGGCCCACAAGTTGGGAGAGGCGGAATCTCAGGAAACCCCCTGGGCAGAGCAACCTGTGTTATCCAGGTTGATGGCGACTCGGCTATGGTGGTGCCTACGTCTGCATGCAGGGACAGGGAAGGGCTCAAGAAAGTAATAATGGATACTGCCAGTGCTTCTGTCTGGGAGAAAGTGTTCCCTCCCATCCTTGCCATGAAGCCGGACAACTCAGTGTCTCCTCGTATGTCCATGGCACTCATCAAACAGCTGGTGCAGCACTGGAGTTCAGAGCGAGCCAGTCCTTCAGCGAGTAAGTCTAGGTGTGGGCCCTTTAAGAGGCAATCTGTGCCTTCTGCAGCCCTCTGTCTCACTCAGCTCTTCCCCCAACCCCAACTGGTTCACAGACAGAGGTTATGGGAACTTCACTTCCTGCTACTGGAACCCTGTGCTGCAGAGCCCAGTGTGGGGCCAGGACCCTTCACTCCTCAGGTCAGAAAAGGGTCTCTTCAAGCAAAGTAGCTCTCCCTATTCTCAATCACCATGCACAGTTGTGGGAATGGGCTGTTTTGCATGTCTGCTCCTCCTATAAGTTTAAGGAGACCTCTTATTTTCATCCTTAGTTGGAGGCTTCTGTTCAGTCAGAACTTGGGTAACTCCACATGCTAGTTGCTCTGCAGTTTTGTTATAATTTTGTTGTGGTCATGAGAGAAGGCACACACAGCCTCTATCTTCTATGCCGGGAGTCCCTAACTCCCAGAACCAGGCCACACTGCAAGAAGTGAGTGGTGAGTTAGCAAGCAAAGCTTCATCTGCATTTGCAGCCACTCCCAGTGCCAGCAACACCACCTCAGCTCTATTTCAAATCATCATTAGATTCTTATGGAAGCACTGCTTTCTGGCGCAGAAAAGTTTAGTGACTGCTATTCTATACCATCTTGACCGGTCTCTCCTTGAAGATGTCATTTTATCTACTCCCATGCCTAATTCAGAGGTGCACACAAAGGTGAATAAATAAATAGATGAATGAGTAGGAAATTCATCAGATGGGTATAGTAAGTTTGGAGAATGATGAGCCATGGAGAATAATGAGCCAATAGTGTGAAGGGTTACCATAAGAGACCAGAATATAAGGACAACTTAATATTGAAAATTAAGACAATGGAGTTATAGGCACCTAACATTGGGAGTCAAGCTGATAAGAGCATTATGCCATCTAAATGAAATGTAGTTGCCCTTGATGAATTCGGCATTTGATCCACATGCCAGCTTCTTTTACTCAAGTCTTCTTATTTGTCAGAGTTATATTTAGCAGATGCCAGACACCATTCTGTTAATTTTAAAAAATGGAAACAATCTAAGCAATTGAGACAAATAGCAGACCCCAGATAGATTGTGCTCTTTTCTCTGTTTCACTAATGTTCCCACTGAATCAATTCTTATCTGCCAAAAGGTTAGGCATTATAATTCTGGAACAAAATATAAATTTAAATAAGCTAATTTCCAAATGCCTCATTCTAGAATAATAAAATTTAAAGTACACTCCTGGCATGTTTTAGACTCAATGAATATATGTATTTGCAGTATTGGCCGAGAATGATTTATTTATGTTGAGTCACTACACACAGGTTATCTCATTTCTCTCCTGCCATGTACTTTAGCAAACTGGTCAGAGGAGAAGAGGTGTATGTATATGTGACTATGTGGTGGCAGAGTTTAGTTAGACAATTTGAGTCCCTGAGAAATTGTAAAATGGACAAAATCAGAAAACACTACTTATCTCCTTTGCATACAAAAGTATAGTATACACTGAGAAGAGCCAAGGGTTATTCTGAAGAAGTTGGTCAGCCCAATCATGTCAACAGGCTGGAAGAAACCTCTATAGAAGGCATTGAACATAAGAGACAGAAAAGGAAGAGGAATTGAGAAGTGGTGTGATAAGTCAGAATACTTTGTGAGAATAGAAAATGCACAGAAAAATTACAGAGGGACTGATGATGTGTTTTAGCATGTAAAGGTGAGAGTTTTGTGGCTTTCCACACCCATCCCACTTCCTCCCAGTCTTCAGGACTGTGAGAACACCCTCAGGACACATGGGGAACACCCACCAGTAACCTGTGTCTTATTCTGGATTGCTACTGAAGATCATTATTTTGTTTGACTGTGAAAGCAAAGGTTTTGGTACCAAAAATGATTTTACTGAGACATTTTAACTTTCTCCTTGATGTTTGTTAAAACATATGCTGTCATTAAAGCATCACCATTTCCTTATTTTTGTAATAGTTTCAAACTGTCTACACTTTCAAATTATTTTATTTATTTTCTCATGTTCTTGGAGACTTTTTAATTGACATCTTTGCAAAATATTAGAGCTACGTTAAACTGCCTTCCACCAAAGATGATCATATTATCTTCATATTCTAACATTGCTATTGACTCTGATTTGTGGCATGTTTCTATTGCTTTTAGTGTTCTCTTGAAATTTCATCACTGTTATGTATCCTTTTGACTTCTAAATTCAATTCTTGCCTCGATTTTAACACTCAACATAGCTTCTGAAACTGCATGTAGACTATTCTCATTAGGTATAAGGAGTAGTTCTGTTTCTGAGGAAATTATGGCATGTGTCACTCTCAGAGTTTTTGTCCCCCTCCCTTCATATCAGCATTTCCAAGAATCAGGCTCATTACTGAATGCACTATTCAACACCATAATTATGTCCCTATTCTTTCTAAATCAATTTCTCTTCAGGTTCTATTAACTATAGAGGGTTCTTATGTCTCTCTACTCAGATTACTCTCCTCCTCCTCACAAGTCTCATGTGAAAACACAAATTTTCTATTTTTTCTTTGCTTCTTAATGCCTCCCCCTTCTGTTATTTAACTTTCCAATTGTATTACTTAACTCTGTCAAGTATCTTGACATGTAGCTTGCACAAAAGCTGCTATCCATTTTAAAACTAATCTTATTGTTGGAGACTCCTCCTAGATTAAAGATCTAGGAAGTTATGCTTCATGTATAATCATATTCATAATAAGTTCCATGGGTAAAGGAGACAAAACTTTAACAAAACCCAATGTTAAATATTATGATAATATACGTAGGTCAATCTAAGAATTTTAACATTATACATTTATGAGCACAGGCACAAACACATTTATATGCCTTTCAGACAATATCTTGAGAGAAGATTGCTTCTATGAAAACATAAATCCTTCATAGAATTTATTACTTTTATTATAAAATTATTGTACATTGAGCAATTATGATGTGGAAAAGATGGTGAGAGCAAGTGAGAGACAAACATCCAAATTCATCGTATATGTTCCATTTTATCTATAGCCATATGAGTGTCCAATCAAGACCACCATTCTGCTTCACGGTTCTAGGATTGCAAATTAGTGCAGGTGATGCTGGTTTACTACAACTCCAACCTTGCCTTAACTATAACCCTTTTCCCCATGCTTTGAAACATTCAAACTTAGCTCTGAATTCACTGAAGCAAAATTGGAGCATCTGGGTAGAGTGTCAAAACACAGAGCTAACACCAAGCAACACCCCAGTGGTTTACTGCAATCCAAACTACAAATTCTACATCAGTAGTGGTTGAAAGGCTGTAGATTGTTTTTTAGTATCCAGATATGACTTGTAAAAGCTTGCTGGAAAACCACATGATGTGGTAAATCATTTTCCCCGTGATTCTGAATTTCTGAATATATATTAATACTAGTTCAGAATACAATTCTACTGTTTTATTCTCAATTATTACATTAATCTCCTGGTCGTTTTCCTCAGCATGAATGTAAACAATTTGACATTTTGAAATGCTTAATACATGAAAGAATAGCACTTAAAAAAAAGGTAGATTTATGGCATGCTTCAGTTTAATCTTTGGAAAGAATGGTTATAATATTGTTATTATTGTTACCATTATTATTTACCACCATCAATGATATAAATGCATATTATTGAGTCAGATCATATAATCATTTTTTTTTGTCTTGTTCAATTAAGTGGGCTGAGTAAAATAATATTGTCTTAGGTTTCATTGTTGTTAATTTGCAGGATGGTGATGGAATTTCATTCTTTTGACTTCTAGATTTCTTGTAAGTAAATATATGATCTTTTTCTAAAACTGAGAGTTGCTAAAATGTTTCATTTGTTTATTTTTACTTTTATATACAAAGTTTAAAAATAATTCTAGGAAGATTTTTTTTTCTGAACAATTCTTTATATTTGCTGAGAATTTCTTGGTGATTTTACAAATGTGGTTTATACATGTGTTCTCTGAATCTCAGTGTCAGGAAGGTAACCCTCTAAAAGCTTTATGATAATCAAACATCTAAAAATCTTTCAATAAGTAATATAATTTATAATAAATACTATTACTGCTTATTAAATACTGAATGAATTCAGGTTAGAAAACTTCAAAAGCAAGAAACACATTTTCTTCTATTACCTGTGTGTCTATTACCATTAATTTACATTACATTAGCTGAAATTATACTGATCATAAGAATTTTTTTTTATATTTGTGTGGACAATAGATACCCTTTTAGAAACACTATTATAATCTGGTAATAATTAATGTATATTTCAAATTATATATTTAGAACTCAATTAGAACAATATTTTTAACATAAAATATGCTATGTCTAAGTGAATCATTAGGGTTGATATTTATTCAAAATATTCCCCAATTAAAACTCAATACTTGTAATCTTTCACAAACTGCTTTAGAACTTAAAGTTGATGATCATGTATTAATATGATGTGGATATAATCGATCTGGGATTTATGTGGTGAGAATAATTAATGTGGCTACTGCTCAGTGCTGTCCATGAGGAGCCACTAGCAGAACAGATCTGTGACTGAACTAGAGACCTCTCCTGGAAAAGCTTTCTGGGGATGGGAAGAGAAGCAAATTACTGCAATTTTGTGGCTTCATGCCCTTTCCTTTAGCCAAATTCTGCTTCCCAGTGGTGATCCTGGAAGAAGATAAAAATGGTATCTTAAATTCTAGAAAGATGAGGAATCTACTACAAAAGAATTATTTTTTCTAAAGTTGAATGTACTAATTTTATTTACACTAGGCTTTCGATATTCTTAACATGTAGGATACTCTTGTTTCCTCTACTCTAATGGGTCTTATTTATTATTTGTATGCCAGAAGCAACTTGAATCTGTGTCTCATTGGTTGTATTTGCTACTTCAAATTTAATTGAAAATTTCTGGGGCTGGGGTGGGGTCAAACCCTCTGAAAGAGTGCATGGTTATGAAGGGAGATCAGAAGGCCTTAGAAGTGGGTATTCTCTGTGGTAATAACATTTAATTATTTCAATACTTGTGTGCTCCTTAATTTTCTAAAATAAATGTACATCAGAATAACACAACTTTCTTCTACTTAGTATGTTAATAAAGTATGATTTTTTTCTAGCAAAACAGCCTATAGTAAGCATAAATGTGTATATTTTTATATACATTTTAAAAAGTTTTGAGGTTTAGTAATTTTAACACATTGCAATTGGATTAGACCCTATATCAGGTTCTTAAAACACACAGGAGTACCCCTTTTGTATAATAATCCACAATTACCTCTATATACATTTTGGAACAATAAAGAAGAAGACAAAGAAGATTGGAAAATAGCATGCTTTAAAATGATGCAACCACTGGAAGTGAGAAAGGATGAAATTCAACACTCATTATTCTGGAGGAAAAAAGTTAAGAAACATATAATTTTATATGTTATTATTGTGAATTAATTTTCTAGTCATTATAGATAGACTATACAAGTTCTGATTGTGATAAATTTGTCTAAAATCCATGTAGTTCAAACATTTATTTTTAGAAGTGTTTGTCACTAATTAAGCAATTTCCTGGTTGTAATGAATTTATTGCTTGGAAGCACTGACAGTAAATTTGCAAGACCAACCAAATGAAGCAGCCCCCGTGGAGAGTAGTGCTAACTATCCCTGTGAGCATTTTATGTCCTGAGCATGTGTTTGTAATGCCTGCCTTCCTTCAGTCAGTGGGTTGCTATTTCGAATGCTTTGCTTAAATATCAAGGCCTGCTCTATCTTGAATGAAATTATCTACTGTTAATCTTGTACTTTATGGCACAATCAAAAAATATCTCAACTCTTTTTCTCTGAGCCAATCGGCTTTTTGTCCCCAAATGTAGGGAGTGTCATTATAGATTATATTCAGTAAATTGTTTTTCAGTCACCAATTATGGTAGCTCCAAAGTGAATCACATGTAAAGATGCTCCAGGTATAATACTTCATAGCATTTCTCGGGTATAATACTTCATAGCATTTCTCACCCTAATGTGACCATATCTTTACCATTTGTGCCTTTTCCTAAGAAGTCTTCTTTTCTATGTCATCAGACCACTGCTAAGGTTTAACCACAGTAAACAATGTTATACTAATATATCTTTAATATGCTGTTTCTTCTTTCTGGAATACCATTTCTCTACCTCTGCCTTTGTTCAAATTATACTCACCCTTTAAGCCTTCAGCAAACATTAGGCTCTTCCAGGAGGTATAATCTTATGTCTCTTCTCATTATTAATATATCCTTTCATTCTTTTCCTGAGTATGAGAACATTTTTAAGACATTATTAAATCACTTACAGTTTGCCTTTTATTAGGATTTCTTTCTTTATTTTTTTCATACAATTATATTTTTAGTACTGTGAGATGAATCTAATGTGTCACTTTTAACCAGTAGATGCTCAATAAATATTTATTTACCTTAGTTTTTAAGTTGTTGTTCTAACAATAGTTTTGGAATGCCTCATACTTAACAGTAAATTCTGAAATATTTGGAGAAAGCCTGTATATTCATTCTAAACACAAATGTTGATAGTTTCTACATTCTAATTTGATACTTGTTTGCTCAGTATTATGTTACCTTTTGATACTTATATCTATCAGAAATGCTTCAGAAAAATATAACACCTAATTTGGAATATGATAAAATGGCCTACATCAAAGCTTTCGCTCATTTGTTCATTCATTCATTTATTCATTATTGGACTACTGATATAAATATGTTCTAGAGCTTATATTCTGGAGAAGATCTGTGGTGTAGTCTATGATATGGCATATTCTATAATAACAATGTGAAATCATATAATTTAAGACCACAAATAAGGAAGCAGTTACTTTTTTAGGGATAATAGCAGTAAGCTTCACTTAGATGTTGCATGTTCTGCTTCATTCAAATGTCACATGTTTGATATCAGAAACAGTTTTTCAGATAAAGAAAGAATGTGATATGATATGATATGATATATGATTATAATATAATATTTATTGATCACTTACTAAATGCTAGACACAGTTATAAGCATTTTACACATGCTTGTTCATTTAGTCTTTATAGCTATTAATAGTGTATTCTGCCAACGAAGATAGACATAGAATAAGTACATTATTTGCCCAAGTTCATGATTACTTTTTTTTAGGATGATAGCTCTGATGATTTTGTAGAGGATGGGTTTGTAGTTGGGAATGACAAGAAGAATAGGAAGGAAAACTAGCAGTTTTCTAGGTTAATGATGGTTAGTGCATACGTTAAGGATGTGGTTATAGTAATGGGCAAGAGTAGCAAGTTTGAGAGAGCTTTTTGGGATTAGAGCAGCAGTGCTGATAGGTTGTGGGGATTGACTGGCTTTGTGTGAGAGAGAAAAAAGTTGAGAATGCATATTCTAATCTGGCATAGAAGAATATAGATGTCTTATCATTAATCAGATCAAATATAAAGGAGTAGGAACACATCTTGGAAGCAAACTACTGAATCTAATTATAGACATTTTATCTTGAAGCTTTTATCACAATGGGAATATTCAGAGTAATAGTTGGGAGGATGGGTCTAGAGCATGAGAGGGAGGAAGAGTTATTAGAGGAGGGTAGTAGAGTTTTGGGAGAAAATGGAGAGCACACAGGAAGATGCCTCATATAAACAAAGAAGAGAACCAAAAGGGAAACTCAAGCTGAATAGGATGAATGGGAGGAAATTGCTAAGACAAGGCAGAGAAAATGCAGGAAAGAATGAGAATTTGGAATGGATGAGAGAAGAAAGTTTTAAGAATTAAAGTGGTCAATGGAGTCATTACAGGCTTGATTAAGACTGAAAGAAGCCATTTAACTTTGTAGTTAATGAGTCTTTGAATAAAGTAATAGGATGGAAGCCAAAAAAATGAATAAGATTTACGTAAGTGAAAACTGAGAATGGACAATGTCTGAAATTTTTGAAGAGTGATAACTATGTCAAATAAAAAGGTTTTTGTTTGTTTGTTTGTATTGTTTTGTTATTTTAGGGTGAAACAGCCTTGAATGTTTTATGTCAGAGAAGAAAGACACCGTAGAGAGGAGAGATGAACAATATTAGGAAAGAGGAGATAATGGAGAAAATCAGGACTTAAGCAAGTTAAAAAGATAGAAATCAGTGTAGAAATTAAATTCTCAATTTCATTTGGAGAGAAAGAGAGTTAATCTTTTCTCTGGAATTTGAGGTAAGACAATTAGAATAGTGTAGCTACAGGTAGCTTTGGAGGTGAATAGATTTCCTTTCCTCCCTCAAATGGATTTTATTTTTTTTACAGAGATCAAGGTTCTTGGCAATGAACTGTAGGAGTTGGGCTGAAGCTTGAAGTTAGATGACATGCCGTGATAAAGCAAAAGGTTGCTGAATAAAGACAGTTAAAACAAATTTCCAGGTAGCATCAAAGGTTCTCTTAAGTTTAAAAACCATACATGAGTAGCAGAATCACTTTACCTGAGTATATGATCTGCTTTAACAATTGTTAGACTCCTTTAGGAAAGAATTAAAGCAATGCTTGTTTTACCTTAAGTAACAGGGGTTTATTGTAAATAAAAGAATGTGGGATTTCAATCTCTACGTAGTAAGTCTTTATGAAGACCACAATAAAACTGAAGTCATTCAGAATTATTCGGAATATTACAAATTTCAAGCAATATTTTGCCACCACCTAGAATCAAGCACCAGTCCTCAGCATCCAAGTCTGTTTTTGTTATGCTTTTTTCCTCAGCTACAGACATACGCAAATGAACAAGCTCTGTGTTGATTTATAAGTTATTGTAATAGCTTTGTTTCAGGGTTCCCAAGATAATCTCCAAGTTCAGTGTTTCAATGGGACTCACAAAAATCAGCTTATAGTCATACTCTTGATTTATTACAGCAAAAAAAAGGAATACAAACCAAAATCAGCAAAGAAAAAGGTGCACCGAGTGAAGTCTGAAGGAAACCAGACAAAAGCTTCCAGGGGTCCTTTCCCAGTGGAGTAGTACAGGACACATTTGATTCTCCCAGTGAAGAGCTGCAGCAATAAGTGTGAAATCTTGTCTGCCAAGGAAGCTCCTAGAGACTTGGGGCCATGGTTTTTATTGGAGGATGCTCACATAGGCAGCCACTGCCTGACATATACCAGTGTACTAAGATTTCAGACTCCCAAAAGGAAGGCAGATGTTCGGCATAAACTATATTGTTTGCACAGTTTCAGCACAGGGAGCCATAATTAAGAATCTGGGTGGTTAGGAACCCTCTAAAAGATCTGTATTTTCAGATGCCAGCCAAAGGCTAAACTTGCCAGCAGACCTTGCAAAGGATGGCAGACTGAAGCCTAGGTTAACTCTTTTGGCATACTCTGCTTCTGCTCCTCCTCTTTCTTCTCTCTTCTCTTTCTCTGTGCTGAGTGACTTCTGCTTTTGTTAGATATTCTGCCTCTTCTTCACTTCTCTTGACACTTTCCTCTCTTTTCTGGCTTCTCTGCTCTAATACCCATTATCTGTAAGTCTGTTATTGAAACTGCTTGAAGTGTCATTGGTCCATCTGGTTCCTCTGGACCCTATGAGGCAGAGCATTAACTGTTGGCCACTCAGAGGCCTCTGGCAAGCCTGTGAATGTGTCATGCTTGGTCCTATTAGCTGTGAATAGGAAGGTAGAATCTGTTAAATTTTGGTTAAAATGTTTATTGAGCATGTCAAGCTCTCAGTTAATAATAGACTCCTTTCCAAAGCAACAATATCTTGTATGCAGGGACCAGGAACACAGGGAGATCATAATTAGGTTTAACTAGGATTGGGGAATGATTAGGATGTGACAAATCGACAGAGAATTATTTAAAATAATCAATCCCAGAGCACATACTTGAGAATAGAAGTGCTACATTCACCATCCTAACTTGTCTTTCTAAAAATCTTCTTTGAGCACATGCTTTATTGGTTTTTAGTTACCTACTAAATGTAACCCAAATTTATTATTCTTTCTTTATTCCTCTTTGCATTGTCATTGACCTAACTTCTGGTCTTCTTTTATAATACATCTCTACCCAAGAGACAAATAGAACTATTTCTTATTCCCCAAAGAACATTTCAGAGATCTTGGTTTTATACAATCCCATCTCACTGAAATGTTATTTGCTGAAATTATTACTCATCTCTCATGGTCTAGTTCAAATGGTACCTCTTCCAAGAAGCCTCTATATGAATTCCAAAATCTAAAGTTATTTTCTCCTCTTCAGTGGACAAATGTGCGGTATGAAACAGGACATTAAGCATATATTCCTCTGAATATTTTCAATGACTTAGACTCAACCAAATGGTCTTTTTGTGTGTAAATAAAGCTTTATGCCCTGTTTTATCTTCCTTAACAAATAACATTATTTGCATAGAATAGGTAGTCAATAAATAAATTTGAAAGAGTGAATAAGTGAACTGTCAGTATGCCATGAACTAGCATTATTAGACTGTTACCCTTTCTTTTGATTATAGTGGTTTCATTGGACAAATTATACTTTATTATCACTTGAAACTAGATGTCAATACTTTTTGCATGTTTAGCACTAATAAGAAGGAAGCATTTACAGTGAAAACATTAGCTCCTACTCTCATCCCACAGCACGTACTATGTATTCAAGTTTCATTGTCATCCTGGGTATTTTTGACAGCAGCTCCATTACTTTTACAAGTACCATCAAAATGTGTTATTCTTAATCCAGTTCTGTCATTTGAAGGTCACATTAACAGAGGAATGAGAAATGCCTAGTACAGAGCTGCTAGATACTCTGGCATACTCAGTCATGCTTCTGCTTGATTTGCAAAATAGAAAAAAAAAAAAGGTTTTCTACCCCATCGGTTCTGTTTTAGTAGATGATCATATTTCAGAGGTGAAATATGAAACAAAAATCGAGATATTTGACTGTAAAAAGACCAATTTTGTTGTGCTTATTCTCAAGGATTGACATGAGCAAATTAAAAAGTACTATAAAATGGAACTTATTGATGATACTACTAAAATATTTTTATGCATCATTCCCACAGAGTTGGCACGTTCTTTCCTGACTTAATTACTTTAATAATTGGTACGTATGTATGTGTGTATGTACAGGAGGCAAAGGAGAGGGGGATTATGCAGATGTCAAAGCAGTGAAAATCATGAAATATGACAGTTTGCTTTGGTTTTCTATTTTCTCTTCTAATATTGAACAGAATTTTAGTATAATTGGAAATTTATAAAACTTTTAAATAGAAATGCTATTTTTCCTTTCTGAAAGGAAATTAAATCTATTTTCTATGATTAAAGTCTATGTCTAAAAATTGTCATTAGAGCAAGAAATGCTTTCCCATTTCTTTAGAGTTCTCATAATACCTGAAGTAGTGGACACTCACTTGAATTAAGTGGAAAGATGGTAAAATAAATATATAGTCTGCCTCAGTTATTCTTCTCAACTCTTGTAGAATTTAGACATCGAATTGAATACTACTAGTAAAAATCATTGAAGAGTTTTCCCTTCCTTGCAGATTAGAGTATAACTTATAAACCCATCAATTTGAACGTTTAAAGTTAAGATCACCCAATCCACTGGTTCTCAATTATATTAGAGTCAAAGCTTCCTTTTATACCAAGTAGTTTATTATAAAAACTTTGTGAAATGAAATTTATAGAAAAAATAATCTGCTTACAATCATCATTTCAAAAATTAATGTAATGCAATAATTTAAAGGGTAAATGAAAGTAATTTGTAAAAGAAGGTGTATGTCAATGTGGAAATACTCATGTGCCACTACAATAGAAGATATGATGAGCTCATTGCATCTTGCACCTGTGCACAGGGGCACAATGAATGCACAGCTATAAATGTAATCTTATAAGTATATTGACAAATCATGTACCACGAGCAACATTACCATTGATGATATGATCTTCTACAATGGTGAACAACTTTCAGTAAAATTCTAAACAAAGCAGGGTATAATCTTTTATTATTTGGTTGTTGCACTCATGGAAATTTTATATATCTTAAAACTTAGCCAAAAATGTTAGTGCCCATAAATAAATGTAGTTAGACTATTGGATTGGATAATTACAAACAGAATTTCCCTGTTGAAATTTTATACTGAGAGTCCTACACAATGCAAGACTTCTCTTCCCCCCATTCCCAATGTCCTGTGCATTGCCAGTGTTTGACATTCCTGGCTTTCACCCACTAGATAGTTATTATATGCTCAAAGGTTGTTATGTGAAAGCTGCATATCCACAAATTTTCAAAAGCCCCTAGGAGCAGTATTACTTCTGTTGAGAACCTCTGTCTAATTCAACACCTTTATTTTATGGATGAGGAGACTAAAGCCTAGAGAATTTAAGTAGCTTACCTGAAGTCACACAGCTAGTATGGTTGAACTAAGTTATACTCAGATTTTGGACTACCCTGAATCTGATTTTATGCCAACACAGAAGCTCTGATACAGACAGTGTTGAGTAGAACTGTGCTCCTGGGAACAATGCCTGGAATCTAGCCAAGAATACTGTATGCGTATGTTGAAGTAGCCCAGACAGACATCCCAAAGGATTAATTTATTTCCTAAGTGCATATAAACCAAATCTACACCCTCTGTTCTCATTAATCTCATCCATCGTTTTGTTGTCTGCTTACACAATCTTCCTGCCCACTCTTGAAAATACATGTCTTCCAAAGCTTTCCAAAAGCTTCAAGTAAATCTCCCTTCTATCTCACAATCATTTCCTCTCTGTAGTTTCCAAGCCTCTTCTTCATTACTTTTTTTTATTAATAGTTCCTCTCATTCTTACAGAATTTCATGTTTACCTCCCCTACAATTGCACTTCTTCGTTTGTACAAGTTTTGCCTGTATGTCTGTAAAGATTTTATTTTCACTGGTTGTATCTTTCCTATTAATTGATAAATTCTGAAGGAGCAACTAGTAATTCCAAAGATCTAATGTCATGATAAATGCCCTGTGGCTACTCCACAAATAGTTGACTAATTTATATCAAACTAAGGACTGGAATAGCCATAATTCTAATGGCATCTTAACAAGTTCTATAAAGGATGATTATATTATATAAAATGTAAACATGTCCACATTCTTTAAATATTAGTGATAAATAAGTTCTTTGGAATGTATTTTATGACATTTGATTACTGAAGTTCCTGGACAAGTGACTATTTTGTCCTTGTTGCTATGGGCCATCTCCAAGGAGAATTCCTATAGGACTCTTCACAGTGGAAACTGATAACTATAAGGGTCCTCCAATTAGTTCCCATAGCTCCAGGCAGAACGATACTTAAACTGTCATCAATTCTTAACAACCTTCAGAGAAAGAGATCCCATAACACCCAACAGTAACCAGACCCTTATTTTAAGAATTCATCTTCCTCTCAAAAACACACTTCCATTTAAAAATATTTATTTTTCTTTTCACATTATTGAAAAATAGCAACCTTGAGTCAAGATTATTAGTATAGAACAACTAATAAACTTGAAGATGTTAAGCCACTGCTGTTTTTTTTCATTTTTATTGTCTTAAAGAAAAGGAGCAATAGACTTTTCTCTTTTTAATATCACTCCCACTTTTACAAATTAAGCCAACTGTACATGGAGTTATTGTGGTTTTTTAATCTGTGCCAATTGCCTTCCTTTCTGCCTATTGACATTTATTCAACAAACATTTAGTGATTGCTTCTGTGAAATAAATTCAGTGCTAACATCTGAAAAGTTGAGATAGTAAAAATTTACTTTGATGCTAAGGGCCAGGTCTAGAGATAAATGACAAATATGTTTAAGAATGTGTTATCACATAAAATTTAAATTATTCAATAATATTTATTAAAAATACTCTAATATGCACATTAAATAGCACAGAACTTTATCAGCATCTAGCAATCAAAATCAATTTATCCTTTTCAGTTTATTTATTCATTCACTTATTCATTCAACAAATATCTATTTCTGTATTTGCACTAGGCCTAGATATTGGGGTCACAATAGTGAACAACATACTTACAGCCTTTTTATTCAAAAATTAAATTTAAATAAACTAGAAAGATAATAAAAATATCACAGATATATAACTGCATTTTGAAAAGTGCTATGGAATAATCAAGAATGTCCGAAATAGTTTGGAGAACAGGGTAGGAGAGAGTAGAAAGATAAATTTAAAATGACAATACTATACCTAAACTTAGTAGGAGTTAATTACAAGAAAGTGGGAGAAGGGAAATAATCCACATGAGGAGACAATATATGCAAAGTCCAGAAAACAAAAAAGAGAATGAACAGTTGGCAGACCAACAGGCCAATTTTTTGAGATGTGGAAAGCAAGAGGGAAAGGGCTCTATCTGAGATTGAAATGCAAGTCAGAGGCCAGTCATTTAGTGTCTCATGGACCATGTTAAGAAAATGGTTTCTATACTAAGGAAATTGGAAGCCAGTGAAGACTAGTATTGTATTTTGAAAATACCTCTGCATCTGTATCATGGAGAATTAAATGAAATGGGCCAGAGTGAATGCATGTAAGCCACATGGGATTACATTAAGCATAGCATATTATGAATATACTTAAGATTCAGGATTATTGGTGAGAGTGGAAAGATGGTGTGGGCCAGATTTGAGAGGCATTCAGGAGATAAAATTAACTGTTATTTTTTATGGATAAATTTGAGGGTGTATGTTGACTCCTACTTTTCTAGTGTATTCGAAGAATGAGTAGGTTCCCTGAGATTGGTGTCACTAAAGGACAGGTGTGGGTGAAAAAGTCATCAAAACCACTTTGACATGCTGGGTTTGAGATTTGTTTTTAATATGAAAGTGGATATGCCAAATAGGCAGATATGTACATGGGTCTGGAACTCAGAGGAAAGAAAATCTGTGTATGAGATCTGATTTGGAGTCATCTGGGTACAGATGGTAATTTAAGCTATGGGCAGGTATATAGTTGCCCAGAGAGAACGCATTTTAAGGAAAAAGAAAACTGTGTGTATTTAGAACTAAAATTTTGAGGAGCATATCTATATAGAGAAAAATGAGCCAACTGGTGAGACTGAGAAACAGACCAACAAAGAAGAAACCAAAATGCCACATACAAAAATGAACCCAAATCTAAATAAGATGGAGATTGAGAAATGACTATTGATTTTAGTAATCGGAACTTTTAGAATCACTTCGTAACAGCTGTTACATTCTGCCTTCAGAGGACAACAGCTTGAGTTAAGGAGAGTGAGGTTCAGGGAAAGATGAGTATTTTCATATGTTGATGAAAAAATCACTGCATAAAAAAGGGTGAAGATATAGGAGACAGAACAGATAATACAGAGTGAAAGTTTCCTGAGAAGGTAAGGTCAAAGGAATCAGAATATAGTTTAACCTGAAGAATGTATACCTTCTCTACTATCATTAAAGAAAATGAATGATGAATGATTATGAATGCAAGTATATTTTTGATAGTGGAAAGTTGAGTGATTTTTCTTCTGATGGCTTTCATTTTCTTCAAGAATTTAATAGCCTGGAAAGAAGACAACGTAATCAGGGTTTTTGAGAATGAATAGGAGATCTAAAATAAGAGTTAAATGGAGCAATATAATAGGGTTCTTAAGCAGCAGTGAAAGTTTAGTTAAATTTTGTTATCTTGACTTCATTTTAATACCAATCCAAATGAGTTTGGTAATCCTAAACTATTAATTATTTGTTAGTACTTCATTTTTGTTTGGTTTTCTCCAATTGAACTCAGCCGACTGGAGGCAGGCAGGAAGAAAAATCATATTTGTGTTCTTTCGAGTTTGAGGAATGACCAGAAATGAGAGGACAAGGAAGCTTAGATCATTGGCATAGGACTTATTATATAGGCCATGGACTATGAGCTGGATAGAGAGAACAGTTAAGTTGGGACGAAAAATACCCAGTAGTAATTTTTGTGTGCTGGAGTCTTGAAAGAGTTAAAGAATGGTCATGATGGGAGTAGCTGAATAATTAAACTGTCAAGTCTAGGAAACTGATCAGAAATTGGGATGTTTGACCAGGTTATTTTATTGATGTAACAATTTCAGTCAAAAAGCAAGATTCTGGCTGTATCCACATGAGACGGTAATAGAGTAGAAGTCAAAAATTCACTGAAAATGTCCATCATCCTTAATTTATTTCTAAATTGTAATAAGACTGAGATCAAGAATCATATTTTATATATTATGCGTAGCCAATGGAATAAATTATTTGACCCCCTTTACCCCGTCTACATACTCCCTCCTGCACATCATCTAGTCTATTGTCCATGTCCATGAATCTCAGATTGTTTGTCCTGTTCATTTGTTGCTTTTAGGTTTATATTCCATATATAAGTGATTGTTTTTCAACTGCTTCTGCTTGGCTTATTTTATTTAGCATGATTATCCCAAAGTCTATCTATGTTGTCTCAAATGGGAGTATTTCATCTCTTCTTATGGCTGAGTAATATTCCATTGTATATATGTACCACAACTTCTTTATCCAATCATCTATCATAGAGCACTTCAGTTGCTTCCATGTCCTGGCTTCTGTGAATAACGCTGCTATGAGCATCAGTGTGTAAATATCTTCAGATATGGGTTCTCATTATGGCTTTAAAAGTTAATGTAAAAATTTTAATAGGCTTCCTTCAGTGTTACAAATATGGAAACCAGAGGTACAGGGTAAATAATCCATAGAACAGTTTATAATTTTCAAGACAATTAGTTGTTTTCAGTCGCGCGTGCATGTGTGTGTGTGCGTGTGCGTGTGCGTGTGTGTGTGTGTGTGTGTGTGTGTGTGTGTTCTGTGTGCATAAACTTCTCTTGAAATTCTTTAGACCATGTATTTGATTCTATTCCTCACATTATGCAGCACAATAATAGAAGAAGATCATTGGCAAAATAGAGAGAAAGCCTAAGGAAAAATTTTCTCTGGCCATCAGAATGAACCATTCAGCTAATGGTGCTCAAGTTATCCTTGAAAATGCTATGGGGTCCTAAGAGTCTATTTCAAAGTCAGTAAAATACGCAGGCCTAGTTGGATTCTGTTCAAGAAGAAGAGAGGGGATGGATGCCCTCACCAGTCACTGCAGATAATTCCACTTAACCACGGGGGCTTCAAGGACTCTGCTATTGCTATTGCTTTTTTAAGCTAAGCAAAATTGGCAATTAAGAATATAAAAGTTCTCTTCCTAGAGGGCTTTTTTCAAAGTGATACCTGAGAGGGGTCTGTACCAGCCCTAAGCCAAGATTTAAAACCTCCTGGGAGTGGTATTTGTGGCAAAATATAAAGTATCAGCCCGTGGTTACTAGTAAGGACATAGCTAGCAAGAATCATGAGACAGATGATTTTAAGTGAAGACATTTTAATTTTTGTGATGTGATGACAGCCTAAGCCTTTTGACATCCTAATATTCTAATCATCTTTCCTATTTGAAATATCATTATGTTATGAACTGTGCAAATTAGAAAGTTATTTTATCCACTGGCACAGAGATATTGGTCTCTGTTTTACAGTGTTAAATATACAGTTATGAATCTGAGAGAAAGATATTTCCTCCTTCTCCAGCCTTCACACATATTCCTGAGAAGTTTTGTTTGTTTGTATGTATGTTTGTTTTTAAACTTTAAAGTCATTTACAAAGTTGCTTCTCAAAATGGCTGCAGATATATTTGAAATTTTTAAGTTTGTGTTTTTTCACTTTTTTTTTGCCACACTTGCTAACATGTTTTGAACTGCTCGCTGAATAGTTATTTCTTCATATTATAGTACATATCACAAATATATTTTTCTTTTAAAAAAATATTTTGCAAGAAACCCCACAGATATATATATATATATATATATATATATATATATATATATATATATATATATAGTTAGTTAGTTAGTTAGTAATGTTCTAAAACTAATTTGTCCTTAAATATATGATACCACAGAAATATACTGTCATTTTAAGCCTTTAAGAATTAATTCTTTAATGGTCCTTTGAAAAAAACTGGTTACATGTATTTTAATATTGCTCTCTTTGAGTTATTTCAAACGTAAATGTTCTAAGAAGTTATGAATTACTTCACGACAATAGACAACTCCAGCAAAGCTAAATATAGGACCATTAAACTACCATTAACTTTTTTTTTTTTTTGATTTATGGACTTATCAGACAATAACTGGAGGGCTGGTGACATTTATGTGTCTTTACTAAAAACACTAAAATCAAAGAGTAGGTACAAAAAAAGTCATTAATGCAATTATGCTGCCATCTCAACATTTTGTGATTAAGTATATAAACCAAAAAATAACTATCCTCCTTGTCATTAATATCCTTGCCTAATGAAGTGCATCTAAAATATTACTTTACTTGTAATTCACCAGTTTATTTAATTTAGGGACCCAAACACACAAACCCACATTCACACACATACAAACAAATTTCTAGTAGTACTGATTCATCATTGAAACTCTGGTTACTAATTCTGTTTAGCATTTGATATTAAACATGTTGATTTTTTAATATAAGAGCTGGACAGCCTGTGTACAACTACCAAAAGTTACACCTCACTCTTTTGGAAAGTAAGGGGAATAGATGAGAGAAAAGAGAAGATTTGTGTGTACTTTAGGGCTGGTGAGCTCCTAGAATGGTCTGAATGAAGCAAGGAGGATTACATGTGTCTTGACATTAAATAACAAACAAAGCACACTTCAATCTTTACTCTGAAAATCTTTTTTAACCCTTCTATATTGCTCCTAGAATCTTTCTAAAATGAATTTATATAACATAAAATGCATATATAATTTTGTTACTAGTGTGCTTGTATGTGCTCCAATCCTTACAGAATCAAGTCTAGCTCCTTTGTAAGATGACATGAATCACCCCTAATTTCTTCTCCAGCCTTTGTCCTAACACTAGTTATATCCTCTATCATACTTTAGTGGCAACGAGGCCCGTAGCTTGTTTTCATTTGTTGTCAGGATCAGTGCTCTTTTCTTATACTCAACTCAAGCGTAAGACCCCAGGATCAGGCTAGAGGTCTCCTGTGTGCCTCTCTCTGCATCAACCTATGCAGATGCTATTATATTGATTTCCATAATTTGACAAAATGGTTTGTTAAAGTATTTGTCTCTTTCACTAGACTACAAGATTCTCAGTGTCAGATATTGTATTGTCCATCTTTCTATTCCCTAGACCTTGGATGGTGTAGGGGTTAGATCAGTGCCTGGCTCCCATTAAGTCTCAATGTTATGTTCAACCAGGACTCAGCCTCAAAGAGAGATTGGCACATTATATTGCACTCACCTTACCTATCATTGTCTTCTTTTTAAAACCTTTTACTATCATCGAATTTTTCCTCCATCATCACATATATTATCTCATTTGATTCTCTCAGTTCTTGCATGAAGTAAATCAGACCATTATTATAGATGGGAAAACTGGAACAAAGAGAAAGGTGATTTGCTTGGATCACCTGATAGCACAGAGCTAAAGCCAGAGGTTAGGTCTACCTCTATTTTCTCTCTCATCTCTCCACTTTCCCCTGTCTCCCTCCATGATGGTCTCTTCCCTCTCTCCCTTCTTCTCTTCTCAAATCATGAAGTAGAAGGGGTCATGAAGTTGCTCAGAACTGTCTAGGACCCTGTTGACTTTTCCTTAAGGGCAAATAGAGGCTGTATCCCAGACATTTACCCACCTCCTTTTCTGCACACATGCACTCACACCCTCCCAACGTGCTAAGTATTATACTCCGTGGCAGTTGCAGTTTGGAAACTACGCCTACCTAGAAACATTTTGAAATGCCAAGTTGTTTTAAACTTGTATGATTAATTCAAATAATAACCTTTCACTAATACCATCAGTTCTTGATTGTTCACAAGCCATTATGAAAGGTGTGAGCTCCCTGCTTGTCATCCCATCCCCCATCCCTCCTCTGGGCTCCTTGGCTGCTCTGCCAGAGGGAGGGCCCTGGAAAACAAAGAGCTGCAACTTAAAATCAATCCATTGTTCCATGTTATCAGCTCTGAAAAAGATTTCGCAAAAAAAAAAAAAAAAAAAAAAGTCTCAACTACAGTGTAAATTATGGTTTGGGAATTACAGTGGAATTTATCTATACTATCCCTATTGCTGATCCCTGCATGCAATCAAGAGATGAATACAAAGACATTGTTTAAAAAAAAAAAAAACTATCATCAATAGCCAATAACAGCTCTTTAATTGTTTTAACACATGATCTATTTTTATTTCTAAGCAATTTATAAAAGTCTCTTTTAAAAAAAATTTTTTAAATTGTATTATCTAGAAATACCACATACTAGCATGACCCAGAATCCTATGACTTTAGAAGCCCCTTACTGATTTAGGTCGAGTGTTTCTTGAATTATTGATCAATTACATACTAGAATAATCAAATGTTAAAACAAAAGAAGACTTCAGACCATATCTGTGCCCTTCTTTTAAAATAAAGAAACTGCTCCAGAGAGATGATGGGACTTATCCCAGGTCATACTTTCTGTCCTTGATGCTAAGTCACACTGGGTGGGTAGGGTCATTTACTAGTGGGGCTGGAATGAGAAGCAGGGTGTCCTCTTATTTCTGTCCTGTTTGAATATTGCAGAATCAACTGTTTTTTAGTATTCTGTCCAATACATTTAAGTAGTATCATATTACCTATAATTGTCTCTCACCTCTTATCAACATCTTTGAAAAACACTATCTTTCCTTGGGAAAATATTGCATATTTATTCAGTTCTAGTACATAGAAGGAATTGTACAGGTTCAGTTTTGGCAATTATTGTACATTTTTCTTCAGACTTTTTCTGCTTTACTCACCATGCTCAATAGGAAACAGTCATACTTTTTTCACTGTTTCCTTTATACCCAGGCTTCCATATATTATCTTGGAATTGTAAATCGGTTCTAAGCCTCCCCACATGTCCGGCTCATCAGGTGTTAAAGCAAATGTTAATATTAGTATCCTTGTTTTGTTGGAGAAATGATGATGTGCCAAAATGCTAGCAGGTTGGAAGTGCTTAGATATGCAGAACTACATATTTTTTGCAAGGGTGGCTCTCTCTTAAATCTTATTCATAGCACTTTTATTTTCTACATCTTTCTGGCAGTAATTTTCCGGGAGAAATATAAATCCGAAAATGAATTTATCTGTTACACTGGTTGTCCTAAAACAAAAATCAAGTCCTAATGGAAACAGAAATAATATGGAAAGTTCTGTTTCACCTTATGAAGGAGTCTTTGCCAAAATCATTATTAGCATGGAATTCTTCACTGATGAGAAATAGCAAGTAATTAGGTTTTTCTTTTTTTATATATTATTTCTTCAGTCAGTTAGGTGTGTAAAATACAAATTTAGCTTCATTTTTTTCCTTAGGTACTTTAAAAATCAGTAAAGATGATCCTTAAATTAATATAGATCATAATTGGAATTATTCTCAATATTAGTAGCAAAACTATCAAGCTAAGCTAATTGTAGCTATGGTAAAAACTTCTTCTATGTATCAAATTCCTGTCCACCAAGGTCAATGTAGTAAGGTGCTAATTTTCCTGTTCTCAATATTTTGTTTAATCCCAGGTCTGTCACAATACCAAGCACAATAGAAATAAAGACTGAAATAGTTGTTGGACAGGATTTGCCCTGGTGGGTAAATGTTGCTAGAGAAATATCAAGAAATACATTTTTTTGTTGTTTTCATCTGAAAAAAAAAGTCCATTGAAGTGTCCAAACCTTTCTATTAAACTGATTTTATGACGGTGCATATAGATACAATTTCCTCTGCAACAGACTGATTTGCCAAATAGTGAAAATGCTGACACCATCATTCAAGACTTAGCCTCAGGAGAGTGGATTACCTCCATTTAAGCTCTTTACTTTTAATTGCAGTTTGTAAGCAAAACCCAGAGTTCTGTTTTCAAAGTTCTAATCTATCAGTTGGAGCTAGAAATTTTTGTATTCACTAAAAACTTATATTTATATATCAAGCACTTATTGGAATGATTTCAATGTCTACATATATGGTGGTTAAGAAATCATTTTCTTTATGATTTACTGTATGAATTACTATAGAGATATTTAAGACAAGCATTTTCAAGTAACATTATATTGCTGGCCCCTTTTGTTTTTCTTTTCTAAATGGGGCAAGAGTGCAGTTAAACACAGGGCAAGAATGTGATTGGTCCATGGAAAGCCAAAACAGAATGCTTTGTCTGGAAACCTCCAGTCAGCATGCCAAACTATTTGTCAGGCTAGTCAATGTCCTAAAATCACCTTTACTTCCCAATTTAATTTTTTTAACAAGATGATAAAAAGCAGAAGTAGAGAAAAATCTAACTATGATCTTATATGATGAAACTTCAGGGAAATACTTTCCTCCATTCATTTCTGAAGACAAATATGGTAAAACAATTGGTGAGAAAGGGCTTAGTTAAAAAAAAAAAACCAGTTCTCACCTCAGAATACAGTCTATAGATAAGACTTATTTATATGAATTTCCAAAGAATGAACAAAATGCATTCTTTTTAATGTTTCCCTGCTGTTCCTGAAAATAAATGACTCTGCCAAGATTCGCAATGGTGCTATCTATACCCCAATGATAGGTGCTTTGTTGAACTGCCTCACTCGCTGGCATAATTTCCAGAAGTTAGGCTCCTAAGCATAAAATATTCTATGTTTGTCCTGAATATTTTGCTGTGTGAGACAAGCTGAGTACAATTTATGCTTCAGTGTGTCCTACAGCAACTGAGATGTCACATTGCACAATATGGAAGCTAAATCTACAGTAATTTATTGTATACCTTTAGAGTGTGTTACTTCTACCTTTAATATTTTTAAACGGTCCCATTACCTCTGAGGGATTATTTGCATATATTTAACAGAATGCAGACCTGGTCACATTTGTTTCTAATGTCTAATTAGATGTGAAGGAACCTTGACTTTAATATTGTGCTTTAAATTTAACTCCGGTGAACTGTGACTGAAAATGATATTACAGTCTATTAGGTATGATCTGGAAAAATAAGCATGTAATTTGTAGTATTATTATTACAACCCCTTTTACTGCATATATTTCAAACATTATTATAAAATGAATGTCACTACCATTACAATTTTGACATTTTAAATGAAACCCGTATGAGGAGTCATAAAATTTAAATAAAAGAATATTCCATACTATTAAAGTTAAGGCCTATTCATTTTCTCATAAACTTGAAAGTCTGTATTTAATCTGTTTAGCTAGTTAACTAATCGTTTTTTGTTAATGTTGTGGCAGATAATTTTGCATGGTATATGAAGCACTGCTTATTTTAGTGAAGATTAACCATTAAAATTTAATTGGCATTCACAACTTAACAGTTATCTTCTGCACAACAGACTTACATTTTCAGTTTTAAGTTTTAAAGAAAATATGCAAACATCATATTTTGAAGAAACCCAAAATTTCTTAGGTCGCTGTTGTCCTCTCCCCAACATGCTATATTTAGTTTCATTTTCAACGTGTAGAGTATAGTTTTCAATGAGCTTTTAGAAATGCCCCGAGGTGATGGTTAGGGGAAAATGGTGCTTTTGTGCAGAAAATGAAGAAATAATAGATGATAAAGGATTTGAAATGGCTGACCAGGTGTGCCTGGCACTTGTAGGAATAGAATTTGTGAGAATTCTATTCTTAAAGGCATTTGTAGGAATAGAATTGACCTTGATTCTTGTGTTACAGCAATAATGGATACCACTGGGCTCAGAAAGGTAACAAGAAAGAAAGTGAGGAGAGGAAGTAAGAGTTCAGGCTATATAAATACATTTATTTAAGAGATGTTTTTTGATACACAGGTGCTCAAAAAACATTTTGATGTGAAAGTTCATTGATTTTTTATTTACAATAGTGAGTAAAATGAAACAAATAACAAAGATGTATGTTGAAACTTTACTCTTATTAATTCTTTGAGCCACTCCTTTGTTCAAACATAATACTTTACAAATATCTCAAGCCTATTTACTCCAGGGTTTTTATGATATCAAAATACAAGAGCTAAAGACTCAGCACACTCTTAAGCATAATCTACATTATTATTATTTTTCCATTACTTTTGTTAAGTCTAGATGGTCAACAAAACAGTAGGGTAAGTCCTGCCTTGTAACATTTGCCAGTTTCCATGATGTAAGTTCTCTCATCATGGCTAATTTTAAGCTATCAATGTGATGTCACTAAGTGTGGAGTTGGGAAGAGATTTGCAGTAACCCACTATTATGTAAATCTACATGATTTACACCATGTAGACAGAGTAGATGTAAATAATTATCTTAAATAATTATCTTAAGAGCTTAGATAAGAGTAAAATATACTACTACATTAATGAAGTGATGAGAGTTTTGAGTAATTACTTTTGTTTTTAATATAACTTAATTGTCTGTTCATATACTTTAATTTTAATAATTGCTGTTTAGCAACAGGCTCACAAAATTCCTGATAATTTAGCAATCGACATTCAGAAATAGGGTGAGTCAGTTATCACTTCTGCTCTGCAGAGAATGGCTTTTGAGAGGCAAAAGTAGAATTAAGAATCTCTGATAATAGTCTGGGGGAAAGATGATGGTGCTTTGAGCCAGGGAGGAGGTAGTGGAAGTAGTATGAAATAGTTGGATTTGGGATCTATTTTGAAAGAAAAACTAAAGAACTTGCTGATGAATTAGATATGATAGTTGCACTTAATGCCTTAACATCCTCATGTTTGAACTCATATCATTTTGTTTTTGTCAATTTTTTTACTACATTTGTAATTATCTTTTTGTAACTTTTAAGCAACACAAATAAATACCGAACAGGTAAGCTCAGTTAACAACTTCAATCTTATAACAATTAATGCAACATTATTAAAACGGGAGAGAAATAAGCCCAATTAAAGCAGCATCTGGGATTTGTAGAAATGTAGATACTTGTGTTCGGTTCTCAAACTGCTTCACAATCCAGGTGTTCTTTTGTTTGCTTTTCCTTAAGTCCATGTTGACGTTAGTACATTAACAGTAGGGTATACTACAAAGAAATCTGTGCACAATCAATTATTTAGAATGATGCAGCACTTTTTACATTTGATGAAGGTAAAGTTCTGTGTGAATAATGTTAATGCTTGAAAAAGAGATATGTTCTTTGTTTCTAGAAGCTATGTTCTGAAGAACTCTGATTTCTCTTTACTCAATCAGATTCTTCTTATTTTCAACTATAATGCATTTTTTTAGCACATAGATGCACAATTTCTTTTAGAAAGGATCGAATGTTCACTTTCGACATAAATAAGCTGTTATGTAAAGACAGAAGAGTTCACAAAATTCACGTTCATTTTAAGAAAGGAATTGGATCACAGATCTGTTCTTTAGCTTTCATTCCAGTGTAGTGTTAGGAATATAGCCTATATATCTTTCCAGCAATTAAAGGAATTAAGGTTGCCTACCTTTGCTCTGTGAACATGCCACACTATCTCTGGATGAGTGCTAGAAAATTTTAACAAGCGATGATTAGATTAGCCCTTAAATTACAACTGCAATTAGAAATATTATTGATAATTGTGTTTATTATTGCTCCTGAAATGAGTCAGCTTATTTTCTCCCATTTGTGATTTAATATAAATTTAGAATTGATTCCTCCTGGTTGCAAACATTTTTTAAGAATCAAGATTGGAATTGCCTCTCTGGTTTAAGTAAATAATGTTTTCACACTATCAGTGCCTTATTGAATGTCTAAAACTTAAGAAAGTCACAGACAGCAGATCAATGCCTCTTTCCTTTACATTCGAAGTGGAAAATTGAGTTTGAAAAGAGTAACTGATTATTTCCCAGAGAAAAAGTTACTATTTTTTATTAGTGCACTTGCCCTATCAAATGCATTTTGTTGTGTCCTTAGTAAGGTCAGTTGACAGTAAATAACTTGTACTCCCATTTTTCATCAATAGTAAAACAGAAATAACCCTGTGCTATGGGATTAGGAACCTAGATTTCAGTCATGTGCATTCAATTCAACCAGCTACATGGTTATTCATAGAATTTTCTCATCACTGAAAATAAGGAAGTGAAGTTGAGTTCTAAGGTTTTTCTGATTTATAAGATAATCCTAGGGTTTTCTATTTATTATCATTTTGATTTTTCATATCTTATATATAAAGAGTCTGAAAAAGAGCAAAATGTTATACTGAATGGATCAAAAAAGCACTTTTCTTTCCTGTATGCATTTAGTATTGGAAAAAAACCTTACTTTAATTGAAGTCAGTTCCAACAACAAATATATAACATGAGGCAGTTTGAAATGATACATAGCATGTATCAGAGTTAACTTTTTTTATTCAAATAAGTGTTTAATGAACTTTATAAATAAATGTTTTTAATATATGTTTTTCTTGTTGTTGGATTTTGTTTCTTTGCTTCCCTGGATGTCAATAATTGAGAGATCCATTCATGATTTTTTTCTGTGGAGTCCTAATTTAGAAATATTATATAGATTATTGGAAAGCATTTATCACATTCTTTTAACTTCTACTGCTACTAAATACATCATTATTTTTATTAAAAGTCTCATTTCTATTGAATATACTAAGGTAAATAACTATAAAATCGTGCAAAAAATGTTTCGAAATTTGAGATAGATCAGAAGACTAAACAAGTAGGAGAAAGCAAAGAAAATGTTAGACACATTCTTCTACTCTGTCCCCATTCTGAGCTCAGTTTCCCACTAAATTTGCAACTCCAGAGTAAAGTGTTTGAGCTTCCACATCTGGTCTTCAAAGAATCCCATATCTGTCTCAACTGCAACCACCATAAGAAATCAGGAGATGGGAATGGCTGTGAGAGCTGGTCTCTTCTCTCTCACATTTCTGGATTGTTTCTCTTATACTCCAACATATTTCATTTCTGCTTGCTGCCCTTCTCATTGTCTCAGAACATTGCAATTTCATTTCCACCCTCTCTTGACAGCTCGTTTATTAAAGTGACCCCTGAAATCTTCCCATGCTGTAGACATTCAGTTCTTCATTGACCCAAAACTTTATACTGACTTTAGACAAGTTAAGACATTTCACACTCAAAGTTGTAAGCTGTGCTAACGGGGTCCTCAGAAACATATTCCAACACACTAAAGTCAAAAGTCCCTCTGTCCTGCCACATATCTACTCCTTGCATTGTTTGTTTTTCCTTTCCCCCATCCTACCTTATAAAACTTATTTTTTTTGATACTGCTCTCCCTACATAGTTTTTTCTCTGCCTCCATCCACTTAACTTATTTTAAATACCTGAATATTTTTCTTTCAGAAACAAAAATCATTAACATTTTTAAATTCCATTGTGACTTCTAATAGTAATGCTGAATTTGTTTTTAAATAATTGTACACATTTAACAAGAGATGTATATGTTTTTAAAAAACCATATGTTAAAATTAAACTTATATTTTGTTTCTACTTCTTCACACCCTGAATCTAGGCTTTTTCCTATTATTTGGTCCCCACTGCCCCTCCAGTACAAATTAAGGAAATGTTCTGTGATGCTCACCACTACACCTAGCTTCACTACTTGAAATTAATAGCAACTGTTTATTATGAGTCAGAGGAATAGAGAAACAGGACAACTTAGAACTTCTCACTATCCACAACCATTTTACTTACTTCCAGAATTCAGTGTTTGATTCCCTGCCCAAAATCATAACATTCTGTCCCTCTACCTGTCTGACTTCCTTACACACAGCCTGTTCTTATCTTTATTACAGTCTTTATTTATTGAGACCTCTATTTGTTCTCAAGCCATCATTTTTGTCCTGTCTACCCTTGACTTCTTCCACATTCTATGACCTATGGGCAGGTACCATGGCTCACCCATGGTGCCAGTCTTTGGCTCTGAGGAAATTCCACTACCAAATATCTGTTGTCCTTCCAAGTGGCCAAAGGTTTCAAAGAAAGTCAAGAAAACATCTATCAAAAAATCATGCTATTTAATGTCAGCTGGGCCTCACTGCTACTTACAATCCTTTTATCCTTATATATTTATTAAATATCAAAAATCTGAAAACTCTTTTTGGGTAGTCACAAAGTTAAAAGATTAGTGTGTGCAAGCTCATGGAGTCAGAAAAGGGGCAACGTGAACCGCTGGAGCAGGCTGGTCTAAGACAGGAATGACAGACAAGACCCAAGAGAGTGGGGTCAGAGGAGAGCCCAAAACAGCCTACTTGGCAGAAGTGGTGCTGCTATTTGCACATGCTCAAATGTCTGTGCCCAGAGCCGACAAAGATAAATTCCACTGTGGTTGAACAAATAGGCTTTCCTCATCCTCAGCCAATAAATATCCCATATTCTGAATAGGCTCCCAATTGACTTCTTGGTACAATTTGAGTTGATGGTCTGCACAGCTGTGTAGAAATGAGGGCTTGGGTTACATCACAGACAACCTTTCTGACTATAATTGCCCCATTACGGGAGTGATCAACTGAGACGCCATTGCCAAAAGTCCCTTACTGTGAACTCCCCGAGACCGGATACAGACTGTTTTTGATGGAAGGCCAATTGCTCAGGGATTTACTGCCGTTAGCGGTTCTATGGAAGGCAACGAGGCTTGCTTTCAGGGCACAAGGATGAAACCATCTGTTTGCTCAGACCTTTGCCTGAGTGCAAGCCTTGTAGTCCCCTGGGCTTTCACTGATGTTGTTGTTATTGTTATTCTTCATTATTTATTGATCATCAGAAATACATAATGTACTGAGAGATGATAATGTGTATGGGAAATATAGTTTATGTGTATGAAAAATGCTCAATCTAATACACTATACATAACATTAGGAAGAATAGTGCTTCTTATTTGGTAACTGATGGAGTTAACTATTGAGAGGTAGTAGGTATTGTTTTGATTTTCCTTTAGATAGAGTGAGTGTTTAAAAAGAAACGTAAACTACTCTTACTACTGGAATCGTAAGAATCATCTCATGTGTGATTGGCTCGCAGAACTTATTTGATATAGATCAATTTGTGTTCTCCAAACAGTACCTCACTCATTTTTTTCCTTCCTGTGTTTTTTTATTTCCTTCCCTTTCATTCATTCATTCATTTTTAAAGAAATATTTGTACATATGTATTATGTGTCAGACATCATGAAATCAAAGATTAATGAACTACTATCATTATCCCAAAAGCTTATCTTTTTGAAAAGCAGCCAAAGCAATTTACTATGTATCACCTCACATCTTGGTAGGAATACTTAGATGTTTCCCTTAAGATTAATAACTTCATAATTAGTATTGTGGTTAAGATCCTTAATAGCACAATTACAAGAACATTTATTATTTATTATATGGATGACATCGAAGGGAAATATTTATATAGCATTTAAAAATTTGCTTCAAATCAAATTTACGATATTATAAAAACATAAGTTTAGAGATACAGAGTGTGGAAGATCATTTTATTTTAGTAATGTTTTTTTCTCCCCAAATGTTAGAATTTTCTTAATTTTTATCTAGTTCTAACCTCTTCCCATGATAAATGTCTTTGTCTAAATTTCTCACAATGTAATTTTCCAAGATTCAAAGATAGGTGAATATTTACAAATCAATCATTAACTAAAATAAAACTAAACATGTTTTGGAGTATTAACCTTCTGTGAAATAAAATTAACAATAATTCAATGTATTTTTTAATTAAAATGCTATTAATATGCTATATGATAAATATAGTAATATTTTTTAACATTTAGCTACATAAAGTTTTCTAGGTCTGCATCTGTGGTATCAGAAATTTTCAATTGTTGGGACAATTTATTGATACTTGTTTTCTGTGACCTTTGTAAATTCCAATGTCTCTACAGAGGTTCAATATTTTCTTTTAAATACTGAGTGTTCGATAGAGAGAATACTAAAGAAAGACACATCCATCTTTAGACATATGCCTATATATACAATTTTCTCATTGATGCTTTTTTCTCAGTCATAATAATAGTTACTCACCAAGCAACTGATTTATCACCATTGAATTAACCTAAATGGCTGGAATTCACCAAAGTTCATATATCATCCTCAAAGAAAGCTGTATTCATTCATAGAAATTTCTTTGAATTTAGAAAAAAAAATTGTGATCTGCATATTGTCTTGAATAAGCATATATGTGAGGCAAACATAGCTCTTTAAATTTCTCACATAATAGTAGAATTTGATTCTTTAATATTATAATTTCAATGATTTTAAATTATAATCTGACAATTATAATCAAAGTGCATAAGCAGAATATCCATGACTTAATTGTTCTATGCATGTGAGCTCCACTGAGAAACTTTAAAAATTTTAGAAATGCTCTCTGCATTTTGATCTGGGAGTTATAAATCAGTACTTCATACTTGCAAGTATTTCTTGATCTAATTTCTTAGAATTTCTCCCAAATAAGACTTTTCAAAACAAACTAGTCATCTAAAATCTCTATAATTTATCCATCATTCAAGCACTCCTTTTAATCAACAAATATTTACTGAGTCAATACCAAGTGCAATGCATAGTGCAATGTGTCAGACATACAGGAGTGAATGAATGAGACGATTTCCTGTTATTCAGAGCTTAGTGAGGACTTTACCATTTAGGCCATGTCTACCTTAAATGTCTGTGAGTTAAAGACTCAGGAGCCTGGGCTGAATTTTCAAGCACTTGAACTCTTGACTAGATGTCCTTGTGTAATACAAAATCTCCCCATTCATACCTGGTATCTCTGAGCATGTTTATATAGCACAGTAAGAAAGAGGTCACAATTAGTTCTTCAGAAGAGAAGGATTATCAAGTAAACAAACTACGAAAGCCAGCTTCCCCAGATGGCTTCCAGTGATCCTCACCTTAGTCTTGACACTTTGCATAAATCTTCTAACAAACAGAATATAACAGCGATGGGACTTCTGAGATTAGGTTCTAAAAAGGCTGGCTTCCTTCTCTCTGTCTATCTCTCTTTTTCTGATTGCCTGCCCTTGGGGAAGTGAGCTATCACATCATGAGGCAGCCCTATGGACAGGCCCACAAAGCAAAGGACCAAGACCTGACAACAGTCATGTGAGAGACCTTGGAAGCAGATGTCCTACTCCTTCATCAGGTAGAGTTTTCACATAAGTCTACAGCCTTGGTCTACAGTGTGACTGTAATTTTAGGATACTCTTCGAGCTGCAAGCACTCAGCTAAGTCATGCTTGAATTCCTGACCCACAGAAACTATGACATGATAATGTTTGTTATTTTAAGCCACTAAGCAATCCTAAAGTTCCATGGTCTTTCTTACCTCAATAATTTTTATTTGTTATTTTCACAACAGTAAAAAATGGGTATTCCTGAAAGAGCATCTTTCCTGGACAGCTTTCTTCTAAGTGGTGACAAAAGACCCAGGCTTCTTTTATGTTGTAACAGTGCCCTTTTTTAGGTTCTAGAGAGTTATTTTCATTCAGCCAAGAAAGGGGAAAGATCACAAATAGATGGAGACTCCTTGGGGCAGGGGAAATTATAGGCTTGGAAATGACCTACATCACTTCCACCTACATTCCATTGACCAGAATTTAGTACCAGGGCAACATTTAAATTGGAAGAGGGCTGGGGAATGTAATCTAGTCATGTGTCCAGAAGGAAAAAAGTGCTTTGGTAAACAAACTTGTCGCTGTCTACCGCATGAGGCTTAGAGTGACTGGGCCAGGATGGAATAGGGAGATGAAGATAAAGAGAGAGAAAAGAGGAGAGAGAGAAAGAGGAGAGAGGAGGGAAGAGAAAAAAAAAAGAGATTAAAATACTCCACACAGAGGAAACAGTTCCCTGGGAACTAAAGTACTTTACCATAGAAATGGTAGAAAAAGAAGAGCGGCCAGAATCAAACAATGACCTTTTCTTTTCTCTGTGAAGTGAGTAAAGAAGCAAATTGGAAAAACAACAAGAAACTAATTATGAAGAAATTAAGATATATTTTTTAGAATTGTCATTATGCCCCCAAACTAGCAGATTTTGAGATTCCAAAGAGTTGATGCCAATTACCCAAGTCAAAATCTAACAAGATATCAGGATTATCTCAAGCATAAGGACACCAGCGCAAGAAAGCAAGTCAAACAGGCCTCACATACAACTGTTTGAGTGCATTTAAGTTATCCTTAAGCTAACATTGCAGCTCTCTTCCATAGAACAGTGTTAAAAACAAAAGAGTACATTCCAACAAAAAATTTTCCTGACCAATAATTTGGTTGGCAATCCATTGCCAATATTATACATTTTAAAATATATTTTAATTGGCAAACCTTTTAGCCTCTTTGTGTTCTGATTTGTTTTCTTTGTATTCATATTTCAGCCTAATAAATTTTAATGTGTCATCCGATAGAGGATAAATATGATAAGAAACCTTATAAGAAAGTAGGGAGATTTTCATGAAATAAAAGAAGATTTGTGTTGCCAATTATACTTCCTTTCTGAAACTAAAAATTGTCTTATTTTCTTAGTGGTCCTGGTGGGAAATGAAAGAAACTAAACCCAGAACATTTTTTTGCTGACAAAGACAAAACTACTTTCATAAATTTAGTTAAAAAAATTATTTTATTCCCATAATTCATTCTTATTTGTAAAATTATAGTGTTTAAATTATATAGATCACAGAATGGAAGAGAAAATATTGTATTAGATCCTATAAACCATTAAAATATTTTTAAATAATTAAAGGGTAATTTAAACAAATATTTTCAATAGATTTAAAATCTCTTTCATGATAACAATAACAAGTGATGAGCTCAAGATTTACTGTTATTTTGAAAGCTATGCCCTTTAAGTCCAAGGAATGGAGTTTAAGGTTTTAATGGAATCTGTTTTATATCAAATAAGTGTTAAAGAAAAATCCAGTAAATCTTATTTGAACCTAAAATATGAATAGATGTTTCTCAATGATTGTGAATTCTGCTTTTTCCATTTTTATTTGGATATTAAAACTTTGGAAGAAAATATTAGTTGAGACAATTTTGGCACACTTTAGCATTTTAAAGGTTGTTTCTTCCATCAGAATAAAAGGCCATCATTTATAGCTAAATGATTGAAATTATATTAATTTTGAAACAATTTAGTTGAAGAAAAAAACTGGAGATGTCACTGCGATAATTCTACGAGCACATCACCTTGTGGTTCAGTGAAATGGCGCTTGACTTCATGCTCTGCCCTGACCTCTCTTCTTGTCAGACATTGTAATTTCGGACTAGTTGTTTGTCATCATTGATAGGTCTCTTCTAGTGTATATGCTACCTTGTGTGACTTCAAAGAGGTCTTTCTTCCCCATCCCCCAGGCATCCTTGAGCCTGCCTCCTGCCCAGGGTGGTCCTGAACCAACAGTATCTATGGCACCAAATGAAATAAAAGTCCTGTGTAAATATTAAAGCAGTGTTCAGATATGAAGCACCATCATCTAGATCACAAGCTGTAAAGGGCCAGTGAGTCAATACTTTAGGCTTTGCAGGCCTATGCCTCCTCCATTGCAATCACTCAATTCGGTTATAACACAGAAGCCCGTAAAGATGGTGAATAAATAAATGAGTGTGGCTGTGCTCCAACAAAGCTTTATTTATGAACATGAAAACTTAAAATTTACATCATTGTCATGTTTCATAAAATATTCTCTTCGTTTTTTTCTCAAACTTTTAAAAATGTATTATTCTTAGCTCACAGGTCATATAAAAATGGGTGGTGGGTTGGATTTTGCTAATAAGCTGTAGTTTAATGATTCTTGATCTAGATTACTTACCTAATTACTTGAAAAATTTCAAATCTTGCTACTCAGAGTGTGATCTTGGGAGCTTCTTAGAAATGTAGACTCTTAGGCCTCTACGCAGACAACAGAATCATAATCTGCAGGATTTCTTGGATGATTCTAGTGCTAATTTAAATTTGAGAAGCCTCATTGTGGAACACAGTTAACAATCAGAAAGAACAGAGAAAATCTCAGGCATTCTAAATAAACATAAACCACAAAAGTACGCACTAAAAGCTGTGCAATTACTAATACAAGAGCCCTTTAGGCCCTCTCTCAGAATTAAATTTTATAAAAATTATTTATGTCTATAATTATATATTTTATATATATATATATACATACATATATGTATTTTGTGTGTGCATTACTGCCTACACACACACACACTGTCTGACAACATAGTTTGTCAGTTCATAGCAAATTGCAACTAAAGTCCAGCTGATAATATTAACAAATAATATCTAAAAGCCTGAAACGTTTTTTTAAAAATAAAATCAAATTAAAATTCTAAAAGATCAGGAGTCTGGACTCACTTTGTGTCAAGTAGGACAGTTGTATGTGCACTCAGCGATCCCCGAGGGCATCATCATATTACGCAAAATGCAGTAGCTGATGTTCATAGTGATAACCCCAAGGCAGCAAGGAAAGGTTAAATTATGTTCAGTGTTCTCTGCTTAAGATTGGAACATGTCCTTGCATTTTAAGAAGATTTCCATCAGAGGGAGTTAAAATGAAAGAATGGTTGTGCTTAAAGAAGCTTACCTTTGATTATTTGAAAAAAACATTTTATTTAGAACAACATTCTCCATTGGTGCTAGATAGCCATGACTTTGTCTTTCTGAATTTTCTAATGTGTTAAATTTCACTTACCATTCTTGAAGATGGGCATCTCAAATTTTTGATTTCATGCTTCCCTTTTGAGGAGGCAAGATCATCTTTGTTTTATTTTTCTTTTCACCTTTAACTTCTTACTAAAATCAGAAAGCTGCTGTTACAGGTTAGCAGGTGATGTGGAAGTAAGACAAGAAAATCCTATTACTGCCAACCTTTCTAAATGTTCTCTCTCCTCAAACAGAATTGAACTCTATTGTTTTACTATTCATTTATCTTTTCACTTACCTCTTTTTTAATTTCACATCTACTTACATATTAAAAAGTGAGTTGTGTTATCTTGTGACCTTCTTCCCCAACTTGGTATCCAATTAACACAGGGAATAAGTAAATAGATAAAAGTAAGGTAAATGTATATTGTTTTATTTTTCGTGGGTCAAATTCAGCCCACTGTTCACATAAAAAAAAATTTTAACTATGTATGGTGATTGATGTTAACTAGACTTACCGTCTATCAAATTGCATATATCAAATTATTATGTTGTATACTTGAAACTAATATATTGTTATATATCATTTATATCTCATTAAAAAAGAAAAATACATAGCTGAATAGAGATAAAAAATGAAATGATTATCATAGGTAGTATATCCAAGCTAAATATTTTCCACCATTATAGGATTATGCAGATCATTTTATTTCTCCCTTAAAACAGTAGAGCCTAGGACAGCTAAAGTCTGAATAAAAACTGGTTAAGGAACCAGTTGTAATGATGACAGTTTAGAAGTTAGTTTTACATCCTTCTTTTTCCCGGTTGGATGGTAGTTGAGAGGGTACAGAAAGGTATTAGAGAAAGTAGCATTAGAATATGTAGAAAAACACTAGTAGAGAAAAAAAGAGAAACCAGCTGTGATAGGACCAATTCTGGTTTCTTCTCTGAAATTCTAATTGAGAACTCAGGCATGGCAGACTGCAGAGGAGTCTACTTCTTTGAGCTATGGTCAGGCCTGTCATTGATATAATATCCAGTTCCTAGGCAATTCTCCCCTGTATGCTATATTTAAAATTAAATGGCAAAATGATCTGCATTAATGAGGGCCCAGAGCACTGTCAGTACACCAGTAGGAAAGTCATACTTATGGTAATTCAGTTTCAATAGGTTGGTCTTGTAAAGAGAATGGCTGACAGCAGGTTATCAAAGCAATTTCCAGGTGGGCAACTAAAGATGGGCATTCTGACTGAATAGGGACAAAAGAAATGCTTCAAGGACATAGTGAACACACTTTGTAATAACTTGAGAAAGCCAGCATTAGCTCAAAAGTCAAGCAGCATAGTGCAGCTGGCAGAGAGTAAATGAGGAATAATTCTCATTTACAAAAATCATGGCACTAGGAAAGAAGCAACCAACAACAGGCCCTCAAGTTGACAACTACGATCATAAGTCATAAATCAGGATACATGCACATCCATCCAAAATTATCTTCACACAGCAAATTAGCTGTTGCAGAAGCACCCATAAACAAAAAAAATTATATGTAAAAGACAATAATTATTTATTGCCAAGTTGTTTTATTCCAAAATCATAAAACAATGATTTTATATTCAATATTTTTTTCCAAATATGTACTATCTGTTTGGCATTCTGTGTCCAATGCTGGGCACTGGAGACCCTGTGGAAAGTAGAACAAGCCCAAATCTTACCCTTATGAAGCTTACATTTTAATTCTTGAGTAATTCAATTAAGTCTCTCCTTTCTGACTAGAAAAATACATAATTTTTCTATGCTGTTTATATGAATGTTTTTTATTATTTCCCAGCATTTCCTTTTGGAGTTTTAATTATGGATTATATCCACACATTACCATTTGTGTTTGTTTTATAAGAGTCTAGATTTCCCACTTAGTGTTTTAAAAACTCAAGATTTAACAGAAGTGAGGGGTTTTGCAGAGGAAAATACGTTTACTTTCTCACCTAGGGAAACATTCATCATTGACATCCTCTCCTCAAGTGAAGAAGGCTATAGCATACCTTAATCTGTCAGCAACTTTCAGGGTTTGACATGCAATATGAATGACACATTGGTATCTCTCAAATGAGAATTCACTTTGAGAGGTATACCCAAGCTACCCTGTGGCAGGCTACTCAAGGATGAGGAGGAGATTTTGGTCCCAAATCATCCCCTTATAAGTGTTACACAGAGGAAAATAGAGTAAAACAGCAGTGTCTCAAGTGCCATTAGAGTGTGAATTGAACAAAAGTGCATCTCTCTATAGTTCAAGAGGTAAACATGAGCTAAAGATATATGCTAGTCTTTCAACCAACAATAAGGGGGCCTTTTTTATTCACTTGGTGCAAGAAACATTATTCTGAATGTGAGCATGCAAAAGGGTGGAGCCGAAAGACTTTCCCCATGGCATCATCCTAGCAGAGATATTATTTACAACAAACATGGGTGGCCTCTGAACATCAGGGCGTGTGGCAGGCCAAGCTGACACCACCTAGAGTTTTTCCCTTAGAAAGTCTCCCATAGGCTATCCTGTTAAAACTGATGCTGAAGAGGAAACCGCTGTTTGATTATTTTAATGTATATTTCATCCAATTACTAAGGGGATGTTTTCTGCTTGGAAGAGTTTTGATTCTTGACTGAATTTATTTAATCTGTTTTACAGAATACAAAGGCAATAAACCTATCTTTCTTTTATTCCTTCTTTTTGCTTTCTTTCTTTCACTTTTTTTTTAACCTCTATGGAGGAGTAATTCCTCTAATATACAAAGAAGTTAATTTTGAAAGTGTGCCACTGAAATGATATGAAAAGTACTTTAATAAAAGAGCGATGCTTGTTCAGTCAAGTTGAAAGAAGCCTGCATTCTCGCATTTGCATAAAGCACTGTGTATGGTGCTATTTGTTAAAGTAAGTTGAATAGATAGTACTTAAATTACATATAAATATGTGTTGTTTTGAACTGTTTATGTCAGTAAAGTAAATCTAATGACACAAACATAATAATACCTTAACTGCTTTTATAACCAGTTTACAATATTTATTGTTTGTGAAGCACAGCTAGTGTTATCTGCAATTCAACAGTAATTTTCAATCACAACTTCAAAATAGTTAACGTTAAAAGGAATCAATATGTACCACATTTTATTGCATACCCATGGGCAATAGCGTGCTGTTAATGATCACAGCTGCCAACTTATATCTATCACAGTAATTTTTCTCTTCATAAATTAAATGGAAAGAAGTGTGAAATAAACTCCAAGATCATGCTATGATATTTTAGTATCTTGTGTCACTCTTATGCATTCCCTGTCTCTCTTTCTCTCTCATTTTTTAAAAAAGTGTTTTTGTTTTTTTAACTTTGGCTGTGCAGTCCATTATTGAGGATTACCACCCCGTGCTCTGGTTTTGCTATCAATATCACTAGTGAAGCAATACCAAGAAGCTGGCATTAGTGCTTTTTACTTTATTCCTTTCATGTCACTGAGTAAAAAAATCTAGTTCTTTAAAATCAATTCCTAGAATGTTACTTGAAAAAATCAGTCTTATGCCAAATACATGTCACTATAGAAAGAAACATAGTTTAATTTCCTTTCCAAAATGTTTAAAATGTCACATTCCTAGACTATTGGTATCTGTTGTCTGTTAGAGGTGACATAACAGCCTAGTGAAGGCCAGTGTAGGTTCTGTCTTGAACATCCTTTATCTAGTTGTTCTTCAAACAAATATACATTAAATATCACCATATCACTTTTGAGTCTGACACTGTACTGGTCGTTGAACTTAGAAAAAAAAGAGAGAAAAAGGAGAGAAACAGAGACAGAAAGAGAGATAAGGCAGGGAGGTAGAGAGAGAGGAAGGGAGAGAAGGAGGTAAGAAGGGAGGGAGAAACTGCAATAAAGGCTGGTAACTGAGACCACAAAATTTGAGGTCAGGCAGTCTTGGATTGGAATTTAAACTCACTTACTAAGAAGGTGTATGAATTTAGAAAAGAACCCACTGGAATTGCCTATTTATTTCAAGAAGTCTGTTCTGATCTTTTGAATTTCTAGGATTCGACAAAACTAGACACAGAAACAAAGTGTTGCTTTTACCTTTAGTAGGGTAGCACATTTCATCAGCAGTCATTTCAGACCCTACTAAGTCACCAAACTTGATCCCGGGAATTTAGAGATGAATGAAATGAAAGTCAATTCTCAAGTGTCTCACAGCCTGGCGTTGGCTCTGTCGAGTGTACTCAGCCCCTTTCTGACACTCGAGGTGAGTTCATGATGGTTGTTTTGTTTCTTGCAACTAAATATTCTGCTTCAGGAGATAGCAATTTTTCTAGGAGTAGAGGCACAGTGGAGGGAGACACCTCAAATCCTGACTGCCAAACTCACAGCCTGACGCTTCAGTACCTGTCCTTTCTTCTCTCCTATTATGGAGAAAAGAAAAGACATAGCTCCAAAGGTCAGGAGTTTCCCCTGTTATTTGTGTACCCAACTATCTCAATAACTTTCAATTATCTTCTCTCTTCTATATTTTCAACTTTCCCCTTTCTAGTGACTTCTTCCCATTAGTAATTAAACATGAACCTTCTGTCCATTAGAAGATCTTTGCTTGATCCACGTCTTCCTCCAAAACAGTCCTATTTTTCACTTCCTTCTGACAGTCATTCTCTCTAAAGAGTTGAGTGAATTCTTTGGGTCCTCACCTTGCACTCTGTGCTTATACCACCCCAGTCAGTCTCTGTTCTTACCACTGTACGAAATGGTCCATGATGTCAATTTGCTCACTTTTTGTCATTATTTTATTTGACCTTTTAGACATATCTCACACTTGGCCTCTTCCTTCTCAATACCCTGGATTTCCATGTTATCTTGCTTTCCTTTCTCTCACTCTGGAGCCTTGACTCCTTATCTAATTCTGCCTTTACTTCATTATTAAACATAAGAATTCCTCAGACTTTATCTTAGTCATCTTTTTAACTCACTCTGTACTCTCCACTTGGATTTATCTCCATGGCTTTGTTAGTATTTTTATGCTGACATATTAATGTCTGTCTATTACTTGTTAGATAACTCTTTGTGTTCTGAGCATATAGAGAATATTGGCAACTCATCAACATGTTTAAAACAATGGATCTTTGTCAAAAACCTGTTACTCTACTCATCTATTATTGTCAAATAGCACCATCAGTAGCTAAAATGTGAAACAAACAAAAAGAATTCTCTTTTGAATCTCACTAATCAGTCATGAAGCCCCATTAATTCTATCTCTTAAATATTTTTCAGGCCAATTCTATCTCCCTTTTCACAAACCAGTATATGACCTGAACCACTGATTGTCTTCATCCACTATTGTCTCTACCCCAATTTATCTGCCATACTATAGTCCAGAATGATTCTTTCATAAGTCAAATTTTAGAATCAGTACCACCTCCAGGAAACATTTCAGCAACTTAGAATACCTAAGTCCCAAGTCTTTAACATACCTTAGAGGGAGATTGATCATATAATTTATCAGTTAATCTTTTGAGAGTGACAGGAGCAATTTTAACAACTACACCAGGACAAGCATAGCTTGGTACTGTCCCATGTCATCTGGGACATAGGATCATTCTACCTAAAGGGCCTTAAATGGGTGATATCTTCCTAAATTTTTGGTCTCAACTTTTGGCTTTTTTTCTCCTTGTTCACTTTCCTATGTATTTACTAGTCTTCTTTCAGTTCCTCAAAGTTCCAGTCTTTTCTTCCTCCAAAATTATGTTGTTTCCTTAGCCTAAAACACAGTTAAACCTCACTGAAACCTCCTTAGTCACTCAGGTCTCAGTAGAAAATCCATTTCCTGGAGGTAGTCTCCCAGGATGTGCATAGGTTTTTCACATCAAGATGCCAATACGCAATGTTTCTTTCACTGAACTTACCATAAGAATTGCTCTTTAAATGTCTGGCTTGTAAAAGTCTAGATTGTAAGCCTATGAAGGCAGAGGACCATTTCGTCTTATCTGTCATTGTATTCTCTTTTCAATGACAGGACCTGGTTCATAGGATAGAAGCTGTTCCATTACTGTTTGTTAAATAAATAAGTGAGTTACAGTAGCACAGTTAGATGATATCTTGCTGAAGGGAGAGACTCAGAGCTCAGATGGGTAGTTGGACTAGATGATTCTTATGGTCTTTTGTTCCCAAAGATTGTAAAAATCTCTATTTCAAGGTATTCTAGGTCAGTGCATTCCATGTTTTAAGCAGATAAACCTATTTTTAAGTGTAATATTAAGAGTGACATCTATATGAAAAACAAATGAAAGTAAAAGTTCCTCTAATTGGGTTTGAAGATTTACTGACCCCAGCCAATTTAGCCTCCCTCTGGCTCTCTCCAGACTAAATACATTCGAGAGGAGTCTTTGTATCATAAGAAATATAGATTGCAAAACTGCTGTTCTAGGCTATTGGTAAATTTTCTCAAGCAAACTTGAAACATCTGAAAGTGGAATCCAAGATGTACCAGTAAGGAAGAAGACCATGAGCTTCTCTCAGATGTCATCCAGACATCATCACTGCTTTGCTATTATCAACATTGTATTATCATTTTGTTTAAATATTTCATATGCCAAGTTTTATAGACCATCTCCTAACTTTAATGTAATTATATCCCTTAGATCTCCCACTCACTCATTGTGTGTGTGTGTGTGTGTGTGTATAACACCAACTATTTTAGGCACCAGATTCTCAAATCTTTTTACTGTTTTTCATGCTGTTCTCAATGCAAGCCAATTTGTTCTTCCTCTAGTAATAGCTAGATTCCATTTATGAAGCTACTAATTCTGGTAAATTCTAAGGGCCTTTTATCTATCACTAAATTCCTATGACAAACACTTTGAATTAGATATGTATTCATCTGCAAGATAGATTTTTATGCTACAAATGAGGAAACTGAGGCTCAGAAAGGTAAATGCAATTACTTAAATTTAAGTAGCTAATAATGGGAAATTCTGGGTCCTAAATGAGAATTTCTCTCAGGACTGTACCTGTCACATGGTCTCTCTTCCATATATGACTTTCCTATTCTGTGGTTGCAGCTTTCTAAAGATCACCCTTCTCCTAGAATATTTTCAAAATTTTACACTAATATTCACTTCCTCCAGTAATCTTCCATATGATCCAACCTAAGGCTGAGTTTTCTTTTTCTTATGTTGGCATAACATGCAGGCTGTTGAAAGTGTTAATATGTTACTTTGTTATGGTTCTCATTGCACTCTCATGTTTACTTATGACATTTTCATCTAAAATACAAAAGCTATTATTTTTAAGAGTCTTTCTTCTATTTGACTGGATGTATATGTGTGTGTTTGTGTATTTTTTTCTTTGTAACATCCATTCTTCATGGTTATATCCATTGTAAACACTCAAACACCATTGCCTGAATTTATAATGTATAATAACTCTTATGAAGACTATAAAGTGTAGTTAAGAGTTTAGATCTTGCAGTGCGTTGTCTGACCTCAATCACTTATTTAATCTCTCTGTCTCAGTTTCCTTACCTGTAGAATAGAACAAAAATTGTACCTACCTTGTAAATTTGTTGAAAATATTAAATAATTATACATATATGGAATTAGAATAGCCATTGTAACTGTAACAGCTAGCTTACAGTAAGTGCTATACAAGTGAAAGCTATTGTTGTAGCTATTGTTATGGCATTAGTGCTTTATTCTTTACTCAACCAAGGTTAATTGTGACTGAATTTTTTCAGATTTGAAGACATCAAAATTTTCAGTGTCCCCCTCCCTTCGTTTACTCACTTTCTGTTCAGAGCTCTTTTGTCATATCTACACGTAGAGTTGCTTATCTTTTGTTACTTTGGTTTCTCATATTATTTCTTTCCAGCTATCAGAACATATTTCTCTTCTTTGGGCACTTGGTATTTTAGACAATTTGAAAGATCATTGATGGATCACAGTAACATTAAAACTTTCACTGATTTCATCAAATTCATTTAGCAGATGGAATGCATCCATATTTTAGTGATAAAATAGATGTTGAAGTACAAAAATCAACAGGGAGCAAAGGGAGTTTATTGGTTTCTGTCTTGGAACAGTTGATGGAAGCTGAAAGGAGATCTGCAAAGGACATGAAAAGTCACATTAATACTAGAGTGGGAATTCCACAGAGTACTCTCAATTATCTCTGATTTTGGAGAGAAGTACGGATGACCCAAAAACAAGTTGATAACTGTTCTCACAATTGCCTTCAAATGGAGAATTCTAATTCTAATAAAGTATTTTATACACTTACTCTTATTTCTTTCCCTTAATCAATATTCTTTCAGTTTCTTCTGTTATTTGGTAGAGAAAGCTTCAATTAGCTGATTATCTGTATTTAGCACATTTCTTTTAGTTCTAACAGTGTTTGCCTCCAAACAAAGAAAGCTAATAATCTATTTTTATCAAGGAGAGTGTTTTGTCTGCAAAAGTCAGAAAACATATAAAATGAGCTGGGACCGGTACTTGACCGGAGGAGAAGATTTTGATGAAGCTCTAATAGGTTATCAGAGCATCCAGGGAGTGGTTAAAGCACTGAGTTTAAAATCCACAAATCCTGCATTCTGATTGGGAATATATTTGAATTCTGAGATTTTCAAATGGATGTCTTTTTTTTTTTTCCTGGGTACTTTCAATAGAGGGATCAGGCCCACTGTGAACTATGCCTCTGAGGAAGTCAGCTTCCACACATGGCTCTGGATCATTCCATCCTGCTTGCCAAACCATGCTAAGTAGTAAAATCTTTTCTTAAAGTCATGTAAAGCCCCAGATTAAACAGATCCGTCTTTCTTTCTTAAGCTTATTGCAAAAGTCTGACTCATGCCAGCAAAGGGTTTAGGGAAGGTAGTTTATGTTGCCTAGTTCCAAGTCACATTACCAAGTAGCAAGGTATCCTAAGACCTGGATAAATCCTAGAAAGAAAAAAATTGGTACTAATTAAATAGTAAAATTTGGAATAAATGTTTTCTCAATACTGTTACCACTGCATCACATTGTTGGGGTGCTTACTATATGCTAGGCAAAAAATGTTTGTAAATTTGCCTGAGGTTAGCAGCTTGTTACAGGCAGAACAAAATGACACCAAAACCAGTTGGAATCATTTTTTTTTCATGAATTTGAATGGTTTTATAGATTTCTACAGTAAAAAGAATAAATTATTTTACTTTAATGATTATGAGTTTAGAAATACTGATGAAGAAAATGACAATGAAAGTAATAGATGATAATAAAAATGCAACTCTAAGAGTATTGAGATGAAATAGGCGTTTGCATCTCATTCTGTTTTTGTTTTCAATCATTTTCAATATATTATAATTCTCTTCCTATACGATTATAAATGAAAACACATATGATAGTAGTTTTTTAAGTTAGATATGCCACTATTTTCAGTGAATTATAAACTCATTAAAAATGTCTTTCAGCTCCAATTCTTTGTTAAATAACTTTGCTGGATGAACATCTTTCATCTGTCTCTCTGGACCACTCTCCATTCTCTTCCCCGCTGTTTGATGTCTTAGGTGGCTGAATTGAATCAATGCAATTGATGAGTACCCTTTCCCTTGGCTTCTTCTTGAGTTTAAACAGTTGGCAACACTGACAGGTCAAAGGATAGCAGGAGCATGAGACCTAGGTGCATCTTGTTTCCTTTCTCTACAGATTGTGTTATGTTGGCTGCCTAAAGGACTCCACAGCTCCTCTTACTTGGCCCTCTTCAAATAGCTTTTTAGGGTTTAGCAATTTCTCCCTCCCTAGTGATTTAATAATGTTTCTGACCAGTTCTAATCCCAGATACTTCCAAAAAGCTTCAGCCCATATGTTTACAAAAAATAATTTTACTCTCCTCAACTATTCAATATGAGTGTGCCACCTATTTCTTGTCTAAATCCTGTTGGAGAAAGAAACCTTTGGAATTTAGTACAGTTTTAACCATTTATTATTACTCTTTCTATTTGAAACAAATTTTCTACATTTTCTTTGACTAAAAGAAACTCTACCAAGTGTCTGCTCATAAGTGTGTGGTATAATTTCTGCAACTCAGGTGAAATGTGTGGCCCTTTTATTTAATAGCAGTTTTAAGTTGTGAGTAATTTTCATTTTAATTATAGAGAAAAATTAAATTAATTGTGCATGACAGAATTAGGTAATGTCATTACCATCTCTGTATATTACCAGAACCATTGGAGTCAAGAAGCTTTCTGATGATAAATAAACTGCTTGACTACCTGATATTGGTAGAACTAATAATTTTTTTAGTATTTATTGAATTCAGAAATTATTCAGATGCTATGATGAACATAGATGAGATGAAAATAGATCTGTGTGTTATTATAACAGATGACAAATCTAAATTTTTTTCAGATGTTTCAGTTTTTTTATGAAAGGGAGTAGGTAGAAACTCACTAGAGTTAGAACTCATATATCTTGATTGTCCATACAGTAAACCTTTATCTCAAGTGCATCATTTTCCAACAATCTTAGTCTAAAAATACTTGCTAGGATTCAATATCAACAAGCCTTCTATTTCATGATTGTATTGTAATTGACTTTATGCCATTGCATAAACATAGTCTTAAATAGAAGTTTTAAAAAATGCAAGGATTACAGATTTATATTTCTCAAACCATCATATATCTTGAACCACAATTATGATTAATATATTCAGGTGTTCATATAAGGTTATTGGGAGATTTATGTAAGAAGATTGTAAGGAAAATGTAAATTTTAAATATAGATTTAATACTTAATATATCTATCACATCAAAAAATGATTTAGCTACTCTGGTTATTATAACAAGTAGCCATTGATGCATAATAAATCACTCCAGTGGTTTAACAAACATTTATTTAACCCTTAATTCTATTGGTTAGGAATTTTGATAAAGCTCAGCTGAGTAGTTCTGTTTTCATGTATATTCATTTACACATTTTGAGTCTGCAGCCAGGGAAGCTGGCAAGTGGCTAGTCTAAAATCAGCTCTATGAGGGGAATTCATCTTTGCTCCACGTGGTCTCTCATCCTCCAGTAGGTTAGCCAGGCTTATTCATATAGCAGCTGGGCAGGATTACAAGAGGGCTAGTAGAAACATGAAAGAATGTCCTACTGCCACTTCCACCATGTTGTATGGTTCAAAGCAAGTCACAGGCAGACCAGATTCAAGAAGAAGGGAAATAGCATCTATGCATTGATGAGGGGAGCTTCTAAATTCCTTTCTCAAAGCAAAAGGCACAGAAACAGGGAAAAGTATAGGACTGTGGACAATTTCCAGTGTACAAAAATTAGGTAATAAGGAGCAATGTGGAATGGGAATGATGATCCAAATACTGTATTGCTCTTTCTGTGACTAATGATGGGAAAGGAAGAAACATTGTTTTGCATGTATTGACATATACAAATAGCACACACATGTATAGATACTCACATTAAATATTTCTCAGACAAGAGGATACCTTCTTTCGCTATCAAAACAACACTTTAGTCCTGTTTCCCTATTTTTTTGACAATCCATAGGTGGTTTTTTTTTTTTTTTTTGGCATTTCTGTGTTCTTCCCTTATTCACCCCTGAACTCCCAGATCTGCTCTATTCCTTCTCCGGGAGAGTTTTATTCTTCCCTAGTCTCTCTTATCCTGTTTACTCTCTATTCCAGAATCTGGCAGAAACCAAATCAATGAAGAAAACACTCTCATTTGGCAACATGAAGAAACAATTAGGTGCCAGCTTGCAAAGAGCTAGAGGACATTTAAACTCCAAGCGCTGGAAATCTTACTGAAATTGCAGGCAGAACAGAGGGAGAAGTACTTGAAAGACTATTAGCTAGCCAGAGCTTGGCCCCGTCACATTTTTCCCATTGCTTTTTGTGAGAAGGCTTCCATGTTCTTGTTTAAGCCAGTATGAGTAGAAGAGAAAATGGATCAATGAGCATTTGTGAGAGAGTTCCTCAGAAATAATGAAAGCTTGTCTTAGTCATTTAAAAATAAGACCTAGAGACAGTGATACCCAGAGTACAATGGAGCTCTTTGGATGCAGGTAACACTAAAGAAAAGGATTCTAAATTCCACTGATAATCTATAGTGCAGTTACTCTCTGAACAGTTGTTGAGATGTATATTGTAATTGGAAGTGCAAAAGTAACTTTTTATTTCATTCCATACAGTACTCAATAGTGTACTCAGACATACAGTGGATTATTACTCAAACCTCCATTTTCTATTTTTAATTGTTATTCTTTTAATACAGACCTTGCCCTTTACCCAAGCCAGAATTGTTACACCACTGAGGGTTTTTTAGACATCACTAACCACAGGAAGAGAACATAATGCAACTGAAACTTGGGATTGAATAACAACCTTAAATTTTAAACTAACATCACGTATTATTGTTTGCATTTTATACTAAATAGTTAGTGGGAACAATTAGCAATTAAAGACTCTTAGGTACAGTTGTATGATTTTCTAAAATATATCCTGTATAGCAAGGATAAGTGCTTTGGCTGTAAGCCAATCATCAAAAAGCCTACAGAAAACTCTAATTTAAAATGCATGCTCCTTTACGGCCATTGAATGAAGCACGTTAATCAAGCAAAGCCTCACATGAGATGAGATGACTTCAGGTATATACTTCCTCTGTAAAGCAAATTTCTATTTTATCCAAAATCCATGTAGCCCCAAAGAAACAACCAGATTTGCACACACATTTTCTCTACTTGACTTTTATTTTTAAAAGACACATAATAAGCACAGAAACAAAAATCTAGAACTACTTTAAAAGGAATATATCCTAATTCCAGGACAAAATTAGTATAATCTCTCTTATCTTCTAAGTCATTTAGTATTTTTCACTGATACTAGGTGTTCAACCTAAAGTTTCTGAGGACCTAAATATTCTTTCTGAAGAATCAGACTGAGGTTATATCATGGCCAAGCTAATTTTGATGTTAAGTACAGTCTACATATACTTAATACCTTGAAAATTAAATAGAACACAGTGGTTTTAATTTTCTCACAATATTCATCCTGCCAAGTGGCCATATTCCCAATTATATGAAATAAATTGGACTTTGTGTTTTATTATGTATTGTGTTTATTTTATTAATAACAGAGCACTGGCTTTAGTTCATCCACTATTAATAGTTGTGTAGATTTTTTTTGTTTCCAAATCAGAAACCAATTATAGAATAAACTGTTCTCAATCTCTATTTCACACAGTTTTAAAGAACATAGAATAGACTGAAGGTGGGTGTCCAGCTTTTATAGAGTGCTTAGTATGGAAAAGGAAAGACACAAATTTAAAAAAGTAAAAAAAAAAATTCAATTGCTCATTGACCTTACTTACTCAAATCTTTGGAATATTCTGTACATAAATAGCTGATCCATATTGAATCCCATAGCTTACATCCTTCTAACTTTCAAGCGTGACAATAAAAGTAATAATGATGTGTGTGATAGAACCAACATGACTAGTAATTCTATTCTATCTTTGGATATAACCTCAGCCCCTCAAACTTTACATAGCCTCAAGTCATCTTAAGAGACAGAAATATGGAACAAATAACTGAGAACAATAAAATCAATTCTCTTGTTTTTTTAAGCAGGAATGGACAATATGGACAGTAACTATTTTAAAGTTTTAAAATAAAGTATGTGAGCCAGCATATATATTAAAATTTAAAACAGATACATAAATATAAAAAATTAGAAATAAAGTTTTTATAACCAAACCTTATTTTTCTGACATGAAAATAGAAAAGCAGATGCTCAATAGCAAAATACAATATGGAAAATAGTAACCAGAGCCAGGTATTATGTACAAGTTGTACTTTTACGCTTAAAATAGAATATGACACTAAATGAAGTTCTAAAGTTTTCCAAAATATGAACTTAATAAAATAATCTGTGATGTTGGTATATCAATAAGGGCTTTCTCATATGGCTGTCAGTTATGTCTCTGATGAATGCAAGTTGCATTGATGAGATGGGTTATCACGAGCTATGGGCTTACTTTTCCATGTGCTCAAGCTAAGTCATTTCTCTCAGTAACTGAAAGTTTTCTAAGATATATGTTCTTCTTCTTCTGATTAAATGAAGAATAATCTTCCTTAGCAAGTGAAACATACAAGACCTTTTGCACACATAAGTGTGTTTCAGTGAGGAATTGTCTTGGATGCCTCTGGGTCTTTAGTTGTTGCTAGTGATATGCACTTCCAGGAGATGGAGCTATGGCTCAGTCTGAATTCTCATATCTTTTCTGGCCAACTCAGAACAGTAAAAAAAAAAATGGTTTAAAACCTCAGAATCTTTTATAAGCAGCTTAAAAAGTAATCATTATTGGATGGCATTGGGAGGTAAGAAATGGGTCGAGAACACAGATATGTAGATTAAAAACAAAAAAGTTTCTTAACTTAAAGTGCTTTAATCACTATGTTGGTACAGGAAAATTGAAAGGGGTTGAAACCCAGTGATTTCTTAGAAGAACGCAGTATTTATGACCTCTTTAAAAGGGAGAAAAAAGACATTTTAGAAAAGGAATAAGACTAAAAGGGAGAAAAAAGACATTTTAGAAAAGGAATAAGACTAAAAGCAAGCAGAGTCCTTGTTGGTGGTTGTTTTTAACAAAAGCCAGCTCATTTCAAAATCTGATGAGAATATTTATATAATTATTATAAATGATTAAACTAGTTCTATTTTAGATTTTCCATTTGTTTACCCTGAAATATTTTTACTTAAATAGCTGTCCTTCCACCTGATTTTTTTTACTCTTATTTATAAGATATTACCGTATTTCTCATGAGTTTGATATTTATGCTTTCATTTCATCATATGCTTCTTATATAAAAAATCTCTTATTTATGACTGATTTCTCAAAGTATAGTAACAGTTAAGTTGCCAGCCATGAAGGCATTCATACAGTCATAAAAACCCACCCTCTGTAGAGGAAGACTGGTCTAGATGGGTGGCGTAGGGGATGAAGGTACTCTTCCTGTTTCAGCAACAATATTGTAGTGGGAATTTTAGAAATAAACAACCATGACAATAATACTCATTTTCGAGTAGTTTTTGCAATTTTATATTGTTTGCACGAGTTTTACCTTCTTTGAGCCCCTCATAACTATCTGAGTGAATGTGTTTGGTGTTATAATGTACTAAATTCTAGGAGGCGTATGCAGGAGACCAATTTGATTGAGGTCCCATTGTTAGTAAGTGGGAGAGTTTTGTTTATTACATGAATCTTCTGATCCCCAATCTTATGCATTGGTAGCACGTGCAATGAAGTTTCTTCACTGTTTTGTTTGGGGTGTGCATGTTTGTGCAATGATATAAAATAGCTTGGTTTATCATAGGCACTTGTGAACATGCTCATATTTAACAGGACTTTCCAAAAATACAAAGTGTTACCAGACTTTTCACTAAAACTGTGGAAGTCCCTAATGGAGTCTGTGGCCATCAATTTTGCTTTATTTTAGATATTAATAAAAGCATAATCACACAACTATTTCTATTAAAAATATCAACATTTTTTCAGTTTTAATTTATGAATGATAGTATTTGGGGTTCATGTCTACTTTTATTCTAAGCTTCAAATTCCCCTTGCAGTTCTTGATTTTTTATTTTACTTCCAGCTAGAGGTGGTGGCTGATAACTATTAGTTAAAATTAAATTATCATTAGGATAAGAGTTTAAATTATCTGCTAATAATGAGATTTTTTTCTTAAGTTATAGGTATGAATGTGATTTTTTTGTAATATAAAGGTTGGCTTTTATCCTAATTTCTAGCAGCTAAAATATTCTAACTAGTTACAAAAACTATTTAAATGGTAGTAGTTTTTTAATATATGTAGCTATGATAGGAAGAAAACCTGGACTTGGAATGCAGGCCTGAATTTGAATTCTGGCTCTCTCTCTCTTACAAGCTGTGTAGCTTGGGTAAATTATTTATCATCTCTGAGCCTTGGTTTCTTCAACCATAAAATGGGGAAATGCTCGACCTCACAAGGATGTTGTGTGAATATTAATGTCATAATAAATCTTTAATACCGTGAATATATTTAAGGACAGTCCTGTTACAGGGCACACTTTCTTCACTACTCTGTCTTTTCCAATCAATGATTTTGTAATCGTCTACTGCTCTGGTATTAAGCTGTTTGAGTGGTTTTGATTTTGGTCTAAATTTAACTGAGGAAAAAGGTGATTTGTTTTACCGAAGAAATGAACATTTCCTGACTTTCTGAATTATATAATTTTCATTTTCTTGTTATAAATGTGAGCAGAGAGCATGCAAATACTGCTTTCACAAGACTAACGAGAAGTGAAACAAGATGAAATGAAATTATCTCTAAAAAGAATTTTCTAATAATCTCTAGTGTTTTTGTAAGTGGGGGTAAGGACTCTGCAGAAAAGCCTCTTTGGAACAAGCGGCGCAAATGAACCTGGCGGCACGTCTTTGTCACCACAGAAAATTGGCTCTGAAAAGACTACTCTGTGTTGGTTTTACCTGCATGTTTTCAGTTGTCACTAGCCTACTCAGGGGACCGAGGAAGAAAGGCTTTCTCCAGGACCAGTATGTCTACAGGGGTCTGAGAGTAGGGATCTGCCAACACAAAATTAAAGTAATAAGGAAAGCACATTAACAAAGCCTCTTTTTCTTTTAATAAACATAAAAAAGTGATCCCACCAGACATGACTTTTTCCAAGTGTTACTGCAGTTAGTGCTTTTTAAAATTCTCAAAATATAAGATATGAGAGAAAAGAAAATGTGACATTTCACTTTTTGTATGTTCTTCCTCTGAGTGGTCGCATATGCTAATTATACATATAACTTATTCTGTTTACTTTTTCTTATATGTTATAATTTAAGTTAGTAAAGGAGTCAGTGTATTACACATAGGGTCGCATCATTAATTACGCATTTTGTTATAACTTTTGGGTGAATTTAATGCAAGATAGACCAGATGCTGGTAAAGTATTTTGTAAAACTGCACCATTATACATATATAGGAATTTTTTTTTTTAAGGCAACTACCTCTTTCTTCTCTAATGCAGTTCAATCTCTGGCCAATTATTTTGGTTTCTTATTTTAATTATTTACAAAATAATTTTGTAGAAAAAATTACAAACTCTACATTCTAAATGTAGTATCCTGATAAAGGAAGCTGATGCACTAACATTAAGAGAGTGAAAAAAATATAAAATATATGTAATTTTTAAAAGGAAACAGCAATGGTTTACATTTTTTTCTCTTGCATTCAGCAGCATTAATTCTTATAATGAAGGTTGGCAGGGCACCCACCAGACAGCAGTCGTAAAATGATGGATCAATCAAGAGATTCTGTACTAGTTTCACTTTCCAGTCCTTACAAACTCAGTGGCTTGTGTGTCTTGTGCTTGAAGATGGTAATAATGACATGTAGAAAACATTCCCTATTGTGTAGGGAGCTTACCAGCAAGATAGGTAAACACACCATTAATCACACTATTATTTAAGCGCATGCAGAGTCATTACTGAATCATTGCTGCTAATGAAGAAGAGAAATAAAGTAGGTAATACAACGTGGCAGCTAGAATAATTTATATTCGAGTCAAAATGACTTTTTGTACTTACATTTGAATATAATTGTGTCTGATATTCTGGGACTCCTAACTGAGCGCCCAGCGGGCAGGAGAGTTGCGGCAGGTGCACTTGCTACTTGTTTCCTGGTAGAAGCAAAGGAAGTCCACGTGTTTGTTCCTATACAAACTGCTTGGCAGCTGAGGCTCAGCTACCTACACCAGTGCCTGGTACAGTTCTGTTTGTTTGCTACTGCATAGGCCTGCACTGATGGAGAGAGAGAAGCAAGAGAGAAAGAAAGAACATTTCACCTGCTTTGTACTTGTGAGTCTGTAAACCGTGAGTGGATAAGTAAAAGATAATGACTTGTAACTGGAAAACATTTTAATAAGATTTTAAAAAGTCACAAGAAATCAGTTTACTAATTTCTCCAGCCAGTTCACTAATGCAGCCAGTTCACTAATACAGCTACTTCATGAAAAACAGACCTTGTTATTTTATCAACTGGAACCCATGTGCCAAGGCATAACCTGTTTCAACAGTGCCTGCCATTTAATAGAATTAAAGATATATTTTTGCATTTCTTCCAACTGTTGTTTCCTTCTTTTAGCCTAATTATTAGGTTACATATATTTCTTTTAAAAATTATTTATTTTAATTAGTTTCAAGTATACAGTACATTAGTTAGACGTTTATATAGTTTATAAAACAATCCCCCTCACTGCTCCTTCTCTCCTCTGGTTTTCCACTTAGTCAATGTATTAATGCTATCTGCATTCTCTATACCTTGATCCTCATCCCCGTGACCATCCATCAGCTACTAATTTGTACTTCTTTAACCCTTGATTCCATTCTTTCAGCCCCACAACCCTCTAATCCCCAACCCCTCCACCCATCATCATATTGTCCACTCTTTAAAGAGGGGATAGGAGCAAGTTTGGGAAATACTGCAGGTACCTAATGAGACAGTAAATGTTTCAGGATCAGTGTGGTGTTGGAAATAGCTTTGCAGTAAAGATTCAGATGTCTTGCCATCTCATTGTAGTCAGTGGATGGTGTGAGTACTGAGAACATTTTATTATGGAGAGAACGAGACATGGGACAGAGGAGAAAATGTGTATATATATATATATATATATATATATATACACATATGTATATATATGTATATATACATATGTATATATATATATATATATATCATATTGGCATCTTTTGTTTTTAAAAAAAATTTTTAATTTTTTTTTCTAAAAACACCTGGTTACAGAATGTTTTGTTTCAAAACCATCATTGCCTCATTATAAATGTATTGTTAGGAGGATCTCAAGCTCTTCCAGACATGGATAAAGATCATTTATTACTAGATAAAGTTAATAACTGAATGAGGGGTAACAGTGGTAAAAATTATATATTACTTTAAAAGTTACTTTAAAAAGACACGTGCAGACTGGTATGACTCAAAGAGAATTATAAGACCTTTATTTAATAAATACCAACTGTCTTAGTCTGAGATACTATAACAAAACACCATCAACTAGATAGCTTATAAGAAACAGAAATTAATTTCTCACTCTTCTGAACTCTGGACGTCTGAGATCAGAGTGCCAGCATGGTTGGTCAAGGGCTCTCTCCCAAGTTGAAGACTGCTGGTTGCATTGATCCCATTCGTGGCCTATTTTGGCTATAATTCTAAGTCAGGTAAACTCAAGATGTGCATGTTCATCTTGACTTGTTTCATCTTTGTGTATTCCCGAAACCAAGTAATTTTCTTACACATTTAGGTACACATAAAATATATATTGAGCTGAAATCATTAGCATTTTATGCTACTTAAGGTAACTAAATATTATTTACCACAAAGACATATAGAGAGCAGACTGATCAGAGGATGGTGAAATGGCTGTTCTTACTGTGTCACAAATCTTTTTTCTTTCTTTTTCAACATTCTGCATAGTAAATACAACTTAGATGACTGATTCTTGGCATCAGTTATGAGCCTTTTAGTTACACGTAAAAATATAATTCTAAAAGCTCATGCAAATATGGTAAACTGTTGGTCTTGTAAGGAAAAGTCTACAGGTAATGGATTCAGGCATAGTTGGATCTAGCTGCTAAAACAAAATTGTCAGAGATTTATCCTCTCTACTGGAATCTGCTTTCATTTCTTTTGGATTTATTTTAGTTGCCTTATTTTCTCATGGTGACAAGTTGAGTATCAGGAACTTCAGGTTTATATGCTATGATAAGAAAACCCAGCAATGAGAGTACCAATTTAAAGGAGTTCTACCAAGAGTGTCTAGGCTGTCATTTACCAATTCTGGCTTCTCTGTCTTATATAATAAGCATGGCTTGAGTCATTTTCTGTAGGCTCAGGAAATAGTTTATGCTAATTGGCTGGCCTAGATTACATGTAGAATGTTCAATTTCTCGAGGAAGATGTTAATTTGAAATGATACTAAGAGAAGTTGGAGAAATGGTTGTTGGACAGACAAAATGGCAGATGTCTTGTAAAGAGTAAGTATTTAATAATTTTTATTTAATTAAAGTTTTGAGATCTCTTAAGAATCTTTACAGGCAGAAGACCAAAGTGACATTCAAACCTATAGATAGTCACTTTGGAAAATTTAGCCATAAATAAGTTTGTGTCTGTTTCAGGGTAATGAGTATTTTCTAATATGAAAGAAAAAATTTTTTATAGAAATTCAAGGGCAATGAGGTTTTATTCCTGTGTAATCAACACTTCCTTCATGGTTTTCTTTACTGAAATGGTGCTTTTTCGATGACCCCTTTTTTGACTCCCATAAAAGAAATGGTACTTTTACGGCCCTCCCTGACAATCCCAGCATTTTCTATTCTCTTTCCCTTACTTTATTTTTCTACATCTTTTCATTACCATTTGGCATATCATATATTTACTCGTTATTCATTCTTCATATTTATTTGTTATCTGTCTTCCATCATTAAAATATATAAGTTCCATGAGAAGCTTATTCATTTCTCACTGTTCATCTAGGTGACTGGTATGTATTAGATGAATGATAAATATTTGTTGAGTAAATGAATGAATGAATAAATGAATAAAAGAACAAGCTACTTAAGTGGCCTAATAAGATTTCCAGAAGCCCAAGGAAATTCAACTCTGTAGGTCAATTTAATAAAGGATACTTATGTCATTGATTAAGATACTTTTTAAAATGGTGGCACATAAAACAAAATTTAAATTCATATATTTTTAAAATGTAGAAAAAATAAATATAAAACATGTCTGTTTTCTTTAATTTTTCAAATTATATTTATTAGCATAAATCTAAATTGCTAATTTTTGATCAGGTCAAAAGTCATTACTGATTTTTTTTCACTATAAATTATATCTGCACCTTGCCTTCAATTAATTACAGTTTTAATTAATATTTACTAAGTTTATTTAGAATTAATGGTAATGTAATAGTTACTCAGTAATAAATACAAAAAGAAATAAGAATAATTTTATTGTGTCCACAGACATGCAGAGAACATATAAGGTACAACTGGGATTATATGATTATTTCTTACCAAGTAAGTCCAAGTGCCTATCTGAATTATCAACAATACATTGCAGTTAAAATGATTTTTACTAACCAGTATATATACACCCTGCACTGTTAAGCACTTTTCAGAGAGTGAAAATGATTTGTATGTATGGATAGAAAAATAACAAACATTAATGCGTTGTAGTTAAATTTAATGTACTTAATGTTTTATACTTCTTTTTAGTCTGGGTGATAGGGAATTAAGAACATAAACACCTTTAAAGAACCACCAGCTCAAATCCCTTTTCTTCTAATGTTCTCCTAGCATACTTTAATTTTCTTTTCTGTCATCTAGAATTTTCTACTACTCAAGACCTACTTCTCTTTAGGCAATATAATCTAGTGTGTGTTTGGAATATCTTTTGTATTTCTGTAATAAACTGTCACTTATCTTATTTTCCAGAAGTATAAGTAAATAATTTTTATCTAATGGGGAAGCAAAAAAAAATATAACATATATGAAAAAAAATGCCAGGTGTATGAAACTAGTGTTACATTTAAGATATACTTTTCTTTATCCTACATATTCTCTAAAGCTGCCCCAATGTCAGACCACAAATAAATTGATCTTCCAAACACAAACTTGTAATTATTATACCCTCTACACAAAAATTTAGTGATTCTCATTGTTATATATAGGTCAATGGCCAGCATCCTTTATAAAATGTTTTATCCTTCCACTTATCTCCTATTACATAAAACGTTAGAGTCAAAGCACTCTTAAAAATTATGCCTTGTTCCTGCTATATTGCTAGAGTAAAGTATTTTCTCATTCTTATGTTCTTATATAAAGACTTAACAAAGGTCCATCTCAAGTTCCACTTCCTCATAAAGCCTTATAATATTAACAAATCACCATGCTTCTTCCATTTTTTGGCACGATTCTTTATCTTTGTCTTTTTCACATACATTGACAGTTTTACTAACTTGCTGAATCCTGACTAAATTGTGTAACTTTCTGGATTCTTAATATTTAGCTAATAATGAGGAAAACTCAATAAATTTTACTATGCTAATGATAGTAATGATTATAATAAGAATTATGGCTTGGAATATATATTAGCTTAGAATGGAAAGGGATCATGCAGTCAGAGGAAATACAATGAAAAAAACTGAATAATATAGTTCTCTGGTGAGAAATTTTATTTAAAAAATAATTATTATTTAAAATTTTAATATATATTTTATATTAAGACATTTTATCACAGTATTTATTATACTTACACATTAAAGTTGCTAATGTAGGGAATTAATTAAAGTGATATGTAACGCATATGCCATATATTTCATAGTCCAACATGTTTTTAATACAAAATTTTCATGATATTCTTATCATTAATATTTTTTTACAATTTTGTCTTTATGATTATTGTGCTTAAAAAATCATAAGATATAATTAATTGCATGTATGCCACTGATATCTGTGTTAAAGAGTATAAAGAAATTAATATATCTTTGGATTTTTCTGAGCATTCATAGTGTGGGATGGCCCAATTCTTTTGTGCTAAATTTTTTAGAATTATTCAACTCCACTGAGGTAGACTCTATTTCTCTTTCTCCTCTAATCGAACCCCCAGGGCCACTGCTATATGAGCATGTTATCCTGCTAAATTAAGAAGCCCATCCTTGTTGTTTTCTGTGTACCTTATTTAGGCCATCAGCAGACAAAATGGAAATTGTATTTTATAACCCACAGTGTGGTCCACAGGGGAAATGAGGAGTTGATAAGTATATATCCAGTACACTTACTCTAAGTGATAATTAAAACTGGTGCACAGAAACACAGAAGGAAACTTGGAATAAAATCGTCGATCTAAAAATTGTCAATTTAAAAATCTCGCCTAATTTTTCTGCAAATAACAGTTCTCAAGAATCTTATCAAAGACCCACCTCTGCCCTTCTGGGTTCAATTTAGAGGAGGAAAAAGAAGTAAAAAGAAAGCTTATTTGTACTTTAGGAAAGCCTGTTGGGGCCACTGTCGTGAAGATTATGTTTGCATTTCCATTACTTTCTTGGATAAAATATATCATACAAGATCAAAGACATGAATGGTTTTATACTTATATTAGTTACATAATCAATTAACTTATAAAATTCAGATGGAAAATAGTGTCCTCTTACATTAAAGAAAACCTTGATGTATTTCCTATTTTAAATGCTTATTACTCAATTACAATTTAACCTATTTCCTCTAGAAGCTAGGCTTTTATGTATGGTTGCATTTGTCTTTCTGGTTTCCACACCTTAAAATTCTACTTTAAGAAATAAAATTTCATAATTATTAAAATGAGAAAATAAAGAGAACATGTGTTGACCAATTTAATGCCATACATGTTTATTTTCTAACTTGAGATTCAGTTTTCTCTCAACTACTGTCAACAAATACTGTAAAAAGTAAGCTTTGTCCCACCATCCCATCCAAAAACACTTTTAAGCCATGTTTGTACTACTGAAATCACCTAAAGTAGTTAAAATCAAGAAATAAATTAAATATGTAGTACGGGGTTCAAATCCTGATTTATCATTTCCTGAGTGGCCCAAGGCAGAGTACTTAAATTTCCTAATTGTTAATGTCTTCATTTACAAAATGAGAATAAAAATAGTATAAACCCAGGACATTTTAGGGAAATTTAAATGCAAAAACAGAGCTTGGCACAAGCTCTTGTCACAGAGTAAGTGCCTAATAAATGGCAGTTTTTAACATAATTAAATATTAGATATCTAAAGAACTAGCAGAGCAATAATATATAGCTATCAAATAAAGGCATACTCAAAATCAAAGTTATAAAATGAATTAAATAAAATGTAATAAAATGATTTCTTTCCCGTGTCTATATGTAAGAACTTGGTTGAATGTTACTATCCTACTGGATATATGATGTAAAACATCTTTAGAAATTATTTTCTGAGATTTTTTTCCCCACTCTTGTACAGGTTGACACATTAAAACTAGATACACCATGACCATGATATAAATTGAAAGACCATATATTTATTATGGTAGACAATGCCTCAATACACTATGTGCTGAGACAAAATAGAGACAGAGACAGACAGACAGACAGAGAGAGAGAGGGAGAGAGAGAGAGAGAAAGGGATTGAAGTATTACCCCAGAGATGAAGTGTTTAAGAAGAACTGAAGATGAAATCTTTGCGTTTACAATTACCTGGACAATCCAGCCCAGCAGCAGCATCCTAATATACAGGAAGCTTCAAAACTACCAACATAACTGCCTGTGGTGTCTACCACAGAGCCACATGCTGCTACTATAAATATATTCTACCACATTGAAAAGCGGGGAGATAAAGAAGCAGTTAAGACTGGCAGAACAGTTTTGTGCAACTGCATGATTTGTTATTTTCAAGAGATATTTCCCTTGTAAACCAACAAAAACATTTTTACAATGACCCCAACAGATTATTTATTATAGCATTGATCCCATGTTCACAAAGCCATTTTCCTTTTCCAGTCTCTAATAAGCATCAACATGTTTTGAATCACACTTTCAATTAAAAGTATTTTATCAGATGCAAAGTATCTGTTATTTAGGTTATCTAGAGGTGCTCACACCTGTTCAAAGGACAGACTTTTGACCAGATGTACACATGTAAGAAATCTGTAATAGGTGATATATTAAAAACACTAGCACCATTTGCTGTATATAGTAATCTTACAATAAATCTTTCTATAGAATGAATATCTGTTCCCAAATTTATATTTTGAGATAATTCAGGCTTTCACATATACTGAAAATTTAAAAATGTTAAACATTTACTAGAAATAAAGGATAAGGGATAAGAGATATTGAATACCTACAATGTGCCAAGCAGTGTACAGCAAGTTTTTCCTAACTTGTATTATTTAATTCTTATCAGAACACTATTAGAAATTAGAACACTAAAGTTAAAAGAGTTAAGCTTAAGGTGATTTATAATCATGTATATATCTGTATCTGCCACCTATCTATTTGTCTATTGAGGTTTGAAATCTAGGTGTATTTGATTTTCAACACTTACTGTTCTTTATCCGTGTTGTTTTCAACCTGTGAGGTGTAGCTATTTAAAAGACTATCCCATTTAGTACACATATGGATCTCTCCCAGCAAGCATATTCTGGAAACTAAATAAATAGTTTGTCTCCATGTAATGCCATTTATTGCATATAGGTGTTATGATAAATAAAATGCAAATCTACCTAAAACATTTCTGAGGTATAGTATATTTAGTCAATATTTCTGTTTCATTCAAAATGTAGTAGAACTACTAAAATGGGAGTTTCATAAAATTTTTGACATTTAAAGTGAATATTTCAAAATAAGGGAACCTATTAAACCACATGTCAATAGAGACATACTTTAAAATTTATAACCTCTGTAACTATGAAGTAAACACAAACACTTCCAGTTTTAGAACAGTTAGCCAAAGATGGTCATATTCTGGCATGTGATCTTGCTAAACTTTCCACCAGCTACAGTGTCAGAGTGAGGATTGGAACTGAGCCTAAAAAGAACATTTGTAGCTGTCAATCCAATAGCAGTCTGCACAGGCATCACTAATAGAGAGACACCTTGTCAGGCTTTACAATTATATTAACATGCAGATAATAAGAGAATGTAGCAATGTTACTCAGATGACTACAAAAGCACGATGTTTTACCTACATTGACCTCTATTTCTCTTTCCAGTGCCTTCCAATCTTTACCTTTTTGACCAATTCTAAAACCTGACGTACTGCAAAATGTCATAGTATTTGAGAATCTGGTTTCATGGATGGCATGGCAGTCTGAATTCGGGAGTCGGGTGGGTATGTTCTATGCCGCCATGGTGCTTCTGCAGTAAATGACTATTTTCAAAAGTACATTATTGCAGTAGTATAATAAATAGCATCTTAATGGCCTGAAATAGTTAATAAGCTCTGTATAACTTCTAACTTAGCACTTAGAATAATGACTCAAGGCACTGGGGAGAGGCAGGAACAATAAGTAGTTTTTCTTTTATTTCAGTAATTGTTTTGGATTTTCTCTTTGACCTCTATCATGCTGCTAATGAAGTTAGTGATTTGGGGTCCAGGCAAACATTTTTGTTTGACATACTATTTAGATAATTAAAATGACTTAAATTTGACTTTTTGGACCACTTTTTTTAATATACATTTTTTGGAAGCAAAGCTCTTTTTCCTGTGCGATATGAAAAATGTTTATCAATACCGTCTAGCACCACCTTAGTCTGCTTTTATGGTAAACCTGCCACTAGTTCTAAAATCAGTGGTCAGCTGTTGGCAGACTTTGAAATATTATTTCTACCAATATCTGGTTAGGCATTTTATTGGTTGTTGTTAAAATACATTTGCCCCCAGGCATCTCTTCATCTTTTAAACATTTTATCCTCTTAACTCTGACCACCTATCAAATCAGGGTAGGTTGAGAATTGGAAGTCCCTGGTGAGAATTCTGATTCTTTTGTTTAAATGAACAGAAACTCTGTAGACTTGCTGGCGAGTAGAGGAGACAGATCTCCTTGTACAATTCCCCAAGCTACCGAAATAATAATAAGCACGTTTACAGTAGCTTTAAAAAAAAAAAAAAAAGGTATCTCATAGTTTTTAGGCACCAACCCCACTTAAAACCAGATGTCTGACTTAAAAGACTAGGTCAGATGTGTCAAACAGCCCATCTTTATGTCCACATCTTTGTTAAGATATAGTTCCCAAGGCTTCTATGCATAGACTTGAGGGGTCTTACATTTCATCAGACACAAATGTGCTATGACTGCAGGCCTTCTTCTGCTGTCCTTCCCTTTCAAATCCTCTCCATTTTAAGTGAAATTTACTGCCAAATTATCTAAATTTAAACCTACATTTAATATATTTTTAGAACTGCTTTTATCTGAAAGCATAATTTCCATTTTTTAGTACATCACTTTAAAATACACACGTGAAGGATTCTTTATAGATGTGAATGATTGATAGATAGATAATGAAAGTCTGCTCACTATTTGTTATATGTGTAACACCCATTTCAGATGAGAAGAGTTAAACTTGTGCAACAAATTCAGAAAAAACATTCTTGCTTTAGTCCATGCTTTTTGGGATTTAATTCTAACAAAGGCAAAACTGTCTCACATTTTATAAGAAATGTAGAATTCAGAATATGTATCAATTGCATTTGCAAACAGCACAATCCAGTGACTATTACCAATGGTCATGTGGTTTGCAAAAGTAATTAGCTAATTTTGCTGTGCACACTTTTAGTTAGTCAAGTATTTCTTTTCTATATGAAAATGAACATTGATTCAGTGTGAGAAGCATAAGTCAAGCGTTAAAAGCTCCACTTCACGTAGATAATAATGTCATTTCTTGTCCTCATGATTCAGTTCAAAAGATGTTTGAATTTATTTGAATAACTCTTCAAACTGAAAAAAAAATCTGCTACTCCTTTCAAATTTCTTAATGTTTTCTAAATTTCAAGTCCCTGAATACAGTTCACAAAAATAACCTGTTGATGAAGCAAACTCTTGTTTATTGCTTATTGCAATAACTGATTATTACATTTACAGAATCTTAATAGAACCCTAGAGAGGGGAGGGAAAAGCAAAACATTTATGAGATTTGGGAAATTTTGAGGCAGGGGCTTGATTAAGATTGGGCAAATCCGTGACCTGTCAAAGGTAGACACAGCCAGGCAGGATTTTCAAAGTGAGTTTTGTAGTTTTGATGAACACATTTGAGCTACCTACTGAAACTAGTTCTGTACCTTCAGGACATTTTTTGAAACAAAATGATTTGCAGTTTCACCTCTCCTGAGTAAGAGTTTCCTAAAATAGAAAGGGTGTGTTAATTCAGTCAGTAAGAAGTGGAGCTATACATGGTTTCGGTTATAAGTTGGAAATAGTGACCACACCAGCTAGCTAACAAAGCCATGATATGTATACCTTTCTTTCTTTTATTTTTTTTTTAACTGCAAGGTACAACTACATGCAAAGCCATAGTTTTTAATTTAAGAGTTGGAACAACTATAAATAGTTGATATTTTCCCCAACCATTTGATAGTGTTGTCTCTTTTAAATAATGTATACAACCAAAATAATTTTAAATACAACCATTATCTACATTAAAGAAAAAATCCAATTCTAAACAATGTCAAAAAGACTAGAGATACTGTATCATGGGGGGTTGGGGGGTGGAATCAACATAGCCTGAAGTGTGTGTAATTTTTAAATTATTATAAAACAAAGGAATTCTAATGGACATTATTGTATAGACAGCAAAGAGAAATTTATGTTCCTAATTTTTATTCCCTGCATTATTAGCACATTAGCACAGAGACAATCAGCCCATAACTAATATCTACCTAAGTATTTTTCCACTTTCTACATTTAACCTTTCACTTTCCCACTCAATTTTTACAAAATCCTATGAAATATGCCTGATAGCTATATTATTATCCCCTATTGAATAGATGCCAGAATTGCTTTTCAAAGAGCCTATTGGGTCTGAGAATGCATAAGTAATAAAAGGAGAGCAAAGTCTTGAACCTAGATCTTCTGACTTGAAATTCTTCTTTATTGCTAAAGGGACTTATTAACCACTATTTTTACGGACTTCATTTTCTGTTTTGTTTTTTAAGTAGCACAATTCAGAAAGTTCTGCATAAGGTACTAGTGGAAGTTTCCATTCTGTAATGCTTTTTTGTCAGTAGGCAATTTGAATAGAATCTGAACTAAGTAAAAATGTGAACTAGTTAAGAAAAAAATCACACCCCTCCCTGCCTTTGTATTTTCAGCCCCCTTTCTTATAATCTCCTATTATCATCCCATGTAAAATTTACTCCAGAGGAAACCATCTGAATTTTATTGATAAAATTTTTTAAAGAGCAAGTATGACCATTAAAAGTATGAAGTGCTCACCCCACTGCCTTCCACTAGAGATTTTTGCCTTCCAAGTAATTAGGTAGAGAAATGCTATTTGGTCAACAAGAGCCTATGGGTTTCTTTTTTTTTTTTCCTGTTTGTTTGGGTTTTTTAATTGAAGCTGAGAAGTCACTCATTTTCTAGTATATCTGCAATGAGACATCTATACATGCTGAATTTTTAGAGTAGTGTCTGTTGTTCCATTCTCTCCTTGAAATACTATTTCCTATCTTATCAGACAGAGAAGGACAGTCACATAACCTCTTTCACACTTCCAGATTCTGTGAAGTAGCAGCATAGCACATAACTGTTAAGGGGAAATTTATTCTAATCTCCTCTTCTCTTGACTGCACACCTGGATTTTCATCTGTCTACATGTTTCACTCATTTCTTCAAAAAATTTTTGAGCTCCTACTGAGATCTAGTTCTGTGCCTAGAATTCTGTTGTGAACAAAACAGACAATATGCTTTTTCTCATCAAACTTGTATTTTGTGGTTTTCCTAAAAATCAAATGCCCAAGAATGAACCTCAATTTTATCTTCCCTAAACTTAGAAGGAGATTCAGATATATGTGAGTGAGCCTTAAAAACAGAAAGTGTGTAGATCATGGGGTACCATTTAATTAAACAGTATATATTATTAATATTACCTAGCATTCAAGATGTAAAGATGAACATGAAGTGACTTCCTCTGAGTAAAGAACACATATAAAAATATAGTGCAATGTGATAAGCACAATAATTACAGGAAACCTTCTGTGTTCACTCTAGCAAAAGTGAACTTTCCTCCATTCAGAATGTTGACTGTGCTCATTTCCTTCATTTTTTCCTTCAACATTCATCACTATCTAGATAGTCTACATTTTACTTATTTATCTTGTTTGTTTAAATCCTTGTTAAAGGAAGCCACATTTTACTGTTATATACTTATATACTGTTATATACTGTCACATTTTACTGTTATATACTTAGTCCCTAGAACAAAGCCTGATGTAAATATGTACTCAGAAATAATTTCTTCCAAAACATGTAAGAATTGTCATATTAGTGAATTTAGTCTTTATTCCATAGACACTGTCAGATCTTAAGAATTTTTACATCATAACTATGTAGTGGGGTTCAGGACAGAAGGGTACCTGAGATTCAGGCAGCAGCGGCCATTAAGAGCTAAAAATAATGAGAGCAGTTTAAGCATAGTTCCAGCTCTTAGATGATTTTTGACTCTGGAAAAACACTCTCTGTATCAACTTATAATGATCATAATAATCATACTTTGCATGTAAACACAGAGGTTTAGTTCAGAACACTCAAGTCATAGAAGAGTTAATTCCACTGAATAAAGCGTTAATGTATTTTTCAGAAGTGCCTGAGAACTCCAGGGAGCAGTTCAAACACTGGGAGATTCTGGCTCAGTACGTAACAGAATTTGGGTTAAGAGAACTATATAAGGCTTGAAAAAACAGAATCATAGAAATTAGAAATGAAAGGGACTATTAGATCATATTGTCCATCTCCTGCCAAGGCAAATTGTTGCTGAAGGTATATTATAGCTTTATTCTTTGCAGTAGATTTTTACAGACTTCCCAGGAGAGATTTCTCATCTGTCCAGAATGGGGTGATTTTTTTCTCAGCATCTCACCACTAGAAAGCACGGATTTTTACTGACGATGCTATTTTGGGGAACACATTGATGTCCAGCATCAATTTCCATTAGCTTTTTGTATCAGTAGATACAAAATCTAGCTGTTGTAAAGAGAAGTTTATGGGATTTCTTTCTACTTTATCATATTTTTTATAAGATGCAATATATTTAATTTGATATGCCAGATATTTTAGAAGCTATTAATAAACATGAAGAATTATTAAAAAACTGAAAAAATTTAAAACTCCTTAGATGATTAATTTAATTATTTATTTAGTTGGCTTGTGTGTATAAAATACCAAACAACCACTAGTCTAAGCAGTTTATTAAAATGTATTAATAGTTTTTACTTAATTAATCTAATGGATGCTCATGCCACTCCTCTATGATGTAAGACAGGAATTCTCTATTTTATATAATAATCAACAAGATCCTGGAAAGGTTAAGGGTATGAGTGTGAGACCTCTAACTCAGGGTACCTGACTCTTCTTTCAGTGCTCTGCCTAATCCACTGCTTTGGGTGAAAAAGAGCCTATGAAACTACAATGTTGGAAAATGTATTATGGTCACTTATCATAATCGCTTTTAATGATTTTTTAATTTGAGCGGTTGAACTCTTATCAGAAAATCAATTTTATATCCTTTTCAACATAAAACATTATTACTTTCAAATCTAGTTTTTAAAAAAAGACATATCTACATTCTGCTCCCAGAGTTCTACGACTAAATCTAAAAATAGCAGAATGGTAAATAAAAGCTTGTCTTGTCACTCATCAGCTATATTTATGTATGGTAAAGTAAATGTAAGTCTCAATTTTTTTTAATCTGGCTGTCTTTGCCATATAACTTAATTATAAAATCTGTATCTGGCTCTCCAAATGATAATTTAGATATTTTAACAATTTGTACGATATCGGCTCTTTTAACTTTTGAATTGTTTTTATTATAGGCTATGGAATATGGCTAGTCTATATCTACCGCTTTATTTCAGGAAAAAAATGATGATGATTCAAAGAGTTAAAAATTCAAACATCTACAAGTTACAAAATAATTGAAATGAGGCATATGGGCTTGGGGGCAGACTGTAAAGCTGATAGCTCAACTAAAGCTTGCAGATTTACTAGTACATATACAAACTACTATGGGCCAGGCATTCTACTCTTTAGTTTACAGATATTAATTTATTCAGTCTCCTCAACAGCCTGAATAAGGAGGTGCAATTATCATTCCCACTTTAAGGTCAAGGAAACTGAAGTATAGAGAAGGTAAGTAACCTGGCTGCGGAGCACAACTAAGGAGTAAAAATAGGAAGTAAACCCAGAGCCCATGTTCTTCACAACTTTACTATAGGGCTTCTGCTCACCTCCCCAACCACAGGGACATGGAAACTGTTTGGTCACTTCCGTTTTGTTGTTGTTGTTGTTGCTATTTCAAAAAGAAGCCATAAACTCAGATTTTTATTTTAACTGAGGTATCAGGTATATAATAAAATGGTTTGATATTTTTCTATATTGTGAAATGATCATTACAATAAATCTAGTTAAGGTCCATCGTCATACATAATTATGGAAGTTAATCTTCTGGTAGTGAGAACTGTTAAGATTCATTCTCTTAGAAACTTCCAGTATGCAAGTTTTATATAAAATTTCTCAATATTTAAATGTCAGCAACTAATAAAAAATATTTAAAAATACAATATAGGTCTAACAGAAAACATCGATAGCTCTATCTAGCAATAAGCCTTTAATTTCTGACCTCTGTTTGATGCCTAAAAAGCACATGATGAAGACTGGCAGATTTTCTGGAAATTTCCCAAACAGCAAATTTTCATTTGTCGCTTCTCAGGGCACTCCCAGTGCCCCAACACGCATTAGAATCCATCTTTTGTCAATGAGCACAGGCTAGAGAGATGCTTGCTGGTCAAAGAGATTTGTAAAAAGCAAGCGGAGGATGTCTCTGGGAACCTTCTAGAAGCATCCAGGATGAGAAAATAGAAGAAAGTTCGGACATGAGTAGATACAGTGGCATGCTTCCATCCAGAACTACTGTGGAGATTCCATTTGAAAGCAGGGCACACACTGGTGTGATAGTGAAAGCCTCTTTACTTCCAAGCAGCTGAAATCATTTTCTGGAAATTATCCCAGATATGAAGCAGACACTTGGAAATCAAGGCCAAGACCAAAATACATATCCTATTCCACTCTCACAGTCAGTTAATAAGGCTGTGATTTGAACAAGTGCGATCCTAGCTGGTTAGGACCTTTTCTTAGCAGTGCTCCTTAAAAAAAAAAAAAAAAAAAAAAAAAAAAAAAAAAAAAAAAAAAAAAAAAAAAAAAAAAAAAAAAAAAAAAAAAAAAAAAGAATCTAATAAGCCATAACTTTAAATTTCAAAATTATTGACCTAAATCTTAAATGGAATCACTTACTAAGAAACAGTGCTTTAATGATCTAAGATTCTCACAGATGTTAAAAATAAAAAATGCATGGTAAAACAACAACAAAAATATTACCTCTAATATTATTTAACATGTATTTATTTATTATTTATTCAATTCTAGGGTCAATGAATTCATTGACTTGCACCAGTCATTTAATCTTCGCAGTTGTGCTAAGACAGATAGGAATTGCCCGAATTTATAGAATTACAGAGAGGAAGAACTAGGATTTAAATCTAGGCCTCTGACACTAGATTCCACTAACTTAACTAACTACTCATTATGCCAAGGTACTTCACACAAGTAGTGTTTCCTTTAATAAAAGAGTAACAAACTGCACATGGACTTGAGCCTGAAAGAGACTTACAATGTACATTTATTGTTTTTAACTAAGAATCAATTTAATATTTTTTCTTTGCATTAGAAAATGCAAAGTAAATGCAATAGGAAGAAATTTTATATTTTATTTAAGGCAATAATAGTTATTATTCTATAATGATCTGAAAAAGAAGAGTGAATTTTAATATAATTCTCAGAGTTAAAAAAAAACGTTTCACTTTTTTTGGATTACAGTATAGTCAGGTAATAAGACAATTTTATTTTTCTTTTTAGAGATAGTGAGAATGGCAAATCTTACACAGTTTTTCAAGAGTAGGAATATTTTGTAGCATTTTTTAAGTCACAGTTATGTAATATCATTTAAATTTCACTATGATAAATTGGTTTAATTTATTTATGAATTAATCATTTATTTACTCTTTGCTTTCTTAGCAAGGTATAGTTTTGAATTTCATTTGCTGAGTTAACTGCATTGTGTCAGCAGAGATTAGTAGGATGCTCATTGAGTGAAATGAGTCAGTGGACCACATTGCATTTAAGATTGTTAATGCTCAAGATCTAGGATCACAAAATTTTGATACATTCTATTTTCCAAATAAACATATGCTTTACAGCATGATGTTGGTCACATGGAAAAGAAAAAAGCAAAACTTTTTTTTCAATTAAATTTTACTGTATAATCTGTTCCCCCTACCATACCAAAAGTATTTTGACAGCCTAGACTATGTCTTCTTTATCTCTCTATTCTTGTTCCCAACTCCTGCCACAGTGCCTCATATTGTAATGTTTGATATCTAATAAATGGATGAGAGATGCAAAAAATGAATGGAGTTAGAAAGAAAGTGTGTTAGAGAGAGGGAGGGAGGGAGGGGGAGAGAGAGAGAGAGAGAGAGAGAGAGAGAGAGACTGAGACTCTGTGCTTTCACTACTAGTCTAGATAGTAACATAGTGATGGACACATCATAATCAAGGCCACCCCTACCTACAAACACTTCTTGTATTTTTTCTCAAGGGTGTCCTTCCTGTCTTCTCCATGCCCCTCTGTGCTTTTTTTTTTTTTTAATGCTCTCATCCTTTTTCAAGAATCTACTCTCAAGAAAATAACCAGTGTCTCTTATAACGCTCAAGTGTAAACTGCATGCAACATTGTGCTGCCCAGGGATGTTTTATAACTCATTTTTGTCTCCTAATGAAGGAAGTACAGGTGTTGGAGGGGGAAAAGCAATGATAGAGGCTTCCAAGATAGAAACTTGAAACTTATTCTAGGAGAGTCTAGAGGAAGGAAGTGGAGAGGGAGGAACAAGATAGAGATGAGTGGGAAGATAAGGACAAAGAGGGGATTCACATATGGCAAGTTAACTAAGCAAAGTCACCTAGTGAGAAATGATATTAAGCTTGTATTTTCCTACTGAAAAACTTCTCTGGCAGAAACCAAAGCTACTTTCTTCTCCAGACCTTTATCTAAGGTCTGGGTCCTCAAGGCACTTAAACGTCATTTTATGAGAAAGAGAAAGAGAGGGAGTAAAGAGTTTGGGTTAAAAGATCAGGGCAGTCAATATGGTTCTCTACAGCCTTCAGAGGAAAATCTGGTTTACCTTTACACCAGGGCGAACAATAGTCTTTGAGACCTAAGTAGCATGGCAGAATTTGTCATAGTACAACTAGATAGAATTTGAGGAAGAAGAAAAGGAAAAGTACAGGGGGGGAAATGTTACCCATCTGTTCATATATTGTTTTCTTCATTGTATTATTTTTTATAATATGTGGAAAATCAAGAAGAGATTGTCTCCTGATTTTATAGAAAAGAAAAACTGAGGCACCAAGGAATTATAAAAACTACTTCAGAACTTATAGCCAGTTAGTGACAGAGTAGAAATAGGATCTCATTATTAAATATTAAAGAATATTTATCCCAGGACTAGTATCAGCAGAACATACAGGTTATAAGGTCTTAATAATTTGGCAACAAATGATGTAGGTAAAGTGAAAGTGAAAATATGAATGAAAGCCACCCAGAAGATCAGTGAACAGTTGTGTATTTTGAAAGTATGATGATTAATACTGTAAAGATGATAAGAAATTGATTCCCTCAACCAAAACTTCACAATGTTATTTTCATAGTTAATATTCACTATACAATTTTGTCAGTTAAAAAAAATTGTTTCATTAACAGATATTAAAGATGTTTGGTTTAATATCTGATATATAAAGCCTTTATATATCAATGTACTTTATAACCCAATAAATAATAAAATGTGGGATTTGGTATCAAAAGACCTCTTTTTACATTCTAGTTCCCTATATATATGACCTTGGGCAAATGTTTTTATTAGCAAATGACAGTTTTAAAAAGATACTCACACGGTTGTTTGTGGGTATTAAAAGAAATAATATGAAACTTGTGAGCAGGATCACTACATATTAAGATATGCAAACAGAAAATAGTGGGATCATTTTATGCTAGTCTATTAGAGTAGTTGTGGGGCAAGAAAGGCATAATTAACTTTCCATTTGCACATTAGTTATCTTTGCTATATTTTAGTTTTGTATGGAATATATATTCCTGTTGCAATCAGAAAATTAAGTGCATTTAAAATGAGATTGTCAGTAATGACACAAATGGACATGAGGAGCCAGCAGTGGCATGCAGTGAAAAGCATACAGCCTGACTCTGTGTTGTTCCAGTCCAAAGTGCATAATTGGAAAATAATCCTGAGAAAATCATTAGAAAAATTTAAACTGATGGGCATTCTGCAAAATGTCTGGCTTATAACCTTCAAAAATTTTAAAGTCATGAAAGTTGAGGAAAGGCTGAGGAACTGTTTCAGATCGGAAGAGATGAAGCAGACATGACAAGTGAGAATAATACTTGATCCTAGATTTGGGTCTTTTGCCTCAGTGGGCATCATTGGGAAAATGAGTGAAACTTGAGCAAGTTCTCTTGGTGTACTTGAACATTTTTTTACTTGTACAATTTTTTTGGTACTTATTCAACTCTTCTAGAAATTTAAAATTTTTTAAAAGAAACTATTTTTTTGAAAATGAGAATATGCTTGTAAAATATCTCACATAGTGACTGACATGTAGTAGTAGGTGTTCAAGTAGGTGTCACTTCTCTTTCATTCCTGCAATACAGCAGACAACACTTTCAGTTAGATATAACTTACTGAATGTGAATTCTGTTATTTTAATGTTTTTTTAATAAAATGAAAAAGAGAGTAGCATGAAGACATTAAGAGCCTTATTAGATCATAAATTCCTCAACTTGAAGGAAATGGACCTCTTCATTTTTGTTTTATCTTCTGGGAATAATTTGGGATCTTGTATAAAACAGACATCCAATAAGGACTTATTGAATACATAAACCATTTGTAATTTCTTACTTCAAAAGTTAAATAGAAGTAAAATATTTTATCCTCTTTTGCCATTGGACAAGACATTTGATGGTTCACAAATAAGCTTCAGATTTCATTTTCATAGAAAACTGATTCCAAGGGTTAAAATATTTATATTTAAATATAAAACTTAACTTGAAGCTTTTCTTAAGAAAAATGAAAAAGGAAAAGCAATTGTAATTACTTTGTTTCTGGTTTGGCGAATAGCAAATTGAATAGCACCCAAATACTTTCTTGTATAGACAAATCTATTTTCTATTAACCGTCAAAATATTTTTGAGCTAATGTCTAAATTTAAATGAAAATACATACCTCACAACCAAAGCCATTTCAGAAAAGGCTTAGGTTTTTCTGTGCAGTCTCTTATGATTCAGCTGTTCCAAGAGAATGAAGTCAATTTCATTACTTGTATATTTTATCATCTGATTTCAGAGATGTTCTGCTTTGATTACTTATAAGATAACACAGTTCTAGGATGCTGACACTGACTGACATACGGGTGTAAATCCTCAGATGAGAATGTAAGCTGATCAGATAAAAAGGCCTGGGCTCTACTAGAAAGTACTAGTAATTTCCCAGCTGAAAGTGAGACTTGCAGAAGTTTCCTAGATAGGGTAGAGGCAGTTTGCACCCATGCCCTAGCCTTTACTTAGGAGAACACTCTTCCTCTACCTGCAAGGTGGTCCCAAGAAATTTCTCTCAGAAGATATTCCTTAGCCTTTCTGACACTTGCTTTATGATTTCTGATTAAAGCTCAGTGATTCTGTTCATGATCAAGTACATGCTCTGAGAAAAGAATATTGGGATATCTTTTTAAATTCCTAAATCAGTCCCATATGATTAATTAATATGCAAACTTATCTAAATCCTTAAGGATCCTAAGAATCTAAATCACTCTAAAAACCAAAAGTAGCCTTGAACTTTTCCTGCTGTGTCTACTACAGACAGCAAATATTTGTAAACAAAATGAACAAAACAAAGCAATCCAGTCATTCAAATAATGCATTCAGAGATCACAAAGGGGCTTGGTCTAGTTTTCACCAGTGGGATTATAGTCTTAAACCAAAGCTTGTAAAATAGTGTGTTTCTCTGGTTATCAAGACAAAGCAGAACACCTAAGAGCAACTGGGAAAACCATCTAATTCCTCTAGTGGACACGCTTTGTGGAGAAGGAGAAATAAAATGGATCGTAACCCATATATCAATGGAAACTGTAACCAATGATTGTTTGCAGTCTACAGAATCTGGCCAACTGATTTTACAATAAATGCATGCTATAGTTGAAGATCACCAATTCTCAATGACCTAATTATAACTTTATATATAATGTTATATAGTTTTTTTTCTCAGGTCAGTATGATCATCGTGGAGCTTTATAGGAAACCTACAGGCAGTAAAGTTTCAAATACTAGGCCAATAGAATAAGAAAAAGGTGAAATATTTAAGATAAAATAACCTTTTATCTGTGAATTATTTTTCTTCTTTTACATATAGTGAAAGTGTACTTTTGAACCCAATTGTAAAGGACTCTAAACGGTGTTCAGTACACCTCATCAAATAGGAGCTTATCGTTTGGGAAGGCAGAAAGCCATAATGCAAATTTTAAATTAGTATTAGAAAAAGCACCTGCAATGGCTTTGATTATCCAGTCAGCTATGAATAGAATATTACTTGTTGGCTTTTATCATTGTGTTATTTTGTTACTGTATTAAATTATTCATAATGTATAGTAATAAACCTACAGCCTTTGATATCTCAGTGTATCTTTTTGTCTTCTGAAGACTGTGGTGTTTGAAGCAACTATTGATAAAAGAGAATGGAACAAATGGTCAGTTCACACCTCAGCAAACCTCCTAACTGGAGCCTAATAGCAATTCATTATGTATCTTTAAAAATGCAATTACGGTTCCCAAAACTTTTCAAAGAAATACTTTACTAGAGTGAGACAAACCATGACTTGGCTGAGATTGTGTCTAACCTCATGAATAATAACACATAAACATGCATAGTGCACACTTGAGCTAACCACCTAGTTGTCGTTCTCAGTAGTGGAAAAGCACAGAATACAACATACTGAGAAAAGTAATTTGACACCTGTGTCACATTAGTTGCCTTTAACGGTTCTGCTCCCTTTTTTTGCATGAAGCAATCAGTAATAGGATAGCTCTTCTTAAGGCTGACCACGAATCTAACAGGCAGCCACAAACAGCTAAATAGCACCTGCTTCCACAAATGGCCCTGGCAAGTGTAAAGCACGAGGCAATTTTTGTGCAGTTGTTTTATGGAAGGGATTACTGATCATGAAATGTTCATTCTCTCCATAATTATGCATTGAAAGAGGTCAATGTATTCAAATAAGAGGACCAGTATTCAGATAAAAGGGCATTCCAGGCAGTTCATTGATATAGGAAGGTGATAGTGAAGCATGGATGAAGCACCAGGCTGAGAGGGAAAGAAATAGAAATGGGAGTGTGAGACTAATTCATAAAAGGTCTGGGATTCTGTTATAAAGATTTTATACTTTATTGTACAGGCAGTAGAAGCATCAGATCTTCTGCTCAAAATAGTGAGAGCATTGAGTACTAACAGAGAGGAAAGCGTAAACGTCATGCGTTCTCATGTCTGTGGGTTGCCTGCCAAGCATCCTTATTTTGCTCTCCACCGCACCGTTTGCTCCAGCAGTTCTCCCCTGGAATGCTCTCTCCTTTCTTCTGCACTCATTTAACTTAACCAACCCTGATGAACTCAGAATTAACCCCTCTACCATGCTTTCCCTTGACATCCATTCAAGCCTTTATTATGCTTTAATTACCATTTTAAATTGATTTTAGATGTATAATTTTTCACCATCTAGTGTCTTTGAAATTCAGATTCACCTTATAGCTGATTGGGCAGAAGTCGTAGGTCATGGTCTCCATCCGGGTATGTGAGAAATTGGTCAAATAGTTATTTCTTTTATTTCTTCAAATGAGTTATGTGCCTAGTTAACATTACACATGTTAAGGTTAAATGTCATTTAAAGTGCCTTCAAAAGAATACACTATACTTTACAAATGAAACACAAGTTACTGCATATGTGGAAAGCACAGAAGCACAGCAAAGGGCCATGAATTTGGTATAAGTGACACAAGTATTTCAAAGTAACAATAAAATGCTTTACTGGACCCAAGAAAGAAAAATACCCACAAGTACATGGATCCAGGTTGTTTTATTATTGAGATATTTGCAAAAGATTGCTATCACATGCTAAGCCAAGCAGCTGCTGGCAAAAGATGACCAAATCCCTTTTGAGAATGGGCAAAAAAACTTTAAAGCAACGAGAACCTAGTAGAATCCATTCATTCCTGCGTTTGCAAGACTAGCGTTAAGGTATGCTGTTCAATTGAAGTTGTCCGTATGTTGTCTTTTTTCTTCCTAATTGAGATATACAATAATATGTGTACTTAATAATTTTACAATTAATTATAAATTTAATGAGATGTAATATTTTCTTTGCCGCACTTTTAGTACCTTTTATTTCCTTCTTTCACTTTTTTCTCTTGTAGCTTTGTCATGATCAGATTGTGGGCTACCTAAAGGCAGGACGCTTTTCTCATTACTCTTTATGTTACTCTCTGATACTTGCCCAGTACTTTCCATCAATAAGAATTTTCACATGTTAGATAAGGAATCACTGTTTTGTGGCCATCCATTTTGTACAAGGAGAAAGGCAATTAATGGAGGAGAAGGTGAAAAAGTTTCACCAAGGTGCAGCCCACTGAATTTACCTCATTTACATTTGGCAGGTTGTCCAGTAGCAAGAACAGCAACTTTGAGATAGATCTGAGTTCGTATATAGATGCCACCATTGAGGAAATGTTTAAATGTCACAACTAAGCAAATTCACTAACATCCCTAAGCCAAGTTTTCCAACTGTAGATTAGACATAATAGTACTAACATACAGTAATATTGTTTAAGAGGGAAAAAAAAGGTTCAGCAATACATGTGACTAATATTAAACAAGTGCCAGTTTCCTTCTCTCTTTCTTGTCAGTTTGCACAAGAAAAATCAGAGGGGGCTGCTCATTTTTATTAGCACTTTCATTGAAATCACATCTTCTGCAACATGTTCAGAGTTGGCTATTAATAATAATTACCTGCCTATGAAGATTTTTTTTAATAATGATACATTTTTTTCCACCTTGGGGATTATAATTTAAAAATCCAGAATGATGGTTAGGAATCTGTATTTTTAAATAGCTTTCCTCTTAGGATGGAGTATTACTGCTCTAGGAATACTAGATACTACCACCATCCACTCTAATTTAAAGGTTGCATTGACATTTGACATCTGTTTGGGGAACAGAAGAATTGAGAAAAGACTAAGAATGCAGGAAAACCATTGAAGAGGGCCATGTCTACAATACTCTGTGGACTAGTTTATCCAGGATGGAAAATCATGATTTTTAGTGTCTCGGTTTTCCTTCAGAGTCAAATGGTACTTAGTAATATATTTTGAAGTGGTATGCTAAAATGTAGTCTCTAGATTCACACTAAAATTAATGGTTACAACTTAGTCTTTAAATATTTAAGAAAAAATCTGCTCAAATTCTGATCCCGTCCTTCATATAAGTTCTGTCTTCTATAGCCTATTATCTCTTCCAAGCACCATGGGAGCATTATAAGCATTACAGTGGACACAGAAAATCCATAATTCAAATGGACACAGGGATGAAGCTTGATAAAGAAAATGATGCAATAATCATTTGAAGCAGTTTTGTGTTTGATTTCCCAGAATAGTAGTATTAAATACATATTGATACTAAAACACACACATACAGATACACCAATTAACAATGTTTATAGCCATTACTTTTAAAGTCCCTTGACCTAGTAACCATTAATTCCAGAGAGATATGTAACCGAGGAAAAAGAAGAGATGCCATTTATTGAGTGCCTGCTTAGTGCCAGGCAATATGCAAGAAAATTTATATATGTTGTATACAGTCTATACAAGAAATATCAAAGGTATGAATTACTTATATTTTACCAAAGCAAAAAAAAATCAATCTGGAAAAAATTAACTGACTTGACTAAGACGTGACTAGTAAGTAGAATTCATAGGGAAGTCAACTCTAAAAGCTAATAAACTATTGTTATTTATATTAATCCCACACATGAATCTAAACCAACACAAGAAATGAAAATAGATTGAATTCTCTGCAAGCCTAAGGAATTTTAAATCATTAACTCCCAAGACTTTTTTCTCTCCACCAAAAGAAACGTCATTGTCATGCAATATGTACTTACATGATTTTGGCTTAAATATAAACCAAGTGGAAGATTGTATCTCATATGTGCAATCAGAATGCTGGGAAGACCTCAGTGCTCCCCCAAATTCTCCTGTACCCTTCATCGTATAAAAGGAGAATCTCCTGATACTGGAGAGTTTTCCAGCTGAGTTTCACCCATTATCTTAAAGCTTCAATGCCTATTCAAATTCCCTTCCCCATGGGAAGTGTAACACTTTAAACTGTCATCAGCCATTCACTTTTTAGTTTTGACCTGGGGATTACAAAAGAGGAAAGGAGGGCACTGGTGCCTGACTGGGGAGAGAAAATTTCCGAGAATAGAGCTGCTTCCCTGACAACCCTCACCCAAGACATGATGTAGCCTAAAGCTGGCCTTGCACACAGCACTCTACAAGGTGGAATATGTTATAGAATTTCTAATAGACATAATCTTCTTGTCCCAGATTCAGAAACTACCCCCCAAGAAGCCTGAAGCCTCGTCGAATCTGGGCTAAACTGTGTATTGATTTCATTTATATGTTCCACATTTAAGTAATCTTTCCCCCTAAGTCACAGGGAATTGTGCATGTATATACATATATATATTATCCTGGTAGTAGGAATAATCTGTTGTAGAGAAAAATGTAAGTACCTATATCAGAAAAGTATACTTTCCCGCTAATGGTTGGGGCTCAGTGCCTCTTCTGCTTGTTCCCTAACCACTCACAGAATGAAATGGAGTGTTTTTCAGTGGAAAGGAACCACAGGAAGTTCTTTCAGTGGTCAAACTTGAGGAGAGAGAATTAGTGCTGAGGCTTCTTGTGGAGAGAGCTGTAGGAGGCCAATTAGATAATCGCATAATCTCTGGGATATCTTGCCTGTTTTGCTTTACTCTGAAAAAAATAGCAAGCCACCTACAAAATATTTCTGAAAAGAAGGGTTTCAAAGGTTTTTGCAATGGAATTTATGGAGGAAGGAATGAAGGTAATTTGACGTTATCTGGTTAGTTGTTGTAAGATGTCTTATTCTGATAATGAACTTTAACAATAATGTGTAGTGAAAAGACTTTCTGGAAAGTGTGAGTTGATATTTATTTCACCAGTCTGTATCCCGTCTATATGATGCTGAGCATAAATCTTAAAAGATATCATATAGTAATAGTGAAAATATATAAAATTATATTTTAAAAAATTCTAAAAAAAATGGCCTTGCATAAGCAGATGTTCTCATAAAGAAGAAATAAAAATAAGTTGTTTTCTAATATTTTCTCCATATTTTCAATGGCATCATAAGCAACTTGTAAAAGACAGCTGCTTGGTATCCTTATAGAATATTTAGAAACACATATCCAACGACAGGAGAATTCTTAGGTAAACTTTTACATATTTATTAGATATTTTATATCAATAATCAGCCATTGATAATAACAAAGACTATGTAGTAACAAGGAAAGATGTTATTAAAAGAGAAAAAATCAGAATTAAAATCAAATATATGCTTTTTGTCAACTACCAAAACTTTAATGTACACTATAATTTCAACTATCAAACAAAAGAAAACTAATGATATACAGACATGTTAGTATCTGTGTCAGGTTAGGGTGATGTGATTATGGACCTTTTTTTCTTTGTTTTCCAAATTTTAAATAAAATGGTTATATTGTTTTTGGAAGTTAAAAAGAGACATTTTTATACTAAAATATAGAGAACATTAAATAATCTAGATTTATCTTTTGGTCCAATAAAATATATTTGTTAGTGAATTGTTTAAAAATAATTGATCCTACTTTTACTCTAGTTAACGTATATCTTAGCATAGACTAGAGACTGATGAAGGGATCATTTAAAACAGAAAGTTACTAGGTAAACTGAGAATGAAGTACATCTAATTTTTTTTTTTTAAGTGAGACAACCCTTGGTTGACCTCACAGATTGCAAGGACCTTGTTAGCTTACAATCCTTTATTTTTTACAACTACAGCACCTGGTCTTCATAGTTGGTCTCTCATCCAAGTACTAACCAGGCCCAACCTAGCTTAGCTACCAAGATCAGATGGGACCAGGCTTATTCAGAGTGGCATGGCTGTAGACTAGGTACATCTAATTTTGAATGACATTTATTCTATGAGGATTTTAGAAGCTTTTTCTGGCACTTTATATACTGGGAGCAAGCAGTTCATTAAATATTCTAGAAGGTTAAAGGAGAAGTATGAAGAGACTTTTAATGTTTTGTTTTTTATTTTGAATTGCTGCTTATTTTTATTTTACTTATTTTGGCCCTGGATTGTGAAATTAGTTCAGCCTATTCCAAGACAACTATGATGTATGAAAAAAAGAAAACAGAGTTCCAAGAAGTTACAACTGCAATTTCAACATCCTTACAAGGGCTGTCATTGTACTTTCTCTGTTGGTTGACTAAATTCTAGCTCGTTTACATCTGGCCGTGGAACACCTCTTCTCAGAAATCAGTGTGTCAGGTCCTGGGTAAAGCAGCCATACTTGTACCTGACTTATCCTTTTTCTGAGTAAGGGAGGAAACACCAATAGATCATGACATTAATCTAAGTCATCAATTGTTTTCAAAATACAGATGGAATCTTCAGTGTGAATCATTAATGCTAAGATAAAATAATGCATAAAGAGTGAAATTGTTTCCAGTTATTAGGGAATTTAATTGCTACCAAAACCAAGGAGACTTATGGCTTTGATTAAATTTAGTTTTAAATCTCAGCTTTAGAAATCATATATATCCTCCACAGAGATGCAGCCATTCTGCTGGATAAAGAGCAACCTCTGAGACAGCAGAAGGCAGTAGCCGGGATCTGACTAACGACCACACAATCAGGACTGTAGGCAGGCTAAAGAGAGCATCTTGACCTAAGTTATATTTCAGCTCCTGAGCCCTGAGGTGAAAGAGCCCCAGCTGCTTTCCCATGAAACCAGAGGGATACCAGAAAATACCTCAGAACTGTCCTCAAAACCTGAAGAAATGATTTTTTACCCTTATCTCACCTCCGACAAATCAGCTCCCAGCACGACCCCAAACCCGAACCCCTAACCCGTGAGTGACTTGTGATTTTGCCCTAACGTAATCTACAACCCACATACCATCAGAGAGTTGGGGTTTTTTAGCATTAGCTTCCTGTCCTCCTGTATGGCGTTATTCATCAATAAAATAGCCAATATTTCTCCACTGCATTTCCCAGGGTTCAGTGTTTGGCTCTGCTAGCGCTGGGTGGACGAACTCTTTCTATTCAATAACGCTCCTCTGCTTCCTGATAGCTGAGTGACTAATGACTTAATTTCTGAACCTTAGTTTTTATGTCCCTTCTCCACTATGGGTCGATACCAACTATGGCAACATTTTCTCAAAAGCTAAAAATACTTCACACATGTAATTAAAGCGGACTCTGGGTGTGCAGGTCTTTGAAGTGGGTGTGAAAGATGAAAGAGAAAAGTGAGAGGAAGGTGATGCTCAAATAATTAGATGGTGATCTTTCCTTTTCTTTTTAAGATTTGCTAGTTAAACAGTACTATTGATCTTCTCTGTCTTCACATAATGTAATTTTTTTAAAAAATAGTAAAATCAACTTGATTGTATCTATAGTCCAAAGATTAAAAATTAATTAACTGTTCAAGTACAAGAAGTACTAAGTAGAACTATAATAGTCTACCCAAAAATAAGATGATTTCAACATCTGTTCTCTAAGAGCTTATAAACCAATCAAAAACATAAGACAAAGTAGATGAGAAGATAAATAGCAATATAAGACTTTAATAGAAATTAAATATACATATGTATAAAATAGTCTATTTATCATACATTATTCACTATCAAATATTTTATATATATAAATATATATATATATATATTTATATGTTATAAAGAAATATGTAAAGCAGCAGGCAAAGATATAAGGGAAAAAATGGATGTGAAAGCAGAAAGACTGGAAATACAGGAAGCCTAGTATCTTGATTCTCTTTTAGTGGCGGATAAATGCTGGCAGCAACTTTTTCAGCTGGACTTCACAAACTGCTGCTAATTGTAAAACCTTTAGTAGCTTATTACAAAATGACTACCAAGTGCTAGGCACTTTGCTAACCACTGCTGCATAACCACTCACTTATGGCTTATAATGACACTAAGAGATGGGTACTTGTCTTATCTCTCTATTATAGATAAACACCTTAAAGCTTGAGTAATACTAAAGGGAAGGTTGGAATGGAGATGTCAATTCAGAAGTTCCTGACTCCAGAATTCATGCTCCTAAACTCTACATAGCTCTCACTTCTCAGGTTAAAAACATTTCTCCAAAGTTAAATATATAAGTTTTGTAAAATATCATATATCTATTTCACATGCAGAAGCTAGATTTCAATAATAGTGATGAAATACCATTGGGCCTTGATTTTTTTATACCTAGAACAAGTTTGACCTTAGTACAGAGATATTGTCATGTCTTTGTACCTCTGCTCTCCGTTAGCCTGAAAAGGTGACTTGTGCTCCAGTAAGTTTTTGTCAAATAAATAATCAGTTTCACATCTGTCTTTTTTTTTGTCATTTTGTTTTCATTTATCATATTTTTATTTTAAGACATGTTGTTATTTTAACATTTATCAAGCATTGGTAAATTTTCACTTTCCTATGAAATACTCAATGTTGTTATTTGGAGATGAAAATAAAGAAAAGAGGTGGTTGTTTTAATGTTCTTCTAACATAGAGTCAGGGACACTGGTTTGGGTTTAGGACACTGAGTTGAAATTCCAGTTCTTAGAGTTGTTAACAGTTGAACCTCAGGGAAAGCATCTGGTGCTCTTTGAGCTTGGGTTTTTTCATAGTAGAAAACTTATAACTTAGACTTTCTTTTAAAGTCCCAATGACCATGTAATTCCCTACATCCTGTCTGGCATACAGCATGTATACAATATTGAACAGTTAATCTGTCTTTCTCACTCTTTTTTTCTATCTCAAATAAATTTTAGGTAATGAAGAGAAAAATTATTTTTATTTTTTAAAACCACTGGATTTCATAAATGAGAATACGATCTACATAACAATTCATCACAGTATTAAATAATTTACTTTTACTCTGTAAAAGTAGAGTTTTATTCTTCTATTAGGCTACAATTTGTCAGTAAAACAAAGTTTCCTTTTCCTCATAATAACATATTTAATCCTTTTAGTATAATATGCTACATTGAGGTTCATAAAACTTCAAGTTTAAAATGATTAATACACCTAATAAAATGACCTTTTGCACATGCTCCTTGCTGAAAAAAAATGATTAAATCTACATTTTACAGTTTTGTAACCCTTGAATGTAATAGAAATAATAAAATAAAATACAAAGAAAACTCAGTTATGATTTTGCTTTTTCTTTATTTATATTCTAACTATTAGACAATTTCCTGAAGTTAAAAAAATCAATAAATACTTTAAGTGTCAAAAATTTTCTGCTTCAATTGTAAATTGGTAAAGCCAAATTTAAAAATAAGTACAGCACTCAAAAATATTCTTTTTTCAGTACCTTCTCTCTGTCATAACACAGGAATTCTGGCTTCCATTTATCCAATCCTCATGGCAATTATGAGTTGTCAGCATGCTAAACTATTAAACTGAATAAAAAATTCTCTATTTTTTAGAAAACTAATATTCTTTCTAAATTACTTTAGAGCTTCAAATTCAGTGTTTGATAGAAATTTTTCAGTCATTCAATACTTAGTTTCCTGAGCAATTATTCTCTATTGAGAAGATTCATTGGTCTCAGAAGCTGATTTTGTTCCCTTCTTTGCATTGGTTGCTAGAAAATTTATTTGTGTGACAAATGTAGACTCTTAAATACACATTTTACTTATCAAACTCACACTAGGCTTTGTGTAATTTTCTCTATATTTATGTTATTATTCTACTTTGCTTACTCATTTTACTTTGTAGATTTTATTTTATTACACTCTATATTTATAAGTTACAATAAGTTACTTAAAAGTAAGTCAATCTTACTAAACCCCATACTCCTCCAACATATTCTCCAGATGAATTGGTGATGGTGAAGGCCCTTGGCCTTTCTTTTCTCATTCTCACATTCTATGGTTTATACAATCTTGGAATTTTTAACTTCATCATCACTCCAAATGCTCTGTTCTTCTTTTTAATGATGCTTTATTGTGTTAGTCTAGAAATCAAATAGTTTGCCACATGATCTGTCAACTATTGTCTCATTTCTTCAAATCATCTTTTAAATTCTTGCCAAAATGGCCTTTCAAAAATGCAAGTCTGACTATATATTGCACAGTTAAAAGCATAAAATAGTAATATTGTCACAAATGCTGTGTACTCCTTCACTCCTACTTGTGCTGATTTTATCACTCTTGTAAGTTTATCATTCACATGTTCTCTTACAAATAGGTGTTTCTTAAGAATGATAGTTAGGCATGCTGTTATGAAAGAAGAAATGCACTGGACAGTTAAGGAGATTATTTTATTTAGGCTATTGCAATAGGGAAAACATTCATTAATAAAGAAAGTCTCAAAGGAAAGGGGGCTGGTGTTTTTTTAGAGGCAGGTGGACAAAGGAGTCATTCATGAATCTTAAGAATATCTTGTAGAAGGAGGGTAGGTGAAGGTGGGAATATGCTAGGCCAAAGTGTCTATGGCTGGGGGCCATTTCATAGAACACAGACCAGTGGAGAGATAGCTTAACCTTAGCTATTTTCCAGGAACACAGAGTTCAGGTAAAGTTTAACATTGTCACTATTCACCTATTCAACAAAAAGATGTCTTCGCATTTATATTAAAAATGTTCATGCAAATGAAAGTTGAAAAAATACCAATTCCTTGAATATACTCGTTATTCCCTTTATATGCCCCTATATATATGAAATTGCTTTCAGAATGACGGGAAGACTAGGGAGAAACTGCATTATTCAATAGACAACCTCTCCATACCAACCCCCAATGATGTTGATGCAGGTGGTTAGAAGGCCACATTTTGAGAAATGCTGGACTGTGATATCGTTCAACTTAACCTCTGGATATAATTGGAATTTTTCCTTGTACCCCTCACTAAACAACCAAGAGCCCCGGTAATCCATCAAATCAGGAAAGAGATTGTCTCCCCCACTGCTGACGTAGCCATTGTTTCAGATCTTCCAACTGATAAGAATAAAGAGTCATTTCATAAGCCTCTATTTTCCAACAGTAACTTAAGCTCTAATTTCATAGACATTAAATCACACTGAATTTCTCTCTCTTAAAGGCATGTTGGTAGCGCAGTAACAGCTCACTAGAGAGCAGACTTGCCTCAGCTGTTCCCGCCTCAGCCAGGTGGTCAAAGGAAAGATAATTTGCTTACCTGTGAAAACAGGTTGCCTATAAATCAAAAGGGGTCAAGTTATGTTCACCAGATGGAGGTTTTAAAATCTTAATGTGTAAGTTAAGATATAATAGATTACTGGAGATGAAATTTTAGTAAGGTTGAATCATTTTGTTGCCTTCTGGGATCTAGGGGGAGCAAAAGGTTACTGTTACAGTGCACAAGAATAAAGTCAGATTTTCATCTTCAGTGACCTAATTATAAAGGATGTGATTTTGACCCATTAATTTTCAGAATCCTATCTAATTATCTATTGGTATGTCTTACTCAAGCTCAAAATACATGGGCAAATGGATTTTTCTGTATAGGTAGTGTATAGCTTCTTTTGCATGAGTACTGGATATTGGTGTAATTTTACCCAGATACTTACTCTGAGTTAAGGGTGGGAGTAAGGTATCTAAAGAGCCAATATCAATCTCTCTTTTTCTCTTTCTCTGTCTCGCTTTCTCCCTCCCTCCTGCTCTCCTATTTCTCCCTTTATCTCTCACTCCCTTTCTTTCTCTTTTTTGGTTTGCCACTTCTTTAGCCCTGGGAATGTAAAATGAACAGTATTACAGAGAGCAAGAAGAATCCAAGACAGTCAGTTGTCTGTTTTTGAGATAGAAAGTTGAAATGTTGCATAACCTAAAGCTTTGGTGTTAACTGTGGAATTCATTTATTCATGTTCCATCACTGGAGTTAGCTGTATGAACACATTTATCATTGAATGATTTGTGTGTGTGTGTGTGTGTGTGTGTCTGTGTGCGTGTGTGTGTGTGTGTGTGAAAGGGACAGTCACAAGCAAAGCTGAAGTAATCTATGAGTGACAGAGATTATCAAGATATCAAGAATGTTTACATATTCTTATGTGTAAATATGGTATCTATACAAAATAAATGATTTTAGATTGTTCTAAAGTATTATTCCAACTGGATATTATGACTACGTTCCATGACTTGGTCTTTTTTTTTACTTTAAAACTCAATGGTGTCCTTTTTTTCTCACTACTCTTTGTGGAAAAGTGCAAAATTTTATTTAGTAACACTTGCCACTTTTCTGGCATTCTGGAAATGAAGTTTTTCATTTTGAATTTTTATTGCTAAACAATGAGCTTAAATTAACATCTTGCTGCCTTGAGACCCCCAACAGAGAACATGGCTTTTTGTAGAGGAGAAGACATTTGGGGAAGTGGATTGTTACGTGTGTAGACACCCTTAGTTCTCTTAATGTAAGTTTTCCCCCCTATCTTAAATTCTTAGCTACTTTAAAATATCACCACATTTACATTTTAGGCCTTTGATGAGATGTTTTTCATTGACTTATAACTTTAAAGTTCTACATAAAAAGAAGAGTCTGTTTTAGAAACCCAAACATTTTTGAAACACTTAAAATCATCTAATAGTTAATCATTACCCTTAATGGAAATAAATGATGTAATATGCATCTTTAATTTTTTTTAATACAGTGACTTTTAATGAAAACAATGGAAATGTGAATTGTGATTGTAGGTGTAACTCCTGTTTTGACATAGGTTCCTGACTTGAAGTCATTTAATCACATATACTTTTAATTCATATGGACCAGAGTTAGTTTTAAGAAGTTATAAAGTGAAGGTGAACTTCTATTTTCATATACATTTAATTGTAATTCATCTTTATGTTTTAAGACTTTTTAAACTATGCAACAACTCTGTTCATTTTTATTATTATTATTATTATTATCATCATCTTAGGTCTATGTACATCAGAGCTAAATTGAATTTTAGTAGATTCCTGAAACAAACTATTATTATCTAGGGCAAGATAATCTTGGAAAGTAAGTTCATATTAATGTAGATAACGAGGTTTGTCAATGAAGTTGGTTATAGTTAAGTGTTGTGCTTGAATTGAAATAAGAATAACTGAGCATGAATGCTTCACCCCAATCGGAGTGGTTGTTCACTCAGTATATTTCCTTTACTCAGCTTGCATGTACATAACTATAAGCCAGATAAAATCACCTATGAGCCAGATAATACATGTACTCATTTTCCTGATTCTTTGATCTGCTTTCAGTATGTTGAAGCAAAGTAAAGATACCTTCTATCTCTCATAGTCTATTTGCAAATAAATACATAGACTTGTCCTTGGAAAGTGTCACTGTTGCTTGCTAAGGCATCAAATGATGCCTCATGACTTTAGATATCTAGTTCCATTGCTAGAATAAATCATTGACACTAACAGGCTTTTCACTGCTCAATATTTGCTTTGTACTGAACTTTGGAGAACTCCAAGACAACAAAGAATGCAATTCCTCATCCAATAGCTCAATAAAGCATGTATCTGGATTGTGTCTTAAAAATCAAAATGGCAACATTGTGCATCAAATTTATTTTTATGAATTATTTTTTAATATATAGAAAAAATAATTGGGTACTCTAAGTGTAATACTTGCATATTGCCACGACAACAATTGTCATTTCAACAACTCCTGCTCTCCTAGAAGTAGGACAGCTCTAAAGTTAGTGATGTATTTGATACTATAGAAATGTGTATGACCCTTTGCCCTGTCTGAAGTGTATAACTCATACTGCTAATAGTTTTATGCCCTCACCAGGATAAATGAACATCCCATTGTGGTTAAGTAGTGAAAACTCCCCAGACCTTAAAAGAAAAATCTATTTAGCAGTATTTTGACTAGTATATCGATTTTTCATTATAGAAATAACCATTATTTTATCACAAAAATAATGATAAATGATCATATGCATTTCTCTGATAAAAATATAATGTAATATAATTAAAAAATTTGCTAAAGTTCACATATGGAGAAATAAAGGCCAAGTCTGTTGGGCTGGTGAATCGAATTCTGGTGATTATTTAACATTTTATGATAATATTTGTGATAATAGTGACAGCAAGTACATATAATAATTTGCTTTTTGTTAGGGATGGTATTCTAAGCATTTATATATAAACTAATTCAGCTATCCAAACAATCCCTGAGGCAGGGAACTTTGTATTTGTGTTGGGGCAGGGGGAATGATAGTGCACAGATTAATCAACCAGCAGCAATGAAGTCCTATGAGAACCAGCTCTCACATCCAGTTCTCATTTTGTTCTCTATTTTGAAATCAATCTACCTCTAGACAATATAATAAACAATCCCATGCTTAGCTATGATGTCCGTGGGTTGTAAAAAATTAGAGTAGAAATATATTTAACAGGTTAAGTTGCCTGTTGACTAATTACAGTTCATTATCAACCCAACTTAAATACCTATTGAATAGTCTGTTAAACTATGGTATAACCCTGACTCATTACCTTAAGGGTCCAAGCTTCTAAAGTTCTTCCTGGCCATGCTTAAGAGTCTTGTTCTGATAAGAATAATCTTCTTAACCTAACCTGAAGTTCAATCTATAAATCCTTCAAGAAACTCAGTTCTAGATCTGCTCTCTTTTTAGCTCTCTTATTATTTCTGCATGAAGAACACAACAATTTTCACAGATAGCCCTTACAAAGAGCTGCTAAACAAACCAGTACTATAACTATGTACTCCAATTATGTAGTCTTAAAAATGACACCTTATCTAAAATTTAAATTTATTTATCTTTTGAGATTTCCTTTTCTGGCTTGGATATATTTTGTCATTGCAATTACTAAGAAATAAATAGATACATTACAATAAAATCATATTTTTAAAAACAATGAAGCAACAAGAGCTTTGAAGAAAAAAATCCCAGAAAGAAGAGTCTTTATTAGGTAAGCTGAGAATTGATAGCTATTTTTTTCCCCTAAGAGCATTTGTAGATTCAAGGTGTGGGTCAAAGATAGGGCTTGGCCTAGGAAAACATGATCTACTGGGGGAAAGACAAAACAATAGAGCTTTTGGTATGATGGATAGAAATTTTTAAAAACCTGCAAACACAAAGCCAGTTTTTTCCAAAAACATCTACTGTGTTCTGGAGGTGAAATGGGTGACTAAGGGCTTTTCTACAAGTTTTCAGTGATTGCAAGACAAGGCCCCAGTAAAGGTGACCTGCCACAACTGCATACCAGGCTCCCTGACAAGACTTCTCCCAGATTTGAATCTATGTGGGGGTAAGAAACTAAATAGCTAAACTCAAACCTCTGAAGTGTATAACTTAGTCCCCTGCAGTCTTTTACTGCTCAGTGGACAAAAGTATGCCAGACTCTCAATCAAAAGCCCAGGAAGCCACATATAAGGAATGAGACTAATGCAGATCTGAACTGAGTCTAATGAATCTCCAGCTCAGCTGAAACCAGACACAGCCCTTGGGATTGAAGAGTCTAAATTCTAGGTCTAACAGTGAAAAGCATAACCCCCTCTGGAGTAAAATGTCATCATAAAGATCAACAATCAAGATAAAAAGAATAAAAGCAGATCCACAGATTATATAGATAATAGACTTAGCCAGCAAGGACATTAAAATAAGAATTATCTATATGTTAAAATAAGACAAAAGATAGATGATGATAAACATTTCAAAGAGAATTGAAATCTATTTAAAAATTAATATTTGTCTTTGGGGAGAAACATAGTACCTATTAAAAAATCCCTCGAAATTCTCTGAGATTTACTAGATGGCAGGATATTGGAAAGATTGAGAAATGAGGAAACAGTAATCAAAATCTATAAAATCTATAAAACACTATTACTAGACATATAAAACATAAAAAGTATATAAAATAATATAAAGACATATAAAACATATGCTAAGTACAATATGTATATTATATTCCTTAATTTTCTATGAAGTCATTGTTATTCCTACTTTATAGATCAGAACTTTACATAAAGAGGGTAATATAACAAATCAGGGGAACATATACAATATTCTCTACTTATTTATATTGTATATACACCCTCCTATATTGGGCAAAGTTGTAAACAAACACACATCACCCACACCACCTAAGTTAAGGTGCATACTATCACCAGCATGCAAGTTCCCAGTAGCTAAATAAAAGCCTCTGGGTATACAAGCTAAGCTACAATATTTCTTGCCCAGAAATTTTGGAATGCTCCATAAGGGGACAAGAGTGTTTAATGAGCATTGGAGAACAACTAATTTTGTTTTATGCCTCTACTTTCTCATACTTATTAAAATAAGTTGGATCATGAAGTATAAAATAAACCACATGGTCAGAAACGTTCCAGAAACTGAAGACGGTAAATCTTATTTTAAAGGACTTTGTGTGTAGTCCCAGCTGTGTTACTGATGTGCATTTTGTATATATGACTGATCCTTGAGTTACTGAAAAATACCACTAGAAACTGCATTCTCAGGAACAACAGAATCCCTCATGAGGTGTTTCCTCCCTGAAGAACAGTAAGATGACAAACAGACAAAAGTAGGAAAAATTATGTCTCCAGACAGCAGCATTGTCAATGTAACATCAAAATGCACTATTTCATACTGTATACAAAGTCTGCTATCCTTCGATTATTCTACGAAAATATCATTTTGGTAAAGAAAGTAAGATCTTAATTATTCAGATATTTTATATCCAGAATAACTAATGACTAATAAAAAATATGCCCATTTTGAGCACCTGTGAAGCAGGCCCTTTACATAAGGACCTTCTACTTAATGCCATTGTTATTCTCATTTTAGAATTAAAAAACAAGCAAGCAAACAAACAAAAACAGGTTCCTAAACAGAATCACAAATTTTCCTCAAAATATTCAGGCATTAAGTAGAAAAGCCTGGCTTTAAACCAGTTATATCCATGGCCCAAACGCTCAGTTTTTCACTGTGAGAGGCTGCCTTGGCAATTACAGTATGTAATTATAATGATAATAACTTGTGTATCTACATTTTTTTACAAGTGCAGAAATGCTGTAACTGATTTTCTCTCTATGCCCATGAGGTTAGTATATAAATATGCAGCTACACACACATATTGTTTTGAAATTGGACCTGTATTTTTTAAGACTCAAAGCAAAAACTCGTCTTACTCTTGAGCAGATTTCTAAAACAAATTAAATGGAAAGAACAGGAGTCCAAAAACTAGATTACCTCCTAAACTTCTTTCTTATTTGATTCTTTTGGCTTTGTGTCTGTGTACATTTTTTTCGTTTAGGAATTATTTCTCTGGAACATCTTCACAACTCAATCTCCCACCCTCTACACCCATGTGTGAAACATGACAGCCATTCACACTACTCTACCTGCCTACAGAAGAAACACATTTTTTCCACAGAAAATATACAAACATCAAGAAGAGAATATAAGCCACCTATTTTTCTTTGATCCAAGAAGAATTACTGCTAACATTTTTGCATCTGTTTCATATTGATAGATGTGAATCTCAATCTCTATCTCCATCTTTGTTATGTTGCTTTCTTTTGTGTCAAACATATTCAGCCACTCTATATGTATTGTTTTCTGAGTTGCTAGACTTTGGCTGGACTGCTCTTTAATCACCTGGAAAGGATTTTTTTTTTTTAAAAGCTGATAAAGTGAAGAAAAATAGTTTACATTAAAGAAAAAAAAAAAGAAGCAATGCTATTCTAACAATTTTGAAAATCAGAGTGTCAATTCTGTGGCATACAAGGCTCTTTCTCCCCAAAAGATCAAAGTGATGTGAACCTTCCAACAAATCATGCTTGTTCCTCAAATATTGGAATTTAGTCTTTAACTTAGATTTGAGGAGACCCTAAAGCCTTGCAGAGGAGGATCCGTCTAGGTGGAGAAGAATCAGGAATGCTGTGGTTAAGGAGGAAGAGGAGTGGAATTTTTAGAACTGTCTATAAACAAAAAAAAATTTACAGATGAATTTTTTGTTATTAAATCTGGAGAATTTCTTACCTGCAAAAGCACTCAATAACTGATACATATGAGTATATGTGTTTGGTCTTGGCAAAAAAACTCTACCTGGAGTGGGAGCTGGAGATGCTGTGGAGGCACAATAAACCAGGATTTCATAGATGAATATTTCCCATTGACCCTGTTTTTGGTAGTCAGTTTAAAATAATGCCTTCCAAACTTTCAGCTTGGAACAAAACTAGAACACTTAGAGAAGGAAGAAGAGAGGGAAGTACCCACTCATCTCATCCAAGCCTTTTTTCATTGTAAATATTTGTACATGTAGGCTCAACCATGTGCGTCACTTCGTTTATTGTTATTACAACACTATATACTAATGAGTTTGCTTATTAAATTAGAAAGCTAAGAGTGTTGGTCAATGATTGTTGTTGCTAAAAAACAAAGTTATTTGGAGAAAATATTCTACAAAGATTCCACAGTGGAAATCTATTATGCTTCATGATGCTAAAAGTAGATGGTAGTCCCATAATGCAAACTATTAAAAAAGAGAAAAATGTTATCACATCATACTAATTTATATATTGACTAATAGTCAATAGGAGAGTTTTCATTTAATTTTTATTGTAACATTAAGATCAGTATAAAGCTAATGATAGCTAATCTAAAAGTGAGTATGTGGACCCTGAGTTTTCAGGGTTTTTTTTCGTTAATTTAATTGTTTCTCCTTTTTCCTACTTGTACTTTTTTTCTTAAATTTGAATTTTGAGACTCTCTTAGTCCTTACAGAATTCATTAACTCTAGAGCCAATTTAGGTACAACCATGTTGAAGATTCTCATTTTAAGCACAAATGTCTAATCAACACCTACTGTCTGGGTGTGCATTAGTTAGTTTACTCTGCGTGCTGCCAACTACTAACTATGTTTCTGATAGACTAAACTTTGCAAATGAGCCCTCCAATAACTATGTCATTCATGTAGTATAAAGGAAGTAGGGCTGGTCTGAGGTCCTTTACTCTCTCTCACTTATCATGACAAATAAGTTAGGTTGGTAATATTTAAATACACCAGCCACCCATTCATCTGTTACTTAAAATGCTACCCATTTATATAATTGAAAGAAGAGGTGGTAGAATAGCACAATTTAAATTATCTGGCATTTTTAAATGCATTTTAACTATTTTTTTTTACTTAATATGCATGATGTTTTCCATTAATCTAAAGAAGAATTTTATAAATTGTTTGCTAAGAAATAGATTTTGTTTATTGAATTGGTATTTTGAAATAATAATATAGCGATACTTTTTTATACCATGAAATTTCATGCATGCATGTTTAGCCCTCCATATTACATCTAAGAATAACTTATACAATGTTAGATAATACATACTGGTTTAAACTATTAAAAATATTAAAATGTTCTACTTTAAAAAAAGGAAATCACATATGCTTTTTTCTGAAAATTAAGCTCCCTCTAGACTGAATTCTGAAATTTGGTATATTCTGTATAATAACACAAGTTTGTATGCAGTTTCAAGTATAGAGGAAATGCCAAATACTTTTACTACCAAAGTGATCCCTGTGGAGTTTTTCCTCCAAGAGTATAGAGAAGAATTTAAAATAATTTTCATGGCAGTGACCAGCATTTTTGGTTTTTCTGTCCAGTGATTGAAGTCCACTGTCCATGGAACAATGGAAGTTGTATCTACCTTATGAGGATTGGGCTGGTGCAAGCTCAGAGACCAAGTTTCCTAGAGTTCATAGCAAATGCACAAAAATAACCTATCTCAGCTTTAGATTCTAAATCCAGAATTGATAATTCACTGTTTTGTAGCAATTAATAGAGAAGCAATAAGCAATATAGAGAATTTTTCATTGATTCAGAAATTTTTCCCAGAATCTATGATAAGGAATGATACCTTTGCACTGGAAGGTCAAATAAGGCTCTTTGCGAATGAAAGAATCTCAGTAGACATCTGTGATTTATTACTGCACCCTCCTTATCAGCCACAAGTGCTTAATGGAATCAGGGCACTTTTCAAAAGTAGATTCAGGTTTGCTCTAACATGTTGGTATTCATAGAGTAACTGGCATTTAGTCTTCACTTAGAGAAGGGAGAGAGAGAACATGGCAAATTCATGTGTAAAGTTTTAATCAGAGGAAAGGAGTACGTGCTATATGACTCCACAGGCAGTCTGCCAGACCAATGGCTTAAGGACCTTGCTTGCATTGGCATACACTTTCCCCATCCCCTTTGTTATCCACCATATTCACCACTATGTCTTAACTGTATCTAAATCTAGACACAATATCAAACTTGCTAGAAAACTTAGTTCACGATTATGAAAAAAATCAATTACAGTTGAATATATAAAAGAAAAACTATGAGAAAAATGTATATGTATTCAGAATAGCTTACAAAATTCCCATTTTGGTGGACTTAATACAAGCTGCATAAATAACAAGAGTATAGGTGATAAGGTCAAAGAGGTATGACTAGTATTCTGGAAGCCTCTGTCCATTCCAGTTATGGTTGTGGTCTATTTGCTATCTTGCTCTTTCAAGATAGGCCTACATTTTCCAAGAGAAAGATCTTATGCTTCTTCCCCTTTAAAACTCAGCTTAGGCATCCATATTCCTTTTTGGTAACTGTCTCTGGCACCCTTTTTGTATTATAATTATGCCTTGAAAGTATTTCCACTGCAATACTCCTCATGGGCATGAGGCTTTGTTCTTGTGTCCACAAAGCCTAGCATGGTTTCTTGCTCATAACAAGCACCAGTAATGTGTACTGAATGAGCAAATTCTAGTCTTGGTGTCCCATACTCCTGAGACCTCAGACAGAGCCACACTGGATCCCCGCCTTCTGGTTATTTGTGCAGACACATCCAACACTTTGCTTCAGGAGGTGTTTTAAGCCAGTCCTGATCATTCATCTTCAAAATACACCTATAGAGAGATAGGGACTTGAAATTTTCATGAACAGGTTACCTTTTCTTTTTGTGGCTAATTACTGAATATGATTACTTCAATTGTTCTTGTTGTTAGCTACTCAGTGAGTTCCTACAGTTTTAATCATCTAATATTCCCATCCACTAAATCTTAATTTTCTTCTGATAAAACAGCTCTAACTGGTCAAGATTTCTTACACTTCCACAGATAAAGTTACTTTTAACCTATCCTGTTCCCACAGGAAAGGACCCTTGTGCAGCTGACAATATTAAGGAAACTTTTCCCAGGAAGAAAAATCTCATCACTCTGTCATCTATAGATTTCATGTTAAACAATTGTAAGGTGTAAAAAATATATCTCATTTCAGTTATTTTTTAAGTGGCATTTCTATATAACCTGTCCCAAAGCTGAGAGGCATTGATTTAAAAAAAAAAAAAAAAAGGAAAAGCTAAAGGTACAGAAAGCTAGAAGAATTAACAGTAAATCTTCACCCAGAAGTGGAATATACCAAGACACGCATGCAGCAGCTCAGATCTACTTGCTTTGTCAGATCTCACTCCCAGAGGAATCTGAAGTCCCCTAAAGAAGCCAGAGGTTCATAGGGGAAAGCAGAGCAGTCTTTGGAGCAGCTAAGCTATTGAGAGTTTCAGGATTACTGGGCATCTGATGATGCCCAGATCTATTCTGGTCTATATTAAAAAAGAAAAAAATAAAAACTTGGTCTTTTGAAGGAAATCTGTTTTTTTCCCCAGCCTTCCTAGAAGTTAGTTGAAATGTTAAGTACTACATTCAGATGTGCAGACCATACTATTTATGTGTTTGGCTTGTTCCAGGGCTTCCAAAACAGCTGATTCTGAGCAGAGGGGCATTGCCAGAGTATGGGGAGGTAGAAGAACCTTATATAAAAAGCCATTGTTGAAGGCCTGCCTTTAGTACGATTTACTTAGCAATGCGCATTGTGTTAAAGACTGTCTCAATTGGAAAAATTAATTTTTTTATTAATAAAAATTTGTGAGTTTTAAAAAGTTATAAAACTAAAACATATCATACACCTCACAATAGTCATACTTTATACAACATGAATATTCAGCAAGAGTTCTAAAATGTAATTATAGAATGAAAAGAAGAAAATATCCATAGTATATAATAGTTTTTCTACTATTATTTATAACTACTAAATAATAGCTTCAAAAATAGTGTCCTACATGTTTTAACATCTTGATAGAACACTATCAACGTATTTTTAAAAGTCATTGAACAAATCTCCTTAAGTTAAATGACAAGTCACTGACCAAATATTGAACACATTTCAAAGGCAGTTTTAGGTGTTTATGATTTAGAAGTTCAATGATTGTTATCAAAACCCCAGAACATACATATCTAGTATTCAATTCAATTCTGGTATGCATATGTATACACATGCATAAGTATACCCACATCCACTTCAAAAGATATAAACAGCTTCACACATACCAGAGTACATATAACATATGTAGGAGGATTTAAAACAATAAAATGGAAAACAGGGTAGTCTTGAACCAAGAGAGAAAATCTTACCAATATGTCAAGCCTTTAGTTTGCCTTCACCTGATCACAAACATCTCTCTCCCAATCCTAGAGGTCAGAAATATCCATGTTTTTCTGCAGATCCTATAGTATTACTTCATATGTATGTAGCAATACATCTTCATAATATACATTTCCAACTTTATATATGTAGAATTATAATGTGTAACTGACTATGACTTGCATCTTTATTTATTAATAATCTTAGATATAGTTTGTGTGTATAGCTGTTGTTAACTTTCTGAACATAGCACAGTATACCTATTCTCCTTTAATGGACATTTGAGTTATTTCTACCCTTTGTTACTAAAATCTATATAGCTGTGAGCAGTTTTATATGTCTCCTGAACTACATGAATCAGAGTTTCTCTAGGACAGTATTTTTCAAACTGATTTGTGACCCATTATCAGATTATGAAATCAATTAATAAAGTTAAAAATATATTTTTTAAAAAATGATTTTGAAGATAATATAAAATATATAAGTTGATAACACATAGTAAGAGTAAGTATTATTTTCTAAAACCTTTGTTTATGTTATACGTGTGTGTTTGTGTGTAATGTACATTTTTATTGTGAATTGTAATAAATATTTATGAAACACAACAATATAGATATATTCCTGAAATTGCTTAGGTATAGGGTAAAAGCATATAAAGTGTCTATGATAATACCAAACTTTTTTCCAAATTTATTTTCAGAAAATTAACATTTTCACAAGCAGTTTCCAAGTTTCCATTGTGCCACAACTTCATCAGCAGTTATTACAGTCATTACAGCAGACTTCTTAATTTTTCCTAATGTGGCAAATACAAAATAGCCTGCAATTATGATTTTAGCATACATACCATGATAACGATTATCAATAACGATTATCAATAACGATAATCAATAACGATTATCTAATATTTAATGGCATTAGGATTTCTGGTGTAGAAAAATACTTCTTTGTGTCTTATCCACAATTTTTTAGTTCACATGTATTTTGTTTATAAATTTAATATGTTATATATATTTTTGTGATTATATGTTTTAAGATAAAAATATCTCTCAAACTATGGATGGTAGATTTTTTACTTCATTTCTGTTATATTTTGGTTAGCAGAATAATTAATGTTTTACGTAGTCAAATTGATCAGCCCTTTCTTTAATGATCTGTGATTTTTATGTTGTATTGAAGAATTTTTTTCTCTATCCCAAATCATAAAGCTATTATTGTATATTTTATTCTATTATTTTGGAAGTTTTGTCATTCAGATGTAAGTCCTTAGTCCTGAAATTGATTTTGGTGTGTGGTATGAGGTAAGGATATAATTTCATTTTTTTTCATACAGGTAGTCATTTGTTCAACCATCTTTTATTAACAATCCATCTTTTCCCCATTTATCTGCAGTCAGTAAGCTGAAAACTTTTCATATGTGTCAGTGTGTTTTGGACTTTAAATTCTCATCTAGATAATCTATTTTTGAAGTCATAGCACATCATCTTAACCACTACACCTTCCCCAGTTTTGAATTAGTCTTGGTATCTGATGGGCACTTCATTTTTTTTTTAAATGTCTCTGCTATTTTGGGGCTTTTGCTCTTCCATATAAATTTTAAAAGCAGCTTGCCAAAGTTTAAAAAAGACTTTTTGAGATTTTTATCAGATATATTTCTAAATACTGTATATACTGCTGCTATTTTAAATGTATCATTTTATAAACTCTATAATTTCTTCATTGCTAATCTATAAAAATATACTTGATTTTTATATTCACATTTATTTTTCTCACACCAAGTCACTGTATTTTACCCTCTGAACTCTTTTTATATTCTTTCCAGCAGATTTTTTAGGATTTGAAGGATAACAATTAATTTCTAGCAAACTGATAGTCTTATTTCTCTCTTTCTAACCCTTACACTAATTTCTTTTGCTTAACTTATTGCTCCTTGACTTATTGCTTTGAGTAGGATATTAAGTGCAAGCAATTTTGTCTTAGTTCTTACCTTAATAAAAATATTTTTAAACATTTTATAATTAGTATAATATTTTATAGGCTTTTGTAGATATCCTTTATTAGCTTAAATAGGACCTCTTATTTATAATTTGTTTAACAGATTAAGTCATGAATAGATTTTAAATCTTATCGAATGTCCTTCTGCATTTATTGACATGATATATTTTCTTATCTTTATTTATATATAATATAATATACTTTATATGTCAATATAAATATATTAACATATTTCTATATTTCTGTCTTTCTGAAAAAGGAATGTGGGTATGATATATTTTTAAGCTGTCAATAGTTTTAGTAATATTTTATTTATAATGTTTTACATTTATATTTATGAATGAGATTGGGCTATAATTTTTTTAAAAAGTGATATTTAAGTTGAATCCTGAGGATTTTATATATATATAATGGTAGTAAAGAAGGGAAGTTTTTTCAGGAGGAAGGAAATATTAGCTATGATTAGGAGATAGTAGCTATTTTCTTTGAAGTGCTATTTTTAAGTGTCCTTACACTGAATATTTATTGACTTCAGAAATTTATGAGCATTTATATAATAATACAATGGTTATAAGTTAAGAATTAGGCAAACTAATTTTGAATTTTAACTCCATCACTATCAACTCTGTTCTTGATAGATTTACTTTCTTTATCTTTGCCTCTGTTACTCTTTCTGAAATATGGGTATAATAATTGCATCTACTTTATAGGAATGTTTTAAAATTAAATCACATCATACATATGAAGATGTAACATAGCAACTGACATGTAGTTAACACTCAATAAATGATAGCTACTTTCATTATTTTAATTTCATTAAAGTAAATTATATTTTAATCATAAATGTGTCAACAAATATTTCTATTTTTAATTTTTAATTTGGTTGTAATTTATGCTCTTCAGAAACCTTAACTGAATCAATCTGTAAGTTTTAAAGGGACCTTTAGAGTATACTCTCTGTATTCTAAATTGCCATTCCATAGTTCTATATGTCTTACCTATCATCTTTATAGTATATTAGTGGAAAGAGTCTGCCTTTAGTGTAACTTTAAGGTAGTACCTCACCACATATTTTTAATTTGCTTAAATTGTCAGATGAATTTTCTTTAGCCAATGCAAATCTTTTGTAATATAATTTTAATTCACATCTTTTTCTTCAGTCTTAGTAGTTATAGGTATTATGTTTAAAGATTAAATTATTAGGCCACCACATAGCAATTTAAACTAAAAAAATCTAAACTTCTTTATTTTCTCTTATAGTAATTCTATGTTTAAAAATATGATTTTTAAATGTAACAGTCATATCAAAATATTATTTTCTCATGTTCACAATTGTATATTTAATTTTCAATCTGATAATATCTCCTAATTTAGAAATTTATATTCTCAGTATCTAAATGATTAAATTTCATCTTCCTAGAAGCAATGTATCTATATCAATGATACAAACACTATGGAAAACACAATCATTATTCCAAGTCAGAATTTTATTCTTAAACCTATATATATTTTTAAATCAATGCACTGCTACAATCACTAGTAAACATATTTCAAGAGGAAATGAAAGTCAGTTCAGTAATGCCTATGGACACTTAATACCCTTGCATAATCATTCTGACTTGGTTGAGAAGAGTTGTTGTATGGACATTTCCTACTTCATAGGAATGCTGTGAGGATTAGAGAAATATCTGAAAAATGGTTTGAGCTTCTTTGGGAAGGATGTTATTAATATGAGATGGTATTTTTTATTTGAATGAGTGGGAGATTGAAAGAGGATTATTTTCTAAAGAGGAAGGGAGACCTTGTGGTGAAGAAATCAAATGCTCCACCTTCAGTTAGATGGATTACAGTGATATCAAAAGCCCACTCAGTCAGCTAGTTCAGACCCAAATGACAAGAAAAAGGAAGGAGTTTCTAATCCTCAGCCCAGCCAATTTGGTTTCTCTGAATAGATTCACTCTTGAGGAGAGTAGGTAGCAGGGGATAATGTTTGGGGTCAAGATAGTCAATAGTTGTTGAGCTGATCTAGTTTATTCTCCCCTATGTCACTCAAAATATGAAATGTTATAATTTATGTAAAACTCCCCTGGGAATGTAAGAGCTGGAAATGGTAAACAATATGGTTAGGCTAGATACGTTTAAAGCAAATATCAATATATGGAATTTATGAGTCTGCACTATAAGAACTCTGGATAGAGGCTCATGGACATTTAATCTGGGCATAGGAACCTGACTGGTTGATTTTTAGAGCAAATCAATTATCTCACCACCATCACCATATTGAATAAAGCAGCAAAAAACTACATAATGCTTACACTGTATAGTTAAGCATATAAGATTTGAATTTTGTTAATTGGTTTTTGTTAATTTGCTTGTTTTCCTCAGTTATCACTTTCATTACTATTTCACTGCTTTATTACATTTTATTATCATGTTTTTTTATAGAATGTATATTTTAATTTTAACATCTTTGCTTCAAAAAATCAACACAGAATTTAGAGATGTAGATATTTGTTTATATAATTGACAGTCCAGTCTATATTGGAAAATGAAGTAAAACCAATCCAGTTTTCATCAGATAGAGCTTTTAGAAAATAATTCAAAAATGATATTATCAGTTAATAGCAACTATACTCCCAAAAGCTTCATTCAGTTAAAGAGGAGTTTTGTAAAACCTTCAGAGAAATCACAGCTTCCTAAGATTGAATGAGGGAAGTAGTACCAACAAGGCATAAGGCAGAAAGCTTGAGAGTTCTGGGGGCAAGTTCTGAGCCAACTCTGTGAGGTTGGACAACTCAAACTATCTAAACTTTCATTTTCTTGTGACGGGTAAAAAGATAATACATGTAAATACATGTATTTAGTAAAGGACCTAGCATATATAATATACTCAAAATCAGCTCTTGTGACTGCTACTGGGTGATATTTACTGTCTCCCATGATATTTTAGGGTAACGAGAGCCACACAACAAAAATGTCAGCTATAATAAATGCTATGAGGAGTTAAAGGACAGAAAAATGAAGCAAACATAAGCAGAATGTTTTGAAGACACATTATCAGAAAAACACTAGGTAATGCATCCATTATTAAAAAGCCAATGTAAAACAAAAGCAGGTGTAAAACCCAGTGTTCTCATTCCTTCCTCCTCACTGAATCCTTGTGTCAGACATCATACAGTCAACAAAACACAGCCCATGCCATGTATTCCATAGAAGGCAATGAGACAAAATGTCAGAAGAACTGAAAGTCTAAACCGAGGACACTGAGGTAAGCCAAAGATTCATAGTGGCAGAAAGCTACCACCATTCCTCAGACTGGAGTGGCAAAGGAGGATGTGGGTGTCACCTAAGCCCAGAACCTGGGACTATTACATAGATATGATATCATCATTGCTCGAGACACACCTTAAGCCGAACTGGAAATGGGATTCTTCCTTCCTGTCATTGGCTAGTGCGCTCATTGGTTGTAACTAACCAGAAGCTAGCTAAGTACTGAGAGTCTAGAAAATATAGTGGCATGAGGTCAGCCACTAAGAGAGAGAGGAAGGCAGGACTGCTGTCTATTTTAGAAAAACTAAAAAATAATAAATGAAATAGTTTACTATCTTAAAGTGTTTATTACCTACTAAAGATATTGCATAACTGAAAAAAGTAATTTTATAGAGAGTAGAACTTAAACTCAGATCAAATCATGTTTTAAATGAATCTTTTGGGGTAATATTACTACATATAATTAATATATAATTTGCTAGGTGTGATTCTTACATACCGGTATCACAATTAAATTTTTAAAAATCAGTGTTTTTAGAATTTAAATTTCCAAATCCCTACTTCATACTTTTAAAAATTCTCTTGACCTAAAACATTTATTTTTTAGGGACAAATCATAAAAAGCAGAAATGAAGCATCCTTAAAATGTTCTTACTTCTCCTCACCCACAATTTACCCAAGTAAAATCAACAAGAGCACAAATAAAAATTAAAGAGGGACTCGAAGGAGATGTGTTAAAATACCTTTTTCTTCTGGTTGTTTACTGGAAGTGATTATTCAGGTTTTCGAACCTCAACAAACGATTGAATAAAGAAATTATGGCTTCTATATACAATAGAATATTACTTAGCCATTAAAAACAAACAGAGAAAGAGAAATACCATATAGTTTCACTTATATGTGAAATCTAAGGAACAAAAAAAACCCAAACTAATCAAAACCCAACTCACAAATATAGTGGACAATTTAACAATTTGGTGATGGACAGAGGGGAAGGGGTTGGGGGATTGGGAAAAAATGGTGAAAGGTTAAGGAAGTACAAATTAATAGTTAATAGATGGTCATGGGGATGGGGAGCACAGAATAGGAAATGCAGTTAACATTAATATATTGGCTAGGTAGAAAACTGGAGGAGAAAAAGAGTCATTAGGAGGATCGTTTTATATAAATGTCTAACCCATGTACCATATACTTGAAACTAATTAAAATAAATAAATTAATACTAAAAAAATTCTTACAGGGTGTCATCTTACAGGGTGTCACGCACTGACCAATGTCCAGGAGTCCAGACTGGCCTTTCCCCATCTTGAATCTTTACAGCAGCCAGGTGTCCTATTTACCCACTTTCCTGCGAGGCCTCACAAACCATTTTCATTGTAAATTTGGTCCTTTCTCTTGACATATGCCTTTACTTATTATTACAGATAATTTGTTCTTTGGTCACTATTATATACCACCTTCACATTGTATATTTGCCATGTTTAGTTAATCTTTTCTCTGTAGACACATTTATATAGAGAGAATTTATGCTATATGGAAAAAGTGACTAGTACAAATAAATGTTTGCTTATAAATTTCACATACATGTTCCACTATAAAAATATTTCCATGAAAATTCTGAACTATTAATAGAAAAAAACAAAATCACTGGGTTACAGATGGACAGCCCTCTGGCTGCTTAAGTTCAGCTTTTGCCCCAAGTTCTTTTATTTAAAAAATACAAAGAGCAGAGGATACACATGTGCATATATATGTATGTGTAAGATATTAGATTTAAAAAGTATATCTTCTTATGGTAAAATTTTAATTAAAAAGTCAATATATTATTTTTTTCAGAAAATAAAAGCAAATAAAATAAAAGTAGCCCAATTTTTTAGTCATTTCTACACATTTTTCTTTATAATTGATCAAGTAAGTTTAAAAGTACATGTCTGAATTGCCCCCAAAATGTGTTATAATTCTATTTTAGTGTGACAGTAAATTACAGAAGAAACTGTTTCTGAGGTGATCTGCAATAGGTTACAATGCTAATCTCACAGCTGTCTCTACAGCTATCAGTACTCATAAATCATGTGGTCCGTAATAAGAGAAGTAAGTTTGAGAGGTTAGAAATTTTTTAAAAATTGTGACAGAGCTGATAGATGATATAAAATGACTGCATTCTAAAGATGTTATATAAAAGAAAGCGTGTTGCATCTGAGATAAGTGCCTCTTTGATTTTTTTTTTAAACCAGAAGAATTTTAGCAATGTAAAACATGGCATACTTTGGCAACATCATTTGATAAACTTTAAGTATTTGTATGCTAAATGGTTTTATATAAAATCAAGTTTCATCTGAGTTTTCAGGAAATCTTACAGGCAATTCTAAATATTTTGGAATTTTTTGAAGACATCTCATATTCTCAAATGTGCCTTTACAGTGGTTAAAAGTACTCAATTTCTTTGCTAAGTCTGAATTTATTAGCCAGTCTGAAAATAATATTTCAAATACAGGGTATGAAGCAGGATTACTGAAAAAATAATACTAGAGACCTACTGATTTCTGTGCTGGACTGTGAAGGCATTAGAACAGTCACAATAAGCAATTGAACCTTGGATAGCATAATGTAAACACCAAGAAACCAGTTTTTGTAAATGTATTTTGTAAGAATATTGTTGCATTCATTCAACATTTGAAATATTTTAAATTTAATAATAAAATACTCCAATTCTTTAAATAATAGGTAATATTTCAATTACTTTAATTATACTAAACTAACACTTTTAAGGTTACTGTTAAATGAACTTTTTTTTACTCCCATTGTAGTGTATTGAGTTCCTCTGAAAATTCCATGGATAGATCAGGAGAGCTAGCATCGAACTAGAGCAGCTCACTGAGGAATTCATGAAATGAACATGTTTTTATTTATCCTCAGTACTTTATTTTATGATATAATAAAGTACTTACATATTGCTAATGATTTAGTCAATCTTTATGTTCTTTTGAGATGTCTGGAAATGTCAATGGCTTTTATCAGTGTTATTTTCTAAAACTCATGTTACTGTAAGTTACAAAATCTGTTTTATAACAAATACATATAAACTAATAATGTATGAGATGACCTTTTCCCATTTTAATTGAGAGTCTTTATCTTAAGACAACTGTTTTCTATTACTATTAAAAATATCATTCTCATATGCCCTATACCTGTCAATTTCCCCTCATCTTAACCTCTAAACTCTTTGTTCTTTGGCTTCTGTGAAAAGACAGTTATTCTATCACAATGACTTCCTATTGCTTCATCCAGTAGCATATTTCAGTTCATATCCTGTTTAAAGCCTTCTGAATCACTTATTTTTTCTTTAAATTGTTTCCTTTCTTGACTTAATGAAATCTCAATCAATCGCATGCTCTTTCTCTCTCTCTTCTCTCTCTCTCTGTAACTGCTGTATCTTTACTACTGAATCTTCCTCAGTTTCTGTAATGGTTAATTTTATGTGTCAAATTGCCTAGGCCATAGTACCCAGATATTTTATAAGACACTATTCTTGATGTTTCTGTGAAGATATTTTTTTAGAGGAGATTAATATTGAAATCAGTAGACTTTGAGTAAAAAGGATTACCTTCATAAATGTAGGTGGGCCTCATACAATCACATGAACAGCTCAATAGAAAAAAGACTGCTCTCACCCAAGGAGAATTGAATTCTTCTGGCCGACTTTCTTTGGACTTAAACTGAAACTCTTCCCTGGGTCTCTAGACTGTGTATTTTTGGATTTGCCAGCCTCTATAAGAGCCTGAGCCAATTCCTTAAAGTAAACCTCAGTAGATAATTGATGGATGGATAGATAGATAGATGATAGATAGATAGATAGATAGATAGATAGATAGATAGATAGATAGAGATACATGATATAGATAAAGAGATGAGAGAGAGAAAGAAAGAGAAAGAGAGAGAGAGAGAGAAAAGGATGGATGGATGGATGTAGATATGTAGATATATAGGTATACATCTTGTCGGTTCTGTTTTTCTAGAGAACCCTGACTAATAGTTTCATTTACAATTCCTACTTCTTTCCTCAATTCTCTCCTCATCTCACTCTACATAAGTGAATTGGCAGAATTTCAGTCTTTTCCAAACACAGGTGACTAATCTCTACTTTAATTTTGAAGTCTAATTCTCAACTTCTGACTGGCAGTACCATTGTAGGTGTCGCACAGGAATTTTGAAGTCTGTGTACAGGTACAGAGTCATCTTTCTCCTCAGCTTATAGTTTATCATAGTAACATAATGTCTATTAATAAAGTCATTAGCGACCTAAACCAGAAATCTAAGTAAATCCTTCAGTTCCTTTGAACATGTGACCTTTCCCACAGTCTCAAATTCCCACCCACACCATCTTCTCTCCCCTGGCACAGCAAATTAGTTTCCAAGTCCTAATGCAGGTATGCCTAAAACCTATTCCCTTTTGTCAATTTTCACTCTAGGGCCTTTTTTCACAATTGTGTTATGTATGAATTAAATCTAAATACAGTCTTAGTTCTGTCTTCCCGTCAGCTCTCAGGGTTTTCCTCCCTCCCTCCCACCATGCTTAAAAACTTAGAATTATTTACAATTTCTCGAACTTGCTTATTATTTTATGCTACTCTGACTTATACATAATCTTCACTGTTCTTAAAATTTCTTTCTTCTCTATTTAAAGAATGCTTTCCCATGCTTTAAGATGCTGCTTAAACATTTCTTTCATAAAGCCCTCATAGATCTACCTTTCCAATTTTTGAATCAATTATTCTGATTAATTTGAATAGACTATTTAATGCTACTACTATACCTTTCTGCCTACATCTAATGCTGCTATATGATTCTTTCTTAACTGAAAGTTTGTATCTCCATTGCCCTGTGAGAACTTTAAGGACAAAAATTGAGTTTTATTTGTCTTTGCAGCCCCATGTTTAGCCAACAATATATCCATGGTAGGCAACAGTGAGGGTTTGAGTGCCTGAATGATCAAGAAAAAAAAATTTTTAATAAAATGAAAATTTTTAAACCTATAATAACTAAATGGAATTGAAACTATTTGTGAACTTTATAGATGATATTCTGTGAGCAAAATGCAGTAATGTTAGAAATAAAACAAGATTTTTAAGAAGATAAGAATTATTTAACTTTCTGAATTATGAAATTAAAAAAGAGGAAGTCAGAATTGCAATAAGGCTGTTTATAAAATAGTCAAAATGGAAAAAGCAAGATATAATTCAATATGACCTCCGCAAGCCAATAGCACATATGAGTTTGTATGTAAGCATGTATGTATGTATGTGTGTGAATACTAGACACAAATCGAAAACCATGAATTTGATTATATGATGACAATTTTTTCATGTAACTATTTTGCGCTTCTTACTGTTACTTTGCAATTTAGCATTATCAAAGTAAATTTAGAGTGTTTTTAATAAACTCAAGCTTTCTCCCTCCAACCACTCACTCCCTTTTCACCCTGAAATTGTATATAACTGCTGGAAGAAGGATTGAATTATCATCCTCCTCATTAATATTATTCTCATCATAATAGCTAACATGATACACACCCTTTTAAAGTGCCTTGAATATATTAGCTCATTTAAATCTTCACGAATGCCCAAACCAGGAAGCACTATTTTTACTGCTATTTTAGAAATGAGAAAACAGAGGCACAGAGAAGTTTAACAGTTTTCTGAAATTCACACAGTAAATCGTGAAGCAGGAATTAAAATTGTGGCAGTTTTGCTCCATAGTTAGTGTTCTGTGATGCTGAGTGATGCCAAATCAGGAGAAGGGCTGAGTTTCTTGTCCTCAGCTATCCTCGTGGACCCATGCTGACCACTACATCCAGTTTTCTTGTGTTTGTTTCTATCCTGGCTGTATATTGCTCATACCAACAGAGGATCCTCGTTTCATTTTTTATCTAAATAGGTAAACTTCTCTGGACTCAAACTTCAAACTGCACTCCTTTTACAGCCTGGTCCCCGCTGCATACCCACTGTGTTTGTAGAATTTAGTGATCATTAAAGCATTTGGGCAAAATTTGTGTTCAGATTGTGTGGTCCATAGTCTCTGTGGATCTTTTACCTCTGGGAAAGCTTCTTAAAACTTCATCTTCTCCACCAACTTGCAAATCTATCTTCTGACACCTCTACCCAACAAGGCTTCAGTCTGTCACAGGAGTGTGCAAGGATTAGGAAACGCCTTCCTTTCAAGCAACAAAATCACAAAATTCTCCCAGTGCAATGAAGTCTTTTAAGGATAAGTTTCTCTCTGGTGTCTACCTGCCCTTCCCTGCCCCCAACCCCCAGAGTCTTCACAGCACATGGAGTTTAGAAGTCTGCCTGGGGTTTGCACAGAGTTTACACTCAGATTGGGGGTCTGTTCTTTTTCTTTCCCCCTCACTTCAAGAATGTTCCTCTTAAGTTTCCAGCTTCTCTTCCAACAGGGCATTCTTTTTGCTGTCTTTTACTCAGCGAATAAGGCTACAGTCTTCTGCTCTCACTGCCTCAGCTTTCAGGGAGCATGCTTGTTCAGAAAAGCTAAAAACTCAGAGCCCTCACCCTTTCCTAGTAGCAGCTTTTCAGTAGTATTTTCTTCAATGACTTTTGTCTGGTTTGAGATACTTTTAAGCTGTTTTTCCAAAGCCTGGCCTCTCTTTGCTATCTCAAGCCAAGACAGCAAGACTGCTTGTGATTTTCTACCCCATAATCCTGGGAATTGGAAAGTGTCCTAGGGCAAAAAAAACCAAAACAAAACAAAACAAAACTATAAACTCCCTCCTCCAGTGGCAGTGTTTCAAGAATCCATTCACTTCTGCAAGATTTCCAGATCCTTTAAGTAGTAGTTAAAATTGTGTCCAAATTTCCCCATTGTTATCTGTGAGAGGGTTTACAGGAACATCTTATTCTGCTAACATTACTAATAGAAGTTCCCCAAATGTATTCTTATATTAATAAAAAGTATAGTATGAACCACTATGCTTTTGAAGTGAAGAGGTAAGAAAAACTGTCTTTATCTTCAGGTTTGTTCTCTTTCATGAGCACAAATACCAGGATGTGAAACCTGAGTATGTCTTTACAATTCAGCTTTATATACCTTATAGTGAGAGGTCCCAGTTCACAGGGACAGTCTCTATTCATGTCTGTTATCTTGGCGTAATTATTAAATCCTCCTGCAAGACAAAAAATAGTTATACAAATTAGCTCCTAACAGTCATAGATAATAGTGATGTAAGAATCACAACAGACACTATCAGAGTGGCAATGTTTTTAAGATACAACAGAGTAAATAAAAAATAGCATTTGATTTAATTCCCAATTAATGAATACCTTTTATAGGCCAGGTGGTTATCAGGCCCTCTTCACATTAAATTTTCTCTGCATTTGACAAATTGATACAAATGACAGTATGCACATAGCACTCCTGACTCTGTAATTAGCACCACATTTTATTGTTGAGTCAGTTTCCACTTTTAGGATGTCAGTTTCATCAAAAGTGCAGGCTATGGTTAAATAGTAACAGAAACACGAAGAGGCCTGTTAAGAATGCAGCACTCACACCAGACCACATGACTAAAAATTTTGGTAGACAGGGCCCGAGTATCTTCGTTTTTAAAGCTCTGCCAACGATATGTGAGGCTAACTACAATTTGAGTATAATTCAGCATACAATTGAGTATAATTCACCACAATGCCTACGAATGTCTCTTGCACTGCACTTGAGAAAAAGGACAGTAGATGACTTCGGGAAAGAGGGTGAGTCATTAAGAGCTCCCTTCAGATGCTCAGTGGCAGCATCTGCAGCTACTTATTATATGACCAATTATGATGTGTAGCTCAAGGTGCATAAAAATTTAGCATTAAATTTACTCACCAAGGAGAGCTCTGGGGTTAGGCATGGAGAGAAGCAGTATTATTCTAACTAGTTGCATGTTATTTAAAGAAGTTTTACCTTACAGAAAAAAATTTACATGCTAAAAAAACCTAGATAAATGTTTTTAAAGACAGATTTTCTGAAATATAATTCTTTGGAACTTAGAAAATGAAATAAATTTTTTCATTTATACGTTGTGACTTTAAAACAAATATTGTAAGCCTACCTAAATAACTGTGGCACTAGTGAAATCAGATTACTCCTCTGTAACAAGATAACGAAAATGCAATAATAACTCTAATTTAATGGCTGACTTTAAAATGTTAGCATTTTTTCCTAAGTGAAATTGACCTTGTCACAGAGCATGTCACAATATTTTCTTTTGGCTACAATGAAATATTACTGCAAGATTATTAACCTTAATGTGGGAAGGTAAATGTTTTAAGGCCACTGCCTCTATGATGCATGCATGAAAGTGTGGCTTGATGTATATTATGGAGATTCAATAATTACTACTGAATTAGGTCGATAAATTTTGGAAAGATGGAAAAGGATCACAGATTGAGAGCACTTCATATTTGACAAAAATTGATCTAAAGCCCTCTTTGGCTAATTCATCCATGACAACCGAATTTGGGCCAGAGTTCCACATGCACAGCTTCCATTGACATCCATAGAATTTGTGCATGAGTTACTGAGGTTAGAATTAAGCCCTAAGGAAATAACTAAAGATTTTTGGTGAGATATACTAGTGTGATTGAATAAAATGATTTTTATGGGCTTTGTTTTCTTGTTTTAAGACTGTTTCTTATGAAGATAAATAGCCTAAGCACATTGAGGTTAATATTGCTTTTAAGCTATTTGTCTCCATTTGGGAACTAAATGCAAAGAAAAATGAATGTTTTACCTTCTCAGAAGCTTTCTTCAGTTAAACGTTTTCACTAAATCCAGAGTCCAGCAAACTTTACCAATTTCCCAGGAATAAGCATTAATCACCTTCAAATATTTTGGAAAAACTATCTAGTAAGAAGAGTATTAACTGTAGAGCTGTTTGTCCCTTTTTTACTGCTGTTACTATAGCGAAACCTGTTTCACTCTGAAAAACAAAGAACACATCATCTGATTTGGGGGGGAAAATCTAGATTGACATATGCACCTTTAAAAAAGTACAAATTAAAAACATATCAAAATATAGGCTTATTCGAAATTTTAGGGACAAATAATTTTAAAAAGAACTAAATATTAAGCTAATGTAATTGTTTTCCACCTTTTTGTTTATGAATGAATCAAAATGCTTAGTTTGTGGAAAAGGGGCTATTGTAGAAATAAATGCTATAGACTAAACACTATGCTAACACTTCATATTTGTAATTCCTATCTATCCTAAAAATTTTATCAATTTTGCAGGTGAAGAAATTTAAATATCATGAGGCTCAGAAGTGTATTAGTTATACCCAGAATTTAAATTCTGGTGATTTACTCTAGTTAATATTCAAGGACACTTTAAAATTAAGTGTAAAAAAATTAGGAGAAATATTTTTCAAAATTCAATTTCAGATGACTTTGGAAATCAAAATGAATGTTGGGGAAATAAATATAAATAAATGTTAGTATTTGTCAGTTCTCTACAGGGATAATAAATTAATTTTATCAAAAAAATTAGAAATGCATTATATATTAATATAAAATGTTATAGAAACAATAAATAGCTCAAACAGAAAAAAAACAGATGAGGAAAAATAAGAGTAGTGTCATGGTTTACTTTTAACTGTATTCTGTATACCATATGAAGATTTCATAAAAAAACTGGTGACAGTTCTAAGATTCAAATAACTATATTGTCCAGAGATAGTTGATTATAAAATATTAAATATAGTTAGTAAACATTTCTAGTGATAAAATAAATGTAAGTTTTAGAATCTGAGTTGGCATTTCTAATATATAAAATTAATAAATTCTAAAAAATATATAGTCAAAGTTGGGGTCAAATGATGCTCAGTTTTATTGACATTATTTTTATCAGTTGTTCAGTTCCTTCAACAATGTTTTATCAGTAGCTTTTTAGTACAGTTGTTAAGAAATCAATTCCAGAAATAAAATGTGCTTAAGTAAGGTAGATGTCTATTTTTCTTATATAACATAAGTCCTGACCCAGGCAGTCAAGGGAAGATGTGGCAACTCCATGGATATTTGGAGTCTAGACTACTTCTACTTTTTGTTTCATTATCCTGGTACTTGGATTCTATCCTCAATGTTAACTCATTGTCTAAAATGGCTGTTGGAGTTCTAGCTATCACCTCTACATTCCAGGCATCAGGAAAAATAATTGTAGTATGGACAAAAGAGTAATCGTCCAGGTATGCCATCTTTTCGATAGTTTCCCTGGAAATCATATATAACATTCACTAGCCAGAATTCAACTTCACATCTAACATTAGCTACACATATCTTGCATGAGAGGCTAAGAAAGTCTATATTTAAGGTAGATTCATGACATGCCAGCTAAAACCCCAAGTATATTTCTTTGAATATGGATGAATGGGCAGCTACCAGCCACAATTGTTTAACAAATATTATTGATCTTCTCTTAGGTGCTAAGTGATGTGCTAGGTCCTGGAGACCATTAATTAAAAAGCATGGTCTCTAACCTCAAATAATTTGGAGGGAAAGAGATGCTTAAACACACATAGTTTATAAGGACAATGCAAACATATTTATCAATAGCTATTAAAATATTTACATATTTAGCCTATTAATTTTTTTTCTAGGAATGAATTATAAGAAACTAATTCAAAAGGGAAAATGCATAAGCAAGTTTATTGCCACATTGTTTATGGCAACAAAATATTGCCTATAACTTAAACTGGCAAACTCCAAGGAAATTCTGGCAATCTACTTAAATATTGTGCAACTTCTAAAAATGTTTAAAAGCTTTAAGGCATATCCACAGATTAAAAACATGTTTTCTGGAATATATGGCAGACATAAGGCCAAAGCATGATCATTATATTGTTAACTGGAAAAGCAAAATATTAATTATTCTATATTTTTATGTAACCATCCAAAATTTCGTATATATGGTTAAGAATTGGAAAATATCATGAAAAGGGTAAACAGTTACATTTGTTGTGATGGAAATGCTTTGAGTGAGTTCTTTATTTTATTTAAATTTCTGTTACTCTGGTATAATATTGATTTGTATTTTATAACAACATTTCTAAAGATGGAAGTTGAATGCAAAAAAAGGGTACTGTCACCTCCTAGACTCCTTTAATTTCCTGTCTCCATCCTTTTCCCTTCTTAATTTCTGTACTTAGTTCATTATTCTTATGATATAAATTATTTCATCTTTATGGCTAGAGAGTCCTCCTGTTTGAGATTTCTGTTTTTTCCTTCTGATAATCCAGGCACTTTACTAATAATCTTAGATATATTAGCGAGTTCTATACATCTAGATCCTACTTTCCTGGATGAGACCCTGAATACCCTGTCCATTTGGAAAGTCCTTTTTGTCCTTCAGGACCAATGTGGCTTGGACTTTCACCTATCCACTCCTTCCTTCATCTCCAAGTAGCAGGCATTCCTCTACTGAGTCATAGTTCTATACAGTCCTCTTTCATAGCTCTTACCACAACATATTTCAATTGTTTATTATCCTGTTGCACCAACCTAAGCTCACTCAGAGCAAGAACCACCTTTTTCCTTTCGTATCCCAGCACCTCGCCTGAGATTGATATTAGGAACTCAATGAATGTTTATGAAGCTCTTTACAAACTTCCTTTGATCTAAGGTGATCAGAATTTTCCAGTCACTGCAGGCATGAAGGAAAATGGGTTATAATTTGGGATATTGTGAAAAAAAGCCAAGATTTTGGTGGGAAGAAAAAAAAGAATGACACTTTTTTCTTATCTTTCTAAAAGTATAACCTCATTTTCCCTCATATTAATCAATAACAAACTTGTATCAACATTAGCTGAAGATGTAATTATTTTTTAAAGTAATTTATTTAATGAAAATCAGTAATACCTAGATTGATTATTAGCTATAGCATTACTAAATGTAATTATATCTTTTTGCATATAAATTAGTATTTTGAGTGAGAAATCCAGAAGAATCTTATGATATTATCTTAAATAATTAGTTGCACATGTATTACTTTTAAAAGTAATATATTGAACATATCTTGTTTAATTTTTAAACATGTGCCTATCAACATCATAGTTAACTCTTTAAATTTTATTACAGCATAGGTTATGTATCAACAATATAGACACTACAATTATCGAGCCACATACTCTGAATATCTCATAAACATGTTTCCAAGGAAAGTTTGGTTAACAAGGATGAAAAATAAAAACTTGAATATGTCAGTCAACAATCATTTTTCTGTCTATAAACCTATATCCCCATATCTTAACCTAATTTATATGTTTTTCAGCCTTTAAAGCAAAGGATGTTTATTGGTCATTGTTCAAAGTGTTTGGTCCTTAAATAACATTTGATATTTATATCAACTTAAAAGATTAAAGGGTAATTTACTGGCAAATCTTTCTCCTTCTCAAAGTTGATAGGTGCTTCCTCACTAATTGGCCTCTCAAGATACTCAGTCGATGGCAGTAAGAGAGTAAAAGAAAAGTAAGTCTTATTCCTCCCAGATAAATTAGCTACTGACCTCAGCAACCAGAAAGTTAGTAGCAAGTGAGCCTGATTCTTATCGTCAATTTTATCCTATAATTTCAGATAAGAAATTGGCTTTTCAGAAAAGTTTTCTATCTGTGCTTAGGAAGAGCAATAAAGAATTACGATAAAATTTCCAAGACACTTCTGTATTGTTAGATGAACTGGCCCAGCCTGTTTAACTGAGGCAGAAAGCAATTTTCTATGATTTAATTCATTATTTACATTCATCTGAACTATTGGCATTGTTGTTGAAGTTCTACTCATATTGAAAATTCATGTCTTCAGAATTTGGAGGAATAAATACACACAGAGGAAACTTAGTTCTCATATTGACCTATGTATCTTCTTCTTAGTAGTTTAGTACAACCCTATCTGACTGTTATATTTTTTTTGTTGAAAATAAGTTTATATTTTATGTTGAAAATAAAAACATTTTAAAGGTAGACACCATTCAAATGTTACTATGATAAGGAAGTATTTGTGTTCAAGAGACAGAGTATTATCATTACTCAATAGTTCAAAATCATTTCCAAGTTATCAAGGTTTATTTCTGTGTTTGAATTTTTTTTTTTGTAATAGGCATGTTCATTACATTTTCTGTCACTATTTAGGAACTTTTTTTTTACTATGAATTAAGCAATATTATTTCATAATAAATTGTCTTCACAGTCTGTGAGAAGCTGCAAGCACTGTTTCTCTCAAATTCAGTGTGCCACCTTGCTAGAATTCTTTCAGCCTTAGTTCCTCATATTTACGAAGTGAGACAGGGTTACTTGCGGCAAATCAACATCATGCCATTATTTTGGTTGGGGTAGATTATAAGCAGGTAGCACCTGTTTATCAGTTTTCTCAAAGAACAGAGAGGTAGACTTGAATACACACAGGAAAAATTTCCCTCAAGTATAAATATTCTTTAGAAGAAATATATTAAGAAATCTATTTTCAAAACTATTGCTTCTCAGAAAGGAAGAGTTCAAAGAGGCATAAACAAAACTCAAATGCTGAGGCACAGATCTGTTTATATTCTCAATGTGAGGCACAACTCACATTGTATATACAAATGTATGGCTTTCCATCATTACATGATCTACCCTTTTACATTATTTCACAGTGTTCGCTATTCTCAAAAGTCTCATTCTCTCTCACACCTACTGGCCATGCCTGGGCTTACTGGAAATCCTATCTTAGAAAGCCAGTTACTATGTTAGGGCAAATTCACTATTGAGACCAGTTCTGTGACAGGCTAGTCTTCCATATTGCCTGGACTCTCTACTAAAGTTGCTAGAAAACAAAAAGAAATAATAGTAAAAATTTATTATACTTAGATTAAAATTAAAAACATTCTTGAGAATACTTAAGGAGTGCAAACACACTAATTTTATCATCTTTCCTTCTGCCTTTTATTTTTTATTTTTTTTGAAAAACAAATCAAAATGGAATAGTTTTTTGTTACCCTCAGTCCTGGTAACTAGATTGCCTTTGATTTTTTCCAAATATGAGGTTTTTTATATACAATTTAAAAATACTTTTTGGAAGTATAATTTGCATTATTCATTGAGTCGTCTTTTTTATATAAAGTCTGTATTTGTTTCTAACAGCTATACCACCCCTTCTTTAAATTATCTTTCTTTCATTCTTTTATCTCTCAAGTTAACATTCTTCCTCTTCTCTAATTTATTAAGTATAGTTTCCTTACTTCTTTTTAATTTTGCTCTCAAAATCTCTTCCCATCTCTCATTTTGCAATGACATTCGGTCATGATATTCTTCACTGGTCCTTTAAATTTCACTTCTTTTAAGTAGGACTACAATTTTTTTAAATACTATCTTTATCTGTTTTTCTTAGACTCTATTTTATTAGTTCCTCATTCAGTAATATCTTTAATCCTTAAGGCAAACTCATGCATAAAAATGAATTAAGAAAATGGTGAGTTTGCTGAATAAAATGGTTAGAGATATTCTACACAAAGTAGAATCACATCCCTAAAACATTATATGCAGTAGGGACATTTGAAGTCAGGTGGTTGAGATTTGTCATATTTAGGTAAACCAAGATTCAGAAAACTTAAATGATTAATCCAAGGTACCCATGGCAGTACTAGCACTAAGCATTCAGATATCGTACCTCCAGCTTTGATAGTATTTTCTGCATTCCAAACATTCTAAGAGTATTTTTCACTGAAATAATGACTATCTATATATTTGTAGCATAATTTAAGGAGAGCTTAGGGCTTGTAGCAAATAGAAAACATTTGTTCAGAAAAAAATCAAGGCTTATGGATAGTTAAATGATATCTTTATTAGAATCAAAGTAGAATATCCATAATTTTGGATGTTAGGATTTAAATGCTTTAACAACTTTGACTGGTTTACCATGAGAAGCACCAGGTCAGGATGGGAAGCATTTAGCCTCATGGTGATTTCATAACCTCAATTGCCACAGAGATCCAGTTTCAGTGTTTTTAAGCAAGATTCTCTTTGTGACCACTTACAGCTTCAGTGCTTCAGGTGCAATGCTAATAGCAGGTGAACACAGGAGTTGTTTTCTAAAGGCTAAAGTGGGGTGTAACATTGGACTCAGTAAGGAAGTCATTTCTCTTTTTGTATATGCTCTTGATCAACTCATCAAAACGGAGCAAAGTTCATGTAGAACCAATTTCTGATCTTTGTGAAAACATAGTCATTCACCTTCTGGCCAGTTACATTGAACTATAACCTTAGAAACTAGAGTATGAATGCAGCCAAAAAAAAAATAGAGAAAAACTTGCCTTTCTCAGTCATAGATGACAAAGGATTCTGGGCAGTTTGTTTAGTTCTGTCAAAATGATCACTGAACTACTAGCTTGGTCAGGCCTTCCATGGAGACCTGAGGTTTTGGTCATCCATTCATTCTCATTCTCTCATCTGTGCCTTTAGAAGAAAATGGAGCTCGTGTGTGTGTGTGTGTGTGTGTGTGTGTGTGTGTGTGTGTGTGTGGTTAACACTGAATAAAGGGACAAGGAATTGTTCCTAATTATTTTACACAAAATAAATGATTTATATATTTGTTTTGCCAATTATATTTAGACTTGATTGAAGTACAAACTATTTCTTGAAGATAATTGTAATTTTAAAGATAAAGTATATCAGCATTTATAATAATGTAGCTAAAACATTTTTTTCCTCTCACTTCAGAATGGTTAAAATGTGAACAGAATTGATAAATGCAGGATCTTTTTAAAGTTCTCAGACCACATTAAAAAGTAACAGCTTTGAATGAAGATCTGATAGAATAAAACTAGAAGCATTGTGTTGAACCATGTTTCATTAGTTTTAACATTGATTTTTTGTTTTAAAAATAATCTTATTTAGGGTTTGTCATTTTAAGATGGTATTATTGCTAATGTCTTTTGGTAAGTATGTTGCAGGAGTATGTGAAGACACTTCATATAATGCTAATTATATTAAATTGATGTATATTATATTTATACATCAATTTAAAAACTATGCAGATATGAAATTTAATATTATGGTTTGCAATTATACAAAAACAGTATAGTAGTGACAACAATCCTTGGCCACTAGTACTTTATACTTATTTAACCCATTTCATCTTCAAAACTCTATGAGACACATACTGTGAATTTCCCCAATACACAGATAGGTAAACAGAAGCTCATAGTGATTATCCAGTAGCAGGTTGAGGACCTAGATTTAAACCACGGCAGCTTGGCTCCAGAGGCATGCCCTTTGCTACTAATAGATGAAAAGCAATGGAATAATACACAAATGGTTTAATATATGTTAGCCTGGTAGGAATATAGTTTAACTTTGTTCTTATTGTAAATTGTTTATCATAGTAACAGGCTATTTGAAAAAAATAAAGTATATATTTGTTTCTACCAGCTATAGACTAAATGTCTTTGTCCCTCCCAAGTACATTTCTTGAAATCTAATCCCTGATGTGATGGTATAAGGAGGTGTGTCCTTTGTGAAGTGATTAAGTCATGAGGGTGCATCTCTCAATAATAGGATGAGTGCTTTTATAAAAGAGACCCCAGAGAGGTCTCTCTTTCCTTATTCCATGTGAAGCCTGAGCAAGAAGACAGTTGTCTATGAACCAGGAACTAGTTCCTCACCAGACACTAATTTTCAGATACCTTGATCTTGGACTTTTAAGTGTCCAGAACTGTGAAAATTACACATTTATTGTTTAAGCTCCCAATCTATGGTATTTTTATTATAGCAAAGATAGACTGGAACAATATCTAATTTGAAAAGACAAAACTTCTCTAAAAATTTCAAACAAGCAGATGTATTAGTTTCCTTTGGCTGCTGTAACAAATTACCACAGATTGGTTTGCTTAAAACAACATAAACTTATTCTTTCACAGTTATGGAGAATGGAAGACTGAAATCAAAGTGTTGGTAGAACCATACTCCCTCATAAGACTCTAGAGAATCCTTCCTTGCCTCTTCCTAGTTTCTGGTGGTTGTTGGTAATCCTTGACATTCCTTGGTATTTTCAAAAAAGTCACATCCGCAAGTTCCAGGTTTGCAAGAACTTTGCAGGGACACTATTCAACCCGGTACATGTGGGGATTTGATAGAGAGAATTGTTTAAGCAAATGGTAAAAGACAACATCCCATAGCCAAGGCTAATCAAGCAGCCACTAGTGATTGGTACCCAAGCTGCCATCAGCAGAAGTCAGTCATGTATATATGTGTGTGTGTGTGTGTGTGTGTTAATTAACATTAATTAACATCATTGTATATTTTACAACATTAAATTAAATCTATCTAATCATGATAGAAAAATACGTTAGCAGTCGAGTTTCAATGAGCAAAACAGGATATACTCCATGCATTTCACATAGAGAGGGATTTAATACATAGATTTGTTGTGAAAGTATTGAAAATGTTGAAAGAGGAAAGGAGAGATAAGATAAGAAATTGCAAGACATAACTACCCTCATTTTCCAAGCTGGAAAAGTAAAAGAGATAAATGGCATTTTTCAGAGCCCATGAGACCAATTTGCACTGACACTGCTGGAGGGGCCACTGCTGCCACCATTGCTATTGCTGGAATAGTGACTGCTGCTACTGAAGCTGATATTGGCACTGCTGCAAGTAATACTTCTATAGCAGGTCTAAAATAAGTAACAGTTAATGAAAATCATCTCTTTGCAAAGTTGCAGAATTCCTTTGCCTCTCGATTCTAATTTTCCAATAGTATTATTTCTAGCCAATGGTTGATTTATTATAACAAGTTGGAAAATCAAATTGAATGGCATACCTCTAAATACTGTGGTTGAGCTTGATATTTAGATAGCATTATATTTAAATGATAAATGATCTATATTATATAATGCTTACTCTTTTCTTTTATGGATTATCCATTTATTGTTATTGAAATGGCATCTATAAAATTATGCAATATAATTGGTTATAAATTTTAATCATTTTTATCAATCAGCATATTTTTATTCAAATTTAAGACTGACAGTCTAAAAGAGGAGTCAGCAAACTTTTCTATAAAAAGTCAGATTATAAATTTTTTTGGCTCTTCTAACCATACTTTATTATCCAAAGCTACTCAAATCTACTTTAGCAGTACAAATATAACTATAGAAAACATGTTAACGAATGGATGCAATGTGTTCCAATAAAACTTTATTTACAAAGAGGATAGGAGACTGGGTCTGGTTTGTGTGCCACAGTTTGTTGACCCTGGTTTAGAAGTATTTTAATAGCAGTCTTTATGTTTTCTACCATATCTGATAAATCATATATGACCAACAAAATTCTGAGTGAACATTTTCTTAATTTGGGGATAAATTCATTGATTGTAAACATTATCATAAAATCAAGATTAAGAAGAAAAGTCACTACACTATTGTACTATAATAAGTAATTTGTATAACTTATTTTAATTTTTTTTTCAAAGAGCCATGAAGTAGATATTGTTATCTCTGTATCACAGATGAAGAGACTATAGCATTTCTTTAAGTTCACTCATGGACTGAGTGATAGGATTCAAACCTATGTTTATCTGACATCATATATATTATTGCTATAGTATGTCTTATAATACATGCACTTCTAAAATTTTTTCTGCCTTCTGTTCTATCATCACTAGATATTTTAAATTAAAATCAAAACATGATATTATGCCCATACTTATATGCGCATATATATATATATATATATATATATATATATATATATATATACACATACACACACACACACACACACACACACACACACACACACTCACGCACTCACGCACAGAGTCAATTAGAAGAAACTTGGGTCAACTCCACAAAAAAAATTTCTCTTTTAACCGATATTTATTACAAGAGGTTCTCTATGAAACATGAAAAACTCTGATGACCCAAGGAAATCATGGAGAGATGAAAGTTGTAAGTATAAGACAGGGTGCTGCCCTGAATAACACCTCTCTGCTTGGTTCCTTGACACTGCAAATCCTTGCCAGACCTTAATCCCTAGAAGCCTGGCCACTTTCTCTGATTGCCAGCCACTGGCTAGTTCCTTGATTCAAACCCCATCACCTTTCTCCACAATTCATCAGATCCTATGAACCACTATTGCCCTGAAATGCTTGTACTTTTTCCTTTACATTGTGAATTTCATTTGACCTGCATGTGTCTTTGAGGAATGTTTTCTATGAATTACTCTCACTCCAAAATAATCTACTTCTAACTTACTTCCTCTTCCTCTTTAACCATAACTGCATGGAGGGCAAAGAACCCCTCATCATCTGTTTTCCACCTTCCAGTCCTCCATTACTTGTCGGCTGTCTTAAGTTACTGATTCCCAAGTACATTTTCTCTGAGCTGATGTTTTTACATCCTTCGATAATCTAATCTCTTAGCTCAGAACCACTGGTATCCATTTGCTTCCTTAAGATAGCCTTGATTAATTTGGCAAAAAGTCTACCAAAAGAAACAGTAACATTTACTGTGGTATTTATGTTTACTCACTTAGTAATCATTTCAACCACATGAAGTGGTTACCATGACTCTGACATTATTCTATCATACCCATCTTCTGAGAGCACAGCAGATGTACTAACAGCATCTTATCACAGTGTAGATTCAAAAAGTCCACCCTTCATTCAGTTCAATAACCTGGCCTGTTGGTATAGGCAGCACCTCGCCAGTGAGTCCACCACCCTGTAGTACAGTAATACAAACCTTTTTCACAAACAAGTTATTTTAGCAGGTGGTTGTTGTTGTTGTTGTTGTTGTGTATGTGTGTTTCCCCCATGAAGTTAGAAATCACATGAGAGAGAGTCCCAGACTCCTGATGATGTTCACAACTACGTGAAGACCATGGGGTCTCAGAATCCCAAAGATGCTTCCTGGGATTATGGCTAAGTAAATAGTACTAACTTTCAAAGTAAACAAGAAGATGGAAAGCCATCCCCATACCTATATTCCCAGAGTGCTACACTATATAACAAGATGGCAAGTGCCCAAGGCACCTTCACCATCTACTTTCCTTACTAGGATTAGTATAAAATAAAAACTAATTTGTACTAGTTTCAAGAGCCCGTGCTGTTTTCTTCCAGTCTGAGAATTGTGTTGGCCTGCTGGTATGTTCTTGAGATGTCAAAGATGATTGAGAAATTCTTCATCTAAATTTATGAATATTCCAATCTTAAAAAAAACATTTAAAAATGTGAATTAAGAGATTTGTAAGCTAGAACTAATAAGAGAAATTGTGAAATATTAGGGCCAAAGTAGATACTGAAATCTAAGTTATAAAGTGGGGAAGTAAATTTACAGTATTTAAGAAGCAGTACTAAACAGTTATGTATGACTAGTGTTACTGTCTTTGTCTAAGTATTATGTAACTGAAATGATATGCTGAAGAGGAGAGCCACATGTCTTTAAAGTTCATGAATGTGTTGGCCTCACTGATATAAACTGCTCAATTCAGCCATCTTGGGACCTTTATACCTCTGTCATTTAGCTGAAAGAAACAGACTGAACCTAAAATTATGCAATCAGGAAGTTAACCTCTAAGTGCAAGACCTTAACCATCCTAAAGGATTTCTCCAGTCCTATGGGATCACAACCCAAGAGTAATTGCAGAATGAGAGAAGAGGCCTAGGACTCTGGGCCATATATTTACATCTGCTCTTTAATAAAATGTTTAAGTAGTAGAGAGTGGAGAAGTTGCCTATTGTGGTCTCATGCTTCAGCGTTCTTTGGGATACTGATTCTAACCATTTCTTATCAGACACTAAAAGAGATTGGATTCAAGATCCTATGGCACAGGTTCATTTGGTCCCCCCTTAACTACAGGATCACTTTGAAGGCTATTTTCTGTTATATTGCTTCTTTTATTACATACTGCTTCCAAGATGCCCACATATGAAAAAATGGATAAACAATGAAAGTCTACTTTAAAAACTTTCTGTGGGGATTTTAAGTATAGGTTAACACTCTTTAATCTTTCCAATGCTTAGATCGTATCTCTGAGGCCTGTGAACAGGGTTGGTCTAATGGACTAGTAGACCAGTGTGGTTATTATGTTTCTAAATGCATCATGATTTAGTCCCATGACCCTGTATACAAAGGTCAATATTTGAAGTACCTGAGTAAATACCAATATGTAGCCCAATTGAGAAAGGAAAGTGTCTTTAAACATTCCAGGTTCTATCTTCTCACCTGGAATCTGGTAGATTCTGAACAAGTTAATAACATGATTGAACAGTTGAACTGTATGTAACATGAAGGGCTAGCAAAAGTTCCGTGAGTTGTGGCTCGTTATTCCGTGATTTATAGCACTGACATTTTTAAAACTTCTCCTCATTGAATTTCTGAAAAAAGAATGGCTATTTCAGTCAAGGAAAATTTCCAGAGCTTGCAATGGCATTTAAGTTTGGCTCTGAGTACTTTCCCTGAACTACAACCAAATATCTGCTTTTGAAACAAATTTATTCTTTCAAATTTATATTCATGGTACTATAGAAGAAGCATGAAGCTGGATCCTACTTCTGTTTGTGTACATCCTGGGGAGGTTGTCCCTAATGAAATGTATTAACCCTCTCTGAGAATTAAAAAAAATAAAATCCTATATATCAAGGACAAGTTTGTGGACTGGCATTGTATCAGTCTGGGTCTTCCAGGAAACAGAAGACAGAATGTAATTACATGTGCAAAAGATTTATTGAGGAAAACATCTGTGAAGAATAAAGTGGAAAGAAGGCAGGAGCGAGCAGGGAGAGCAATCAGGCTGTGTGATGCAAGTGTGACACACATGAAAAGAAAGGAGAGGGTGGGACGGTTAGGAGGAGCCTCAGCATCAGTAAGCTCTGAGGCAGTCTCAGCTGGGCTGAGAGAGAGCTGCAGGGCAAATGATGCTCCTTTGATGCATTCCCCATCAGATAGAAAGAGCCAGGCTGTAGTAATTCTGCTGTGATCAGGCTTCAGCAGTGATCAGCCCAGGGAGAGCGTGGCCAGAGTGTGCATACTATGAATCCCACGGCTGCAGCGGCTGGAGGCGTGTTATCTATACTACACTCTTTGCAGTGAGGTCTCCCTTCAATGGATAGCTGTACGGTTCCCTCTATGGCTGTCATGGCATGTACCGTTTTTAGTGCTTATGGAGAGTGTCTTCCACCCAAACTTGCAAAACAAATTTTCTCAAACACGTACAACAATTTATAGCCTAGGGACCTAGAAGTAACGATAAAGGTCTATCACCTAACTTCAGACATAACAATTGAAATAGGGATAAAGTTAATGCAGGGCTAAATGTCAAGATATATAAGAAGAGAAATCATCTTTGCATTTCCCAATGCTTTGCAAAACCTTTAGTATGTTATAGTGGTCCATACATTTTTATTGATATAAAAGACAGATAATAGTAATTTCTATTCCATTTTGGAAGGAGTCAAACTGTTTAAAATCTCACTTACTGCTGTAGTAATGACACAATTCCAGCTTTGTTTAAATAACTACAAACTTCACCCCAACATATCCATGTACCCCTTTGACAAATATCATACATTTAGATCAAAAGCAGTTTTTAGTGTCATCCATATAGCTGAAGCACACAGTTTGAGAAATTCTGTTGTGTTCATCACTATTATGTCTAATTTCTCATCCTTGATTCACTGCAAAGGATTTTTGTACCGATGGCTTATTTTAATCAAACTTATTCCAAACTCTGGCATTAAGAACAAAATGGAGCCAGGAGGATAAATAAAATCAAGTGAGATCGCTGTTTAAGATACACTGAGTGTTGGAGGTATTGCTCAGTTATCTAAGTTGATTTCAGTTCTGCTTGCTTCTCCCTGAATCCTTTTTCAAAGAAAGGATTTCCAGGTAATGTAACCTACAGGGCTGTACTTACATTTTACTGCAGTATCAGAAGATGATATCCGTCTTTGTTCTGACTGAAGAACACACATATCTAGAGAAGGGCTTCTGAAGAAGTCTTCTGAAATAAGTTAAGATGTGGGATATGTCAGCAAAGACTTCTGAATAGATTATAGTCTTCCATTAAATAGATATCTAGATATTGTTTCTTATTTAATTCTTTCAAGCAGAATAGTAAGTTAGTTGTGGTTTTAACATATCTGTATTCTTTAAAATAAAAGGGAAATTCAAAATACTTTAAATGTATTGTTCTATGTCATAAAAAGAGCTTAAAATAAATGAACAGGAATAACCAAAAGAACATAAAAGAAATTTTAAATCAATTTATGTTCTATTATTGGAATATTTCAGCATTGCCAATAATGAAGCTTGAATAATGATGTGACAATATTTCTATTTCTTTATGTTAAGAAAATCTCCTTGCCTATCTCTAATATGGACTGTGGTCCAATGCACCAATTATATTACTTAAAACTTAATTAAAATAACAAATATTTATTGTATGGTTAAAATTGAATTTATTTATTACACACATTTGTAAAACAATTTACTTGACATACTGCTCAAGGTCCGTAAGTCAACATTTCTCTCCAGTTTAATGTACTATTTCCATATTAAACTAACATAAAACCAAAAGACACATTTCTCTCTATGCAAAGATAGGTTTGGGTTCCCAAACTGTGCCCCTGGGTCCTCCAGTGGATTTCCTCCTTCTCCAGGACCTTCACCTTCCTTCATTCAACATCGTCTGAGATCTTGTGTAATCATTTATCTCCTTCCCATTTTGAATATGTTTAAAACCAAAGCTAAAAGTAAACCTTCCCACTTCATTCCATTTTTCTATCAACTAAAAAATTCTCTCTTTTATATTAAAAAAAAATGAGTGTAATTTCCTCATAGTCTTCATTTGGTAAACATTTTTCCTAAACCTTTGCAAGCAAATGTTTTCCTCTTTAAGCAACAGGCTACTGCTAATCAATAGATCCCACCACCTTTTTCTTAGTCTCATTTTCATGAGCTTCTTTCTCTTCAGTATCTCACACTATTCGTGCCCCTTCTTTCATCACACAATCACTGTGACTTCAGTGAGCCCACGCTGATTACCCACCACATTTTTTCTTCTCTCTGGCCTCACTCCTCTCAGTTTGAACACTTTCTTCTTTACACATTACCTTGTATTTAAACTAACTAAAACAGTATTGCTCCACAAAATGTGCCCATTCATCTGAAGGCATTATTTCTGTTCCTGGTAACAACACACTACAAAATACTAAACTTGAGCCTGACTGTCCCCTTGACCAATAAGCTCAATTGAGAAAGAAGGATCAGTCCTATGAAGTATACTTTAAAAAACTATACACATATACACTCACTTCAATCCTTGATTCAGTGGCTAATGACACAATATTCAACATTTACACCCTTCTCATACCTACAATCAAAGATTGTATTTCAGACACTGGAGAACAATTAACAACACCAATATAAGTGTTCTCTCATAAAGATATGAACCAAGAAACACACCATCATTAGAAACTCTCCCCCAAAGGCTTCATGGAACACTCGGCCTTTTTAAAAATAATGCTTTATCTCTGACACTTATAACTGATCATTCATTCCCATTCTAGCTTTCTAGAAGCACTTAAAATGATTTTCTAATTTTTTGCTAATTAACAGAGGACTTTTGGAACTGTTATTGTTTTGTTTATAGTAGTAATGACCCAACCATTCAATACTATTAGAATTACCAAATTATTACAATGGTGTTGGTGCTCGAAACACAGCCTGCGGGGGAGGGGAGAAAGATTGTGCAGCGTGGTGCCTGAAAATGCAAACACAAATTAAACTTCTTTAATTTGTGCAGGGGATAGATAAATAATAATTTGCCGCAACCAGGGATCTCATATGGCTTTGTTCATATTTTAATAGGGTACTCCTCTTTGCAGTCTGAGTAATTAAGTCTTATGACATTCCAGAAACCATAAATCCTGCTGAGATGTTTAAGTTTAGAACAACCTCTTGATGTACAATCAAAATAATCAAAATAAAAAAAAAGGACACTTCTCTGGTTCTTAACGAGCTGTTCTGCTTTTACCTTTGGAACACAATCGAATGTGGCCCACTCAAACTGTTTGGTCTTTTTGTTAAGTAGAAGTTCCTTTTGAAATTCATTGCCTTCAATTATATTTTTTAAAAGAATTTTAATTGCATGGCTGTAAAGAATAAAGATGCTCTAGGCTCCATTTGTTTATCATGGAGGGGCCTAAAAAATGAGGACAGAGCTTCCCAGCTCATGCAGGGGTTGCAGAGAGAGGGAGATGACTTTTAATTCGACAAGTTCAGAGAGATTTCTTAGTTTGACGCGCTCGGCAGGGGGTCTTTGAGCGCCTGGCAATGCTTCAGCGTTCTGAGCTTTGAAAGTCTTTCCCTGCAGCAGAAATTGTATCAAAAGCCAATGATAATATTCCCTGCAAGGTAAAGCACCCTATTGAAGATTTCGAGAGCTGTTTATTTATTCATCACAGTTTTTCTTTTAGGACGTATCAGGCATCTAGGTAATAATTCACATAGATGATAGAAAATGCAAAAAAAAAAAAAAATCCCCTCATTAATCTTTCACCTTTTCCTTCTACTTCTCTGTAGGCCACATGTAGATATAAAATGTGTTTTCTGCTTGTCCCAAACATATATATCTTTATTCCAAATCTCAGTTTCTTCCTCTCTCTTTTCATTTTTAAACGAAATTGTCATTTCAGCCTACCTTCTACCACCAGCTGAGCACATAAGATGTTTATGGCCATTTCCTCCTGCTAAATCCTCAAAGTGATTAATTAATTTTACAGAAGTATGTTCAGTTTCTAAGGCTCTTTTTGAATCTTGCTATTTTAAATATGTTTCAGAAAACTGTTTTCAAAGCAAATGTTAACAATCATGTTGATCTCCTGAAGGATATACATATTTTAATATTTTGTATTTTATTTTGTATACATTGTAGAAAAAATGTGTCTCCTTTCACTGTTTCTAGGGCAGAACTGGGAATAAGGGACTGTGACAACCCTTCCCTCTTGTAACATCAATGTCTGCTATCAGTTTGGCAGAATCAGTGAAGACAAAAACAGTTTCCTTTCATTTTTTTCCCTTCCATTTTCAATGGCATTAAAAGTGACCTTGCTTTGCACATATCCATGAGTGACCACACAGGAAGTAGTAGTCATATAAGTTTTCTTATTTTTATTTTTTTTAACTGTGAGACCTAAGAGTGATGCTTGCATCTGCAGTTTTTTTTTTTTTTTTTTTTTAGTGCAATCAATGAAGGAAAACTATGCTGCAAAAGAAACTTGGAAAAATTCAGTACCTCATCATATTTGGGCATATTTAAGTACATTTCACTTTACAAATATAAACTAGGTTGTAGACTGCATTTAAATATCAAAAGTGTGAGAGAAAATCACCAGGCCAAGTAACCACTTCACTAACAAAATATCCATAGAATAGCATCAGCAAATATTTCATTCACCCATTAATATTAATTGAACTTCTCTAGAGTGTACAGAAGGCACACAGGCCCTTTATAAACACAGATGTGTCTTTAGGATTCCAAACTTTGCAGTTGTTGCATCATCACTTTTACACACAGAAAAGAACAAACAGGACTGAGGATAGTCCAAAATTGAGCACAGCGCAAAGCAGACATTCGTTATCATTTTTGGGGCAAGGCTGTGTTTTTGTAGAACCATTTGTACACTTTAAACACAGTAATTCAATCTTACAATTTAGACCTGCCACAGGAAATTTTAGGAAATGTGCTTTGCTAACCACTGCCACTATTACCACCATGGCCAACAGCACCATGGAGCTGTTGGCCATGGTGACACAATCCGCTTCTTTTTCTCAGACAGATCAGGATTCACTCTCTCAGACCATCTTTGGGGTAGGAGAGTTAGCAGTCTGAGGATCTGTATGCAAAATTAACATAATTAGTCAGACTTTCAAACTGACTAGTTATAATTTGAATAAACTCTATCAGTAAATTAGAGGTAAAATAAATCTAAATTTGAAATTTATGATGTACCATATCTTTATTTCATATTTTATATTTCTCAATGAAAGAACCACTGAGACCTATTATGAATTGTGCATTTTTAATCAGTCTCTATTTAAAGTTCAATGAACAATAGGGATAAGTAAGAAAATATTCAGGTGTATTATAGAAGTATGAGTTATCTTAAACCTGAGTATCTTTAAAGCACATTTTTACCTCTAATGTTTAAGAAAAGCTTATTATCTTTTTCTATTTCATCAGAATTTCTAGGATTGACATGGATTTGCCATTTGCAGTAGTGGCCCCATAAAATGATATTTCTATCAAATTTTCATCCCCATCTCTGCCAATAGACAATCATGTCTGTAGAGACTTGTGTCGTAGACTCAGGTCCCATTTTATATGATTTGTTTCTTTATCTTTGAATTTTTTTAAAGTTGCATGAGAGCAATCAGATCATCCACATGACCTGGAGATGACTACATTAAAATAGTTAAATTGAATAATATTCGAAATCATTTAAATATCTTCTATGAATGTTCAGAGCTCAGTAGGGTTTTTTTCTTTTGTTTTATCACAAGCACATAAAATGTTTTCTCTGTGTTAGTTATGGAAGAAAACCCTTAAGTGATTACATTGAAAGCATATCATCTTTTTCTCTTAGTAATAATGTCAAATGGTGACTCGAGCACTACAATCAACACCTAGTTTGTTGGTGAAGGATGTATTTTATTTAAAGTTCGACTAATCTGAATTGATACACTTATATTTAAAGTTTCTTATGATTTAATATACTGGTGTCCTTAATGAATGATCTAAATATTCCTAAGACATCTAAAGTTATGGTATTATTTTCAATTAGGTGAACTGTTTGGGAACATGCAAATAGTCTATATGCCAATATTGTAAAATAAAATAACAAATGCATTTGAACACTCCCAGAATTGTAAATAAAGTAAATTTGTTTAATATCCATAGCTGTTCACATCAGAGAGAAAAATCAACTTGCAATTACCTAAGTTGTTTGAAAGTTTACATTTTAGAGAGAAGCATTTTGTTTCATATAACAAAACTGAAAACTTAACATATATTGGAATGAAACACAGCTATTGTAAATCTCGTATGCATTGGGACTCTGGTTCTTCATTATTGACTACAAGTACAATTGACAGTGATTGGTATGACTGGACCAGAATGCCAACAAAAGCACTTTCTAGGTGAGCTGTTTCCCTGGTTGCAAAAAGATTCTTTCTTTGTCTCCTCAGTTTCTTCTACTCTGTCATTCTAAGGAGGTAATTGTCACATCATTCGGGGGAGCTTTCAGATTGCAGAATCTAGAGTAGAATCTAGAGGGAAAAAAAGGGATGGATGACAAGGCAGTGAAGGAAGCTATGCTGGGAGTTGGATTTCTTAAGGTACAAAGGAAGAATATCGCAGAGGTGAATGGAATTGGAGAGAAAAATGGGTTTTCAGAAGTACTGTTATGACATCTGTCCTCATTACTTTATTGAGAAAGGCAGGCAAAGCATTTGGAAACACATTTTGACTATCATATTGTGTTTCTTTGCAAATGAACTATTTGAGTGACCATTTCATAAAGGCACATTTTACATTTGCATTATGTGTCATCATGCAAATATATTGTCTGAGTAGTCTTTTCAGATAAAGTGAAGCCGAGGACCAGAACTGCACTCCTGGGCAGATAGTAGTGTGATTAAACCTCAACTGGCATTTTGAAATCTTGGTGGAAGCAAAAATACCATTTATTCTAATTTGATGTGTGGGGCCTTTGCATGTATCTGGACACTGGGAACCCTAATGAAATTCACCAAAATAACTGAGCACCTGTGGTAGATAGAAACATAAGTCGAAAAGTAAAGATACACATTAGTTTTTATTTGACAATGGGAGAAGAAAGTTACAGATTATTTCTCTGCCAAAGCTAGAAGAGAAACTAACAAAGGGCCACTTAAGAGAGCAGAAAAAAATATGATACCAGAGGGGAGCAGGACAATCCCAGAGTTATAGAGAAAGTAGACGGTTTGTCTTGGATGAAATCACAGGTTTGTACAATGTTCAAGCAAGTAGTCTGGCAATTAGAATAAAAAGGCTCTCAGTTAAAATGCTTTAGAACTCTCTAGGAAAATGGATAGAAGTTAAGTAGTATGGGAAGTTTGAGACTTTAGTCTTTATCGATAAATAACATATACTTTACCTTTCTCCTCCACTCACATCTCCCCGTAAATAATACTACATCACTTCAGTTTTACTGAAGAGCTTCAAAACTCAGGAATTAAAGAGTTGTGTATACTGTGCAGTGTCTGAGATTTCAAAGATTGTATGTTTCTCAGATAAATGTTGTGAGACTTATTCATTATTGCTAAGCTTATAGAAGAAAATGTTGAGAAGGCAAACACACATTCCTACAGGATTAATAGATATCTGAGGATCCTATTATGTTTTTCCACTGTATAAAATTCTTTTTAAAAAGGATCATTTGCCTTTGTCCTTAAATACCTATCATCTGTAAGAAAAGTAATTACAAATAGGAGAATCAAGAAATATTTATGGAGTAAATGAAAGCAGAAAATAAGTCATTGATTATAGTAACTTTTCTCCACATTAGATCCATACTTAGACACTCATTTTTCTCATTTCTTAATTATTTTTCTTTTTACTTTTTTCATTGTTCCTTTGTCTTCACAAACTTTCTTTACTGCTTCCGTATTTGATTTCCCTTTCTTCACCCTCCCACATCATTTTTTTTTTAACTAAAAAAATTTAAAGTAAAAATAGAAGGTTCCCGAGAGAAAAAGAAAGATAGGCAATGCTGGGTCAACAGTGGTGCTTCACATAACAAGGAGATAATTTTTTAACTAGATTGAATGAACCATGAATCTGACCAATATGGAAATCCTTGGGCCCTTAAAATTCAGCATCTCTTGTGGGGATATTGATTTATAATGGAAAGCTTTTAAAATAGAAGCCTCATTGCCCTGGCCAAAAATATAGTAGAGAAATGTGAAATGAATATATATATTTATATACAGACAGGAAAGGAACCATGGCTTTTGTCTGCAATCCACATTCTAGAAATGAACTTGCAAACAAAACATTTTGTTTATTATACATCCATCCATAAGTCAGGAAATGTCTTTAAAGTTTAAAAATGATTACAGAAATAATTTTGAACTGTTTGAGAGCTTTGTTTTCTTTATGAGCACATTGTTAGAGTTGGGATTCAAGTCCACAGGCTAGTCCACGAGTTTATACCAAATAGAGTGAAATCAGAGATACCAACTCTTATTTATGATATCATTTCTCATTGAATCAACAAACTGGGGTTTGAATGGCAAATTTGCCATTTACCAGATTCTTGGCCTTGATTTCCTCCACTGCAGAACCAAGATAATGATTCAAACCTCATAGATTTGTTGTGAGGAAAAGTACCTAGTTCAGTGCCTAGATATTGTGTCCTATGGGAGCTAGTAATATTCTACCACAGACTGCAGCTCAAGGGGGAATTTCTACTGTGTCCTTCAGTCTTTAGTTGCAGCTCCAAACCAAAATGGGTTAGGATAAGTACAAAAGTAGAAGCACATTTCATATACACATATATGTTAATTGGCAAGAATATGCAACAGAATAATGATAGAAAAGGATAGCGAAGCAATATGATACTTTGTGCTCGAGGAAAATTATAGCTGCAGGCTGGTACTGTGGAAGATTGGCCAGGACCTCCAAAGGGCGCTCACCAGTATGGGAGTCTCTGGGGCGATGACAGTCCTTTGGTCTAAATTTTTAAAAATATATCTTATCCATATGTCCAGGGGTAAGGAGTGGACATTAAAACATAAGGAAGCAATTATCAGGCTGGCCCTTTGTTAAAATGTAGTTATTAAAGAATTAGAAGTTAGAATCAGCGGCCCACGCTAAGAAAGGGAATTTTCTGTTTATAACAAAAAGTCTGAAGTTCCATTGTTCCCCTCATCCTCTTAGTATTCATTAGCGCATATATATATAATTTGTGAAATTAACAACTACTACTATTCAGTAAATTATATAATTTACATTTTCCCGTATTCCATTTTATGTTCCTTTAAATTTCTAATGTATTTTAACTTTTATTTTAATTTTACATTTGACTTTGATTTTATTTCAGTTTTTATATTTTATATTGATCTGCATTTAGGAAAGCATCTGAATAAAATTACTATACACTTGAATTCTACTGCACTGATCCAGAATTGTTGCATAGACTCTCTAGTAAGTTTTCCCTCCAATATGTTTTCATCGTTAAAATAAAAAGTATATGCTTATACTTTCAGAACTCTCTCTTTATCTAACATTTCATTGTCTGATGTCCTGAGAGGAGCAGTTTGCATTTTGAATGCTCATGATTACCTACAATTTTTCATGGCATTCAGACTAGAAATTTTACTGTATCTCGTTTTTGATAAATAATTATAAAAATGCTTTTTTCAAGCAAAAGATAGCATTTAGAATACCCCAAAGTGTAAAAAAAAATGTCATTATAAAGCTTCATAACTATATGGTCATCTTAGAACCAAAACAGAGGGAAAAATAATAAATTCAACTTCAACCTTTCAAATCACAAGAAGTAGTTCCTTCTCATCCAGACAATATGTGATGGGTTCTTGTGTCTGATTACCCAAGGAAATCTAAAATGAGTTTTATGCAAATTTTTTTACAATGAAACATTTTGTAAGTCATTATACTAAAAAGAACGTTTACAAAGCACTTGCAAAATAAAATCTGCTGATAATTCAGCAATATCTAAAGAAAATATGATACAATTAAACTTTCTCATGAATTATAAGAATTCTCCTTAGACATTCCTGTATCATTGCCGATGTAGAAATGGGTATTTTCCCTTGATTTTTCTTCCTCAATTTCCATTTCCCCACTTAAAAGTGATTTTCAAGGTTATTTTTAGTTTGTTTCCTACTGCTACTGAGACATTTAAGTTATAGAGCTTGATTTTTATTTTAGTATCATGAGAAATGGTTTCAACTCAGGGAAGCCCAAACTTCAAATGCACACGGAAGTAAGATTAATGTAGTTTGAATTTTGCAGGAAAATAACTTCAAAGGTGACATTTTTGTTGGAGGTACTGAAATATCTACAGTAATACTTTTAACAAGGGCTAGTCTAGAGCAGTGCTTGGAGCAAAGAAATCTAACATATCCTATAACTGTCTAAAGGTAAGCCAGAGATGGATTTATGGGCCATGCTTAGCACTGTCACCTTGAAGAGAAGCGCTTTGAAAGGCTGAATGAAGATGAACAGTCAATCCCTTTTGGGGAAAGCCTTGTCATTTATTTTTTATTAGTTTTAAGAGTGATACCATATTGTGTCATGGGTTGAGCAGTGCCCAGTAAGAATATCTACTGTGTTCTGCAAGGCAGCTTTTATTCACTTCTTTCCTCCATGGGAAAGTGCTCGAGGTGAGAGGAGAGGCAACAAGGGACATGTGGCATATCTGGGCTCTTAGGGAAGCTTCAGAAGGTGCCAGACAACTGAGGGTGCTCCTCCAGCCTATCCTTCCACCTGTTGCCTCTGCTTTTCTTCTCTTCATGTTTCCTATCACCCTTCAAAAGCTAAAGTACCAGTGAATAAATAGGTTGTGGTATGATTTACTGAGGTGAGAAATAAAAGTGTCATTACCCTTTAAAGTCACATCATACTATATTGGAGCCTAGTAAAAATAAGACAATCAAAACTAACATGAAACCTAAAAGATTATGTCCTTAAAGTTAAATTGACATAATCTCTTGCAACTAATACTAACATTAAGTCCTAGAGTTCTAGGACAGTATAGTGAATACAGACAACATACTGTATTATAATCTTCAAACTTATAAGAGAATAGATCTTTATTATTCCAACCACAGGAAAGAAAATATAATTACGTGATGTGATAGAAGCATTAACAATCACTACGGCGACAATCATATTGCAATATTTAAATGTATCAAATCAGCATGTTGTACACCTAAAATTTCTACAGTAGTATATACCAAATATATTTCAATTTAAAAAAGTATAAAATGGTATAATTGCAGCTTAATTATGATGTGTGTATATTTTACATGATTGTGATTCTTTTGAGGGACAGAGTAGAAAATTCCCATTCCCATTATAAAAAGTTTTATTCAGCTTTTCAAAGCTTGATTTGTTATAATACCAGAGATAATATTGTCTATTAACAAGGCATGATATAAATAGATTATAAAAGTTATTACACACTTATTATATAAGTTTTGGTGCTTTGGAAGAAAACAAAGTACCAACCGTTTCCCCAAACAACGTATGATTCAGGTAATAACAAAGCTAGTATTTTCTATATATCTCAAATGTCTAATAACAACATATATCACAAACAAGGCCAGTTTTACAGATGTGCCATCTATAAAGTCTCTCAGGGCACTTAGAAGAGCCCCATGCTTGTTTTATTGCACTGCTCTTCCTGTTGTCTTGAAATTCTTGAAACTTTTGAACTAGGGTCTCCTTATTTTATTTGGCTCTGGGCCCTACAGTTATGTAGCCTGTTCTGATACTAAAGCATACTGAATGACTGATGAAATGTTGATCAGATAATACAAGACTTGCCGTCGAATTTTGAAGCTAGAAAGACGACTAAGAGCTGGAGTTAAGGGAGGGTTGACGTCTTAGTGAATCTGGAGCTTAAGCTGAGCTTTGAATAATGTGGAGACTTTTGATAAGTGGATGGAAGGGAGGAGAGTACTTCAGGTATGAAGAATTGTGTAAGCAGGCTTCAAGGACAGGAATGAGAAAAGAGCATTGGTAATTAGATTTCTTAGATTAAAGGTTCTGTACAGCAATTGTGAGAGACGCTGCTCAACCAGAGTACGGAGACCTTCAACTACTAGGATGAGAAATATGTGTTTTATACTATAGAATTCTGACAGCACATAAATATTGCTTCAGACAGATTAACTCAGTAGCAGAATTAAAAACCTGAGATTTAATAATGGTCAAGGAAATAGTGAGAAGTAGCAGGTGCAAAAGATGTTTATAAAGGATAGATCAAATGGTACCACTTTGATCACTGGGGCAATGATGAAACTCCTGACATAAATAATGGGAGCATAGAAAGTGGAAGACTTAAGGATGGATAATATTATTTTGTATAATTTAAGGATGGAGTGGATTAGTTAGCCAACACTTGAAGTGGTCATGTGGCTTCTAGCAGTATCTAAAGTAAAACCATTTATCAACATACACTATACAGACATTTATGGAACATGGTCTCTTAGATACGCGCTTTAAATAGAAAAGTATTTCTGCTTTGTGAAACCAGACCGAAAGGTAGAGACTAGCTCCCTGATATCATAAAAATATTCATAATATTTAAAAGTATTCATAATATTTGAATATTTTAAAAAAACATTTAAAATTTAAAAGTTCTTAAGAAAAAATTATTTCAAAATGCATATATATCAGACATGCACACTGACCAAAAGAAAAAAAATACGTTCTAAATTTCTATTTTTATGTGAAGGCAAGGTGATTCCATGCCTCACACAGCTATGAGGAGTTTTGATTTCAGTCACCTCTTTCTGTGCATACATATGCTAAAATGAAATGTTTATTGTACAACAAAAGCAAACCACCAGTGCAATGCAAATGCAAAGCTCAACTTTTTTTTTTTCCTCCCTAGAAAAGAAAGGATTTCAGGCTAGGTAAATTTATGCATCAGTGACTTTCTTCCGTTTCCTCCTGATAACGTCTGATTGACACCGCTACAGCATTACTTTTAAAGAAACCAAAATGAATTCTTCAGCCTCATGCAGTTGGGTCTTAAACTGTCAGTGCTTTATGACCACTGAGGCCTGACTGATGCCACCAGCCACAGCATGAAATGTTATCTATCACTTAGAAAATCCATAGTGTGGTGTATTAACTTGCATAATTAGGTATAGTAAAGTAAAATCAGAGATAAAGATAGTTTTAAAAGTGTTTTCTTGCTCTCTCCTTATTTTTACATACCTAAAGAGGCTATCCTAATGAAAATTAGTTACTCCTGCCTTTTATTTGTTGCTTGAGCCAAGTATTGTGATTCTGTATTGATCTGCCATGCAACTCTCAATTATTCCAGTTGTGATTTATCCAACACCTTTGATTCGTCTTCATTGTTCTACTCACTGTGCCCAGTTGACTGCCTTTCAAAGGGTAGATAAAGATGGAAAGAGAAGGAATGCTCAAATCAGTCAATTTTACCACATTTAAAAATATATCCTCTGTTCAAAGGCATGTATAGGCAAACAAGATCGAAACTACTAGCTAATACAAAGCCCTAAATCTATGTAGATTCAGATTATTTATGCTTTCTCTTCTCTAATGATCATGGGGAGCTCAAGAGTGAGTTATATAGATACATTCATTATATAATTTTCTTTCAATGCTATTTTATTATAAATTAATAGGGTGTGCATTTAAGTATTTGGTAACACATAAGAGTATGCCAAAAATTCAAAACTTCACAAAAACAGAAAAGATAAAATTTAAAGACAAGTCCTATTTGTAATGCATATAAACATAAATTTAGAGTATTTTAGATGGTATGGATTAAAGTGTATTACTGCATTGACACTAAATAGCCTGATTGTCCTTGAGCAAACTTTGATTGAAGAAAAATGTCATATTTATTTGTTATAGCAAGAGTAAAATGAGAACAGCTGATGCAAGCAAGGAGAAAGTATCAAGCTAACAGAAGAGGAAAGAAATGTGTAGATGGAACTCACAAAGCTTGCCTAAAATTAAGGACTTTGACTTTTAGAAAGAATTGTTTTTAGGACTGGGTCCTTGAAAGCCATCCAAAGTGGTGATACTAATTTATATATAATCGAGGAAGCATGTGAGATGGCAAAGACCAAAGGCAGTGATGATGGATATTGTCCAATAAGATGGGGCAAATCTTAGCTTAACACACTGAAGATGATGAAAGTGATGAACAGCTTTCAGTTTCAGATGTAAGTACCTAGACCCAGGTAAGGAATAAAAAGAGGGCATAGTAGACTTTGCTGGTTTTACAATGAGTTGCTAGGAAGAACGACTGAAGTAAATATATTTTAGACGATGAAGAAAACCAGACTTACGTAAGTAGAAATCAGGAGCTGAAATCAGAAAGCATTTTGAGAAACAGGAAGTGGTTGAAAGTGACAAATGTTGCAAAGCGGGTGAGGAAAGATGAGGTTGGAAAATTGGACTGGCCCTTGGGCTTAGTTGTAATGAGGTCGTCAGAGACCTCACTGAAGGTCAGTTTCTCCCCAGTGACAAGGGCACAAGCTGGACTAGATGAATTTGGAAAAGGAGTCTTGCAAGAAAAATTGGAGGCAGTGCAAGAAAACATAGTTTAGGAACAATGTGTGACAAGGAATTATGATCAAGAATCTACTAGTCAGAAAATTTTATAATGCTCGTGAAATTTTAACAAAGCTTTTGGGTTGTGCTAAAAAAAAAAAAACAACACTGAACTTGAGATAACTGAGTTTGTGTTCAAGATATACCTGTTGTTCAAGTATATAATTTCCACTGCATTCTTTTTAGTTTTTTATTCATCTACTTACTTATCATGAGGCTAAGAGTACATAATCCCTACATCTAGAAAATCTCAAAGTAGCCTACCCACATAGAAACAGAAATTAGAAAACAAGAGAGCAAGGAAGTGAGAGAGTAAGAAAGAGAAAGAAAAGGGAAAGAGAGGGAGACTGATGAGCACACAAATATGTGCATGTACACACACAGATGCACATGACCATACACACACAGAGAGACACACACAGATGCATATGACCACACCGACACATACACCCACACAGATATGTATTAGCTGAAACACACAAATGCACACACACAAACTCACATTAGTAGGGAGAAAGGCAGAGAATATCAGGGCCAACAAGTTTGCTTTTCCATAAACAATGTTTATATTCATAACTACTTTCTAAGTAAAAAATCCTCAGTTTTGGACACTAGGAATTCACTTGTTAATAATAAAAAATGTATTTAATATTGCTATATTTATAATATGTACTGTACAATATTATATTTGTAAAAGCAAGCATTTATAGTTGCATTAAAATTAATAATAAATAGAGGATAATAATTTATCATTAATGGAGTTAATTAAATAAGAAAGACTTCTTTTAAAATGTGTCAGCAAGTGTTGAATCTAAAATCCAACAACTTTTAATTCATTCCTCTGTGCAAGCACTATCATAGGTAAAGTTGTTTTCCAACTAGTGTAAAAGACCATTGTAGACCATTCCACACTGTGTGAGGGCAGAGCTATATCAGGAGACTATTATGGTCCTGCTAGCACTAGGCATTGATAAGTGTGAACTTATCAGCCACTGAACACTGGGGGAATGCCTTTACTTCTGAATCAGAAAACTAAACTGCTGGTTCAAATGAGCCAACCACTTAAAATTAAAGAATTCTTCATATGAAAACTCCATGTGCTGTCTGTAACTGCCTATTTCTAGAGATTTGCCCCTTTTTAGTAAAAATCACATTTAACATCCTAGAGACATTTTGGTGTTAAAGGTTTACATTAAACATAAAGCAACTCTAGGAAGTCTTTGTTATTTGGAAACTATGTTTAATGCAAATTTATAAAAAGAATACATGTCACTGTGGGTCACTCCTGAATATTTTGGGGGGCTTTCTCTGTTGGCTATGCAATCTCAGCTAAATGTTTTGAAGAGGAGGAATCAAATAAATTGCCCTATTTTGGGTCTTTCTCATCTGTATACAGTTGTGCAGCTCTACTAGACCTGAAAATTGCCCAGAGACAAACTTTAAAAAAATAGAGTGCTTTTGAGGCAGAAAATTGCTTTTCTGCAGTGCGGTCTAAAGGATAGACAGTGACAGGAGGACAAGAAGTTATCACTGTGCAGTGATATTGTAAAGCATATCCTCCATAACAAAGAGGATAATTTGTTTTTATTTTCTTCTTTATTAGACCACAAAAGGATTTAGCACAATAACACTAGAGCTTTGACTTAAACTCTTGAAAGCAGATTTACAATTAGATTTTTGAAAGTCCATCTTTAACCTACATATGGTGCTTAGTTTCTATGTTAAACAAATAGCTTCATTTACTAGAGCATTTAGTATTTCCCAATTTCTTCAATAGCCCTACATGTTTGGGCTTTGGGATAAAATATAAACTAATTTTAGATTGTCTTGGTTTTTCTAAATATAAGTCAGTTCCTTAGTAGCATTTCAACAAGGCTTTCGTAGTTTAATATTTTTAAAAAAGTATTTCATGTATTTGGATTGGCCCCTTGATATTTTTGGAAGATTTTTTCATGTGGTTTAATTTCCATTTTTATGGTGGTGTGAAGGAAAAATAGGAGAAAATATGTCTTTTGTGTGTTAAGGGATTTGAACTCCTTTGGGCCTGCTATCATGTTAATGAGACAGTTGAGAGATATCAGGATTTTGTGTATTAATCTTAGCAGGCGTTTGCACACAAGAACTGCTCATTTAGAGTCTTAATAGCATTAGCTGTGAATTTGCACAAAATTAACCAAAAAAACTCCACATTATGGATACATAATATCAAATATTTATTAAAACCTATTTAAAGTATAGTATATACACAGTGAAATTTATCTAAGAATAAAATATTTCATTTAAAAATACATTTCACAGTTTTAAAATATTTTGTTCAGTTGCTCATACAAAGGGTTTAACAAATCGTCTTATACCCGATCAAGTGATCCATTCCAAAGTTAATATACTTTGATTTCAATAATTTTTTTAAAGTTTACAAAAAGTTTTTTATTTCTTTTAAGACCTGCTTCTCTCATCCAACACCGATCCACAGATGTGCGTAGTTCAATCGCACCAGTAGGCTGACTAAGAGGAAATGAAGACCTGCTGGCCAGTCTTCACTTTTCAACTTTTACTAAATTGTTGGACTATAAATTCACAGAGTGGAAGGTCCCTGAGAAATCATCCAGGCCTGCACTCACCTTCCCCGTGAGGATTCACTTCCGTATAAGAAAACAGACTTATCCCAAATTCACTTTTATTTTCTTACGCTAAATTGTATTAGAATGTGCTAAGAACCGGTGGTCCCATTGTCCCTTTTTTATTTCTTCTAAAATATCTCACATTTTTGAAGCACACCTCTTTTTTGATGGAAGTCATTGTTCTTTCATTCAGCAAATATTTCTTGAACGCCTACCCACCCTCATTTTTTTGTTACAGCAAAACAGTTACCTAAAATATGTATCCTCAAACAGATATATATTTTATGTCATTTTTTTTTCCTATTCAGCTTTTCTTCTACACCACTTTGCTGGGACTCTAGAAGTGCCCAGTCTCATCAGCGCCTACTCCGTAGCCCATATCAGCAGACACTAGATACATGTTTGGTAAATGAGTAGTGGTCATATTTCTATTCTGACTCCTGGATAAGGGTCTCGGAGAGATAACTGCTTAGTAGTGGGCATATACTGTAATTCTGAACAATTTCTCTATTGTTTATAATGAGTCCACATTTCAGATGACAATTGCAATTTTTTCTATAAGATCAAACATTTACACTACTTCCCCTGAAGTGTTAACAAGTGTCACCTAAATAGAATTTGCTTTCCAGTTTCACATGGAACCATAATTAGGCTATTCTATAAAAGCCACTCTGGAATCACTGCAAAATGACATACAGCAGGTGGGCCCTGTCTTCATTAGATATGAGTGTGCTGAGCTGTAACTGTCCCAAAGCTGCCACAGTCTCTCGCTGACATGTGGCACTGCTTCCAGCCAGCTGACCTTTCCCTTGCCTGCCCATTGTACTTCTTACCCTCTGACTCCTTTGGTGCAAAATGCTCCATTATTTTCAATTTGTGCTGTGCCCATCTCCTGCCTTGTCCTATTAATCCATGCCAACCACAGCGACAAATAGAAGCAGATGATTGCACACTCAGCATCGACATCGTTGAATTTCTATCACAGATTCTGAGGACTTTGCCAGAAGTGTACTCGGAAGACTCAGATGGTTTAAACGGCTCTCAGTTCACAGATGGGCCATCTCACACCAGTATTTCCGACAAACATTCATGTAATAATCACAGATTAACCACACACTGGCTCTTAGTGATAAATAAACCAGTAACTTTTATAGAATATTTTAAAACATTCATTTAAGAGTAAGTTATCTTTTTTAAAGGACTTACTATGTAGAATAAACTTTTAGAAATATTCACTATTTAAAATCTGTATTTTACTATAATTATAAATCTGCCAATAGAAAATATGCTTTTAAACTGATCAAGAAACTTTATCCTTGAACTTTAGTTATATAAAAGGGAAGTAAAAGGGATGTTTTATTTAAAATCTCACCATCTTGCCCTCTTAATAGACTATATTGTGGTTTTATATAAAGTATAAAAAAGTCACTAATTGTGTCAGTTTGATAAAAAACAACTTAGAGAAAAATCTGTTCCCCTTCATCTACATGGTAGTTTCAAGTTGTTCTTCGAAAACTTCTAGAAACCCCCTAAGAGAGGTGGAGCCAGAGGTTCCCGGGTCCTCACTCCTGTCTCTATTTAATATTTTTAATATGTTTTTTGTGATTGGTGTTCTCATAACATTATGTTTAAGAAAAGAGTTCTGTTGCTAAAATTAAAGTTCAAAATTCATGTACAGTTGTTGGACAGAAGATGACTTCGTCACAAGTACATCAGAATACCTTCAAAATCATAAGCAAAATTTAAAAAAATATTTAAATAGGAAAAAATACAAAATTAATCTTTGCTGTTATGCATGTGATATTACAATGTAAGTTGTAAGCATTTTAGAGTTAATGTTTTAATATATAGTCAGGTGTACAACACAGAGCAATCTTCTTTAAGCAGACTATTCAGTTAAACAGATTGATTAATAATTCTGAATAAATGAATTTAATCATAGATTTAAGATTCTGTGTAAATTACTTAAAGATAGATCAAAAAGCCATAAACTAAGAATGTGATAATCTCTTTTTTAATTTATTAACTTTACATACTAATAAAAATACTTCTTTAACATTGTACCTCAAATTACATTTCTTTAAAAATCAATATTTTTTAGACAATTTCTCTCTATATATATCTTAAATTACATGCCACTTTGATAGTTTTCTATTTAAAACCCTGTTCTTTGTATTCCAAAGTAATTCAAGTTTTGTTTCCACATGTTTTATTATTAAATTACTATAGTATTGTCATATTAATTTGATTCATGTTAATTTATATTAAATTTTTGGAACATTTAAGAAATTGAGAGTCACTTTGCATTGCAACTTTACTGCCTAAACTTATAGCCAAATGTATAGTTATGTCAGATATTTCAAAATTTTTGCATGTACTGTGATCTTCATATTAATTATATCAGATATATTTAAGATATTTACTTAAGTGAATCTAGAAATATGAGCAAATACTTAATTAGGTTGACCACAAATATTACCCCAATAGTTATTATACAGATGTTTCTACCTAAACTTGATATCCAAAAAGATTCAAGAAAGCGAAAACAATATTCCCACTAGTCATTGGTTGCAATTAGATTGACAAGAAAGGATTAGGTGGCCTCCCCAGTTTGTCTTTGCACAAGGTGCCAGGTAGAATTTTAGATCTATTCTCTTCGGAGGCAGATCATTTTTCTTGGACTCAACTATTTATGTCTCATTTGGAGGAATTCCCACAACCTATATAAATGCCAAATAGTATGTAAATAGACATGCTATTTCTTATATTTTAAAATGTATTAAAATTTATTCCTTATACATTTTTAATCTATTGGTGAGTAATTTTTTGAGGAGTGTTTTATAAAATATATTCTGTAATTACAATTTTAGCCTTACTATTATTATTTATCTCAGGACCCCAGCTCTTCTCTTGGCTTCCTCATACGTGATAGACAACATGGTCTCCTATTTGAAAGATTAAGACTGGTCAAAATGAGTCCCTTTAACTCTTTCTCAATTATTATATATGAATTTTCAAAGTAATATGTAGATACATCGCCTTTTCCTTTACTTTTCTTCCCCATTTTCCTCCCCAATCCCTTTCTATCTCTCTCTTTCTCTGTTAGGTTAAAGTGCTGCTGTCTGTCTCATTTTTTGTTTAATCTTGAATGTATTTTCTTTGTTTATTTTGGGATCTTATTCTATCAATTATTTTCTTCTATTAACCACCACTTTCCTTCGATGACATTAAACCTCTACATTATTGAAAACAATTCCAGATCATCAGGTTCAACAGTAATTTATTCAAAATTAACTGTTTTATAACAGCAAATGTTTAATGTATTTTGGAGTTTGTGAACATTGATGCTACCTGTTTTATTATAGTTTATGAAGACTAGCTCCCTTCTAATCAAAAGGATAAAGCAGTACTCCAAATTTGCATACCTCTTGATAATTTTGATTTAGATGATTTAGTATTTTCTGCTCTAAAATAAACCCTTCATCATAAAATCATAAAATCATAAAAAAGAATCTATTTTTAAGTCAGTTGAAATTATTTTAAGAATTAAAATACAAACAATTTTTTAAAATAAAAAGCACCCATCTCTTAAAAATGCCAAAATAGCTAATCAGCATTTGTATTAAAAACTCTCTATCAGAATTTTATTCCCTGCATGGAATAAAATTATGCAGATTCTGCATAATCTGCAATTTTAAATGATACGGTGTTCCATCAAACCTACCATAGTGGAAAGTAGAGATTTAGAGAACATTTACATCATTACAGAAAATTCTACTGGACAGTTTGCTTTAAACCTGTCAGAAACTCAACTTCCTCTTTTTTGTAAGATGGTGGTAAAGACTGGCTCCAAAGGTTGTTAGGGAGGTATAAGAAGGCATACACATGAAAACACATTGCCAACTGCTGTATATGCAGAAAAGTTCTTATTCTTTCCTTAGCCCTTTCTTAGACTAGAGTCTTTCCCATAATTATGGCTATTCCTTAAATTGAAAAGCAGTCCATGGAATAAAGTTGTATGAGATCATAAACAAAATTGTTCATCTTCTGACTTTTAAAAAATTTTTATAGATGCTTTTTGACAGTCTCAATGATATTTACCATTTTTACTTGCTTACTCTCCTCCACCTCAATTGGTAGTTGTTACCATATTTTTCTCTTCAGAAACAGTAGCTGAAAGTTCCGTAATAAAATAAAAGAACCATGGATTGTGATGTTTATAAAGTACTTATTATAATGTTTCAATATTTTTTCTTGAAATCAAAGACTTAGATACCATGCATTATAGAGCTAATAAGGTTTTAATATGTAAATATTATATCAGTGACCACTAAAAATTTATAAGGCCAACATACTGATCTTTGCTTCCATTCTAATTTTTGCCAACAATGAATCAATGTTTAGATTTCTTCCTCACCAATACAAAGAATTCTAAAGAAACAAAATCCAATCAATCACAGCATAACAGAAGATGAAACAGCAACAAAGATACACAACAACCATTTACATTTTTTTTGAATTGATAATTTGAAACTAGTTGGAAATTTTTACAGCTAAATAAATGGATTTTAAACTACTGAGGCTTGACTTGAAAACGCTATTTTTATCATCATTAATTGAAATTTTTGTAACAGTAAATGTGAAAGAAAGTGAATGGAATAAGGAAGGAAGGAAGGAAGGAAGAAAGGAAGGAAGAAAGGAAGGAAGGAAGGAAAAAAGGAAGGAAGGAAAAAGGGAAAGTGGAAGGGAAAGAGAGAGAGAGAGAAAGAGGGAGGAAGAGAGGGATGCAAGGAAGGAAAGGAAAGAAGAAAAGAAAAAGGAAGGAGGGAGTAGATTAGAGTAAAAGTAACTACAGTCATTTTCTGAAGCCAGGAGGCTTTAAAAAACTTACAGCCAATCCCTGTCATGCAGAAATCAGCACTACATCATCGGAAGGATAAACAGGGTTATTCTTAAATCTCTTCATCTCTCATTTCCACAGTTCCTTGAGTTAAGCTCTCAGGGTCAGGTGCTCCCAAGGAAAGTCAGAAAATTCATGCAGCCTTTGCCATACAAAAGCTCAGGAACCCTCAGTGTCAAACACAGCCTAAATTAGCCTTACAGGTACTAAATACCCTGACTTGGGAAGCCGCTTCTGCAAGTAGAAAACAAACATTGATTAAAAAGCCTAATAAAATGTTTTGCCTTGATAATTGCAGAAGCTGTGAGAAAGAATACACGTTCTCCAAATTGAACTTTGCGAAATAAGGGTCAGTAGCTTTAAGCTTTTTATGGTAGAAGCTCAACCCTGCAGTAAGTGAATATTTTAACCACAGGAATACTAAAAATTCAATGATATTTTCATAACTGCAATCTGAATAGTCAATAAACACTGTAACCTGAAGTACCTCACTTTGAAGAAAATTTGATTGCCTAGCTAAAAAACATAGTACGACATAATATTAATAAACCTAACTACTGAACTCTGAATATAATAAGACAATTATCTCTAGGAAACATTAGTATTCATTATACCCAAAACATTAGTTTGTTTAGACAGCTGCAGACATAATGCATGTGGTACAATTATAATGCATCAGAGATGCCCTATTGAATGTTATTTGAAAATTTCTGCACATTTTGTTTTCTCTCTCAGATATTTCTTTTAATAATGCCCTGGCTAAATAAGGAGAAATATGTGTGTGTGTGTGTGTGTGTGTGTGTGTGTGTGTGTGTGTGCGCGCGCGTGTGTGTGTGTGTGCGCACGCGCGCGCGTGTGTGTGTGTGTGTGTGCGCGCGCGCACACGCACGCACGCACACACATACACACACATACATTTGTCCATATGCATAGATAAAATATAGATGAGAAAACAGAATTGAATTCTTAATGAAATATGGTAATTTAGAGGATATGAGTTGCTGCATAGGTTTTGTGTTTTTTGTTGTTTTTTTTTGTTTTTTGTTTTTGTTTTTGTTTTTGTTTTTTGGTAGCCTAAATAAAAAATAGTTCAGAGAAATAGTATTGCATTGTGAAATAAGCAGAACTGGGAGAGCTTATAATTGACACTAAAACTTAAAATATCTTCTTTAATATTTTAGCTTCAATTTGGGCTTTCCATTGCTTTTGTTTACTTAGTCATTTGTATTAATTTCAAGACATTATAAAATGACTAAGATAAAGGGTAACCATTATAACCAATCTTCTAGAACACAATGTAGCTTTAGAAGTCAACAATTTGGATGATGTTCAAAAAACTAGTAAATGCCATCCTAAATGCCTCAGATATGAATACTGTTTTTTAGAAACCAAATACATGCTAGTTTAGAAGGACTCTCAAAAATTCTAAATAACTGATAAAACTAACAAAGTAACCCCAGATAAGCAAAGGACTGTTTAAAAGGGAAATGAAATAGCAGAGCATATTGAATGGAGATTTTACCCTAAGACAATTTAGCAGAAAGATCACTGTTGTACAGATCACCTCTCTGACCTTCTTACTGCTTAATACTAAGGTGTTACGGTAGTGACCAGAATCTAACTGAACCATTTTCTGTTTTACCACCTGAAGGATTCCAGAATCTAGAATTTTTGAAATTCATAGCCTGGACCTTCCATCGAGCCAATAGCACCGAGGTAGAAAATGAATTGTCAAAGTTATTGGGAGGATGGCTAGTAACAATTTTTTTTTTCTATTGAAGGAAAAAAAAATGAAGAAGAGCAGGAACATTTCTCTCAGAAATATTTGTGTTTAATTTATATCAGTTCAACTGTTTTTTAAATTAACTTTTGGTTTGTATCCATCATTGTCCTTTCAACTACTTCTTAAACTTAAAAAAAAAAAGAAAACCACATCATAAATTGGGTTTAAAAAATAAAATTTAAAACAATGCATTGTTTATTATCTCTATTTCTATAGTCAGCTAAAGCAAATTGATTGGCATTTGTTTTTCATTCTGTTTATAAAACCAATACTGTAAATTATAAGTGATTTGGAAAATATAAAAAAGTAAAATTTAAAATTTCAAGTGACTCTGATTTTATCACCAGAGATACTAATTGTGAACAATTTGGTGAATTTTTAAGAACTTTTCTCTAGGAACATGTTTATAGCTAGTTTGTTTATTTAATATCATATTTTGAGCATTTTCTAATACTATTCAATTCTTGAATGCTTGCTATCAGATATTACTGACTGCATAGTTTACTTAGCTAATGTTGGACAATTATGTAATTTCTAATATTTTTACTCTTTAAGTAATTATACAAAGAGAATCTTATAAACAAAAGTTATATGCCCACTTTATTTTAAATTTTTTTTTGAAAAAATTTCTGGTGGGATTAAATAGAGCTCACTATTACTTAAAAACATAATTATATGTGAAATAAGTAGATCTACTGGATTTCATACAAGTTACTAGATGAGGGGATAAAATGATTAATCATGTACTAATTTACCTTTAACACTTTTAAAGGTGAAAATATTTACTTATCAAGCCCCATCCTTCATTCTTGTTGTTGTATATAGTTTACTCCTTTATATTTTTGAGTAGTATTTCACTGTAAAGTACAATTTGTTTATATATTCTCTGTTGTTAGAAATTTTGATTGTCTCCAGTTTTGAGCTACTATGAATAAAGTTGCATGGACATCCTGTGACAAGTCAATTTATGAACATATATTTTTATTCCTCTGGGATGAATACCTAGATGTGGAATTGTTTGATCATATAATAAGTGCACATTTAGCTTTACAAAAAAATAGCCAAACCATTTTGCAAAATAGTTGTCTCACTTTACATAGCTATTTAAGCTGTTATATATATTGACCAAGATATATGTATACATACATATATAAATCATGGTACAAGATAACCCTTGTTATTTAAGTTAGTTTAGGCAGAGTATTTTCCACCCCATAAAAATTTCACATGTCTCTCATAAGAGAGCATTGAAAATGAACAAAGTCCTTAGATCCTAATTAATTTTCTTTGACTATCTGTGTGGCTTTTGATCAAGCAACATAAATTATCAGGTGTCTGTTTCTCTATTGTTAGGCAAGGATGATGGCCAATCATTTAACCTTCTGACCTTCTGAATTGTTTATAGGATGAGAGAATCCCTTCTACTGTATATGATTTTAATTTTTATGTATTTCTAAGTTTCTAATTTAAGTCAAATTCATTATTTTTAATTGATTCTTCATTATTTCTTTACAAAAAATATGGAAATTTGAATAAAGAAAGCCTTGTAGTAAACTCATATTCCATGTAAAAATATGTGAAAATGAATAACTGAGTTGAATCACGCATAATCTTACATTTTACATTTCTAAGTTGAAAAGGTAAAGCAGAAATCACAGCATAAACTTCTCAACAACATTTCTGTTAGGCTTAACATTGTTTTCCTGTAAACTTAAAGGTATCTTACCTTCTTTTACTTACTTGGAACTTGTAAGGAGAACAACATGTGCTACAATCTGTTCATCGAAATGTAAAGAAAAATTCATCTCTGATATTTTATTTCTACTATTTTGTAGTTCTGTGTCTAAGAATGGAGTTATGACTAGTCGTCTGTATAAATCTCATGATGGATTTTACAATAGCTCCCATGTCTTCATTTACATTTTTTTAGAAATATCTGCATTTCGCTTTAGAGTCTAAGGACATTATAAACATAATAAATATAGATACAAAGATGCACGTAAGATAATATCTCCGCTTACCAACATTAAATTAGAAGGTGAATATGGAATAATGGATTAGAAAACTCACGACAAAATACTTGAAGATAAAAATGAGTCTTTTACAATATATATATATATATATATATATCAGAAGATGAACAATTCTGTTTTATGAATTTTCTATATATATTTTTATGTATTTTCCACATGTATTAAAAAAATAACCTGTTCTGATTTTCAGGGTTTCCAATTATAAATAAATTTATTATACTTAATATATGAAGATAATGTAATGATCAAAATGAGATGATATAATTATAGTATCTTATGACGTATTTGAAGTAATGGTAGAAACTACATAAAATTTAGATCCCATATAGCATTGTCCAACTATTCATCTGATTCATGGACCCCTGCAAATATTGCCCTACCACAGCTGCATAATCTAAGCCAAAATGCTTCCTTGAAGAACTCACACCTTCCTGAGGCAGTTCTATTTACTTTCAAGATTGCATCTACTCTGCGTTTAAATGCATCCTCAAAGATATACAAAATAATTTAAAATTCTCACTTGTATTTTCAAGTTTCTTACTGTTTAAGGAGGCAAGTTTAATACACATGAAAGAAGTAGAAGACGTCAATACATAGATGTAATCAGATGCTATATATATTTTGATAAAACACTCAAGATAGTGAGAATTTAAAGGAGAAGGGGAGACCCACATGGAGCACAGTCTGGAAGACGTCGTGAAAGATGTGGGCTTGAAGCAAGACTTCGAGGGAGGCTTCTCTTATTGAAAGGAAGGTGTAGAGAGGCAGAATTAATAAGTAAATACAACAGGAAATATCAAGAATACTGACTAAAAATAGGTTTTCTATATCACCATAAAGGTGAAAATCTAGTCATAATGGAACCACATCGAGACACTGCAATTTATACATTCAAATGTGTTTTCAGCTGTTAAGAATTGTTAAACCAATGGGAATTTCCTAGTCAAATGTAATTTCCTTGGGCTTAGTAACTTAAAAAAAAATTATTTAAATGTCCTGCTACAAAGTATAGCATCTATTTTCCATGGGCAACATTGTCCAAAATGTTCCTGTGTGTGAATGCTGCCTATTTTTTCCTAGCGCATGGGAACATTGGTCTTTTTGAAAAAAGTCCCCCAGAAGATAACAATATGAATGCCATGTTATAATTAATTTCTATATATACAAAGTGAATATTTTTATTTAATGAAAATATGCAGAATTAGCCATTCCAACAAGATTATATCCAAAATAATATTTAGTGGGTAAAGTAGTGATAAATCATAACAAACAAGAAGTTCTTTTCTGTATTGTTAAGCTACAGTCAGTTTTAAATATCCAAGAACATAAGGTGGTTAAACACGTGGTGTAAAAAAAAATGTATATCAAGGTGATTTTTTTTTTCTTCATGTACTTATATTGGTAACTAACTGGAGACAGAGCCAAAAAAAAAACAATTAATTCAGCATTCCAACACAATTGGTGCCCCCTGCTGAGCAGAGACCCAGATCTGAGCCAAGCAAAAGGACTGAACTGGTTCTTCATAGTTAGAAAGATGTGCTTCTCCAGATCAGTGTTACTGACATTAGCTGCATGACATTCTGGAGCAGCTAACTTTCTCAGCTAGTCAGGAAAGAAAGACCAATGAGCAGCCTTTCCTCTAAAATTAAGAAGAATCTGACCATCACAGATTTGAGATTTGTGTGTTTGCACAAATGTATACACCTGTGTGTTTATAGATGGGGTTTATTTGCTAAGTTGCTGTATCTGATTTAAAAAATCCATAAATATGTAGTTTTTCTATGTGTGAGTATCTACATATGCTTAAGTTCTATAACTGAGGGCATGCTTTTCTACTACACATATGTATTAAAATCTATTCAAGTTTCCTTCATAGCCCTTAAGACCTAACCCTTGGCAATCTGGTGTCAACACTTTTGCAACCAAATCTATAAGAAATTTTTAAAAATCATCTTGAGTTTTATTCAAAGAAAAGCAAATTTTTAATGAGAAGCTAAGAAATCAATAGGTCTGACTCCTATTTGAAGACAAGTCTGATAGTTCATTTTATTTTCCTCTCACATAAAAATGATAATTTGTTAAAATTCATTATAAAAACTGGATTTCATTAGTAATCAGGAATCTTATAGATTTCAAATTGGTGAGGAAGTCAGCAAACTATAAACTCTTCATCCTCTTGTTATGGAAGTAATATTGTCTTAGCATAGATATTTGCAAGTTATTAAGATGTTTGTGGGGTAAAAAGTTTTTAGAGTAAAGAAATTCTAGTGTAAATAGGGTTTTTGTAAAAATTAAGGAAAGTTTTTCTTCAAATAAATTCTGCTAACATCTCATGCTTTAACAATCCTAAGAATTATTGTGTTTCTGAGAAGTGTGAGAATTGTACCTGAAATAATTTTCAGTACTATAAAATCCATTTTGTTCCCTTTTCCAATTTCTACAATTGAATGTTGAATTGGATGCTTCCTCTGCTCTTCCATAGCCCTCCAGGCAACATATGTTATTAAACCACAGACAGTCGCCAGGGAGAGCCGTGAGCATGTGGGAAATTAGGGTTCCGAAGTAGAGAGAAGTTGGTAAATCTATAAAACTGTAGATAATCTCTCTCTTGGGCCATCTCTCTACTTTAAATTATCCCTGTTAACCAAAGTAAACTTAAGGAATCATTCCATGGTTAATGTGCTTTGATATATTTTGTTCAATTGTGGTCAGGAGGTCTGTCTTACATTTCTGTAACAAATGTTTTCTCTTGGTACTCGATGCTATTGATCTTGTGGGCAAAAGGACGTGATCAATGAAGTGACAGTTGCAGCCTAAAAATGATTGGGGCAGGAAATATAGTAATGATGAGCTAACTTCAAAAGGCTAAGCTTTGAGATGCTTATCTGGACCTTTTGCCTTCTCAAAATTGTGAGGGAATCCTGGGAGAGCTACTTTTTGCAAAGATTCTGTGTTCACACATTCTTTATATCAGGTCAGAAATACCATAAGAGCATCTTTTCCACCGTAGTTTAGCCGAGGGGCTATAAACTCTTAAAGGGCACCTTTAAAAAAATAAAATAAACTTTTATTTCTTATATAATGGAAAGAGGTGACACTGAGAGTTCTTAACTTCAAATTCAAGTTCTGAGAAAAGGTCAAGTTACATTTCTTACTCTTTTTCAGGTGTAAATGCGGCTATCCAAAAATTAAATTTCCTCTACTGTGGACATACTGGTTGACAAATATATTTCATCTGTATCTGTACTTATAGTAAACTCTTCACAATTCTCATTTTATACTCATAATTATTTTCTGTGTTTTATGCTCAAACTTATTGAAACTATTTTATTAATTGAGCAAGTACTGGCATGTTCCTGTTAGGTTGGCACTGTTAGATGCTGAGGATTCAACTATAAAGATTTATATATAATTTTTTACTTTAAGATATCCCATAGTCTATTTAACCACACACACTATGTTGTGATGTATTAATGAAACCAAATGTAATCCGTGCAAGAAAAGAAAAAGCAACATTATATATGTAAATAAGTCGATGAGGAAATTGACTTCTTCCTGAGGAAGGATCTTAGATTAGCATGAAAATTTGAATAGACATTTGTTAAATAGATAAACAGTACAGACAATACCTATGCAAAGTTCTAAAGAAGAGAAGTCTCTTGGAAATGTTGCCATAGGGAGCTCTGTAATTTTAGATCATATACAGTACCTTGAGAAAGTAGAAAGAAATTAGGCTAAAACTGGGCCCAAGTAATCTCATGAATGGTATGAAATGTCCTACTAAGAAACTTGACTTCACCTGCAGGTGACGGGCCACCACCAAAGGATTTTAAGCAAAGGAGAAATACAGAGTTAGACTTGTAACCATAGGACGCCGATCTGAGTGAACTTTTAGCCAAAGAAGCAATGACTCTTATTGTATATCTCTATCTGTTCCAGTTTGCCCACAAGTATACTTGGAATAGCGCTGAGAACTAGCTATTTCTAAGGGAACTGATATACTAATAATAATCTTTCTTCCAGTTATACTTTTATGCATTTTTGGAAAATATGAGCAAGTTGACAAATTATATAAATGCCCCCTACATGTGCTCATGGGATGAAAAAACTATCCTCAAAGTTTACATATTTAAAAATAGTTTACAACTTAACAGATGATAGCTTTATGGCACGAAAAGATACTAATATATTATCAGAGTACATCGAACACCTAGAAAGTTAGGGTTATCATAGAAATGGTATCTATCTTATAGCATTAAAAGATGCAGCAGGAAGAAATGAATTTTTTAGTCTAATATATTATTTAAAACTATAAATCATGTGCCTTTGGATGTGTGTCTTCTAAACTGGCTTTTCTCATAAATAAGATTTGGTAGTGTTTTTAAAAACAGACTATTGATTAGTTTTTAAAAAAGGCTTTCACTCCTGAGATGCTTGTCTGATATCATTTCAAAACTAAGGATTTTTTGAGTATTATTTAGGTATTTCATTGATATGAAAACTGAACACTTGAGACTGCAGGCAGCAGAATGCCTTAGGCAACCGAGCATATCAAAATATAGTGCATGGAGAGACTTTTACTACTCCTGCTATTTAAAGACCTATTTTCATGAGCTTATTAGCTAGTAGCGATCCCAAAGGAGAAATACAATTAAAACTTAATCATACCAAAAGCTGGGATTCTTCTGATTCAGCGAACTTGTAATCCATTATATTTAGTAGTTTACTTGTAAATGTCTGAACACTGAGAATGAGAATCATATAAATGGACTTCATTCTATAGTGGTACAACTCCTTTGAACTCACATCATAAGATTTGCCTTTTCCATGTTCACATCACCCGATCATGCCCCTCCCCGCTTTTCATACTTTTCAGGGTTTCTAAACTGTGGCATCTCTATTTTCTTTCATGAAAGCAGAATAGCTTTCATTCTCTTTAACTATCATATTATACCTTTTCCTAGATCTTAGATATGAAATCAAATCCTTACAAAATAGATGATGCTGAAGAATTTGAGCCCGCATTAGCAAGTCAAGTAAAGACTTTAGAGATATATAAAAACCACACTTAGATGATCCTATATTTGCCCAGGAGCTCGAGGTGAACAGAGAGATTTTATTACTCAGAGTTTCAAGATGACTACATTCTTTCATTTACAAATATTGATTCTCATGTGTGTCCTTACCCTACCTCCCTGCCCTCTCCACTGCCTTCTGTTACGAGATAGTTTGAGCTTCCTGAATATAATGTAAAATAGAAAGAAGCAATGAGAGAAATAGAGGAGATTTGTCATTGCATCGTACAGCAAAGAAGAGTTTTCCATTATTTTCATTCAGGGACTACTCAGCTTTGGTGCTGAAAAGGAAACATGGTCAGAGAGTATCAAGCATGACAAGTGACACTGGACAACCAGGGATTCTTCTGGTTTTGGTCTCTTTATCCAGTAGACAATCTAGCTCTTCAGAAAAGAAAGGAATAAGTAAATTGGTTTGTGTGTCGTTTGGGAATAGAACTTGATACTCTCATGGGTGCTTCTCATTTCATACTTTTTTAAGTTCACTAGTTTTACCAAATTAATTTATTTGAAATTGAGGCTATATGTGTATTTTAACTTTGATTCACATTGTAATATATTTGCATATCCACTTTTGTCTTTCTATTGGGAAAATAACAAAGAACACTGGAGCAGAGGGTTCTTTCTACCAACTGAAGAAGATTCTCTCTAAATTTTGACTAAATTAAATAAAGAGAAAGGACCGAATTCTGTGGCCATAGAAGAGCATTTGTAGCTAAGACTACATATGGCGCATTACTGATGGCCTACACGATCTCCTTAGTACTTGGTTTTTAGGTAGGGTCTACAGAAGTCCTGTAGATAAGTGACTTTTTTATTAGGCAGAATATGGCAACAATGGGTTTGCTACGAATCTCTCGCTTTTCTCTATCTCCAAATTTCTTCTTCTCCTTTTTGGCTTCATTTTTATTCTTGTCAACAAATTTACCTATTCTATCTTATGATTTAATGTTGGGAAAGTTTTGCCATTCAACATTGGAAATTATTTGATCTATCTTGATGTATTTGGGATAAATTGCCACATATAAATATAGAATTTTTTTGAGTGAGTGGCAACACTACTGAAGAGCCCTATTCTCTCTTTCCTTTGCTATAAAGCTAGTAGTTTTCCACTGAGATACACATCACTTGTCCTGTTATATACCTTTAGAATTCTCCACCATCTGAAAGTGACACATCTGCACATTGCTGTAACTTAAGTGATTACAAATTAAACTTTCACAGGAGGAAAAACATCTTTATTCATTTATTCCATGCACATTAATTATTTACCCACTGTATTCTAGACATTCTTCTTGGAATTTGGGAGAGTCCTATGAGCAAAACAAAATAAGACAGATGCCTTTGTGGGTTTATATTTCTAGAAATATGTAATAAACTATGTAATATGTTCATATATATATATATATAATGTTATATCTGTATTTGGGTGAGTATTTTAACATGGTGAAATTAATTCTGTGGAAAAGGATAAATTAAGAATAAGGTAAAGAGAATTTGGAGTGTTGAGGACTGAGTGGAAGGCAGCTCTTTTTCTTTCCTTAACCTCTCCACTTGGAAGGTACAGTTACCTTATGTTCTTGGCTAAAAACCTTCTCTCTTCTCACATATATAAGTCAGCTATCCAAGGGCTCGATTTCACTGCTCAAAAGGGACATATGATTCAGATTCTAGCTCTTGCTCTTGCTAAGGGTCATGTAAGAATGACGTACATTCTTTTTTGTTAGTTCAGTCCTTTGGTGCATGGCCAAGAACAAGGCTGAGAGTTGAGGAGTTTAAAGAATGGTGCCTGTCTGTGACTACATGAACAAAACCATAAATTTAAACAATTTACTTTCTCATTATTTACTCACATAAAGCAACCTCATAAGAAATGGCTTGTATAGAAAGCTTTACTTGTTCCAAGAGTATGTATGGATGAACAGTTAAGACTGGTATGTGTCTATTCAATAACACTCATAGAGTGCTTGCCAATGACCAGGAAGTAAAGACAATGTTCTAAGCATCATTTCCTACATAAGGTCATTTCTCACTCAGAATAACTTAAAGTTGTTACACCAACATCTGCATTTTATAGGTGAAAGATTTGCTGGTGAAGCATTGATGAAACTACTTGTTCTTGACCATTGATTATAGAAATCACTAGTTTGCCTTTCTTATGTTTAAAATGAGACTAATAGTACTTTCTTCATATTTTTTATGAGGATTAAATAACTTCCTATTTATTGCCTGAATCATGGTTATTGTCTCCAAAACTTCATTTCTTTTACACTTTTCCAGAATATTCAGGTTACATGATAGAATTTGACTCTCTATTTTTCTTTTCCCTGTGCTGTAGTTATGCCAATTTTCAATTTATCATGTATATAATTTTTTCAGCTTCTCTTATTAATTAATGATCAGGAAACAATATCCCAATTTGTATGAAATTAAAGATAATAACAAAGAGCCACACAGCATTTCTTATATTCTAGGTACTGTTCTAAATTTTTACATATATTAACTTACTTCAAACTTTTCCATATGCAGTACTATTAGGGGCCTCATTATAAAGACAATGAAACTAAGGCACAGAGGAATCAGAGCACTTGTCCAAGGTCTTGTGTGGTGGAAGTAGAGCCCGGATTCAAATGCAGACAGACATGGGGTCCAGAGTTCTATATATCTAAATATATGCACCTGTGTAAATATATTTATTCCACTAAAAAGAAGAATGGTTTATAAAATTAAGCTTCATTATGGTGAACATTTGAAGGTCTGTCTCATGATTTTGTATATTCGGGGTTTTTTACTATATCCAAAAAATGCTGAGGCCAGGAGCAGTGTCAAGCACTTACAGACAAATACTTATCAGCTGACTCATCCTTCCAATCCAAAATGATGATTGATACTACATTTTAGAATTGGTAGAAGCACATGTCAACCATATGTTATAATTTAGAATTTTAACCACATGTCAAGAATTGCTTTAGATTCCCACATTTGGAAAGGACACAGTTGTGTGAATGTGCTAATTAGTAGTGATTCAGCTCTGAAGCCCGCTAACCTAAGGATAAATTATCATTATAACCAGGTATTTTTTTTTTCATAAATCAAAACTCAGTTGTCTAAATCATATTGACTTTTGTGAAAAACTTGATCTCAGATTATTATTTGTGACATACTGTGACTTTGAAAATTGTACCAAGCTGCTCCTGGAAATAAATATAACTAAAAGACTTCGAAAATCTTTTAACTTTTAGTAATTGTAATCGGTGATACATTTCTAGAAGTGCGTTTTTCCCTACAGGCTGTTTACAAAGAAATTGTACTGAAACAAACCACTTCATTCTGATTTATTTTTCTCTTTTAATGTTATTAAAACAGAATCTGTTTTTTGCTAGTGGAGGAAAGTCCAACATAAGACTTTTACAGATATAAAAGTGGCTTATTATCTCTTTTTTGCCTTCAGACATTTAAAAAGTATATAAATATTGAAAATGTGTCCTTTTAGACATTATTACTGAAAACTTAGTATTGGCAGCTATTTCATGCATTCATCCTACATTTACCAAAATTCTTAAGTTTCAGATTTACAGGTAATCTTACAAAGCACAGGGAGAGAGGCTGGTATTTTTCTCAGTTTGCCTCATCTTCACTGAGAAGCACAACAGGAAGGTTTTATGCCAGGGATGTTACTAGTCACTAAATATACTAGAGGTTATTTGAAGTTTATCTAATTCAGATTTATCTAATCTAAAAGTATCAACATTATCTAAAAAACAAATTATTATGAAAAACAGTCAAGTTGACCTTTCAGGCAATAACAAGCCAAGATTTCTTATGATCTCCTTGGTTTGTCCTTCATAGCCATCAGTGCTTCTCATGACCTTGATGTCAGGTCAACTGTGGATCTATTATTTGTGTCGGTTGTTATAAGAGCTGCTGTTTATTGAATGTCTAATATGTGCCAGGCTCTGTATTATTTACTTGACAAATGATACCTCAGTTAATCTTCTCAATGACCTTATGAAAAAAATAATATTAGCATCCACATTTTAATGAGGAAACTGAGGTCTAAGGAGGTAAATAACTTGCTTAAGGATACATAGTAAATGTCATCCCTGAATACAACTCTGGTCAATTTGACTTCAGAAGCCAAGTCTTAACCACTAAGCTATTTTGATAGAATTTCCTGGAAGCCATCAATGAGGCTTTGCATGTGGAGGCTTATTTCCATAGTGCCACTGAATATAATTTTATCTGGAAAAATCTCTCAATTTTTTCTTATAAAACATAAAAGTAGACATGTTTATGCAACCAGTAAAAACAATGTTCCATTGAAGTAATTTGATAAATTAGCTAGAGAGCTTGCTTTCTTTCTTTCCTTCTTTCTTTCTTTCCTTCTTTTTTTCTTTCTTTCTTTTTATTCTTTCTTTCTTTCTTTCTTTCTTTCTTTCTTTCTTTCTTTCTTTCTTTCTTTCTTTCTTTCTTTCTTTCTTTCTTTCTTTCTTTCTTTCTTTCTTTCTTTCTTTCCTTCTTTCTTTCCTTCTTTCTTTCTTTCTTTCTTTCTTTCTTTCTTTCTTTCTTTCTTTCTTTCTTACTTTCTTCCTTCCTTCCTTCCTTCCTTCCTTATTTTCTCTTCTAATATGTATTACCTCTGTTTCAATATGAAGTAAGCTACTCTAGACAGGAGATTTTCTGGAATATCACCCTAAACTAGACAATGAATAAATAGATATCATTTTAAAATCAAAGTTATTTGCTAATTGGCCACAATGAGTGGGAGAATGTATTAATTTTCTAGGGCTACCATTACACATTACCACAAATTTGGTGGCTTAATACAAAAGAAATGCATTCTTTCACAATTCTGGAGGCCTAAAGTCAGAAATCAAGGTTTCAGTAAGGCCACACACTCTCTCAAGGCTCTAGAAAAGAACCCTTCTTTGCCTCTTCCAGCTTCAGGTGGCTCCACGTGTTCCTTGACTTGTCGCTGCATAACTTCAATTTCTGCCTCTGTTTCTCAGAGCCATCTCTTTCTTCTTGTGTCTTCTCCTCTTCTTCATGTATTTTATAAGGACAATTGTCACTGCATTTAGGACATACTCTGATCATCCAGGATGATCTCATTTTGTGATCCTGCAAAAACACTTTTTACACATAAAATCATATTCAAGGAGTTTGAGAATTAGAACTTAGACTTAACTTTATAGGGAATAGAGCTACAATTTGCTCAATACAGTGGCAAATGAAATATGAAATGGTCTTTAGATTTTAACACTGTGGACCACAAGTTAAGTTGAGCCATTAATTGAAGTAAAGAACACAGAAGGGGAGAAATATGGGCAATAAAAGAAAGGAGGTAATATCTTTTATGGTAGATCTATTGATAGCAAGATGCCAGTGTTTATACCTGGAAATGGACTCAATTTTTTAGTTTGATGCTCAAGAAAAAAGTCAGAATGGAAATACTGATTTTTGAAACACCTCAGCATACAAAGTGAAGTCATGGGAGTACTTCAGTTTGGCTAAAGAGAGAGTATAAGTAACAACAGTAAGATGAAAAAGTCAGAGAGAGAGAACACATAGGGCTTGCTTTCACTGGATAAGTAGACAGAGAACAAGTTATCAAAAAGACTGAAAAGGAGCATTCAGTTTGTGGCTGTCAGAAATAATGTATTGTGTTAGGTGCATGATGGGTGCAAGAGTGGAATCCAGGAGTTCAACAGAGGAAAAGTGAATGTAGTAAGATGCCAAATATAAACTGCCTATTTCATAAAATTACCAACAATCAGGTCTGTTTCTTGCTAATAGAATCACAGTAACATTTCACTTCTGTCTCCTTCATCCAGTGGTTATTCACTGAAAGTTAACCTATCAGAAGAATGTATAGATTTCATACCTTTTCATTTATCTCTAGCTCTTTGTTTGGCTCCAAACATTTGGACAGCAAGAATCTAGTATAATTTTACTATATAGCAAACTGACCAGTATGATAAATAGCACTGGTTGTCACTACTAGACCTGACCCATGGTCCCTGTAGACCAGAAGGTTCTGAGTGACTGATTTTCCTCTCTCTTTGTGCACATGAGGGTAGTTAGTGATTCTGTCTATTAGACTAAGCAAGTAAACAAGCTTGGCCCTTTGGGCCAGAAGGATGACAGTGCCAGTACGTTCAAGTTGTTTCCTGTCATTGTGTCGTTTTTTTTTTTCTTTTCAACTATCATTTAGTTTGGTTTTTATGAATGCAAACTTTGTATTTACAGCTTGAAAAATGTACTCATCCATACAAACCTTGCACCTAAAGCTAGTATTGGCAGTGTTTCTCAAACTTCTTTCATTATTGTTGCTCTAAGGGGCCTTTTGAACTTTTTTTCCTAATCACCACTCACACATTAGAATTTAATACTACTGTATATCTATGTATATACTCTGTTCTTTGGAAGAACAAAAACCATTATAATATAAAAGTTTTTGCAACCTCCCCTCCTGAAGCAATTTTTTTTTTGCCTGGGCAATATTATTCTGTTAAAAATGCATGGATTAGGGTCTTTGAATTAAAGTTCATTTTAGCACCTACTATAGTAAATGACCATGTAATACAGGAAAGCAGTTACTTTATTTCAAATTGGGATCACTTTACATCAGAAAGAGCATTTTTTACTTGCTTTCCTCTGCTGGAGATTTGGGCATATTATTAATAAAGCTAATGAAAATTTAATTTCATAGATACTTATTGCTGAAGTTAAATTTTTATCACTATTACTTATGATTTAATTTTAATCAAGTGCCACACTGTAGTAAGTACCTCCATAAGTTCATACCTTGATTCAGTGAATTACCCCTGAATGAACTATGTAAAAGTCATCCATTTGTACTTAGTCATATAGAAAAAAAAATTAAAACTATTCACACCTATTAGTATCAATCTTTACTTCTTAAGCTACAATAATGAAAATTCATTTTAAATTATATTCTCTGTACTTCAATTAAACATATGTTCTGATTTTCCACCTCACAAACTTGCTTCTTCAGAAGTATTCAGTAAATAAAAATGATTTTTTTGTGTGTGATTGCTCAAGCCAAAACCTTTGGCATTATCCTTGTAACCTCCAACTCAGTCTACACAGCTTGTTGATCAGCAAACCATATCAACTCTGCTTTCATCATAAAACCAGAGTCCAACCACTTCTCAGCACTCTCAGCATAGCCAGAGGGATGATCATCTCCCACCTCAATGATTGTAAAGTCCACCTAGTCATAACCCTCATTCTGCCCTTTGCCCTCTGCAGTCTTTTGCAGTCTGCTCTGACAGCAGCCAGAGATTTGTTAAAATAGAATTCATATCATAACACTTCCATTCACTACCCACTCAAAACTCCCATCTCATTTGGTGTAAAAGCCAAGCCCTTAGGCCTTTGAGCCCCATGGAGATGTGACCTCTACTGCATCTCCAACTTCTTTCTTTTGCTCACTCTGCTCTAGCCTCCCTGACCTCTTAGCTATCTCTTGAACAGTCTAAAACTTTCCCACCTCAGGGCCTTTGCATTTTCATTTCTTTCACCCAGAATGCTCCTTCCTACGTTCCCATGGTTTTCATTCTCACTTTCTTCTATCACAGTTCAAATATCTGCCGATTAGTGAGGTTTTTCTCTAGCTGCCACATTTATATAGCCAAAATGAAAACACTCTCCTGTAGGGGCTACTTATCACTTTTATTCTGCTTGATTTCTCTCTCATCATTTGAACCAATAGCATCCTAAATATTTATAAAAGATCTGTCTATCTCCACCCACTGTAAATTTTACCTTCATGTTCATGGCTACATGTCTAATATCTGGCAAACAATCGATGTTCAAAAATATTTCTTGAGTGCAATGCTTTATTTAAATTTTCTCATGTATTGCCTATTTATATATTTTAATAATTAAATTAGCTCGTGCATTATCTATTTAATTGATATCAATTAAATCCTGTTTTCAATGAACTTCAAAACCACTCTGTTATCTTGTCCCCAATGCCTATTCCCCCTGCAGTCCTTTCTGTTCAAAGGCAAAGAGCTGTTCCCCAGGAGCTTGTTTGCTAGAAGCCATTGAGGGGTCAGAGCATGTAAGAGTGAGAAAAACAGACTAGGTCTCCGCTTTATAGTTTAGTCTTTTGTTGGCTTCTGTCCCACACATTTTCTTAAGATTTTTAGTTAGTTGGGCAAACTTCAAAGTGTGTACATTCAGTTATCTCATATAGACTAATGTCCCTGGATAAATGCAAATAATATTTCTCTTTTTAAATAGGTGTTGCAGAGCAAATGTATTTAATTGCCACATAATTATTAAAAACTATTTTATAATAATAAACTTACATTTTACTTGGTGGAATAGATTATATTATGGAATAAGTATGCATTTGTGTAATTGGGGTCAAAATCTTTTAAATCACTGTTAGGTAAAATAAACTCAAAACAAAAGTCACTAAGTGGTAAAAACTCAAATAAAAAATAATAGTTTACCCTTTTTCACCATTAATTTCTAAATACAGAGAATTATTGTCTGAGCCTTGGGTTTCAGCACTATAGTTTATTGACAAAACATGCTAATTCTTCACTTTTTTGTTAGGTATAGAACATGACTGTGAATGTACAGGGAGCACCTTAGTTTTTGTGTTCATTACTGTGATTACAGGACTTATAATTAAAACTTTACATTAAGAGAATTTTTATTTCAAGTTAACTATTTCTACATAAATATCTGTGAAATTATTAGCCAATAGGTCATACATTTAATACATAGAATAGTAATATAAGAAAAATGTCAGATGGCATTCTGTCTTTAAATAGTCTACCACAATCCACTGTGTGTGATCCATGTCTCTGTGCCTTGAGTCTTACTTTGAAAGTGATTCAAATTCCCAATGACACATACAATTGTTAGTTTTATTTGTGCAGAGCAAACATGGAACATGATAGTATACCTTGTAGTATTTTGAGAATCCATTACTGCCCGATACTGGATTTATCTAACTGTTAAAAAATGTTTTTCACTTCAGGATTAAATCTGCCATCCCATAAAATATGTTGACTGTGATGCTTATTTTCCTCTTATTATAATGATATTTTTGGTCCCTTATTTTACTCCTAAAACAAAATAAAGAGGCAAAGATCAAATAATTAGAAGTATGTCTGAACATGTTATCTTCTATAAAAATCTGAAAAAAGAAATTTTTAGAAAAAAATTAATTTAAAAAATTTAGTTGAGAGGAATATCCTACTAGGAATTCAATAAATACATTCACTCTCTGTAAACTTAAATATGCTAAAGTATAACCATGAGATGATATAAACATTTACATAGAAATTACTGTATTGATTTGGAAAACCCCAAGCAAGAATATATAAAAATTAATTAGATCTGCACTAAATTTTTCCTATTGTTTTACATGCACATCTTATTTTGCCTAAATCCAGGTAATTTAATATGGTAAATTTAGTGTTTTAATGTTAGAGTCTGGAGGCTAAGAAACCTAATTTTTTTCTATAAAGATTCTTTTCATGTTGACAGCAAAATGCAACCTCATACTAAAGAAATGAAGAGCCTATTGCTATAATTAATGTAATTAATTTTGAAAGCATTAAAGATTTAAAATGACTCATAATAAAAACCATAAGACAGGCATTTCATTTTCTCACAGTTTGTTCTATTTTTCTGTTTGTATCTCTATGTTGAATTTAGAAATGTTAGGTTGACTTTTTAATTACTCTCCAATGACCACTGATGTGGCTGACCTTTCTAGCATTATTAATTACCTAATCTAATATCTAGCAGGTGCATATTATTAAAAACAGATCTAAAAAGGTGGTATAACAATGATTAGATTAAAAAAAAAAAACAGAGTCAGGATTTGGAGCCCTTGGAGAAACTATCTGGTCAGTTTCAGATGATGGTTAAAGGACTTAAAACACTCCTCTTTTAGTCTTATCTAAACTTACACAAAAGAACATTTGTGGGGACATATCTGAGGCCAAACTCTTTTATCCCCTTGTACTGCTTGAAAAGTGACTCTAACTTCTAGAATCATTTTTAATATAGTAATGATACCAGATCATGGGCCCCTACAGAGTGGTCACAAGCTTGGCAGTATCACTTTTCATCAGTGAGGAGGTCCAGCTGAGTATCAGGCACAGCTTTTCAGAAATTGATACCCCTGGGTTCCTCAGTATAGATGACTCTACAACTCTCCATGGTTTCGAGCTGAAGTCTGTCTCAGAGCCCTCAAGCCCAGCTGAGGTGCCCTCAGTGTCTAATTATTCAAGATGCCTTCTATTAATATCCTCTAATGTAGCTCTAAAGAGGCATTTGTTGGACTAGCCATCTTTAAAATCCTTTTTCATACTAAAGTAGGAGGAAATAGATGAAGAAGTGCTCAAGATTTACAAAAACATGCTGAATTTGAATTTCTATAATGTTAAATATCAGAAATAGTAGCTCACCTAAGACTAGAAAGTGGGAGATGGGTAGCTAGAAAATGAATACTTAGGGTTTTAAATCAGAGATGTCTTTTAATTAAATGAATGATTGTACAGGTCTGTATTGTTCAATCAATGGCATGGGGGACTATGTGGTAAAACAGACATGTTTTACATGTGCATGGCATTATCACTCTACCACTTACTAGGAATCTGACAGTGGTGAACAATTTGTTCATTCAATAAATATTGAGTGCAAATGATATGTCGAGCAATCTGCTCGGCACTGGAAATTCAGATGTGTGCAAGTCGACACCCACGTTCCAACATCTGGAAGGTCCAGGGCCTAGCATTGGTGGGATTCAGATGTAATAAACACCATGTTTTAGAGTGAAACATACCCTGATGTGGGAGATGGGGTCAGAGAAGACTTCGAGGACATGATCTTTGTTTTAAAACTGGAAATTTGGAGTTAATCAGGAAAGGTAGGTGATAGGGGTAGGATGGTGTGTGTTGGGAAGGAAGAGTGTTCCAGATAGAAGGACCAGCAACTGCTAAAGCTCCAAAGAGAAAAGGAGGTAAGGCAGGAAAATAAAATCAGATGTTATTATAATTATCCAAACATGAACTAATAATAGTCTAGGGCAAATTGGTAACAATAAAAAGGGAAAGTAAAATACAAATCTGAGAGGTATTTTATTATAATAGTAAGTTACAAATACACATTCAGAGAGCTCCAGTATTAAAATGTAAGCGGATACAGGTAAATGATTTTGTTATCCAAATATGCCAAAGAAAAACATGCAAAGTTGCTTTCCTTCTGGCTTTATTCAAATGTACACATCAAAATGAATTGAAGATTATAAAATACTTACTTGCCATTTTAGAGATATAGGAAATCTTTATAATTTAGACCACTTAATGAGCAAAATTTTAGGAATATAATATCCATAGCATTTTGTCACCTTATATATTAGATTATCTTGGTATTCCATTTACCAGACTTAAGAAGTTTAATTTAGTTGTCTGTATCTTTTATTTCTTAGCTAATTGTTTGAAATAAACTATTTCACTTTTGTCATATTTTGTGTCTCTGAGAAGAGAGAAACATTTCTCATATAACAGATAAATGGGACATTTAAAATCTTAGGTTGCATATATTCAGCAAGATATCCTACATTTTATAGATGCTTTTGTTTTCAGTGTATCTATCAGATGACTACTGTCTAAATCTGGAAAGAATTTAACACAGGTTTTTTTTTTTTAAGTTTGTTTATGGACTTTTACTTCAGTGAGTTCAAAAATGAAGAAGTTAATTTTAAAAGCTCTTTTATGAGTTAACAGTGAATTTAAAAACCAATGAAATTAATTTTAAAGTCATTTAATTTAGTTCAGAAAAGAGTGAGACTCTTTTATTAACTTAATTATTTTGGAATTCACGGTTTTTAAAGTCCAATAAATGTTATGTATTTTATTTCCAATTAACTTTGTTGTGCCAAGTCATGTTTGCTTTGTCTGTGTGACTAAATTGTTTCTCTCATTTTGTGCATCAGCTGACCTATTCACAAATGGGCTGGTCTCAGTATAAATACATTAGATATTTGTACATTGCATCTTGAATTGCAGCTTTTTGTTGATTATTAATTTTCAGAGTTGACTTATTCTCCTGCATCAGAAGTGCAGCAGGTTGGCACTTCTAACTGCCTATTGCGAACAACATAAACTGCATAAACTGTTGTACGGACACGATCTGTGATATCCTACCTGTTCCATTTGCTAATGTACTGGAATTCGTTTAAAATAAAATTTATTGAACTAGTTTATACAAAGGAGGTAATCTGTCAGTAATTCTTTAATTTTTTCATCATATTTTAATAAATGAAAATCTGAAAAAGGTAAAATACTGTTAGCTGTAATATATATATATATGTATATGTATATATGTATGTATGTATATATGTAAAATTATACATATGTATATATATGTAAAATTATACAGACTCCAAAGGGAAATTTTTACTTTTGGAGAAAATTTAGAATGAGTTAAATAAAAATAAGTGCCTCAAAATGTATAAATCTTAAAATTTACATTTCCCCATTTTTTCTTAATCCATTATTAAGAAAAATAAGGTGAAGAAACAAAATCCTTAATATACTATGTCCAGTGATAAAAGTGGTCTGTTAGATGACATTTACACAAAGATAAGATAAACCTAAAAAAACCCTCATATTATTATTATTGGTCACATTCTGTGTTGTGTTGTTTTGGGTGAGCAGTCTTCTGAAAACTCTTAACACCTTTTATCTGCTGGTTTTACTTATAGATAAAATTAAAAAGACATAACATTTAAAAAAGTTTTACCTCCCTAGTTGAGACTGAAAATGGAGCTGCCAGAAAGGAAGACTGGTTAGGGCAGCACCCATGTTAAATTTCTCCACTAATTGGCTGACATTCAGAGCTTAGGATCAGCAGCTGTTGAAGCAAATTTAGTCTGGATATAAGGGAGATTTTTTATTTATTTCAATTAATTACCACATACATCAAAATCTCTTCTAAATGAATTCTCAGATGAATAGCTATAAAGGAAGAAAGAGTGCTTAGGTGTGCACAGACTTGTACTGACTCTTTCATAGCTTTCTATATACTATCAGCTCATTTTTATTCATATAGAAACTTGCTTGACCTTTTGTAGAATTATGGAAATAACATAACTATACATCAAAAACAATTCTGATGTGATCGCAAGGAGAAATTGCTAATCATAGAATATACATGTTTTAAAGCATATGAAGTATCTGGGTAATTGTATGTATTTAGTATATGTGTCTCTGCATGTGGAAATAATGCTAGTATAAAACAATAGAAAATTGACTTTACCACATGCTTATAATAGCAATAAAGTATACAATATGCATATTGCAATATCTACGCACTTTACTAAAAGTTTTTTATCTGGAAGTAATGTAATTCTGTATGATGCAGTGCTCTAATTAGAAAGTGCTTTATTAGACAGAAAAGTAAATAGGCCACTCCAACCTATATACTGTAATTGGTTACTATAGAATGAAGAATGTGTATAACATATGCCTAAAATGTATACACTTATTAATTTTACTATATTTTATTCATATAGATGAATTAAAGGTAGTCATTTATTATTTGCCAAACAATTGCTTTAAAGGAATCGGAGAGGGAATGGTTTATGCAATTACAGATCATTTGTATATATTTTAGCTTTAAGAAGAAATGAGTACATTGTAATTGCAATTAGGTCATTATTTATTGTTGCAATTCCTAAATCAGAATACTTGTCATGTTTTAGTTTAGTCTACCCTTGTAGATTAAATATTTATGAAATACCTTTTTATTATGAAGATGTAGAGAAAATAGATTCATTAATATATGTAAATGAAACATGTATGGTAAGTATGTGTTGCACTTATATTAGGCAAAGGGAAATAGAACACTTAAACATTTACCAATATGATCCAGCAAATTTTTGCTCTTTGTTTGAATTCCGGAAAAAGCAAAGTTACTGCAATGAGAGAGCAAATTAGAAAATTGGTAAATAACTCCCCCAAAATTCTCCCTCCATATAACTTTTGACATAAACTCATAAAAGTATTTAAAAATTTTTTATATAATTATGAATACAAAGACATACAAAAAAACAAAGTGCAATAATATACATATTACTCACTACTTAGTTTAAAACAAAAACTTTGGCAATGATTCAGTCTTTATTTGAACCCTTTCAAGTCACTTTCTGTATATTCCACCACTGGATTGAATTGGGTATTATAAAAGTACATGTTTTAAATGACTTTTAGTTTTCTTTGAAAACTATCAACTAGTTGATTACATAAATTAAATGGGTAAGAGAAATCTAGGTATTTTCAAATACACTGAAGTTAAACTATCTTAGTTCCAAAATGTTTTGCTTATATACCTACAACCCAGATATCTAACAAAACTACATCTCTGGCAATTATTTTATTTATTAATTTTTTTGTTTATTTAAAGCAGTTAAGGAGAGAGGGAGCAACATCCCAGGGGTTGCCTGAATTACCTGGGAATGTGTTTTTAGCTCCCTCCCCTTTAGTCTTCATGAAGGGTTGCAGGGGGACTTGCAAGTGTATTTCTTTGAAACAATGTTTAGCTAATTACTCAAGAGGACTACTCAGAACTATTGAAGAGCACCTCAAAAACAGATGCTAAATGGACTTTTGTCAGGTTCTACTAGTACAGCCATCATTGACAACACACCAAGTTGAAATAAATTGAATTGAAATCAGCAAAGGAGCATGCTGTTTATGGATAGAATTGAATCAACTTCCCTCCCCATCGGAATTCAGAGACAGTATTTCATAGGAGAGTGAGTACTTCTGAAGGCTCAGTGCATTTCCCAAGCCCGAAGGATTATGTAAGAATTTGATGATTTAGATGATTCAGGTTTTACCTCTTTAAAAATGTTATTACATCAATACAATACAGTTATTGTTTTAGTTGATTAATCTTCTTCATCATGATCTTATAATTTATATTGCCTATATTGATAATTTGTATTATATTAAACAAAGCTATTAACAGAAATGTTTTTACTAGGGGAAGAGGAGAGGAAACATGAGCATCTGGCAACCACACCTTAATTCATTTTAGCCCCTAGAGTCATGGTATGGTGCATTAATTTCTCAGTTTGTAATTTACCAGCTGCATTTAACGGAACCAATTTTCATTACAGCTGTTCTATGGTTCAAAGAGCTCTTTTAGTTTCTAAAGGGGGCCAGCTTCACACAGATTCTGTGAGAGGTTAATACACTGTTTCTTGAAGTATTAGATAGCCAGGGATAATTCCTAGTTTTATAGCAAACAAATTATTTTTACAGAGGCAAGTTTTACATTCATGACTTACCACTGGTAGATTTCAAATTAAAAGTATAGCATGCCCTTTCCCCAGGAATTACATATTGATTTTCATGCCATTTTTCTTCATAATACCCACTGATCGCCTGTCTTTGCAATTGGTGGTAGATTTATTGTTTACCAGTTAAAGAAAACATAATTATGCTTAAGTAAATCTCTGTAAATTGCAGGTAGTTACAGGATGAATATTTCTTAGGTGAATGTGGAATTTATAAATGGCTTTAAAATTTATTATAGTAAACATTATATATGGACAAGAGAGGGTCATAGCTCTATACAGAGTGTAGTGGGAGCATTTTTAACAGTAGAAATGGTTTTGCTTGGGCAACTTTACATTCTTGGTGTGTAATTTTAATCTCCATAAAAATATGTCGCTGTTGTGTAATACCAAATGTAGGATTCCAGTTTAAAGCAACTTTCAATGCAAAGGGTTTTCTCATGGGCAGAAGAGAAATTTGAAATGTTCTACAATGCTTTGAAGTTCTAAAGCTTCAGCTGGGAGAATTATAAAGCATTAAACCTGAAAAGTTTCTACCTGATGGTCATGAAATAGCATGCCTATATGAAAACTGACTCTTCTTTACTTCCTCAGGCAATTTTTTTTCCTTTTCAAGTTTCAAAACTATCATGCATCATTTATATTAGGAAGATCATCTTAGACTTTATCTTTTTGAAATCATTAAAGTGCATAATTGTATTTATATATAAAGGTTCAATGACATAATAATCTATTTGTACTTAGAGCTCCACCAAACCAGAAGTGAAGTTTGTACTCAAATTAAAGGTGACTTTGTATTTTGTAATCCAATTCAAATTATTATTTTGTTCTTGCCAAAGAATAGAAAAAAAGAACAGTTTACTACTAATTATATTCCAAATTTATTGGTATATTTTTACCTTGCAGATTACCTAACAGTTTTACCTGCATCTCACTCAAGTCTCACCACAAGGTGAGTGACCTGGCACAGGTCACAGAGGGAGAAGATGACAAAAATCAAACTTAAGCCTTGTGACTCCAAATACTAAACATTATATAGTCCTCTGTTATTACTGTCTTATTGTTAGATCTAATTTTAGGTTTTTGTTTCTGGCATTGGAAAGCAGGTGAGGAGATAAGGATAACTTTCAAACATAATGAATAATTTGGCATTATAACACTATTTTTCTTCCATTAAGCTGAAAATATAATTATACAACTAATATCATTAAATTTCATTTACTAAGAGCCCAAAAATATCCAGCAAGCATCGATAGCTGTATAAAACAATAAAAACAAGGCCTCTTTTCCTCAGGAAACCAGATAAAAATAGTAAATCAATCAGTAGGTATTATTGCAGTGATATATTTAGGCAATGCTTGATACTACATCTGGCTTCCAGTAGTCACAAATGTGTCTTGAGGTCAAAAATATTTTGTTCATCCATAGAAGAACATTTATTCCATTCTTATAGTCACCAAGTGACACATTTACTTGAGTAAAATAAGTAAATAGGACCCAGTGTTTGCCACCGACCTCAAGTATAATTAGGGAGAGATATCATCTCATATATGATACAAGGTTTAATGAACAAATTCAAACAAACACTTGAGATGATTCAACCACTGTGAAATGGCTATAATTTCAGTGTTTATATACTTAACAATAAATCAATTTAAAAAATATATATCAAATAACTATTATGAATGAGTCCTATTGCTGAATGGGGGAATATAAAACAATTTATAATAAAGTTATTGTCCTTAAAGAGCTTACCCCTACTTGAAGAGTGAAAAAAGCAAACATGTGACTTTACAAACATAGCATGATGTCACCTTTCTGTGAAAGTTACAATATGATCATTCATCTTTTTTTTTATATTTTAGAATTTTACTACAAAAGACGACATATCTTTATATAAGATCCTAAGTACACAATAGCAACTGTTCATGAAAATTTATCTTACATATAGTTTATTTTTTATTTTTATAGGTGAGGTAACCCTTGGTTGACCTCACAGATTGCAAGGACCTTATCAGCTTACAATCACTTATTTATTTATTTATTTATTGGTTGGTTGGTTGATTGGTTTATTTTACACCTACAGCACTTGGTCTTCCTAGGTAGTCTCCCATTCAAGCACCAACCAGGCCTAATCCTGCTTAGCTTCTGAGATCAGATGGGATCAGGCTTGTTTAGGCTAGCATGGCCATAGACTATTCTACATAGAGTTTACAATGAGACCTTCAGAATTAGGTATGTTATTATGTTAACATGCATGCTTCTCCAATTCTAAAATGTTTGAAATTAGAATTTATCTTACAAATAATGGCATCTTAGTATTTTATCATAGTTTAGTTATTTTTATCATTCCCAGTGATACATAAAATAATAGTGAATCTTACAATCAATAATCATTTAGATGCGATGAAATACAGTGTGTAATAGAAAATATGGTTCAGATAATCTAAGTGTGCTATCAATTTCCAGTTTTAATAAACTTTTAAAAATTCCACGTATAATATTAAAATACTTATCACTAAGAATCAACATTTTTCTCACTCTACTAACCACTTTACAGATGCCATTAATCTTCAGAAAATTTTTACAAAAACAAGTCTTGTTGCTTTATACATGAATAAACTGAGGGCAGAAAGTTTAAGTAATGTGCCCAAGGTTATAGTGGCATCAGAATTCAAACTTCTATATAACATATCCAACTTACTCATTTTTTTCTATTTAAAACAAAATGTGTTCAACAATCAACCATAATCAGGTGGTTAATTTAATGATTATTTTATTTACCTCCTTAAAATTTAGGGTTCTTTGGAAATCATTTAGATGATATGGATATCATAAAAGTTTTTTTAAGTAAGTGTGAAACAATACCTTCTATTCTTTTTTTCTAACTGAATTTCCTCTGGTAGTCAGGAGCAATCAAATTATTCCACTGACTTATGAACTCATAATCTTGGGTTATAGTAGAGCACAAAGGCCCTTAGAAATCATCTACTCCACCACCATTAAACAGCTGATGCTCAAAGTGCTTCCGTCAAGGTGGACAGTCAGTTATAGGCAAGACTGGACCCTTGGCTGAGTGCTCGGTATGTGTGTGCTATTCCATTTCACTCCTGCCTTGATCTCTCTCTGGATGGGTTATCTAAACTTCACAAAAGAGGTCTTCAGCCAGTACTTGTCATCAGTGATGAAAACCATGTTGTTTCTCTTTGTCACAGGCAATTACATTTATAACTACATACTGATCCTGCATTTCTTTCATCTTTTACTTTTTCTCCTTAGTTCCTGCAAACGAACATAGCTGACCAAATGTTCATCCTAAAAAATAACAGCAGGGAACAATAAATGTCTTTTGATCCTACTTCTTCATCTTTCATTGCCTCAACCATGGCTGTACCAGGCACTATGCTCAGTCTCTCTTCCTGTCCGGGAGGTTTGAGCAGACACTGATGTATTTCCTAAATGTAAGGCACTTAGCCCTAAGACCTTTATAGAAACCTAATCCTAAAATGTTTCCCCAACATTAATTTTTCTATAAATCTTCACTTAAAAATGAAAACTGTTTAGAGCAGCTTTTTGCTATACCAAAATTACCTCCCCTAATTTATCTTTTTGTATAGTAGTCCTAATTCTTGTTCTACAAAAACCCAAAGATTCAGGGCACACAGACTATGACAATATCTCAAATTGTACTTGACAGTTTGTTGATGTGCTTTGAGTACTTCACCCTTCACTGAAAAGTCAGAAGAATTATAAGGTCATTAGCACTAACATTTGAACAGAAACTGAAAGGAATGCCCACCAGGGCAAAGAGTACCCTGAGGACGTATATGCTATTGCCTTTTTAGGCATAGACAGAAGCTGCCTGAGGAATCAGGAAAACAAAATAAATCACAGAGAATGGGAAGGTGTGGGTCTTTACTTGGATAGGCAAACGGAGAGAAAGCTAAAGACCAAGCGAGGAATGTGGGACTCCCTGTACTCATTGCACTGACCAATATTTCAGTGTGCTTTTTTCTTTTCTTTTTCCTAATTTGCTCTCTTGCTTGTCTGGTTTCTTTGAGCATCAGACCTGTGATTCTTTACTAATTTGCTTTGCTAAAGTAAAGCTATCTATATGATCGAAGCCAGAGCAGGAGGCCAGATGCTAGCATACAGCTTGCACCTGTCTCCAGCCAGCCCCGCACATTTGTCTATGAGGAAGACATGGAAATGCATGTGCACACACACGGACTCTGGCCATATGCTTAAATCCTCACAAAGCTCTATGAAACATTTCTTCTCTTTGTAATAAGCTTCCTCAAGATTTGCCAAAGGACAAAAGAACACAACTATCGAGCTCTCTTACCTCCACCTTAAAAATATATGTTTATTGCCCACGATATTTCAAGTAATTATTGTGAGGACACAGTTCTAGTCACCAGAAAACAATGCTGCACTGCAAATTTCTTTGCCACCTAAAAACTCCAAAGCAACGAAAATAACTTTTTCAGCCTAGTCTCTAGATAATTTGATGTGCCTCCTAAACAAAAACAATCGAGATAATTCATCTTGTTCCTCTTCAGGTTAGAAGGCATTAGAGAACATGGCTACAAAGTAATTATGTGAATGCTAACATAGATAAGTTCTACTTTTGCATTTTCAGCACTAAACTCATAGCAGCCTGAGATCATTCTCCAGTCTGAGCAAGATCAATGACAAGGTTGCAGGGTAGGCTCCACCTGGCTTTAGACTGCTAACTTTATTCAGAATGATCTGGGTTCCATATTGTCAGCTTTCTAACTTGTCACCTTTGGAGGCTGAAAATGCAGTTTCTTCTCCCAAATAAAAGGAAAAAAATCTAATTCTCTGAGCCTTCTTTCTAATCTTATGTCTTTTTTCATTACACGGAATCAAAAGAAGAAGGAAAGCCTTGGCTGTTTCTAAACATTCTGGCAAACAGCAGGACAGTCATGGGTTGAATTGTTTGCAGATTTTTTTTTTTTCTTTTTGCGGGGTGGGGGAGGGAGAGGATGATTTTATATGGTAAGTTAATGATCCCATTTACATTTCTTCGAGGTAACAATACATCTTATAATGGGGGTGACACTTATGGTAGAGCCTGGAAGAGTCAAACTTCAACCTTTATAATCATAATGTAATGCCACAGTAATTTCTACATTGATTAACGGAAGAAAGATCCTCCTAAGCTATATTTCTGTGGTAAATTTAAACACGATATAATAACACAAAAGAAGCAAAGCCTCCAGACTGGTATTCAGACTTGATAATTCTCTTTGTCTTATTTTAAGGCTCAGGAACACAAACTAAGATAATGGAGGTTTTTCAACTGATTTTGAAATGTAAAAGTATCATGAAAGGAACAAATGGAAAGGCATAATAAGCAACAAACTATAGGGGTTTGGAACAGAAAGAAAAAGTATCAGTTTTATCATTAGTTGCCTAAAAGATGTAATTGTTCCAGAAAACAATGAAATCCTTAGGACCACCCTTTTAAAAGTTAATTGCATTGTCTTACTTTTTCTTCTTAAAATTTTGTAGCCTTCAAAGTTAATTTCTAATGTCTAATATTCACTTATATTAATAAGTATATAAAAATTGATGAACTTCCACGTGTATGCTAGAATAATGGAGAAAAAAATATTTTAGAAGCTCTGGGCATGACTCACAAGAGAATATTTCCCCTGACATCAGTATAATACAGATTATATTTACCTTGCAATAGGAGATGTTTTAATTCATTCAACATTCTTCAATTAAATCTATTATATATACTGTATTATGTCAGGCACTGTACAAGATTCAAAGGAATTATGAAATATGGCTCCTGTTCCAAAGTAGCTGGCAGACTGGAGGTAAAATAAAAAATAAAATAGGTAATCAACATTTAATAGCAACACAGTAAATCTTTGATTGCTTATGAGGTAGCCTAAAAAATTTTAAAACAGGAGACAGAAGATAAAGCCTGCTTGTTTCAGCTATTTTACTAATTCTGTATGTAATATAAATTCTTTTGGCCTCAATTAAATGAAGAAATTGGACTTAAGTGATTCTTAGTGTCTTTCTAGCAATGACATAAAAAAAGAAAAAAATCTAAATATTTGCATAAAGAGAAGAAAGAGAGTATTTAAGAAAATAAATTAAATTTGGCTGGGGTGCTAAGGAGGACTTCGTGGAAGAAGTGAGATATAATTTGGCCTCTTTAAAGAATAAGGTTTCTGTTGATGCTTCCTTTTTCACTGAATGAATGCCCTCACAACCAGCGAAGTGACTGTTACATGTCTGGATAGTTGAAGGTGTTCTTAAAAGCTTTAGAAGGAAATAAAGATGAAGGGCTTTATTTGAAAGAAAACATGTCCATATTAATTAATTTATTTCCATGACAAATCAAAGGGCATGTATAAGAATTTAAAATGTCATATGAAAGCAGCCTGATGGACAGCCTATAGGAAAATGCCAGTGAAGAAATACATCTATACTACTAAAGCTCATTAATATTATTGTAAAATATATGTGTGACTTCAATTCCTTAAGCTTCTTATTATTTTCTTTTAATATTTTGTTTTTTTTTTCTCATCATAAGTTCCCCAATGATATTTCTACAATTCTTCTAACCAAGAGGTCCCCAACCCTCCACTACCAGTCTGTGGCCTGTTAGGAACCAGGCTGCCCAGCAGAAGGTGGATGGTGAGCGAGCAAGCAAAGCTTCATCTGTGTTCGCAGCCGCTCCCCAGCGCTAGCATCAATGTCTCAGCTCCACCTCAGATTATCAGGCATTAGATTCTCATAGGAGCAACAGTCGCTGGTGCCCAAAAAAGTTGGGGATGGCTGTTCTAACCAACAACGCACTGTAAAATAAACTGCCCACCAAAATATTCAAAGAGTTATTTATAATAGTGGCCAAGTATATTTAAGGCTATATGTCTTTACAGTAATTTTCTAACAAAAGAATAGCTTAAATATTCACAAATCTTGACAGAAACAAAAGCCACCAACCACTGACTACTTCCAGGAGGTTTCATAAGTTCTTGGGCAAATCACTCGTCACAACTGGAGTACTTATTGGCTTTATGTCATTCTTACTATTTTCTTAATATTTAATCACTTCACTGTCCAGAGTCCTCTCTTGAGGAGAGGTGCCATCAGTGAGAGTCTAGCATGTCCTGAGAACTGGTCCTTATCCTAAAACTATACTTTGCTATTTTCTTTTCTCCCTTCACCTTTATAGTGCTGTTGCCAAATATCGTCAAGCCTTCTTGGGAAATGTGTTGCCTGAAAGAATATTAGATTAAACTAACGTGTTTGGGAAATCCAATGTATAAAAATAAGCATAAGCCCATATACATATGTTTAAAAATATAAATAACTATTTCAGTCTTATCAAGAATATTCTATCTAAAATCTGAGGAACTATCAATAGATCTGATAACTCAATTGATTCTTCATTTCCTTCCAGGTACAATGCATTAGACTTTGAGAAAATCACAGTATTACAAGTATGGAAATATTCTTTAATACAGTTCTTTCTGATTTAGCCTGAGGATTTTCATATTTTCATTATTACTTTATTAAATATTATTTTTTATCAATTATTAATAACTGAAAAAATTATAAGAGCCATTGATCAACTTGAACATTTTCTCTGTCACTTAAAATATTAAATAGTGAATGAAAGATTATTTTTCTGGGTTTTACTTCAATGTATTTAATGAGTACAGCCGAATATTTGCTAAAAACATAAACCAAAATTTTAACAATGTTTTGGGTGCTTTATGTTCTATAATAACCATCTTTCTGAATTTTCATTCTCAATACTACACATTAAATACATCTAGTCACTCTTCATCATCTGGTGAACTTAAAGTTATTTGTTTTAGAATATTGTATTTTAATTTACTTTTTATAAAGTGGCATATATCTTTATAAAATTATTCTGCTATATCATATCAAAATGTTCAAAACTTGCCTCCAGCTTAATCACTCTATTTTTCTAAAAAAGTAATTTTTAATATTTATTGAAAAAATATCCAAATATTAAGAATATAGATGTCTGAGTAGTTAAATTAAAAATGACTAAATATTTTTAAAAGGACTCTCACTTGCATTTTATAGAAGATGGGAAATATTTTTAAATGAGAAATTACAATGATAAATGTAGTAAAATTACCTTCTCATTTTGAAGAAGAGAGAATCTAGTATTGCATTTTATCTTTTTCCATTTAGGACATGGAATTTGCTAGAAAACTTTAAAAACTAATTTTTTAACATCTCATAAGGACATTACACCTGGTTTGTAAATAGCTAATTGATATCTTACAGTGCTTCTTTTTTACAATGCAACTTATATGAGGAATCAATAGAAAGTATCTTGTTTATGGCCAACTCATATTTGTTTTGTAAAATTAAAAATATATGCCCTGAAATTAACATTTTTTTTCTTTGTCACTGAAACCTTAGAAAGATATAAACATATCTTAAGGATAAAGAGTCCATTTTTTTCATCATTATAGAAGTTAAATGTTCAAAGTTTAAGGCAATAATCTGCCTAAAGAAAACATTAATCAAAGAAGGTTAGCACAAATGCCTAACATATTTTCTTGATTGAAAATAACAATACAGTGGGAAATATACTGAACCATATGTAGCTTGTGTATTTCAACATCTTGCAAAATCAGCTACTCTTTTCATGCACAAATGTGTTAAAGCTGATTTTACAAAATATGCAGCAATGTTTGCCCAGGTACCTGATTCAGCATCTAGCCCACATTTTTATTATGAAAAATGAAGATTAATTGATGAGGATGTTGACCTTCCTTCTAAAGATTTATACTTATTAAATTTAACATCTTTGGGTCGGCAACTGAATATTGTTAAGACTTAAATGTTGGTATTTTAAAGCTAAAGAGTAGTTAGAAAAGGTAACAACATGTACATAAATGTAACAAAAAATATGAATTATTTAGTCAAATTTTTACTACTTTTTGGAGCTACTGTTCACTTCTCTATTTTTAGCTATGAATTGCAAAATAATTTTGGCCAACTATAGTGTTTGTTTTGAAAATTATTTGATCTTACTCATTTCTCTACATTGATGAAAACCAGATATGTAAAATTATTTGGAAAGCTGATAAAATTATTCTATAAACAAACTATTGTACTCAAATCCAAGGATATGTGCTGGGCAATGAAAAGATGACAGAGATTAATTAGGTATAAATCTTATTCTCAAGAAAATATTGGTTCTAAGGGGAAAATTGCATATATTCAAATGACTATTGTTTCTGCAAATAATTTGCTTTGTCATTTTACTCAGATCAATTCCGTGGTCATCAATTTCTCTACATATGACATTTCATTAATTTCTTTACATATTCTAAGTATCCTTTTAATCTGAAGATTTCATTATTCTGTAATTTATCTCAGAATGCAAATATATAGAATATCTTTAGACTTTTTTTTTTTAAAAAAAGACAGTTGCACTAAGTTTTTCTGGGCCTTTCTGAGGTTTTTAACTTTGAATTTTAATGATTTTCAAATATACAGAAAAATAGAGGGTATAAGATGATGAATACCATATACTTCATAAGTTAGATTTAATGCCTATTATATTTTTTTCTGAAACATTTTAGTGTAGATTACAGACATCATGACATTTCTCTCCTAAACACTTCTTTATGTAATGACATCACTAATCCATTATCATACTCATTACACCTCACAAAATTAACAAGGATTTCTTAATATCAGCTGTCATTCTGCCCATCTTCATGACTTCCTAATTATCCCTAAACATCTGTTAGGGAAGGATCCAATCAGTGCTCATATACTGCATTCGGGTGTTAGAATGGCCCTTCTGCTTTGTGTTCTTGTCATTCTTGCTTTGTTGATTCAAGGCTGACATGTTCAAGATATTGGATCCATTATTGTCCTGAAGAATTTTCCACATTCTGGATTTGTCTTATGGTTTCTTATCAATGTCTTTTACTTTTCTAGTCCTTTCTATTCTGTAAATTTGAAGTTAGACTCACAAGTTTAGTTAGATATAATTTAGACTTCATAGGTAGGGCTAAATACTTCCTATTGCCTCACACAGGCTGTTTCACAAAGTTAAGATGGGGATAACTTGTATTCGTCATTGTAAATCTCCCTTTATGTGTTCTTGTGATTATCATTTACTTTTTTTTTTTTAAAGTTGGCATCTATGCTAACTGATTGGTAGTTCTCTAAAGAGTCTGGGTGAATGTTTATCTCAGCAATCTTATTATAACATTGAACTAATATGAGCATAATCAGCACCTTTTCTGTCTGATAATGTCTTCTTTTAAGGGAAAGAATGATGAAGATAATAGGATAATCTTGTCATATTAAATAACTCTTCTCCTTAGAGAAGGAATGTTTATTTTACTTTATTTCCTAAGGAATGTCAACCTCAGGCCATTGTCATCATGCTGTTTTATAGAAATGATGTTTTTAAATGTTTCTAGAAAACAATATTTAATCAAATTGTTTAAATCTATAAGGAAATGTAGTTTTTATAATTAGTCTGGAGTATAGTTTTAATGTTGATGCTCATAGGCTTTTACAAATAACCACCTAACTCAGGGTTATTACAGCTTAAATTAAAGACATATTTGAGTTTCTCAATAGGTATACATTAAAATACTTATTATTTTGGCTTCAGTGATATGTGATTGAAAATTGTACTCCCATCTATTTGAAATAAGACTGTTTGATTTCATAGTCATTGTTAGCATGTAGAGTCATCGAAATATAAAGCAATTTTGTTGTGTGGAGTTACCATCTGTGCTAAATTTCCACCTCCCCTTTACATAATTGTCACAGATATTGTTAGTATCTTATCCCATCTCTTTGATGTATCAGTGTGTCCTACAAAGTTTTGCAGCATTCCCAGAATTTCCCCCAAATGATTAAGCTGTCAACAACCATTGTGTTGTCTGATTTAACAGAGCCCATTTATTAGCAAGCATCACTTCCATGTATCATTTCCCTACTTCCTTACCAATGTTCCCATCACTTTCCTAATAAACCATTTGAACTTGAATCCTTGTCTCAAGGTTTGCTTCTGGGAAAATCCATTCTAAAACAGACATCTTTATTTTCAGCATACATATCTCTACACTTGTTCATGTGCAAGTGAAACCGCAAGAAACAGCATCCTTTCCTCTCTCTTCGCTCTCTGACGAGCAGATTCATTTTTTAGATTTAGCTTTATTTCTAATACATTTTATATATCATGCAAAAAATGAAATAATTCAATAAAGCTTGCTATTTAAAAAAATCTTTTTTTAAAATTATTCTTAATGTATTTAATTTGTTTCTCTAGTGCTCCATTATTTCAAAATCCCACTCTTTGGAAGTAACCATTTTCGACTTCTGCAGTGGATCTTTGGGATTTGCCTTAATACCTCTTAATCATATGATTATATTGTTTTGTTTAGATTATTAGATCTTTCAGCATTGTCTGTTTCCCAAAATAAAAAGAATGATTTATTTAGCTTCCTTTCACTAGCACAAAACTGCACAGACACATAAATATTTCTGCCTCTCAATTTTCTGAATATATTTATATGATATTCTTGGTTAAATAAATTCATTTGTTTACACCAAACAGACTACATAAACACTACTGACAGCAGAGCTCTCTTACAATTATTTTTATTTCCCTACAAATTTTGTTCTCCTTGGAAATTAATAATTATCTTAAGTTTTAAAAGTCTTGGTTAACTTAAAATCTTCTGCTTTGTGAAAAAAAACTATCAAGAAAATGGAAAGACAAGACACAGACTGAGAGAAAATATTTACAAAACAGATTTGCTAAAGACTGGTATTCAAAATATACCAATAAAAACTCTTGTCAACAAGAAAGAAAAATCCAATTTAAGAGTGTAAAGTATCAGGAGAGACACCTCACCTACGACAGAAAGATGACAAATAAACATATGAAAAGATGTTGATCATCATACATCATTATGTAATTACAAGTTAAAACAATAAATTACCACTACACACCTATTAGAAAGGCAAGAATCTAGATCACTGACAACACAGGATGCTGACAAGAATGTGGAGCAGCAGGAACTCTCAACCATTGCTGGTGGGAATGCAAAATGGTATAGCCACTTTGGAAGATAATTTGTCAATTTGTTACAAAAGTAAACATACTCTTACCATGTGAAAATGTGGTTAATTTTTTATTTACATGTCCTTAGTTCAACCCCAAACTTGCTTTTCACTAATTAAATATCTCATTACACTCAAATTTTTAGTTATACTGTCAATTTCTTCATCTTGAAGAAATTCATTTCTTTACATTCTTAGACTTGATTGATAGTTTGGGTGAGTATATAATCTAGGTTATAAATGTTTTTTTTCCCCTCAAAATTTTCAAGACCTTACTCCTCTCTCTAGAAGTTTGTATTATGCTCTTATTTTGCTCCTGATATTCTGAAAAATTGGACATGTATAATGAAGAGCATGATGGTCATGAGTCTGTTTCTATCCTTTGTACAATCCTTTGTATTGAAAGTACTCATAAGGTCTTTCAATATGTAAAATAACATCTTTTTGTTTGGAGAAAGATTCTTGAACTTATTCTCTGAAAATAACCCTCTCTCAATCTCTTCAATTCACCCTCCATGGAATTCTTATTAATTAGATGGTAGACCTCCTAGATATATTCTTTACTTTTTTTTTTTTACTTCATTTTACATCTCTTTTTTCTTTTTAACTTTCTTGTAATATTTTGTTTTCCAAATCAAATACTACATACTTTCTACTACCATATAATTTCAAAAAGCTTTTCCTAAATCTTTGTATTGTTTCCTCTTATAATATCCTATCCAGTTTTCATAGATACAATATCTTCTCTTTGAAAATGCTAATAATAGTTGATGTCTTGTTTTTCTATTTTCTCTTACTCTGATAATTTATACTTCCTCAAATATGCTTGCTTTCTCATCTTGGTCTTGGACTTTCATGTCATATGTTCTCTTAAAATCTGGAAGCCATTCATTATCACTTTATATCCGAACATGTAGAAAGGGATAAGTGTATGAAAGCTCTGTGCACTTTACTGCATTAACTGTAGTTCCCACCACAGGTTATCTTGACTGGACGATTTTGTTGGAGAGCCTCCAAAGTCAGTATTTTTTTGTTTTTCTTTAGGAATAGCCAGATTCTCCAAAGAGAAGTTTTTTAGAGAAGTTTCTGTCTGGCTGTGAGCATTCTACGAGTCAAGCGAGTTTAAAAGACTAGTATCTCAACATTCAGCATGTAAATATTTACTCCCAACATGTGATCTCTTTCTTCAGTCATCCTAGTGTCCCAAGTTTAGAGTCCCTCTGTTTCACCATCTCCAGAGATTAAACCTCTAGTTCTATGCTAGTTAGTACTGAGAAATAGTCATCCGGCTGTGAGAGAATATATGCAGGATGAATTGCTGCTTAAATAACTTTCAACCAATCCTCTACATACCAACTCCAGGGGTACTTGGTTCAAACAGTACTTGTGGCTTTTGATGATTCTGTGACACAAATTAGGCTAGGTTTGAGCTTTTGCACTGCTGACATAAGATCTAGCCTTCTACATTTGCTAAGTCAATTACCAATTATGCCTACTTATGTGAATTTGTGAGTACACAGGAAAACAAGAAGCCCACTTTATCATTTAAATTGTAAATTCTGTGATTAATCCTGATCTTAAATCAGAATTATTTCTATTTAACCTGTAAGAAGAATTAACCCACAAATTTCTCCTTTCGGAGGCCACTTTTCTCATCACCTACCTTCACCTCATTTTCCTCCATGTTGCAGAGAATTCTGGGTATTCCGAAGTCTAGCCTAAAGCTTTCCAAATTATATGTCAGCCATTACATTGTACATCTGTCTTTGTCCTCAATTAGTACAGAAATCTTGAGTCAAAGCTTCTGTTTTCATTCCTATGTCTTCAGCTCATGGTAGGCTTTTATTATGATTGTTGACTACATTAAATGAATAAAGTGTTAAGGAACTGACCAAAAAGCTAAAATAAAATAAAATAAAAAATAAAACAAAACTGTATTTTAGTTTTTACAAGTCACTAAGAAAGCCTTCATTCCATGGGCAGTTTTACTGTTGGGAATGAAAACAGTATAAATAAACAAAGATGTTAGATGCTTATTACCTGCCTACTGTAATAAAAGTAAACATGCACCAGAGCACTTTTTGGCTTGTTTCATGAAACTGTAAATTTTGCATCAATATACAATTTCGCTAAATTTTGCTTTCAATTAATTTTCTTTTCCCCTCCCATCTAAGGAAAAAAAAAAAAATGGAAGAATAGTTACAAATTACTATGTATATTGCATAGATGACTACTCCTCATCAAAGGTAATATTTATTTGCTTTAACTAAAGTTCCAAGAGAAATGTGCAGAACCTCTAACATATTGCTTGGAGGTTAAAGAATATGTTCACTTTATAACCTTGAATCAATGTGCTGTTTTCCATATCCACACTATCAGAGCAGTATTTATCTCCTGAACATCTATTAGAAGAAATTCCCCTAAGAAAAACATTTCATAAATATCTGACAACTCTAAACTTGATCTTTGATGTTAAAACTTCACAGGGAACTGCTTTTGGTTATGAAGTTTTCAGAAAATTTGTAGTCTAGGCTCTTACATTGTTCATTTTAGATGAATTAGTCATCACTTTTAGGACTTCATTTAGCCAAAGAATTCCAGTTTGTGTACCAACTTCTGGGATACATCCTTACCTGCTAAGAAGAGATGAAGGAACAATAGTGTAGAATTTTCCTCATATAACACTTCTGTCTGGGCTATGAATTTTGCAATCACTTATAGTGGCGCTGGGTGCTGACACAGATTTAGTACTGTTCACTCTGCACTGTACCTGAAAGAGAATCTTGGTCTAGGAACTCTGGAAACAAATAGATTGTTATGACATAACCACCTGTATTGGAATAAATTGAAAATAGTTATATAAAGATTTGCTACATAATGCCAGTGACATCTCAACTAATGCTGATTCCTCATCAAGATGGCCATTGTGTCTCTGTCCCAGGAGTATCTCAGGTCTTGGTTTTATATCTAATCATCTTGGTTTTCCAACTAATATTTGACATGAACCCAGTGTCTGATAGGATTATATGAATGAAAAATGCTGTGAAGATGTTTACTGCTATCATCTCTGTTCTCTACCCAGTGGTAGCTGTAGCTTTCTTTTCCTTCTCCAACTCTGCCTGGTCAAACACCACATACTGAACAGGCTCCCTCCCACTCCTCCCTTTCTACACTACATTCTTATTCCATTGTTCATGCTGTCATTTATTTTTTAACAGTTTTTTTTTAATTTCTAATTACAATTCAGATTTTTCTGTAAGATGAATGATAATACCGATTACCATTAAAAGGGCACTTGTTCTATGCCAGACTCTGTGAAAGCACAAATATTATTTAAATTACTTTCAAAATAACCCTGTGTCTTCAAAAGTTGTTTTTCATTTTATAAGCAAGACAAAGATGAGATTGGTTAAGCAAGGTTTGGTATCTTTCCCAAGGTCACCATCTAGAAAGTTCTGAAGCTGGGATTTGAAACTAAATCCACCTGACTTCAGTGTTCTTAGATATTTATCAGAGAAAAAGTGTAAGTACTCAAAATTGCATTATCTGAAAGAAATGTTTTTGATATTCTAGAATATTTATTTTTGTTTTTTTGTTTACTGTAGGGTATGTGTGCATATATAAATTAATACATGCTCAGAGACATATTTATATAAATGTCTTTATATTATATATATTTAATAGAATAATACTGTGTATATATTTTCATTTATAACTATTGTGAATCTTTTGCATGTTATATTGTATATTTTTTAAAACAAAATAATTTTATGAAACTAAAATCTGTTATCAAAACTAGAATCTTTCACTCAGAAATACTATATTTTAACAACTACTTGACCAATATTTATGTTTTTATTTCCTAAACATTCATTATGAAAGATGGTGGTAGTGTACACATTTTACTGTCAATCCTCTAAGGACACAACTTGGCCGCCTTTGCTATATTTATTTTCATGCTACCATCTTCATTGCTTATAGCCAAAATGACCAGTCTTCTCTCATGTTAATTTCACCAGTCATCTCCTCTCTCTAGTGGAACTGGCCCAATATAGTGTATTTGGCCTGCCCTAACTCTAATCAAGCCTCATAAATGTGTACAGAGGAAAAAAAACTAGCTTTACAGCAGAATGACATTAGAAAGGTGGTTCCCCAGAAAACAAACACATCTCTCTCTCTCTCTCTCTGTCTCTTCTCCCCTCCTCCCTCTCCTTTCCTATTTCCTAATTCTCATTTCAGGTAGGCATCTACAGCTGTGGAGCCTGGGCTTGTTTTACATGTGAGCATATCATTAATCAGGTGTTCAAAACTGATATGCCCAATGGACTCTAACAGTCCAGTGATCAACTGCTTGACCCCTGAAGTTACTTGATTCCTGCTGCTCTCTGGAATACCACTTCTTAAGAGCAGATTCTACATTTATATTCTTATGAAAGCTTGGATTATGACATTAAATCCAGAAATTATGCTTAAATAGTTGAAAGATTTGACATGTCCAACATACCTGTAAACACTGCTTCTTTAAGATATAGTCCTAGCCCAAGGAACAGATTTAGTTACTTCTTATCTTTAAAAATGAAAACTTAAACCTTTGTTTTCCTAGCTAAGACTTATGTGAAGAAAAAAATTCTTATGATTTATACTTAGCTCCTTATTCTCATTTTTATGACATTTAGGTCACTTACAAAGTTTCAGGAATTTGAACATGCTACCACTTTTGTAAACCACCTGACTGCAATTTTTCAAACAGAATTGCATAATGTTTTCTATCTCCCAGAGCACCTGAGAATTTTTCTGGGTTACGTACATTTCTAAGTTCTCTGCCTATACATATAATCACCTTATTCCTCATTTAGAATGTTTGCCTTGATACTGAGCAATGAGGGAAGATAATATTTGTATCGCAACATACAAAAGTATTTCATTTTTTTCTTTTCAAATACATTTTAAAAGTGACAATATTCCTAGTAGTGGGCTCTCATTGCTCTAGTTTATAATTTAGTTAATTTATTGTTAGCATTAGATCCCTGTCAACCTTTGTCTAATAAAAATGGAACTACTATGTGTAGCTATGATAGGAAAAATGTCATCTACTAATATTCTACTAATAATTATCTAATAATAATGCTATTTATGGTTTGCTGATCTAAATACTTTATATTCTAATGTTTAATCCTTCTAACTGCTCTTCTATGTTAAAATTATTATTTGATTTTACAAATCAGAAAACTGAGACAGGGAGGCTAAATACATTGTCAGTGTTGCCTAGTTAGAAAGAGACAAATCTATGATTTTAACTCTGAACCCTCATTCTAAGAGTTTCTTAGAGTTTCTTTCTACCACTCTCTCCAGACTGTCTTAAACCATTAACTGAAGGCTTAAATGCAATGTTAATAAAATGAATTTAGCAATGATGCACAGCAGATTTCAATTAAAATTAGTCAACCTAAAGTACAAATGCCTTTGAGTGGTTGGAATTCATTCATTCATTCCATATATTATTTAGTGAGCATCTACTTTGAACCAAGAAATATAGATAGAACAAAAAGGCAATGTCTCCAGCCTCATGGGGATAAATGTCTGGGTTATAGATAGTATTGCTATTTCTATGCAGTTTCTACAATCTAGACCCTTATAATCTGAGATTATATTAATAAAGGGAGTCCACTTGCCAGAAGTTGCTGTTGCTTTCCCATTTCTCAAAGGTTTTGCTTCAGCTAAGTGCTCCCGATAACCTTCTGCTCTAGCAATTGTTCTCATTCCTGGATTAGAAAAAAAATAGAGCTCGCTAGAAATAGTCTTTTAAAAATATTACTGTCCAGCCCCATCTCCCTCTGCTTCCTTACCCCATCCAGGTCATGACTTGATTTTTCTGGAGTGACACCAGGCTTCAGTATTGTAAAAATACACCTAAATGATTCTTAAGTGCAGCAATGGTTGAGAATGCTCTCAAAATGTCCTTAGTAAACTACTGTGTCACTTGTAGTTTCCCATCATGAATCTTCTGCAGCTACAGCAGAAATCTGGTTCAGGGTCAAAGCTTTGTTTGCTGCAACAACTTATTTCTTTCACCCAAATTTTTTTCTAAGTTCCTGAACCATAGTTGATATTTTCTTTTCTGATGTTTCTTCATGGATTCTAGCTCTGCATTGGCCCTTGTGACTTAATGTTTTCTGATTCTTTTAAGATTCTGTCTTTGCTGAGTATGTGGATATTATTCTCACCTTCAGTATTGCCCTGTTGTTCCTCTCTGGATTGCCCACAATAAGCCTTGATCCCTTCTTCTTGCTGTTTCCAACCCCAGGCCTTAATGATTTTATAATCTCTGACCAGTAGTTGTGTAAAATACAGCTTAATAACAAAATGATCTGAGGGTCCCACAGAAAATCATCCCACCATACTCTCTTCCTTCCAAATTCTCACCAAGACAGGACAATGGCTTTGTAACAAAGGGTTTTGGAACCTGGCACACTTGGGCTGGCATGTCCTAACTTTATGATACTAAACTTAACCCCTGAGTCTTAAGGGGGCTTATATACTCATTTATAAAATAAATTGAACTTTATCATGGACCGATGGTATGGACTTGAGGTGAAATGGGCCAAGTTCTTGGCTCATAGTACGTGCGTTAGGCTCTTATGATGCAAGGAAACTAAGTCAAACTAAGGTTATCTCAGTTAATAGGATTGCTGGGGTAATGGCTGACCTTAAAGAAGCACAAGACTTTTTAATGAACTTTCAAGAGAGGCTCTGTGACCTCTTTACTTGGAGGATGAATTTCATATCATAGCGAAGTCATTAAAATGAATCAAAATTCACAGTAAATAAGAACTTTTGCAAAAATTGAAGGTATTATTATAATTCTGTTATTGAAGTAACTTGATCACAAATCACTAATTTACCATGGGCTATATTTTCTTGGTAATTGAGAAAAGTCATTAAAAAGTGAGAAAATCTAATAGGCAATTTTTTTTCAAAATTAATACAATATTACAAAGACCAAATTTACCAAGTCTTAGGACATTTCAGATATATTTTATTAATTTTATGTTTATATTTTTAAGTTTATATATATATATGTATATATACATACATATGTATTAGGTTTCAATTTTTGTTTGGTCCATACAATTTAAAATCCCAACGTCAGCTACTTTGAGAGCTTCATGAGAAATAAGGCTCAGCCAAAGCAGCTGGGGTTCTCAGAGCCAGGGGTGCAAGTCAGATACAACCAGCCTGGTTTTCTTATCTTCTCCCTGCAGAAGTGCTCTGTTCTTGATTCTAGGCCTCCATCTTTGCAGTAAACAGGCTACTCTGTCTCTACTTTAGTGGCTTATCATGTTAAAGAACTCCTTTGCTCTTCGCCTATTAAGTTTAAACTTTCTGAAAAAAAGAATCTGGTTGATTTCACTGGTTCAATATTGAACATCACAGTAAACTGAATTCTACTCTCAGGTCCCACCTAGGTTGCTCGTCAGCCCAAAGATGAGCTGCCTTTTGCTAATTGGCAAATTTGGATATTTGCACACATCTAAGGAGAGAGTGACTCATAACAAAAAACAAAGAAGTGTAAGGAAGCCCTTGAAAAAAATCTCTATCAATGACAATGCTTCTCTGCATTAGCATCACCACCTAAGCTCCACCTCAGATCATCAGGCATTAGATTCTCATAGGAGCACTGGTCCTTAGTGCAAAAAATGTTAGGGACCACTGCAGTAGAGAAATATCCTGTGAGCAGCAACTGTTCCAAGAATAGAAATTGATTAAGTCCAGCTCACAAAATGCTAAAGAGGGGAGTTAAATTGAAGGTTGTTAAAATGGGAGACACATGGATGAAGAAAATAGAATGAAAGGAAGAGGCCATTTGTGGAGTTATTTATATAAATAACTAAAAGAGATTGGATTTATAGGAACGGTATTAGTTTTTGAAGGCCTTGGGGCAAGGAAATAATAAGCAAGTATTGTTTTAAGAAGTTTGGTCTAGTTGATGTTAGAATTAATTGGGGATAGATGAGAACTCAGAGAGAAAAATATTTTTAAAAAATAAAATGAACAAAAAATAAATAAATATGAAGGGTGTTGCATACTAGATTGGCCATAGAAAGCCAAGAAGAAAAAGGGGGTCACATAATATAGAATATCTCAGAAAAATTATGCTGTCTGTTATCAACAATAAGAAATAAATCTAGAGAAAAAGGCATTTGGCAAGATTTGATGAAAGAATATGTATTAAAGAAGCATTATAGATGATCTTATGACCTACAATAGGCAAATCCATGACAAAATACCTTTATCATATGAAACTAAATAGTCACATAAGAAACCGATATGAGAAAACTGAAAGAAATCTTCACAAAGATTGTGTAGTGGGCAGATAAGTGGCAGATTAATGATACTGTGGTCACATAAGATAATGAATGCACTCAGGTGAAAGAGAGAAAAACTATAATTTTAGCATGATGAGTTCTCTCATAAAGCTGCCACTTCTGTTATATAAATTTGTAGTTTCAATATTCAAGGAGTTAATTGTTCCAAGCCATAGTTGCCACCTAAGCTAAGGATGTGGGAATTATTACAGACTGCTTCCTAAAGACTGAACCCAACATGACATTGGAAAACAATCAAATATTAAAGATATGAAAAAGTTTAAAGAGCAACTTATTATTACACATATATGTTATATAAAAATATTTATAATATATAAACTATGATGCTATAGAAGATTTAGTTTACTTCTAGAAAAATCCATAAAAGATCCGATAAAAGTATTTAAAAAGAATAATTCTACTAATGGAATGAATATTAATAAGTTAGATTTTTAGTCATTGAGAAAATTACTGTTTAGTGAGCAGAGAAAATGTTTGGACAATTAAATTACTGTAAACCATGATACAAAATATATCAGAGGTATACAAAGATTATGATGATAGTGCAGATGTAGAGCAAATGGTTTTGCCCCAGGAGCTCAGGAGAATATAACCCAAGGAACGAACATCTGAGTTGAAAATCAAGAAATGAGTTGGAGTTTTCTGGGTAAAGATGTGCTGTAAGTCTTCAGGTTCACAGAACAGCATCCACAGGGCTGTGATATCATGAGAAAGCTTGGCAGGTTTATGGAATAATACATCTGTTATTATTTGTGCAAAAAGAAAAACATGGGAAAGGAGAAAAATTACTGAACAGGAGCCAGGATTGAGAAGGTAAAGTCAATCGTTGAGAAGGGTACAGGCTACGCTACATTAACAAATACTCCCAAATCTCAGCACAGGCATACCTCATTTTATTGCACTTCCCTTAATTGTGCTTCACAGATGCTGCTTTTTTTTTTTTTTTTTTACAAATTATATGCGAGAGGCTCCACCAGCAAAAAGATTATGACTTACTTTCTTGCAATACTTGCTTTATTGTGGTGGTCTGGAATTGGACCTATAATATCTCTATAGTATGCCTGTAATTGAACACAGCAAGAATTCATTTCTTACTCCCACTTATGGCTTAGAGCTGATGCCCACAATCTTCTTAGAGTTCTGTTCCTCATTATTTAATTTTTAGGGCCCAGGCTAAGATACTATCTACCACCTCAATGCTGCTAGACACTATGACGCGGGGGCGGGGAAGGATGCAGCAAATCATGCACTGGAAACTGTCCAAAACAACCACATCTCCCCCCACCCCTCATTTTATTAGCCAAAGCAAGTACATGGGTACACCTAACTTTGAAAAAGCAGAGAAGTGCAAGTCTCCCATGTCCTATGAAGAAAAACTGAAAATATTGGTGAACAGAAGTATTTACCACAACATATAGTTTGCTGCAGATAATGGCCTAATTTTATAGGTAATGAGTGGATCTATGCAAAGGAGAAATGACACATTTAGATTTCTTACACGGAAAACCATTTGTGCAGAACAGAGATCAAATAAATCAGCGATTCTCAGATTCAGCATGCATCAGAATCACCTGGAAATCTTGTTAAAAAGAGATTGCTAGTCTCTACCCAGAGTTTCTTATTCAATAGGTCTGGGGTTGGGCCTGGGATTTTGTATTTCTAACGTGTAATACTGATTCCTCTTGTCTTGGGACTACATTTTGAGAACCAATGAACTAGTGCAATCACATGCTGGAGTTATTGCAAAAGTCTGATGGGATGATGATGGGTAGAACTAAAGCAGCAGCAAAATAGCAAGAAAAGCAATGAAGGACCTGAGAGACATTTTTCAATTGAACTGACAGGATTTTATAGCAATGCATGTTAGGGGTAAGGATGAGAGAAGGTTTGAACATGGTAGTGACAAATCTACTTTGGGTAGATAATTTCCCCACTAACCAAGAGGGAGACCAGGGGATGGTGCAGGATTAGGAATGCATGGGGAGGAATAGTTAGGATGAAAAGGAATCCAGTTTATAATATTTTACTTTTCAAGTGCCTGAAAGAATCCAGATATGATATGTTCATTCAGCCATTAAAATGCAGTTCTGGATCTCAGAGGAACACTGATATCTGAAGATAGAGATTGAGAATAATCAGGGTGTAATGGAATTGAAGCTGTTATATAAAATGAGAACATCCAGGAAAAGTATTTTACATGAGAAAGGCAAGAACCAAGAGCAGAATTCTAAAATAATCTAATAATTAGATATATAAAGAAGAGATTGAAAAGCCAGAACAGGACATAACAATGAGTAATCTGAAGAGCAGAACTAGCAGAGGGCTACATTCCAGAGAATAAAGAGAGAGATTTAAAAATGAGGAGTAATCAATGGAGTCAAATATTTTAGAGAGATCAAACATGACAAGGACTTAAGTGTACTCTATGACTTTATTCAGCCAGGACTTAACCCAACCGTTGGATAATTTGTCAGCACAAGTCCTTTGTCCTTATTCTCAAATTAATCATGGAAACCTCCATAGCCACCATGTACATCTTTTTCAAGCAGAAGCCACCCCTGAGGAATTCTCTTGGAATCACAGACACCAGAACGTTGTCTTTCTCCCTTGATAAAGAGAGGGATAATGAAAAATGGGATTATTCTAAACCTTTACATGACAACACCTCAAAGACTGCTAGAAACTGGAACAGAAAGCATGCTGTCCTTTGTAGTTACGTGTGTAAGTGGTGTCATTGCCTGACAGTCTCTTGCTCAGGATTCTGGAGCTCCTCCCAACCACCTTATGAAACGTCTCTCTCCCTATTTCTATTCTTAGGTCCAGTTTGAATTCTAAATTATAAACATAGTCTTTGACTTTTCTGCTTTCTTAATTTAGACCTCTATATAATTACCTACCTGATCTATAGTTCTCAGATTTATCTCTGTTGAGCCTACCAGTCAACATGGCCTTTCATTTCACTCAGGGGATTGCTAAGGTCGAGACCTGCACACTAGCCAGCCTGCATGCCTCTCTGGCACCTTTCCCCAGTTGGTCCAGACAAAGCCTCACTGCTTCCTCTTCCTTACTCTGATCGTATTATGCCACTGTCCTGCCCAGGCAGCTGAGGTTACCAAATATGGATGGTACAACCACGTCACATAGTTTCATTGATGTAAGAAGCCAAAATAGACCTAAACAGATCAAGCTAAGTCTCAGTGACCATGAATAAGAGATGCTGTGCTTCTCTTGCTCTGTGTTTTTTAAAAGCACTATGGGGAAAACTTCTTTTTAATTGATCTTTATTTTAATTGAAAAGGAGAAATACTCTTTCTTGAACCCTTATCAAAATATTGCAGTTTGAATTATGTCCATGTTTTCTTGGTTACAAAAAAAAATGGGAAAAAAAAGAAATGATAGGTAAATGAGAGATATTGACTATTGTGAAACTATTGTATTTCTTTATCATTCTAAATCAAAATGACACAAATGTAAGGGGAACAACTCCCCAAGTTTTCACTGATTGCCAAAAAGCAACGAAAGAACACATTGTGTGAATTTCAAGACTCCTGATCCAGATCACCTGGAGACCCTCTGCTGTTTCTACCTTTATTTAATTATATCCACAATAGAGAAATATTTATGTATGATTATTTAATGTTATTTTTGTGACATATTTTAATTTATAAATGTTCAATGATAATTTTATGAAGGAACATATAAAAATAAATTCTGAACTCTATTTTACTTTTGTATCTTATATTAGGGACTGAATGTGAGCAACACCTGCTCTATAAATAACTCACTGATTCATCAGAACCGAAAAGTTCAGCAAAATAGTCGACTGCTTTACGATACAGATGGCATCTGTCACTTAAATAACTTAAGTTATTTAAATTGAGTAGCAAAAATATCTGACAAATCTTTTTCAGACAAATGAAGCAGAGAAATCTGAAATAACATCTAAGACATCAGAACTTGTTTTTAGGCCTTCCAGATTTTCTTTTATTTAGGCGTAAACTATTGTATCTTTTTCCTCTTTCTCTCTTATGAATTTCATCTGCTTGTAGGTGTCATTGCTGGAGCTTGCAAGGAAATACTTTTGATTAGCATTAAAAAGGTCTAATATTTGAGACCTTGAATGCAAAACTTCTGATAAAAATAAACTTCAAGGTCTCAGAATACTCTTATCAGATCAATTGTATGGTCCCAGAGTAGGTTGCTTAAATCTTCTTGGCTAAGCTTGAGAGTGCAAAGCTTAATACCCACAAGGCTTGCAATCTTTTTGAATGTGATTATAATTCAGCACCAGCTTTGCATTCTGGATAAAGGTTCCCCTTGAACACAAAGTATGTTACATGCTTGTGTGCTAGTGATCAAAATACTCAGAGGATTATGGCACTTGCTGTTCTTAAACCTCCAAAATGGTGTTAAAATGCTACATCCAATCAACTAAGCTGTAAATTAAATTTTTGTAGATTGAAGACATAATTTTATTTCATATGCCAGAAACTCATTTCAACCCTAGCATTTCTGTTAGCTCGTTGCATCTAGCAGCATAACTCAAGAGGTTTAATGAAAGTTTAAAAACAATCTGTTGCAGATTTTGTGCCTAATTTATTTTTAATTGCAAATTGTACAACACATTATTGCCTATGAAAATAGAAATTTAATTTCCTTCCTGTTTTTCTTTTTTATTCTTTTCCTTTTTTTAATAACTCTAATGCAATGTCAGATAGGAAAGAGGATTTACAGTTCTGTTTTCTGTATTTTATTTCTTTATTCTAAGATTCTTGATGTCATGCTATGTAAAATATAGATCATGCCACTTAGCATTATTCTTCAAACACACTTTCATGCTTTCAGAATGTGCTATTTGGAATCTCTATAAGAAGTTCACATTTTCACAATTGTTGCAAGTATAAAGCACATATCATTGTTAGGGTTTCCTGCACTTGGTGCCATGTGAAATCCTCACCGAATCCCATAATCTGATAACTAACAGCATTGACCTTTGCATTAGTGATGCAATAAAAACACACACAAAATAACTTGAATTATAAGAAGAATTGGAGAAATTGCAAAAATTAGATATTCTATTCCATATTTTCATAACAGTAGAAAAAATATTAGTGTGAAGTTTGCCTTTAATGTGACTTTTAATTTTTTAATTGATCTTTTCTGAAATACAACAAAAGCACTCTTTCCCGTCTCTTCTCTTGGAAAGTTTTGTCACACTCCGCTGCCTCTGGTAGTTTGACTTGGGATGGGAATCTGAAATGAAGCTTAATGTGAGTGCTATCAAGTGATTCTAGGAAAATGTCAAAATACGAGAGAAAGAAACAAAGGTCTTCTGTACTGGATTTGCATTCCCTTCTGAAATCTTTGGCACTTTACATCAGAAAGTGAGTTGTATTATTTACTTTAAATTTCCTGACTTTCTATGCCTCCCCTGTCCTTAGAGAGTGGCCATCAGCTTGCTCCCTGCAGCCTTTTCCTCTCCTTGCTGGGCACTGTGTCAGTGAAGCGAGCTGCCTTCAAACTAGTGACAAGAGAAGAGCTGCCTTTTGCGGGAGAGGGGCGGGAATAAATGTTTCAACTAAGTCCCTTTTCCAGCCAGATAGTTCTCTTTGCCTGCACAAGGCCCAGCTTCCAGTAATGGCTAGATCAATTTGATATCTTGTTTCAGGTTTGTTCTTTTGAGTAGGGACATTAGAAAACACCACAGACTCCACAAGGAACACTTAAGAGTGAGTCCTTGATCTCCTATAAGACATAGTTCAAGTTCAGATAGGACTTGGGCATGGAGTGGGAGGAAAATACTTAAACTGCAATATTTGGAGTACTTGAACAGCACTGCTGTTAAAAATTAAGCAAACAAAAAGGTCAGGCCAATTATTTGTAAATAACTATTAAGTACAAAATATAACAAGCCTTTTAGACCTGAGAATTTTAATCATTTTAAAATAGTATACTCATATAGAAAACAACTGATTAGTTTAAAAGTTGCCATATACAGCTGTTTTTCCGAGGTATTTACATGTTTCTATTTTTAAATTTTTAAATATATAAGCCTGTTATATGATGACTTTTCTCCCTTCATATACCACACAGACTTAAAGGGAAATAAGTATTATTCAAATTATTATTTCTTAAGCTATTTACATGTTTCCAGCTTTGCTACAGTGGTTCTAATGATAGCAAAACATGAATATAGATTATTCTTAATTAAACAAGTGCGGAAATTTCAAATTGATAAACTACATCTCTGTATTATTCAAAAAACTGATTTTCTATTGTGTTTGTGTAGCGGAAGTAGAAGTATTATAAAAGAGATTTAATGAAGCTGCATACCTTTTATAAAATGGATTAAAGAATGAGACAGCCATCCCAAAGATGGATGCTATGACCAAATCAATGGGGGATGCATGAGAGGATAGCATCATTTGCAAGAAGTATGTATGGAATGTAGCAATATATAGGTCAGGCTGAAAGAATTGGTAAGTTCTCATATAGAAATCGTTGTAGCAAAACCAAGTTTCTAATAGTGGGACATGAACTTGTACCAATTGTTGTGAATTCCTGTCAGACACTGAAGGATAGATTTCTAGAAGGAAATCTATTACCATTTCTAGAGAGCAGTGGATAAAGACAGTAATATGCATAAGATTCTTTGGAGAGAAGTTTTACTGATGAATGTGAAAGCAGCTTGAATTTTCATCAGTCTAGCTCCTTCCAGCTAGGTCTATGCTTTCTAATTTTTAATTTCTTGTTTATTAAATAGATGCTTGTCTCTTTTCTCTCTATATATACATCACCTCAGTGTCACCTTGAAACACTCTCAAATGCATGTGAGTGATCATGCATGCATTCATACACATGTGCACACACACACACCCTCAGATAGACACACACACACACTGACCCGTACTGGGGTGGAGATTCCATAAGTGCATCTATAAGCTCTGAAGTTTCAGCAGTCTGCTGAAGAAGAATGTATCTTCCTTTTAATCAGAATCTTCAAAATGTGCTAAATCCTTATTCATGTAAGGCGATGGACATGAATATACCTATCTCTGGTTTCATAACTTTACAACTTGAACTAATTTCTGAAAACCTGCTGCTAAGTAAAACAAAGAAAACACACAAGCTCATGAATTTCTTGCATTTAAAGTGAACTTAAAAAATAAAATTATAATCACAGTGGTTACTTGATTTACAGATATCATAGTGAGATTTAAACCAAGTGATTCTCTTTTGAATTTTTTAAAAGTTACTATGGTTCCATATCAAACATATTACAAATATGCAGTTCTAAGTTGTATCATAATACACCATGAGAACTAAAAAAAGGAAAAATATGAAAACCCCTTGAAACACTTGGAAATAGCAGATGCATATCAGACTGAAGAGTTATAAAACTGTTCTCTTCATCTCTCTTACTAGAATGACCTATGCAAAGCAAAGCATCTTGTGTTCATTTAAACATGGTGTATAAATCAAATTTATTCTCTGATTAGGAACTGTCTTGTTGAGCAAATTGGTGAATTTTTTGCCTGAAATTCTAATGTCAAAATATCACTTCTTATAATATATTTTGTGTGGGTTTTGTTTTGTTTTTGATTAAAAATATAGTTATGCTGAAAAAAGGAGCAATCAAAAAAATGAGATAACTTTTCAAAAGCTACTGTAGAGGAAATAAATAAATAAATAAATAACCATTAATTGATAGCATTATATAGGATAAATCTTCTAAATCCCTTACAATCTAATTTATCTCTCAACACAATCTTTGAAAGAATTAGAGATTTTCAATGTTCTATGCCATAATTGGAAGCTCCTATGATGAAACATTAAGACTGGAAGATAACTTGAAGACAACTAGTCTAACATCCTAATTTTACAGACGAGGAAACTGACACTTATAGAAATTAGATGACTTGGCCAAAGTCATAACCTAAATGGGGCAAAGCCAGATCTCCTGACTTCCAGACCAGTGGTCTTTTCATTTTCCCTCCTGCTCTAATTAAATTGACTCCTAGAAATAATAGTCTCACCATCCTAATCACCAATTCCTGGGATCAAAAGGTGAAAACTATAAGGCATAATAGTTCAAGTTAATGTACAACTTGGAGTGGGGTTCAGAGAAAACAGATTTGAACTTAAAATCCTTGAAAGTGTAATATTTTTTGAGCACTTGGACAGTATTATAGCTAAAACATTACTAGTTAAAAGTCAAAAAAAGATGATTTGGGGAAAAAACATCAGAAAAACAATTAAACTAGCTTTCTCACTAAGCAATAAAATCACATTGACCTGTTGTATACCTTTAAGCCCCTGACATATCTACTGTTGAGGTTTGAGTGAATTATAATCACTCAGCTGTGATCTGCTCTGCATTATGAAAAATAATTAGAAATATACACAGGGATCATGATGAAGATGCAGATAAGAGTGAAATTACAGATAAAATTTAACTTGTAAGATATATGAACTTGGCTTATACTTGAGGCCCAAACTGTATATCTTATGATATCCTACCCCAAATCTAGACTTTTAGATCTGGGACTAGAAAAAGTTACAATTACAATGCATACCATGGCCAGATGTAAAGGTGGGTGGCCTGCCCTCAGGGCTGGAAAGTGCTTCCCTCTTCAGTAAGAGTGAAATCCATGAGCAGACAGGATTCAGGAGAACACAAGAAGATAGACAGGAAATAAGTGAGTTAGAGAATAGATAAACTTTCTCCCAAGTACTTGCTAGAGGCTGGCAATCATTTTTCAAGATCTGAGGTCATAAATGGAAAAGAGGGTGAAAAATATTCTTCATGTATCTATTGCCCTGGTTTACAGATTGTTTGTGAGCAGGGAATTTTTAACAGTGCAACACATATGTATTGAATATCTATCTAACTTCAGTCCAGTACTCTACCTGATGCTTGGTATAGAGATGAAAGAGTCAGATATTTTCTATGATCTTATGGGATACAGTCTCTCATGGCTAAAAATATACATATTCCTCATAATTTCTTTTATCATGTTACTTTACATTATTCAATGTTCAGTTCAACCAGTGCAATCAACCTGGACTATTCTGTTTTTTATTCAACATATATTATTTGCCCATTATATGATACACTGGCCTTCACAAATTTTTCCCAATATTAGATTTCACACAAAACAACTGGATAGAGGTGGCCAGGGAAAATAATTTAAAATCCATGAACAAATCTGATTTGTATTAATACTTTCAAAATATAGTTGGTCATTTATAAGTACATGAATATACACAGACTAAACCAATGAGAAAAACAGCATGTTTCCTGAATCCAGCTCATTTAAGTTACACTAACCTATAAACATTTCTTCCTCTTCTAACTGATCAATATTCTGAATGGTTGTTATTGATAATCAAGTTAACATGACCTTTAAAAATTTCATTTGTCATAATGATATTCTACTGGCTGCTTACTAAGTAAAATAGTATTCTACAGATTTCAAGATCCATACTTCTAGATATATGATTAAAGACAACAGCTTTAAACACTGGTTTATACAGAGGTGCAGTGCAAAGATATGGCAAAAATATGGTTTTAGGCTTGATTTTGCTACTTGTCAAAATCTTGGATGAGTCATTTCAGACTCTCTGAGCCTCAGAGAACATAGAAGTTTAAATTGTAACCCTCCAAATAGCTCATCTAAGGAGTAATTTCCCAGAAATAAATGGAGTTTGTAAGACTACGATACATGTCCACAGTTGCTTGAGAGACATAGTTGCTGGACAAATGAATGAAAGTAGAAAAAAGGAAAGCCTCCTTTTATTTTCAAATCACATTCAAATCACAGATATTGAATTAACTTGGCCTTTTAGGCATATTTTAAAATGTCTGTGTTGTGAGTAATTCAAAGAAAATAAAGCACAGTTCTTTTCCATAAACAACATGAAAACCAAGATAGAGAAACAAGATGCCCACCTACGCATGAGACAATGAATGACATAAGGTCATATGTAAACACTGAACAAGCGCTGTCAACCGAACTTGAATTTTAAAGAAAAAGAGAATGGTTTTAGAGAGAGACCTGACTTTTAATTCTAATTCTAGCCCTTTTTACAAGCTGTTAAGTGAACTACTTGAACTTGTTCTGTCTTTTGTAAAATGTGGTTAAGTACATGAACATCATAGGAAAAGTATGAGTATTCAAAGAAAGAATTTAGGTAAAGTACTCAGAATAATGTCCCCAAATAGTTGATGCTAAGTAAATGTCAAATTCTCTTACATTTTTCTCTGAATCTTTTGACAAAATGGGATAATATATGGGTTCTGCCTAACTTAGAGAGCTACTTTAAGAATGAAATGAGGTCATATTTGTAAAAACTTTGAATGTTGTAAAGCTTTAAGTAATTGTGTGGTATTATTACTGATAATGGATTTCTCAAACTCATTATGCTAAAAGACTTTACCAAGAAATATAATTATATTTCAAAAAACTTTAGATAATCATAGAAATGACAGGAGCATAACAGACTACTACCTGAATATGGGTTCTAGCTCTTGTTCACATTTATGTTGGTGGGGGTGGGGGGTGTTCAGATATAGCCTGGGAATGAGGGTGCTATTTGCAAAGACGTGCTGGGCTGGATTCATGACAGTGTCAGAGCTCTAACTCTCCTGGTATTGGAAACCCTAACACAGATGATAGCATGTGTTAGAAGCTAGAATGAGTTATAAAAAGCATGTGCTAACAGACCCTCTGTGTTTATCATATATGGAATACTAGTTTTGGAGTCATACTTGCATTCAAGTCTGTTACCATTACATACTATATGATCTTGGTCAAGGTACCTAGCTTCTCTAAGCATTAGTATTCTTACGTGTCAAGTGAGGTGAATTATCATGCTTACTGCATGAACTGTTTACAGGATAAGATGAGTGCCTGGCACATGGTAAGTATTCAGTGAGTTTTAGCTATTGTTATTGACTCAAAGTAAATGAAAATATAATATCAAATTCTGTGCATTTATTAGAGAAATAAATAAGTTATCATAACCAAAAGGATAGGGGTGATGGTGTGTGCTTCTTGTCTTCTGAAACCTTGAAAAGGTTTTGTTCTTTGAAGAAAACTCTGACCAGACTGTGAGAGAGGATTTAAGGTCATCTTTGAGAAGTAACCAAGGTGAAAAGTGGACGAAATACTCAGTGGACTATGTCAAGACAAGAAAACCATGCAAGATCTAGGCAGGGAGATAACAGAATTTTAGTAGTGAGCAAAAAAAGATGACAAGACAATATGTAGACAATATAAATACATGTTGGGACTCACATTTCTCTCTGTCTGTTCTGTCTAGCTGACGTAACTATCTTCCAACAAAATATGTGACATAAAATAGCTACGTAACACCAGAGTAGCTCTGTTATTTTAACCCACCGAGACTCGGCCTGAATGTCCTCAATGTCTGTCTGCTGTTACCTATTTCACTTATCCTTTGCTAAAACGTGTGAGAATATCTTTTATTTACCTATATAACTTTAGTAGGCAACATAGACCAATTTAAATTAAGGACTTTTGTGAAAAATTTAGCCTCACCATCTCTTTTTCTTAATGTATAAAATAATGAAAAAATAAAGTCGATTCTATAAGAAAATGTGATATACATGTACATGTTATACTTTAGACTGTTTAGGTAAATATAAAAAGCTTTGTTCTGCAGAGATCCATTACAAAGTCTGTTAGAGCAGAATATTCAGGTAAATGCATAATGGAGAGGGCAAACACCGAAGTGAGTATTTTCCTAGAAAGAGTTGATTTTTTTTAGGTGTGGAGATATTGGTTGCTGCTAACAATCAAAAGAAAGCTATTCTAATGTGGTTTTATGATCACTGACTTCATTTGTTTATTCTTACACTCAACACAGAAACAAACCAAATGATGACAGTGGGTTGATTGATTTCCATTTTAGATTTTTAAGCTAGTTAAATATAGGTGGTTGCTGTAATTGCATATTTACAATTTCACTTTTGCAGCTTTTCAAGTGACAAAAATTCAGCCCCCTGTCTTGAGTTTGATATGTTAAACTGTCCTAAACATTGGCAATGCTGTGATAGATGAACACGACCAATAGAGACTTCATACATTGTCACACAAGGCTAATTTAGATTGCTGTAAATTAGTGGTTTGTAGAAGAGAAACCAATGTAGTAAAAGTAAGATGTGTGAAACTGCTTATGACAGTCTCGTTCTAGTATCTCGTAAGCTCTACAGCGGGTTTGCCTTGTTTTTGCATCTTCAGTGATCATTTACCTATAGAAGCTGGCCTGAGAGGAGTGCTCTGAGCATGATCATGTTTTTGCATAGAATTTGTTCTGAAAATATGGATTAGTAATGAGCATTACAAATAGGACTTGTCAGAAAAGAACCAGAGAGACTTTTTGCTAAATCAAAGATCTATTCCTTCACAAAAGATAGACACATTCTATAGTTAATTTGGCCCAAGCTCTGATATGTATTCTTCAAATATACAATTGATTTAAATGATAGCCATTGAGAGATGGCTATCCTTCCATACCTAAACACTATGATCATTATGAAACCTGTATATGCAGTCTGAACAACGTATTATCTAAAAATATTAGAAAAAAATGTTGAGTACCTTTAAAAAAATTATACTTCACTATTTAATTTGCTTTATTTTTTTCAAGCAGAATTAGTTTTGAGAAGTATTTTAGTTCATTTATTATTGGAAAAGACCTAACTAGCTTATTCAAGCAAGAAAATTACCCCAAAAGCTTGCAAGATTTATAATGCTTAGGAAAAAAAAAAAAAGGCAATTCAAAACCTAATGAGACATTTTAGGCCTCATTTACATCTCTAACCTGACCCATTTTCTGCAAAACGTTTTTGTTTGTAATTTACATACAAAAAGCTAGTTATTTATCCATCCCGAACCACGAAGTTGATGAGATTACTAATACCACAGTGAAGTTAACATTACCCTAAAAGCTAAATATGGTCATTTCTAGAAGGTTGACTATGGGGTCATTTATTTAGCTATAATCTCCATTACATGCTGGCGATGCATCTAAAGTCTGAGAGGATGATATGAAAACTCGACTATCTCACTGCCACACTCACTTTATTGGCAGGAAACTTTCCAGGAATACATACTTTGGAAATGAAGCACATTGAGATGCTCTGTGTATGTGCACACATGTACCGTTCCAGGAAAATAAATAATGCAATGAAATGCATTCTCTAAAACAAGTTCCAATATCATATTATATTTTTGAATATCATAATGCTTTGCATATGTTTGGACCTTATCAGTGTATCATGTAGTTATTTTTTAATATTTTAAATTCTTGATATTGTGAGAAAAGAGACTACCATGAGGAGCTGAAGTACATAGTGGCAGAGAGATATATATTTCACTGTCTTCAGGGATACATTTATATATAATTTCATAATGAAAAATATATATATATACATGAACAGATTTGTATATTATACTTAATATACTTATAAACATATGTACATTAAAATGTATTTATATTTTCTACTTTTAATATTTGTATTTTAATGTATGTTACAGATATTATTACACATTATATATTTTACTGTTTTTACATTATACATTATATATATATATATATATATATATATATATATATATATATCACCATTTGTTGATAATTGTTACCTTGATAACTTCCTCTCAAAACCATTGTATATGTTAATGTGGCTAATGTTTATAATATAAGCATCTGTAAAGTATGAACTGTTGTTAGATCTACAGTTTAGTTGGACATCATTTGGGCACATGCTGAGAGTTATACTCCAAGACCTTCAAGACTTTCCTGAGGTGTAACTTGCCTGCCTCCTACTTTGAAACCCCTTTAAGTGACATACACTAAATCCCATGAGAATCCAGAGACTGAGAAGTACATAACACATCTAGGTAGCTTTTTTTTTCTGAAGAATTCTTAACCAGATTGCACTGAGAGTCCCTTTGTAACTTCTGGTCCCTTAGGACAGTGTTCAAACTGATTTTGTTTGTTCAGCATCTCCTGCTTAAATTAGTTCAGTATTTCATTGTGTTCAGAGACAGTCTAGTACCGAAGAAGGACCTCAATTCCGCCTCCCACCCCCCGCCGATGTCTTAGAAAGCCAAGTCTGAGTCTGGGCCATCTGAGACAGCTGCAGGTCCATGCCCTCGATGGATAAATGTGGTTCTAGTCCTTCCTTATTTGGTTTTAGTTTACTCAATAATGAGCTTCAGATTGTGTTTGTTTTCAGCAACTATTTGCTGTTGTATTCTTCCTATAAGTAGAGGATTTATAAGAGGATACACAATCGATTATAAATAGAGAAAAGAGTTCTTGGTAAATGTAATTACTAAAACCTCATCTGTGAATAAATTGCCATTCACCAAACCTTATTATTTTATGACATATTAAGAATCATGTTTTTATTTTCTATTTTGAGGCTGTCAAGTGCTTTTAGCACTGCAGTCAGGGTCTTCTTGGCTGTTATACCATCACAGTCATGCTTACAACAATAGCTGGCTCAAGAGGAAAATCATGTGAGCAGTTTGATTTCTCCACTCATTTGAGTCTTCTGAAAACTTAGGTAATGTTGGCCACACATGGTGCATATCAGAACATGCTGCAGTGACTGTTCAGTTTGTTTCTTCACCACTTTGACTATCTTTCTATAATGACTCTAGTGCTGGAATTTACTGATAATACTCAAGTAATAATGTATGTTTTGTGCAAACTTTTTTCCTTTGTACTAAGTTTCCCAAGTATGTGCTAGGAAACTATACATTTCTCCTACAAGTGTTTCATTGTGAGCTAATATTGTATAACGTAACACAGCATTTTTTTTCTGGGTGTTCTTATGTTTCTTCTGTGAAGATCATTATCATATAAAAACCACAGTTCCTGTACACTCATTTAAAAGATATTTCAAAATGATTTGAAATGGTTATGTCTCACTTAATACTTTCCCAAAATTAAAAATATTTTAAGATTCCATATCCACCAGTGCCTTTTCCATCATTTATTCTAGAAATGTCAGATGAATACTAAACACGTAGTAGTAATGAATGAGACAGCCATGATCCCTGCCCTCACAGAGCTTGGAGTCAGACAAACAAAAAGACCAAAATCTAATGACACATTAAGTTAAATTAGAATTAAGTAAACAGAGGACTATAATATTAAGTGATAGAGGGAGGTTTGGTATTTACATAGGGTGATTGAGGTTAGCTGAGCGGGAGACATCCAAATCTTTATTGAAAGGTGAAAAGAAGCCAGCCATGTGAATATTAATGGGAAGAGTATATCAGGCAGAGGATGCTAGTATGAAGACCCTAATGCAGTAAAGGGTACAGAGGAACTAGGAGGTGGAAGAGGGTCACTCTGTTTGGAGCAAGATGATACATGTTAGGAGGCGCATGCAAATGAGATTGGAGCAGTATGTGAGGACACACCATGACCATGGTACCAAGCTCTGGGAACCGTTAACATTTCCTGAAATTGAATTTACAAACCCAACTCTGGCCATCACCTCCACCCACTCGCCCCACTCACAGAACATGCACAGATTTCTGAGGAGAGGCCAGCTCCCAAGAGAAAGAGATGAGAAGAGTCCAGACTAAAACAGCCCAGGATTTTTTTCTAAGCTCACCAATCAAATAAATTACTTCTCTTTTCTCGTGGCAGAGCAGTGCAAGGGCAGAAGTGGCCTTGACTATTATACTAATGGAGTGCCCATAAGTTGGAAAGGAACCCCAAGATAGCTGTGTTGTGTCCCTCACTCTTCTGAAAGTAATAATATAATCTATCATTACATAAAGAAAGTCTTTCCAGAAAGTTGAATTTCTTTTTATTACCACCAGAATCCATAATGTGTATTATAAAGTGAACAGGATAGATATACTCCATTACATGATTACACTAGAGCTGAAAACTATAACTTGAATATCGAAGAAAATTAAATCCACTGCCAAGAGGATCAAAACCAGAGTCTCAATGGATCTTCTGTTTAACTGTAGCCAACCATATGCTTTCAGTGCTTTATTCACATCATTAGTTAATATTTCATAGCTAAAACTGCACAATTATATCATATTTAGCTCTTTATTCCTCTTTTCCAGAAAAAGCTTCAGAAGTCATATAATTATAAATATGTAAACATGAGAATTACCAATAGAAATTGAGTTTATGTATGTGGATTATTCGAGTGCAATCATAGCAGTTTATTGGTCCTCTAATAAGGAATGCCCTTCTCTCTCCAGGCTAAAAGCTATTTCCTAAGAAGAGCTGCTTCCTAAGAAGACTGGGTGGCCACGATTCTACATGTAGGCAGAGCCAAGGAGCCTAGGCACAGTGCACTGAGTCTGCTGGCAGCCGGCCTACCTGGAGGTCAGGAACGGCCTCCTGGGATGACGCAGCAATGGTGAGTGTCCATGCGAGACCAGGCGCTTTGATAGCCGTGTCTTCTGGAGAGACTTGTTTTCTGATTTTCTAGTCAATCCCGTCATTCTCTCAGACATAACTTCTAAGAAACTGTCAAACATCTACATTTTTCTTTACACTTTTTCTGCACTCTGCCTATAGTCATAGTACTTCTGTGAATACATGACATCTCTTTCTTTGTGCATAAGTGTGCGATGCCTACTCACAAGCAGAAAGAAAAAGGAAGAAAGGAAGGAAGGAAGAAAGGAAGGAAGGAAGGAAGGAAGGAAGGAAGGAAGGAAGGAAGGAAGGAGGAAAAGGGAAATAGCAGGCTATTTTGTAAGTCTTCAGTTTAAACCACCATCATATTTCTTTTAACACCAGTCAGAAATAGCTATTATCAAATGTCCAGCTGCCAGGAGCCTTTGAAATCTGGTAATTATTTATGAAATTTTTATATAGAAGAGGTAGAAAACATAAAATAGCTTTGGTTTATAAAATAGGAAAGATAAATGTTGCCGGAAAACAAATCTATAAGAAGTGTGTAGTGAACTATGTGAATGAAAATCTGAAAATATGTTAGTGAGATTGTTAAATTAAAATCCAGGTTATTTGCTGTGTTAATAAGAAGAATCTACCCATCTACACAAAAACAAGTATATTTCAGAAGACATGATATATAAATCTAATTTTTATTGTTAGAATGTCATTGGTTGTAGTGATTATGATTTTACTTTATCTCATAAAGAAAAAGTTTTATGTAGCAGCAGTTTTCCTTTCTGTTTTTTTAATCACGATCATGTAGTTTTTTTATTTGGTATTTCTCAGTTTTTGTAAACACAATTATAGTTTTATTAACCACTTTATAACCAAGAATTATGAAGAGGAAAAAAACATAAAATTTACTATTTGCTGCACCATATATCTCTGAATACTCAACTATTTTAAGGTCTTTGACTATATTTAGAGAGAAGTAATATTGGCATATGATGCAAGCAAAGATTGAAAGCAGGAATTCTATAGAATCTCTAAATGTCACAGGTGTTATTGGAATGCAAATGTGATTTTCTATACATTTTATAGGTATTACACATAGCTAGAATTCTACACCATATTTTTACATTTTATTTCCTGAATTTGTCACCTATTACCTTTTTCCAAATTACTAGAAACTAAAAATATCCTCATGAAGTTAAGAGCATGAATGCTTTGGCAAATAAAGACAGTGTACGTTTTCCACTAGTATTGAGATATATGTTATATTTTTTAATGTTGCTAATGGATTGAGCTAAGCTAACTTCTCTCTGTGAGAAATCTTTCTGAGATGGAACTCCTGTCTGTCAACATGGGATAAATCTTACTTTGGAGATAAGTAATTTGGGCAATCTAATTATTTCAAGAAGGGAAGAAGATAAAATGAATAATAAAATTATAGGAAAATTATATTTCAATAAAAGTAGAATGAAAGTTAGAAAACATATAAGTAATGAAGTGGTTCATTTCATTTAGCATTATAACCATAAAATCAAAATCTTTACATTCTTTAATTGACAAAACTCATCATTAAGTTTTGCAGAAATGACTTACTTTTATGGCATAGTGAAATGGTACATTTTTAGTTAAATGCATTATATAGAAATATAATGAAAAGAAAACCTGTCACTTATGTCATTCTACATGTTTTAAGTAAAATTTTTCATTATCGAGCTACTAATTAATATGCAGGAAAATGTTATATTTAAATGAAATCCTCATTTCCTTAATAGATACTACATTAATGGGCAAAAAAAAAAAAAAAAAAAAAACACATGATATTCCTTAGCAGGGACATTTAAGTTCTTGTAAATTGTGAACACCCAAAATGCGTTCTGCCTGATGATATCACCACAGCAACATTTATAATCAATGTGTATTTTATAAAGACTATAATTCATAAACACAATGGGTTGTATTCTTTACAATAACATTTTTGGAGTTAAGTTACCTGAATAATATTCATTTCAGAGTAATTCTGCAGAAATAAAACAACTCTCAAAGGAGCACAACTGCTTTTTTTTTTTTGTTAAGAACAGGAATGTTTTAAAAAGAAAAGAGTATCTGCTCTCACCATCACCCTCTCCCCCAATGATTTTATTGTCTTCTGGCTCATGGGATTTGCTGTGAGAAAAAGAGAAATGTGTTGCAGTTCAGAATCACTGCTTACCTGGGAGCTTCAGCACCCAATTCAGAATGTGACCTGACTTGTTTAGATGATACCAGTTTCTAGCATTCTATTATCATTTAAATTTCTGTTCATGTTTTGACAACTTTTTCAGTAGAACATAGAATAAACCAAACTGTACCTCATTCTTAAGTCTGGATGCATTATTTTACAACCATTGTTTCATAATATGTGATAGCACTAAGAAGATTGAAAATCTCACTTTGGATATGCCACTGTAATAAGTTTCAGTTATAGGCTACAATTAATCTGAATAATGCCAACAAAAGAAAACACTTAAGAAAAGTAATTTTAGTCTTTAGTTAAAGACATTTAATGTAAGCAGCATTCTAACACTTAACAAATGATTTTATGTGTCAGGAACCTTGTCGTTAGGTGTTAGGATCATGATGCTTACGCTGCTACTGTGCTATCAGAACAGCTTAGAAGGGGAGAAGAGGGGCACAAAGGAGTTTACTCTTTGAGCAGACTTGCAACTTGAGGTAGCAGTTAAGGAAGAAGGAGTATTTAAAGAAGTGAAAAGAACATGAACAAATTTCTTGAGAGGGAGAATTGCTTGGCACACTAACTGACCTGAAAAGAGCCCAGTGTGTGTGGAGCATAGAGAACAAGGCGGAGAATAGGTGGAGATCAAGCCGATGCAGCAAATGAAGGGCAGGTTACAGAGGGCCTTGTAGACCCACTGCAGAAAGCCGATCTGTATTTTAAGTGCAATGAAGAAAACCACTGGGGAACATTAAACAAGAGAGTGATGAGGTCAGATTTCTACTAAAAATTATCACTCTGATTGATATGTAGAGAATAGAGCAGACATGGAAGGCAAGGATATGGGAAGATCAATTTGGAAGATTTTATACCTATTTAGGAAAGAGAAAAACATGAAGTTGTAGGAGTCTGAGGAGAACATGGAGACAAATGCATAAATTTTATAACTGATTAAGAAAGAGAATGAACTGGATGGGTTCATTCTTAAGAGATGAGAAGAGGAGGGCCCAAATGACTCTCATGTTTCTGGCTGGAGAAACACGATAATGTTCTTAATTTTTATTATTATTGGTTGAAGTGGCAACAAAATATCTGCAATGAATATGTCCCCCAAAAAATTCTATCTGTAGTTCTAGAGCTCAGAAATCTGGATGAAAGGTCTAATTTGGAGTCATTGGTTTTTAAGTGAGAATTGAAGCCATGATAGCGGATAAGATTGCTTGAAGAGAGAACATCGCAGGATAATAAAGAAAGGTCCTGAGCAGAAAGAACCTGAAGGACCCCAAACTTTAGAGACCAGATAGAGAAGGAGCAGTTGGAAAAGTAGACTAAGAAGTAATAGACAGATAAATAGGACAAAACTGTGAAGAGTGAGGTATCATAGAAACCGAGAAGAGAAAGGATTTCAACAAAGTGCTAAAAGTCAGATGAAGATTATGAAGTATCCCTTAAATTAAAGAGCAAGAATATCATCAGTAGTTTTGATGGAAGAGTGGGGAAAATCCAGGTTAAAGGTTGTTCTGTGAATTATAGAGGAAGAAATAGGATCAACTAATGCAGACAACTTTTTTCTAATTGGCTGTGAAACTGAGGAGATAAATAGGAATGCATAAGGGGAAAGATATGAAATAGAGTTGTTCTTTTCATTTCAATGAAAATGAAAAATTCTTGAGGAAAAAAGACAAAAATGGGATCTAGCAATCTAGTGTAGAAAATGGTCTTAAAAAGGAAAAGGAATATCTCTTATTGTATTAGAAGACAAAGATGAAAGGATGGATACTAAGGCTATAGGCTTTGGTTTGGTGGAAGAAGATTGAAGTATTTGCTGTATGAAGGAAGACAGTGTTGAGAGCAATGCACAAAAACAGAGTCACAGGGTCAAGGCAAGTAAATTGCATTGAATGGAAAATGATAATTACTAAAGAAATTCAGTGCGATTGCCCATCATTGCTGACGAATATTCAGTGGGCTGCGTGATTTTCTCCAGTATCTCTCTAGCAGGCAGAATCAAACGGTAGTATTAATTCAAGTTGAAATTTTCCAAATAGACATATAAGGAACAAAAGAGCATGAGAATGCACAATAGTGGCAATAGAGTGAAAGATATGTGGGACCACAGATTCTAACTGGGATAAGAAATAAAACAAAGATAGAAAGAGTCTGCTCTAAGGGTCCTTTTGGAGTCAAATAGTAGACTTAGTGAGAGTAACTGGGCAAACAGGGTAGGCGGAGAAGCTTGGGGCGATAGTAGGGTATCTTAATTTAATATTCCAAAGCAAAGGTTCAGGTATGGATATCCAGAGAGGTTGTGGAGCTGAAGCCTGGCACACAATCCATATGGACTCGCTGTGCTCCTGGCGAGTCACTGCAAGTGGAGACCAGCTTTGCATTCAGGTTAAGATCACCAACTTGGAATGTTCTTCATGTGCGGTTATCCTTTTACCTAATCACTAAAATTAAACTTTTCATCCAAAAAAGAACATACAAATAGCTTTATAAAATTTATCTAAGTCCTCGTCCAGCTTCCCTTAGTCTTTGTGTTGATATTCTCTCTTGCTTTCTTAGATAATTAATAAAGCCCCTATTCATCTCAGTGTGCATAGAGTTGCTGAGAAATGAAAAAAGAAAAAGAGACTGAGAGGCCAGATCATGCCATCTTACGATGTCAGGGATTGGAATGGGGAGAGCTAGTTGCTAAAATCTTAAATTAATAAAGAGGCATATCCGGAAGTTGAGAAGTGGACAGCAAAGAGGAGGCTAAGGGAGGCAGAACTAAATAACATAGACTCAAAGAGTAGTCCCTCTTCCCCCCCCCAGTCCCCCCAAAAAATAAACAATAAAGAGATGATATCTTACAAATGGTGTGGAGCAGCAAGCAGATTATTAACCTTTCATAAACAGCACCATCCTGTCCTAACTCTCTATATATTTGTTTATGTCACATGGTTTGACAGTAAAACCAGTCTTCAGTACAACTAACAACCCCATTAGTCACAGAGATGCCTGGATTTTTTTATGAGAGTCAAGTCCTTTTCTAAATCCCCTTAGCCAACACAGAAATGTTCCAAGTCTTAGAAGAATTGAACAATAGACTATTTTAAATTAAAGTATATCTGACATACAACATTATATTAGTTTCAGGTGTACAACATAGTGATTTGACATTTATATACCTTACAATGTGATCACCATGATAAGTCTGTAACCATCTGTCACTGTACAGCTATTACAATATTATTAGCTATATTCTTTGTATTGTACATTAGACAGGGATCTGAGGATCTGGGATTTGAAACATCGCTCTACCATTTTGCTACTTTCTAGCTGGAGATCATGAGCATGTTAATAAATATCTTTGCAAATTCAAATTTATCTCCTATGAAATGCAAATAAAAAGTTTCAATGTGGGACTGTGAAAATTAATGGGAGTAATGTATATAAAATTGGCTAGCATTAACTGTCACATATGAAATATTTAATAAGTAGAAGCCAGTTGCATTATTAGTACTATTGTTGTTATCATTAATCAATCTCATATACTAATATTTAAGTTCAAATAACTCAGAAAGCCTTCTTAAGAAAACCAGATTTTCTCTGGCCTCTGTGATATTACACATGAAATACCCCTCAAGGTGCCCCTTACTCTGCATCTGACTGGCACATTCATCTTAAACTGGCTTACATATCTTCCAGCACAAAATTCATTCTCTTTGACCTCTGGATAGTAAAAAGGTAACCTTATCTAATAAATATTTTATCCTTAACCCCTGAAACATATCTTGGATCAAAGTAGATGCTCAACAATATTTTAATTTAAAATGGTATAAAAAGGGAATTTACGATAGGTTACTAAAAGACACGCTATTTATTGTTCTTCCTGGAAGCTGTCCTAGGCATAGAAAGCCAGTGCAGGAGAGACAGCTTGTAAATCTAGATTGAGTGAAGAGAGTAAGGTTTCTTCTCTTCATCCACTATAATGCCATTTTCTGGTGCAGTTAGCTAGGAGAATAGATAACTATGAGGTATAATCATTAGTCCTAGAAATGATGAAACTTCTAACATCATGCCTGCTGAGTGGAGGTCTTAATCTGGCAGTATTTCAAATATGATAAAAAGATGTTTGAGTAACATTTGGCAAAGGTTTATAAAACATTAAGTTCCACAGAAACATATTTAAAGACCTAGTATTTCAAAGTTTAATAATTGGATTATTATTTAAATGAGTCACTTTTTAAGATATCATGTCCAACAGGAAACTAACCATGTGAGAATTGTTACCTGGTTGCCTACTTATAATGTAGGGCATATTGGAGCTAATATGGTGGAACAAAGCATTGTCAGCTGTGAAGAAGTATAATTAGCTTATTCTTTCAATATGTACTAATTGCAAGTTAATATATATATATGTGTATATATATATATATACACATATATATGTATGTATGTATGTGTGTGTATATATATATATATATATATATATATATATATATATATATATATATAGTGACCAGGTTGTCCTAAAAAGAGGACCAAGTAAAAGAGATTGTAGAAGAGAGGTATTCTCAACAATAGAAATCAGATAAAGCATTAAGTAGTTAAACTACCCTTCTTATATTATCATAGCAAGAAGAAAAGTTGCTAATATTCACAAAGCATTTTTCTACTGAAAAATCCTATGGACATTGTATATGGCATAGCTTATTTAATCATCATTCACTAACTATTGCACCTAATTTTCATATTGTAAAATGATACCAAGAAAGATTGACACAACTATTAAGTGACCGAGCTGAGGTGTGAATTCTGTCAGATGTCAAAACCAGTATTGTGATCACTGACGCATGAAGCCTCAATCCATCCTTGGATTGTCTAGAGATTCCTGGACCATTAACCTATTCATTCCAAGTTCTTAACAGATTTGTTTAGATCTTGACATAACACAGATAAGGCAAATAAGACTTAGGAATGAACAAATAATTTATGAGTTTTTAGAAAATGGAGTAGAACTGCTAGAACAAATTTTGTTAAAATTTCTCATTTTCTTTTGATGGTTTTTAGACTGGCAAAGCAGGAATCTGGATTCTGAGCTAGTATAATAAAGCTTCTATTATAATGAACTGAACAAGATGGAGAAATGGGAGCTAGTTCATAGAACAGATAGGTAATATTGGTATGATATTATATATTGTCAAATAATTATATTAACAAATGAAGGTTATAAATATGATTATGTAAAGTATAATTTTTAAAGTGGAATTTAAAATACACAAAACAGATTGTTCAAAATTGTTTAAAATATTTTAGAAAATATTTTGAAGGAAGAATTATTTGGAATTTATTTGGAATTTTTAAATTACAAAATAGCTTAGATGGTTTTAATCATAACACTGCATTCTCTGAATAACTGAAAATTTTAATTCAAAACTATCAATAGAATGGTGTAGAAATTTTGAAAAGAATACAATTCTATATAGCTCACCTCTTGCATTAGGGTAATTTCTTTGTGGTTTTAACATTCAGTAGATAAATGATTTCCATATAAAGGCCAACATCAAAACAGGATATTCTTCCTGTAGAGAAAGTCTTTAAAAGTGTTGGAGTTCCCCATTAATTTAAATCTTATTGAAACAAAACACAAGAGAGTGCGAATTAAACTTTATATAGGAGGAGTTGTATTCAAAGTTGATGTTTTACAATACAAACTGGTTTTAAAATAATGAAAGTGGCATTTAAAAATAATTTCTATTCATTTTTAATTTCTTAATATTGAATAGCACATAGAAAGATAAATGTCACTGGGCTCTATAGGAGCTTGAACTTAAAGTAATAATCCCTTCTTTGGTAAGCAACTTATTATGAATGATACAAGTAAAAAAAAAAAGTAGAGCAAACACAGACATCAATATGTTTTTCTCAAGTTTTATAATTATTTTTTTGTTGTGGAAGTTTGAGTGAATTTTATTATTCTGTCTCCTTTCCGGTAGTCAATTATTATTTAGGGCTCTCTCTAAACCCTGTCACTTCAGGGAGTGTTCAAGAAAATAGTGCATTACTGGTATTACAGAAATAATTGTTAGTAATCAAGATAGTTTGAACCACATAAAGGAAATATCTTTAAGGACATAATTAATCAAAAATGGGGCTTACTGGGACTCTTCAAGCTATTATTATTGATTCTCCCTTTGTAGGAAGACACGGTATATATTCTATATGTCAAGAGAGTTTTATTCAAAATAAAGAAGTCAGTTGCTCAAAAAAAAATGCTCAGTTACAAAGAAAAAGTCAAGTATAAGAATTATGATAGAGAAAATGTTATTTTTCTTGCATTTGGATGAATGTAATTGAATGACTTAAAATTTTTAAAAAGATTACACATAAGGAATCAACACCAGATTCTAGATATAAATTCAGTTGACTTACTGTGTGAAATAGAAGTACTTTTAAATAAAACTAAATAAAATTCATTTTAATTAGTTTTCTTAATGACATTGCATAGTTTTCTTTTAAATTTTAAAAAGTATAAGTGTACATTGCTGTATGCTGTATGTGTTCTATGCATTTGTCTGTTAAAGCAAATTGTAAAAGAACAATTAAAGTTCACATTGTAAAGTATCTTAAATGAACCTAGTATGCAGCAAATAATTGATTTCTAAAGGGAATAATAACCTAATCTTGAAAATCTGTATCTTCATATATAATGTTAGCTTAAAAATCAAGATAACATATTCTTTTCAGTATTTACAAAGAATCTAAAATGAGGACTAAAGGAAAATAGCATATCTGACACTGTTTACAAGACAGAAATTACCACTCAGCAGAGGTAGTAGAAAAAGACTTCTCATTTTTAAAATAGTGAATTGCTTTATTTTCTGAAATCCAGATATTTTAGGTCACAGTCTGCATTTTTTAACCTCAATATCTAGCCAAATCTGATTTAAATAGGCATTAAAGAAATGCTCAAACAACCACATTGTATGTTACTCTCTCCTGGTCTAAACCGAATTTGGAGCCTTACTGACCACTTGGTCTCCCACACTTTCCACTCAACACCTCACAGTCCAATCCACTTCATGCATTGCTCTAGCATGATAGTTTCCATAAAGATTTCTCTCCTTTTTGTGTGTATCAGTAGTTCTTTACTTTTTATTGCTGGGCAGTGTTTTATTGAATGAATATATTTGATTTATTTATCCACTTACCAATAGAGAAACATTTGCATTATAATCCTTTTTTTTATTATTTTGAGTAAAGATGCTACAAATATTTGAAAACAAGTATTTGTATGGGCATACAATTTTATTTGTCTTGGGTAAATACCTTGAAAGTGGGATTCATGTGTCTTGTAGTAAGTATATATTTACTTTAAGAAATTACCAAATTGTTTTCCAAAGTACTTATAACATTTTGCATATTCATGAGCACTGTATAAGACTTTTGCTTGCTCTACATTTTCACCAAAACTTGTTCTTGTTAGTCTTTTTAATTTTAGTCATTCTAGGAGTTACGTATTGGTATCTCACTGTGATTTTAATTTGCATACCTTTGATAACTAATGATTTTGAATATTTTCTATGTGTTTATCGGATTGGGGGAGATCTTCTATAAAGTATATGCTTGTTTGAATATTTTGCCCATTTAAAATATAGTTATTTATCATATTATTGAATACTTTGTGTGTTCTGAATGTCTTTTATTAAATGTTTCCCAGTGTGTGACTTCCCTTTTGATTTTTTTTAATAATGTCTTTTGAAGAGCACAAGTTTTAAATTTTGATTAAGTAGTTTATCAATCTTTTAATGATTTGGGTTTTTCATATTCTATTAAGAAATCTCGGTCTGATCTAAGATCATAAATATTTACTTCTATGTTTTCTTTTCGAAGTTATATAATTTCAGTTTTTATATTCAAATTTCTGATCCATTTCAAATTACTTAATGCTTACGGTATGAGGTAAGAGACAGTATTTTTATATATAGATATCCAATTGTTTCTTCACCACATGTTGAAAAGTACATCTAATCCTCTCTGAATTACATGGGACTCTGCCAGAAATCAACCGGTTATAAAAAAGTGAGTCTTTTCATAGACATCTCTTCTGTTCCATTGATCTTTATATCTATCTTTATGGCAATACCACATGTTGTCATAATTACTGTAGCTTCATAGTAAGTCTTGAAATAAGATGATATAGATCTTCCAATTTTATTTTCCTTTTTGAAAATTATATCGGCTATTATAGTTTCCTTGCATTGCCATATAAAGCTTAGAATCAGACTTTTAACATTGAAAACTTGGTATTTTGATTGGAATTATATTGAAAATATAAATCAATATGGACATAATTGAAACCTTAACATTACTGAGTCTTCTAATCTCTACTTATTTGGGTCTTCTATTTAACAATGTTCTATAGTTTTCAGTATAAAGATTTTAGACATATTTTTAATATTTATCTTAGCATATTTCATGATATGATGCTATTTTACATGGCATCATGCTATAAATTTTATTTTCCAATGTGTTACTAATACATAGGCATAAATTGATATTTATATATTGATATTGTATTCAGTGACATTGGAAAACTAATTTATTAGTTCTATAAATTATTTTGTATATTCCATAGAATACATGAATATGTAAGCATTTTGTCTGTGAATAAAAACTTTACCTTTTGTTTCCAGTCCAAAACTTCCAGTAGAAATTTAAATAGAGACGGAAAAAGTAACAACCATACCTTGTTAATTATCTTAGAGAGAAAGCGTTTAGTTCTTCACCATTAATATGATTTACCTATATGTTTGTTATGAAAAGCATATAAGTGTTGCTTTTCTATACAATCTGATAATCTCTGGCTGTTAATTGGAGCCCACTTTTATTTCTATATTTATAGTTTATAAAATATGTGTCTGTATAATGACATTGTTGAAATGATTGGGTGAAAACTTTCCAACTTACTATATTATTCTGTTTGACCAGATATTTTTGGTTTCCTTTAATTTTTTTCTGCCTTAATTTTGATGAATGGATATTTTAGTGTTTTATTTTGTCTCTATTGCTGGCTTAGTAGCTATAGTTATTCTTTTTATTTTTTTTTAATGTTCTTTCTAGGGTTTACAATGTATACCTTTAAATTATCACAAACCACTTTTAGTAACATTATATGACATTATACCACTTATGTTGTTGAGAAACTTGAAACACTATACCCTCATTTCTTCTCTCCTATTCTTTGTGCTAATGCTTTCATACATTTTACTTTTACATATGTTGTAAACTTCACAAAAATCATTACTATATTTTATTTAAGTCAGCTATCTTTTAAAGAGATTAAATAAAGAGAAATTATATTTTCTACTTGCCTTTATACTATTTCCATTGTTCTTCACCTCTCTGTATGTCCAAATTTCTGTCTTTTGCTGTTTTCCTTTTATTTGATAAGCATCTCTTACTATAATTTGTGATGCATATCTACTAGTGATAAATTCTCTCTGATTCTGTTTACTAGGAAAAAAAAGACTTATGTATCAATGTTTGAAAATATTTTTACTGAATATAGAAGTCTATATTGACTCTCTTCCCTGCAATTTAAAGATGTTGCTTATCTTTTGACCTTCATCATTTCTATTTCAAAGTCTACTGCCATTCTTACATTTCTTCTTCTATACCTAATGAGTCTTTCCCTAGCTGTTAAGCTCTTTATTATTGTTATTTAGCAATTTGGTTAAGTTGCCCCTTGGTGTCCTTTTATTTGTATTTATTCTGCTTAAAATTTATTGAGCTTCTGTAGGAGATTATGATTTTCTTCAAATTTGGGAAAATGTTAGCCATAATTATTTCATTTTTGTGTGTTTACCCCCACTTTTCTAGAATTCCATTACACATATGCTAAGCATCTTGATGCTATTCCACAAGTCATTAGTGCTCTGTTGATATTTTTCCCCCTAAGTCTTTTTTATCCACTTTATTTTGGATTTTTTCTATTGCTATGTTTTCAGGATCAGAATCAAAATTTTTTTTGCAGTGTATTTTTTCTGTTACTTTTATCCAGTATATTTTTTATTTCAGATATTTTATCTTTTACCTTTAAAAGTTACATTTTAAGTTATATTTCCTTTTACATTTCTTGTCATCCTATTGGTGTTTTTCTCAATATTCTTAAGTATATGGAGTATATTTATAATAGCTCCTTTACTACTCTTCCTTGCTAATCCTATCTTCATTCTTATCTGAATCTGCTAATTCAGTTGCTTGATTTTTCTCCTAGTTATGACTCATATTTTCCTGCTTCTTTGCATGCCTACTAATTCTGGATTAGATGCTAGACATTATAATTATTAATTATATTTAGATATTCTGGATCTTGTATTACTTTATAACAAAATTGATGGCTTGTTTTGACATGCAATTAGGTTGCTTAGAGTCAGCTTGAAGATTTCTAGATATGCTTTTAAGCTTTGTTAGGGAGGGTCCAAAGCAAATTTATTCTAGAACTAATTTAGCCTTAATATTAAAATGATACACCACTTGAGAAATCTATAAAATTCTCCATTTATTATGATGTCTTTCCATTCTAGTTCATGGTAACATAAGCTCTTCCTAACCATGAGTGATCTTTTGGAATTTCCAGTGTTAACAGCCCTGCTTTTCAGTAGTTTTTTTCCCACCTTTGAGTAGTTTCTTCTTATGAATAAATAGATTAAAGATTTAAGAAAACAGAACTCATCTGCAGATCTCCAGAGCTTGCTTAACTACTCTGTCCTGCATGTTATAGCTACCATGGAGTCTCTGAACTCAGTTCCTTGTCTCTTCTCAGCAATATGGCTAGACTCTTTTTAAATTCTTCCTTCTGAGCTGTGGCTTAGAAAATGCCTCCAGGCAACAAACTTAGGACTCACCTCATTATTTCATTTGTCACAGGGATCAGAAGAATCCCATTCTTCCTAAAATCCATTGTCTGAAAATTGTTGTCTCAAATATTGTGTCTGTTACCATAGTTGTTTAAAGGAGGATGATATATCTGGTTCAGTGTGGCATTTTCAGTGAGTACCAGAAGAAAGTTCTCATGAGGAGATTACTGGAGGTACACATCACATCACAAGTGAAAGGATGGGCCACAGAAGATGGTCTTGAGTCCTACTGTGATATTGTGCCTCTTGCTTTTCATTGGGAAATTATCTTTCTCCCTTGTGAAATGCCTTATTTGAAACTCCACACTTTGCCTCCAGATGCTGAGTCAGAGACAGCCTACGTGCCATGGCTTATTTCAAGCAATCACATTCTTGACATCCACTTAACCATGTGGGAGGACTGTGCTCATGTGGAAGAAGGCTGAGTCTCATGGAATTCAAAGGCATGTTGTTATAGGGAAGCTAAATGCCACAGTGTGATTGCATCATGTTGTGAGCACCGCCTACACTTTTCAGGAGCTGATTGTATGCAATTTATTCCTTGAGAATCCACTATTATAATACAAGAAATTCTTGGGAGGGTAGAAGGAAGAACAGATCACAGTCAGATTGTAATAACTATTTAGACTATTTAAAATCACTCAGCTTGTTCTATATTAGAAAAACATGTCCTCTACAATTATATAGTTTATGCATTTTATATGGCTTTCTGATTTTATTCTTGAGACAGAACATGCTATTACACATTTCAATATTAAGTTTAGGAAAACAGTTCCTCAAAATGTGAAATACTGCCTCCAAACATTTGCAGATGTAAATCTTTACATCAGCACTTGTAAAATATTCCTTTAAAATTTCTGTCCAGTTTTTCTTACATATTAGCACATACTTTTATTTTATGTAATTCTTTTAAAATAACTCTTACTCATGTAGTAGGTCCTTTTTGCTAATGCTCTCAAAATTTTTCACTGATGATATTCTTAGGAAAAAATAATAGCTTTTACTTTATTTAAATTAACTGTAATTGTGTTCAGAATTTTCTTTAATCTATTTTATATAAAAAACAAAACTTATTCTATTCCACGTGATGACTGGAAACTAAGATTAGGTTTATTAATATAAACATTAGTTAAGTTTGATATTAGTTATAGTATAAAGCACCTTATTCAAGTTTTAAATTTTCTTAAATATTATAAATATATTCTGATAGATGTCTAATTATTACACTGCCTTGTTTTGATGGATAAAAAAATAATAGAGTATGAAAAATAATTAAGTTGTGTTAAAAAACACTCAAAGTTACAAAATATTTAAATGTGAATGAGTAAGGAATAACAAAAATGAACATAAAGTGCCACTTATCAGGACATTTTAAATCTAGGGAAAGGATAGAGTAGTAAGAAATAAATAAAAAGATAAAGACTCATTCTCATTGATTTGTATTTTAAAACTTTGTGATGCAAGTAATTTTTTAGTGTTATTAAATCTTCAGTAATCTCTATGTCATTGGATTCTAATAACATTTTAAGTATTTTTAATCTTGTTTAAAAAACAGAATTTATCCTGCATTAAATATCTTAAAGATTTTTCAAATGTAAATAATTTAGACTTTAAAATCAACAACATTACTTGTTTATATTTCAAGTTATATTATCACATTTATTTGACAAAATTTAATGTGAAATTAAAATTTTAGTTAAAAAGGGCAAGCACTTTTTAGTTAGACTACTGGTTTTATTCCCTTCCTTTATTCCTCTTTTACATTTTGTCTCTATTTATTGCAAATATGCTTATATTTTCTGCATTTTATTTTATACACTAGAGGACAAACATGGAGCAATTTTTATTTCTGTATGTATCATTCCCAGATGGGAATTCCAATCAACTTAAGCTACAACTGATCATGTATATTTGGCCACCATCTGTGTAGTGCTCTCTTAAAACTCCGCTTTCAGTTCTTTTGCTTTCTTTAGCTACTACATTTGTGTAGAATAACACATTAGTACTGGAATTTTTCTCCAACTTGTATGCTTAGGATCAATAGCAGATAAATGAAATCTTAGATCTGTTTCTCACTCTATTGCTGCCAAGTTCCTGATGTGAATTCCTATCTTTTTATCATTCCAACCTAAATTTTAGCTTTTTTAATGTCTTATTTTTGCCAGCATTTTGCCTTTGCACTCACTGATTTAACGTGCTCATCACATGGTATCCTCAGCTTTCCTTACAAATACAGCTTTTGGAAATGTCACTACATTTTAATAACCTCTTTTGATTCCAATGAACCCATTTGCCTCCTCTATGTAAATTTGCCTTTTGCTTCTCTTTGATATCTCAGTTTGTAAATCTAAGATGTCAAGTTGGATGTCAGAATTTCTTTTAGTACGTACATAAATTAGTCATTATCTTTGTAAAATTGATAAATGATTGATCTACAGGTGTTAGATACAAACACCTAAACACTTTTTTTAGTCAAATGGTTCTATTGGAACTCTCGATTATCATAGAAGAATTTTTTATTGGTTTGCTCTAGTTGTATCGTAATTTTGACTTAGAGTGATATGTTAAACTTACTGTTGACACAGTAACAAAATATAATCTTGCTTATATTTGAACTGAAGTATACTACTTTACAGCCTCACAGTCAGAATCACTCAATCCTCTCTTTCTCCTCCATACATTAACATGACGTGATCATTTCTACTGTTATATAATAATGTGGCAATTAGGAAACAATCTTCTAACTGCCTCAAATACCTTATAATGTTACTATTTTGACAGAAATGTACTTTCTAATAAATCATTTTAGAGATACTTATTCATTAAAATTTTATTTTAAAAAACACTTGTATATTTTTATTCTTAGAAATTGAGTCCAGACATAGTTTTGAATAGCATTAGAGTTAAGAGTTAAAGCCAAGATTCATGGCCAGCATGGTCAAGCTGATGGAAAAATCATAAGCCATTTATTTCTAAATGTCTTTAGTTTGTATGAATACAACCAAATACAAATTCCAGAAAATCCTTATGAATAATGAAGTGAAAAGCTAGTTTGTGTTGTCCTTTTTCTGTTACTTGAAAATATCAATATTTTACATATTTTCATTTAACTGTATTATTCTCATTCAAAAATAAACAATTTATAAAATTCTACCTTATTAAATTGTTATGCCTGTGACTTGTTATCTTCACAGGTATACTCTTAGTGTACTACTTAATTATAACTCTGGAGTCATTTTATGCACATATACAAAAATAAAAGCAGCAGAACTTCCATGATGTCTTATTAATAACACACAATCTTACTCCAATAGATATGTTTTAGCTCAGAACATAGCACGTGGGGTAATAACATGTTTTCCTTTCTAACAAATGACTGTCTTCTCTCTGCCAATTCATAGTGAAAGATTCACTAGTTGAGAAAAATTAAGATAGCTTCAATTATGACTCTAAAAATTTTTTGAAAGAAACCATTTTATATACTAATGTTTTAAATAAATTATTTTAAGATCGAGTCAGGAAATTTTAACTACATTGAGAGAAAATATTTTAAAATATGTTGGGTCATTTTTAGTTCAGTGCATCTTGATAAAGAATAAATTTTGAGGAAAAGGTACATTTTTGTTTTTTTCAAAGCTCTCTTTGTAAATGTATCCAGCTTTTCTCTATATATATATTTGGTTATTGCTATTATTTAACACCACATACCTCATAATAAACTATTTTTTATTTTTAAAGAACGTTATTGTTGTCACTGGAAGAGAAGCAAGGACACTGAAATGATCCTATGACTGCTTTGCGAGTCAGTAACGAACTTCTAAAAACGTGTTCCTGAAATCCTTTCACTCCTAAAGCAGCAAAAACATATGAGTCCACAGTGATGGGTAGTCTATGGAAGCATTTCTGCCTCCAGATTTTCATTTTTAGTTAAGTATCAAGCATTTATTCTGTCAAGGATCTTAGATTTAAACTTCTTTAACCTTGCTCTCTTTAGAAATATATCAAAAGTAATCAGCCCATAGTAATGTGATTTGCTAAAAGTCTTTGCAATTATTACTTTTTGTTCTCTTAAATCCTTACAATATTTGCTTAGAAAACTAAATTGAAGCACCAACATCTATACAAAGTGTGCTTACCAAGTAGCAACACTATAGGGTGTAAGTTGAAAAGTTTATCAAATCCCAGAAATTTTACCTCCTTGTCATGAAATAACTGTTTCTGTAGTTATTATCATATCTTTTGACATAATTGATTTTTTCATTTACTGCATAATTTGCTTGTTTTTTTTTTCTTTTTTAGAAGGTAGACAATTTTAGAAAGGTCGCATTAGCACTGATTACTGAGAACTAAAGCAGAGGCAGGTATTGAATACTGAGTTTCAATGTCTCTACTCCTTGACTAGCATGAGAAATTGCCTGATTAATTATTTCCATATAGTAAACTTTAGGAATACTTTAAACAATACTCCTTTTGTTTAATAATTAATAAAAATACTATCTGAAAAAAAGAAAGAAAAGAAACAACTGGAGTCTAGGTTTAGCAACCATAGTTGAAGTACATGAATTCAGGCAGTACAGGATGCAATATAAATAAATGGATAATTCAATTCAAATCTCACATTCTACATCTACTTTTTGTTAGAGATTATCACATTTCTGGATGACTTTATTATTATTATTAACATTATTATTTTAGTATTTCATTTAAAGCATTATTATGCATCAGTCTATATGAAGATTTAAAAACTGGAGCCATTCGCCCTTCCCTGCAACTACAGAATTAGTAGTTGTATGGGCTTCTGTGCTGGGTATTTAAATGTGGCTATGGTGAAGTTAACTCAAATAAACAAAGAAATAAACCAACAGAACTTTGAATTTCGTTTGTAAAAACTTGGGTACAATTCTTAGATGCTAGTGTGGTTTTAATTCCCTTAATCTTATCTAGTTTCAAGCATTTACAAGGGAAGCTGCCAGCTAAGCCTAAAGTGATTTTGAATGTATGAGGCCCTTGACCACCTACCCAGGCATCTGTCCAAAAATTTGACATGTACAAAGTTTGGTTTATTTACTTACATAGTCATTGAGTTATAAGATGAGATAGGAGGCTATTGGATGAGTGCTTGAGAGAATTAACAGCAGGGATGATAATAATTGAGATGTAATAGGACAATAGTATTATGGCAGAAGGTGAAAGGCCCTTCTAAAAAAAAGTCAAGTGATTGGAGAAATTGAGGCCCTGGGGGCAAAGTTTGATACCCATGGGGAAAAGGGAGTTTTCTCTTTTGTTCAACACAGACCACAGAGTCAGTTTGCCAGAGAGTAGAGAACAGGAATAAAGAGCGTCCCTAACACATAAGCTATTGCCAGGCCCCTCCATGGATGAGGAGGCCAGAACAGATACTGATGATGATGGGACCAGATCGTTCTTGAGCACACAGGAAAGGTGACCTCTGGAGGCTGGAGGAAGGGGTAAGAAATCCTCAAAATAGGGAGGTAGAAGTGGGCATATAGACTTATTCTTGGAGTTATTTGGGGTGAGGGAGTTGTTTTTTGTTTAATTATGTAATGGGTAGTAGTGCAGCATAAAGACTAAGAGCATGGACCTGGATCCAGCCTGTCCGGGTCAACTGAATCTGAGCACTTATGCCTAATAATTGTGTTCATTCTGGGAATTTAGCTACACTTTCTATGCCTCGGTTTTCTTGCAGAAAAATAAGGGGAATAGTACCTACCTCATAGACTGGTTATGAGAATTAGATGAGTTACGGCATTTTAGAACAGTGTCTGCACAGACCCTAGTCATAATAACTGAGTTTTTTATTTGGCTGATCTAGACATAACTTTTCTTAATCTTGCTTATAATTGAGGTATGCTCATCCAGCACAAAATATAAGGGGCAAGTGCCAAAAATTCAGTAATCAAGATGAAGAATGTTTTAATGAAATTATTTTAAAAATTAAAATTAATGGAAAAAAACAACAATGAACACGTTATCAAAATTTCAAATAAAGCAAGAACCCATCAGCTTATTTTCTATAGATTTTTGTCATGGCAACAGATTGGGCTGAGGTAATTGTTCAATAATAAAGCCATTGCTCTTAAATGGACTTTGAATTATTATGGCTAAAATTCACTAACAGGACAAGATATGCCTACTGGTCGTTCATTTTCAACTTATCCTTCTTACTATTTAGCTATTGTTACAACTATAATTATATAATTATGTGTGTGTACACACACACACACACACACACACACACACACACACACACATATATATATATAATACATGTATAACAGTAGAATATTGTTACGTGTTCAGTTTTAAAATAGCACACAAATACATTTTGTCAGTTAATACTGATACACTATGAAAGACCAGAAAATAATTCAAATAAATGGATCATTTGCAGACCAAATAGTTTTATTCATCCATCTAGTGAATGTATATTTACTGTTACTCCATTCCAGACTCTATATATGATCATGAAAGTTTTGATATTTATATTCAGTGATTTTCAACTTTTTCTTTTTTACATGGAAATCCAGTGTGCAAAACAGATAAATTCTGAGTTGTTCTGGTTGAATTGGAGGCAGGGCCCTCCCTGTTTCTGCCTTAGTTACATAGTCCTCTACCTACGATTTTGTCATTAAATGTAATCTAGACTCAAAGGGTTTGAAAAATACTGTTTTATACAAATGTGTTGCCATAAACATCTTAAAAAGAATAACAATGTAGTCTTCAAAAGAAAAAAAAAACCCTATCTCTAATCAATTTTGTGTGAGAATATAAGGATTTTTCAATGTAATTTGTCTGTGTACCAAAGCCTAATCTACTCTCTGGGAGTTTTCCAAATAAAACAGGACTCTGCTCATCTCTGAATAAGCCAGAATCGCCGCCTCTATTCTTCCCTCTGGCAGAGCATTCAGAAGTTTTGTGTCTTTATTTGAGCCCGTGTAGACTGGTCGGATCTAACATAACGAAGTCATGCAAGTGAATTCTCCATCTCTGTATTTATTAGCTGGTGTTCTTCCACATGAAAATGCTCTGAAGAAAGGAAATAGAGTTCTAGGTTTTTATTGAGCAATTGCTGTTAATTGATTGAAAGCGAGAAAATCAAGAATTCCTAAATGTGTCCTTTTGCTCTTTAGAGACAGTGGCGATGTCTATAGAATATTTTTGCCTCTGTGGCATATTTGAGATGCGAGACACATTAATAATGAGAGGGGGTTTTAGGTCAGAATCACTCTGCATCATAGATGCCATTATTTGCTGATTTAGCTGGGCTGAAAACTGCTGAAAAATAATCCTTTTTGTGCCCTTGTCAGTGGTTTCAGCAGAGAGTTATAGAAAATCAGCTTTACCCGAGTCACATAATCATTACAAAGTGAATTTTGTTCCTGACTCAATGGAAGTAATTGGGAGAAGAAATTTGATAGATATGATGAGGATTATCTTAAGTTAAAGCTCTCTGGTATATAAAAAAGCACTAAGTGCCACTAATTATTGAGTCAGTGTAGGCATCGGCAAATTACCCTTCAAACTGAATGTAGGTGATCACTTAAAACGCATTCTACCCCCCTAAGCTTTATGTCTCCTTTTCCTGGGCTTTGGCAAGGAGCACTGGGTTCACCCCTCCAGGTCTCTCCTCGCAGCCCGTGGAGCTGATTACCCAGCAAGCGGTGCACTTCCAACAGGGAAGTCAGGATGGTGCTGACTGTTCCCTGGAGAGGGACATCCTGTAAAAACACCAAGGTTGAGAACTGTCATATTCACAGCAGTAGGTGCATTTTTCTCAGAAATTAATGGAGCAAGCTGGGTAAAAATGTTTTTAAGCTACATCTTCCCTAGAGTAAGATGCAAATTCAAAGGTCTTTTGAAGCCCTGGAATGAAAGTTTAAGATAAGACTTTATAGTTTTTTGACATTGATAATATAGAAAACCCTAGCACAACGAATATTAAATTGAAATGCTAGAGAAGTGGGGTAGATGTTATTCAGGCTGGTTCAGAATGCAGCCACAGCTCTTCTTGAGCCTGTTTACCCATGCCGCTTTTAATATACGATTATTGGAAATTTACAGTACACTTCCTCCTCCAGTGAGCTATGGATGAGCAAATAGATTGAATTATGACTGGTGTATTTTTAGGGTGTGCTAAACATATTCATTGAGGGCTTTGACCCTGGAAGAAACACCTGGAAGAGAAGTAGTAGCTATCTTTGGAAGTTCTGTTAGGTGTTCTGCTGGGTGAGAGAGGTGGGAACAGCGTTAGTGTTCCCTGCACAGCATGCAATAATCTTAAATTATATATCCATTCATGAGAGCTAAGAGAGAATTATGTGCTAAACTTAAAAGAATGTACGGCTCATTTTGGAGAAATATTTGTTACACTTTCTTAGAGAATGTGTCCATAAATATTTTGAATGAGTTGCTGATGGCCACAGTAAATGTTTCTGAGGCTTCAAAATTACTTCTTCTATTCATGTAGTTAAGTAAAGAAAAAACCTAAAACAGAGAAGCTTTTTCTACTTTGAATATATGTGCATACGGACATTTCTCTGACTGGGACTTTGGCACTCATTTTCAAGAAGAAGTACATTAATTATAACAGCTCACGTCTATATAGCACCTTCTGGAAACACACATATTTAGTACACCTGCATTGATTCGAAAAGCTTGCAGAGACCCCTGTGTTATTTGCCTTAGTTTACCAATCAAGTAATTGTGTCTTGCAGAGTTTAGGTAACTTACCCAAAAGAAAACATGAAAAACTAACTAATTTGTTCATTACTTCATTCATTCATCCATTTCATCACTTACTCAGAAAATATTTCTCAAGACCCCATTATGTGTCAGTTACATCATTCCTTCTGCTCTATTAGTTCTGTGGCCCTCAGCAAATCCCAAAATCCATTTGTAATCTATTTATGTCAAATAGGAACTTGAGAAAATAGCCTGAAAATTGGGAACTTGAATATGTGATCTTTTAAGATCCCTTCTAGCTGCAATATTTATACTTCCATTAACATTTTCTTTTTCTTCTTCCTGTTGACAGACAAATATAAACTTATAGGATCTGTTTCTCACTTTTATTTTGTATCTGAAAATTCAGAATAAGTTGGATAAATTTTTTGTATTTTTTTGATAAAATATTGTTATACATACATGCCTACACACGTATGTGCGCGCGTGCGCGCGTGCACACACACACACACACACACAGATCTGTATATATTATATCTATCTAAATGACTTTTTCCAGTGCCAAATATTTAAGGTCACCCAAAATATGACCTGACTGTCGCTCTCAGATGGAGCCTTTGAATTTTAAAAAGAATAATCTTTTTACGTAAAATATTTTTATCAGGACTTGAAATCAGTCACCAAATTACTGCCGGCAGCAACAAAAAAATGCAGATCTAACTAATTGGAAAGCATTGGAGCATGAGCATCTGAGTGTGATTCATTGTCACTGATGATGTTTCCAATTACTTAAACGTATTTATACATTCTGAATCACATGAGTACCTAGAAAGAGGAAAATTGTAGTCCAAAATTTTGGTTCTGTACGTCTGAGTGTGGGTTAAAAGATTTTAAGTAACCATCTCTCTGCCCTTTTCAGAAAGACAGGGTAGCCTATTTAAATCATTAATGATGGAAAAATACTTGCAGCCTGCTCTTAAATATGAGAAATGGACTGGATTATAGTAAAAGTTATCTCCAAACATTCCATAAAAATTATAATCATATCAATTAAATGCTAGTGACAAATATTTCAATTATCCTTAATGGAACAGAGCTTATAAATGAGCATATTGGGAGACTGCTGGTACTTTATGTGTAGCCATTCTCTTCGAAAAGCAGCAATTATAGTTTTACTCATGAAAATCAGTCCATAAAATGCAAATGTGTTACAAGCTTGGAGTTTATTTTAACGTAACATTATCATACAGTATCATAATAACCTTACTATTTCCTTTGAAAAAGCTATAAAAACAAAAATTTAAATACATGCAATAGTATGGCCTTTTATTAAAATGTCATCTTTAAGTGGACTCAGAATTTCTTTTCATAACAGTAAAATCACTGCCTCTCTTCACTGCCTAATAAGTCTAGCTACTTGATTATGTATGTACCTACTGTCACAACATGCCCTGTTGGCCAGCAGCAAAGATCACAATGAAAATCCCGAATTTCCATGCTGTCCATTCACATTTGCAAGCTTCAGGTTATAATTGTCTTTTATTTTAATCATTGCTTTTAAAAACACACTGGCCATTTCCAATCCTTTACTTTCCTTGAAGATAGATAAGTTTATTAATTTTCTCAGTAAAAGAGCATTCTTTCCTTCTATATACTTTCTTTAAATATATCAAGAGATTTAAATTTAGATATCTGAGGCTCCCACTAGCTGACATGTTATTAAAACATCTGCCTTTCCATAAGCCATTCTGTTCCTTGCCATTCCACATGTCCTTTTCTACTTCACCAGACAAAATTGCCCAATCTAAATTTCAGCTCAAGTGTTTGATGGTTTTCACGCTGAGCTCAAACTGTTAATGCTTCCCTGAGAGAATAGAATTGAAACGGGATTTAATCTAAAATAACAAAATAGAATAAAGGTTTTACATATAAATAAGTAATGCTCTGCACATTCTTATGCAAGTTTTTCTTTTCTGGATTTTGCATGTAGTAGAGCGGGAGAAATGGCAAATTACAGAGATTCATAATTTGACCCGATAGCAAAGAACATTCTAAATAAATGAATGCTCTGTGTCATCTGCCATACAATTAATGCATTTTGTTGAGGACAAATTTAAAATTATTTTTAAAAGCTATTCCTAATATTAACTTTTAATTTCAGATTGTGATTTCAAACAGTGACATTTTCAAATATCATATGAGGTGGCCATTATGAACATCTTGGAAAGTGCTAATTGGAATGGTGGATAATACCCTCCTCGGTAGAAGAGTCACAAAAGGCTTAGAGTTGCAACTAAGCTTCCTCTTGTAGAGACCGATGCTCCCACTGACTACACATCACAAAGCAAATGACAAATTACCTATACATATCCTGGTTGCAAAAACTAGGAGCGGGATTTTGGAGAGAAACCCTGTGCTCTTTGTCAGAAGGAATTTAAAAATCTTTTTTTAAATAATGTAATAAAACAGTACCAGAGAAGTCTGTCTGTCCAGCTCTCTTATGTTAATTTCTCTCAAAAAACAGTCCTCTCTTTCACTGTTGTAAATGTGATCTCTCTTAGTTAAAAAAACATGGAAGGAATTATAATGCTTTATGAGAATTTTTGATAGGACTCATTTTAACATAAAATCATAATTTATCCTACTTTGTCAATACTGAAAATAAATATCTTTTGATATATTATCTATGTATATATTTTCTCATCTATAAACAGATATTAAATGTAACAAAAAAATTTACATTTCAGGATGTAAGTTCAGTTCCTTCAGTGATAATGTGAGAATTATAACAACTGCTCTCACTCACCTTATAGGATGGAAGTGAGGCTGAATGGGAGAGAGAATATTTTGATAGTGCTGTGTAAAATGTTATGCCCCATGCCACTGTACATCTTCAACTATTAGCAATCACTGATCAATAACTTATATTCATGTTTTGTTAATATAATTTGGTGATCATACGAATAAAACCGATTTCAGTATTTCTGCAGGTCCAGCTATGACTTTATCCACAATAATCCTACAAAAAAACCTAGATAAATTTATATTAACTGAATTGTTAAGAAACCTTCCACATTTATTTCAAATGTTTATTTTTTTCTTCTCTCTACTATCTGTACTAAATAAAAACATAAATATTTTATTCATTCAGATTACCACCTGGAAATAGTTGCTCATGCAGCAGGTCACAAAGAGTGTGAAATTAGGAGAATATAGCTTATATTTATGTCTCGATTTACAAATAGTAGAAACATGTTTAGCAAAATTAAAATCAAACGTTAAAATAAGAGGTAGATTCATCTTTTATTGACACTTATTATCAATCTATGATGTTAACCATACATAAAATTCAGTGTTAAGTATATTGAACATTTTTATAAAGGCTATATTATTATAATATACATAAATAAAACTTTGTATTTATAAATTAATTGTTGATGTTATTCTAGAATAGATGTTCACTATTAGTGAGTTGGCTGTATTATTTATATGGTAAATGTTTTTATATTTTTCTGTCAAAATTAGCATATACTATAAAGGAGAAATCTTCAAGCTTTATGATATATATGTAGTTATATAGAGGTATACATATATGCCTATGTATAAATACCTATAAAAATAGATTATATATATATGAATGACAAGATTGATAAGGTTGATAAATGTTAGCAGCAATATTCCAAAGATAAAAAGTGAAGAAAATAATTATAATTGAAAACTACAAAAGCATATTCAAAGTTGATGATTTTTTATATCATAATAGTTGTCATAAAACCACTTGATAAAACTGACTGAACAATTATCCAGGAAAAATCAAAATTAAATAGATAAAAAATGCTTTCTTTAAGATAAGGCTTTATGAATTTTGTAATTCAGAATTTAATGAGAAAAAATAAGAACCTAAAAACAGTATGTTGTGTTTTGCTTTTCTTAGGTAATTTTTAAATAACTTTATTGTTTTACATAAATATCAGAAGTAATACAATCTACTTGTAACATGTTCACACAATACAAAAATGTACCAAATAAGAAGTAAAACTTCTGTCCACTACCATCTTCTTTCCTCAAAGTTAATAGCTATAAACAGTTTGATGCTCATCCTCCAGGCTATTTTTCTTCTGAATATATGGCTTAATGTGACAATACATAGAGATCTCTTTTTTTAAGCTTTTATCTCTTCTATTTTTATAGATGTCCACACTGGAGGGTATTTAGGTTACTTATAATTTTTCATTTCTACAGACATGTTTTAATAAATGACTATGAATTTAGAGAAGGAATGGGTGGGAATATTTTCTGTAACCCTTTCATATGTTCAACAATTTTATGAAGTATTTCTTATCTACTATCTATTTATTATCTCAGTTTTTATGGTGGTGAGACTAAGGTACAGAGAGGCATTAATGTGAATAAAGCTACATAACCAGAAAATGGCAAATTCAGGCAATCTGATTCTGGAATTCATGCTTTCTTCCAGCAGCCTGCACAGCACCCCAGCCATACTACAGACTCTCTTTGAGGTGCTCGGCATGTTTCTTTTCTCTAAATCTCAGGCTCTTGATAGGCAAAAAAAAAAAAAAAAAAAAAAAGATATCATCCTATGTGTCCAGCACACAGGAACTGGTTAATGAAGATTAGCTATCATTATTCTTACAATGAAGTTGATATTTAGGTCCATATGTTCTTGCTGAAATGTCTAGAAAACAGGTTACAGTGTTTTAGATTTACTTCTTCATTATGATGCTAGCAATGAAAAGGCATCAAGCCCATTTCAATAGAGATGAACATCAAAGCAAATAGGATGTATTAGTAAATAACCAGTCCTCAGGAATGTCAAGTTGACTTTCTCCATGAGAGGGAAAAGTTGTGATGGACACCCTTCTTAAAAAGCAAAATGAGTCTCTCCTTTCTGTATCTAGGCTGAAGGTCATTCTACAAATTTGTCATTCCTACTATCACTTGTTTCACCAACATAAAATGCTATTTGCTTTAACTTCCAAATTCTGTTAAGTATTGCTATTCATGGAAGCATTGTTTCAATTGTTGCTTCACTGTAGTCCACCTGCTCTTTTTATGTTCATTGAAAGCACAAAAAAATGAGTAGTGACAGTTGTCAGTTTCATATGCACAGATATTGATTGTAGATTTGCTGTGGGGAAATGTGTGAATATTTTATATAGTGAATTCCTAAATGTAATTCATTTGTCTATTTTTAATATATATTCACTGAAGATTAAGCATTGAATAATGCTTTGTTGATGACTGCAGAAAATTCTTTTACCCTCAAAAAATGCTTTCTTACTTACACGACAGATATTCTTAACTTTGCTCTTTGTTACTTTTGCTTTTCCCAAGTAGTTTCTAGAAGATCGGTTGGACAGTTTGTGTCTCTATTGTACTAGGCTTTTTATTTTATATGTCTGTATAATTTACCATTTTTAAATGATATTTCCATCCATTGACTAAAATCTCAAAAAAAAAAGCAGACATAAATAAAAATACAAGAGAAGAATAGATCATTCAGAGGCAATGATTCTTCCTGACAATGTTCAAATACCTAGAATATGATATGAACAATCCACCTTTTGTATCACAAAGCAGAGAGCTTTACAGATGCTAAAAATAATTGTCACTATATTTTTGTGCTTAATACTGCCATTTTCTGGCAAAGCAGAAAAAATTTACAAGAATATAAAAATATTACTATAAGTGCTAAGTCTAAATTTATTTTTTGACATAGTGTAAAGAAAAATTTTAGCTTTGTATTTGGAAGGACCTAATATCAACTGTCAGTTTGAGAACAGACAAATATTTCCCCCATAGTTTCAGAGTGAACTGTTCAGAACCTGTCTTTCTGCCAGTTAATATTGCATTTTGAAAAGGTATTTCTGTAATTACTATCTTTACAGTTTGAGATTTCTGTGACACTTATCTATGGTAAGAGGCATAAATTTACTGTTTGTTGTCACAAATAGAGTGTTCACACTATGATGCTAATTGAGTTAACCTCATCAAAAAGAAAAGCAGGAAAAATCATAATCATTCTGTGGATTAAATCCTTAGGTTTAATGAGGTAGAACTCTTTCAAACTCATTGATGGGACTCAGAAATAATTCTGAGACAAAGTTTTACCAAAATATACTTTAAGAATTAAAAACAAAAGATGTGGAATACCCTTCATTTATTCCCACCATAGATACCTTTTTTTCAAGACTGATTTAAAGTTTAATTATAAACTAATTGCTTTTCTAGTTATAGAACATGTTTTTCAAATTTTCTAAGATATGTTTTTATTACATATGTAATTTTGATATTTTTACATTTGATTTGTCTCTCCTTCTGCTCAACTAAAAAAATGCCAGAGTTAGTACAGAAAGGTGATGGAAGTAGTATCCACACAAGTCTCAGCTATGTTATTCATCTTATTATAAAAATCCTTCAAACTTCTCCTTCAAAAGGCTACGCAGGAATTGTTACATGCTAGGAGCAGTACTTTATCAGCAAACCTCCCCCCTCCAAACACTGAGTTATCCTTTTCTGTGTAGTCAAAGCTCGTCTTGATCTCTTGATTTTTTTTAGTTTACTTCCTGTGCATACTTATTTAAAGCAAAATGAAAGATTCAGATACCTTCAACAATTTTCAATTTCATACTTTTATTCGATGAGAGATTAGTGTCTGTACATTTTTCGTTTTTTTTTCTTTAACTTTAAAAGATCTGACTTGTGCTTAGAAAGTGGCTTGTTTTGTATTTCCTAGCTCTCGCGTGTGTGCCTGCGTGTGTGTATTTTATCCCAGCTAGTTATAACCTGATAACCTGATTTCATACTGTGCTTTAGCACAACAATACAGTCATCAAACTAAAGCAACCCAGTAAGCGGTCACATTAACCGTCATTTTGCTTGATCACTCGGGAGAGATTAAATTTATTCATTTTTACTATAGATAATCAAATATTAAAACATGTTAAAGTAAACGGAGGTATAACTACTGAGCTGTGACATGCTCCTTGCCAAAACAATATCCTATGTGCGATGTGTTACGCTTCTTGGCAAAATATTGGGAGAAAATTTCATCTGGTCTTTTCTCGTTTGCATTTGGTTTATCTAAAGTGAAATCCATTCACTTTTATTGAACTGTAATTCTAGTAATTTACAATATTTACATGCTGCGGTTAGATTGAAATCAGTCCTTAATTCAAATTCAATCTAAATTTACTGCATAGTAATTAGGGCTTTGTAACTGACACTAGGGGCCTATTGATTTAATGAAAAACTTAACCTTACAGTAAGTGTTTAATTAGTTGCTGCAGTAGATTCTGTTCTGTCCTAAATTGTGGACTTTAGAGAATCAGGTACTAATTTAAATTACACAACTATATAAAGATCAGAACTAATTTTTTTTTTTTACATGTAGCCTAACAGATGAATTAATTTCTTCCTCTTTGAAAAGGATAGGGGAAAGAGGCGGTAATGAAAGTAATTTCCTACCTTGCCTAATTTTATGTAAGGCGGGCTAGCTATCCTGGAAATGATTACCTACCTCTGTTAAATATTGATATAGAGTTATGAAAATTAAAAGTCAATGAGCTTTCTTCTAAGATTATTTTGTAAATGAAAACTGAAACAATATACTATTTACTTATAGCAGAAAGACAGATAAAAGAATACCAAAAATAAAATTAAAGATGTTTATCTTTATATAATAATAATTGGCAGCCCAAAGCATCATTTTAACAATCATATTAATTTATTTTTTAGATGAGAATTTAAAACACAAGTTTATATTATTTTATTTTAAATGGTAGTCACTGATGGTCTCTGTTGAAATAAAGTTAAATAAAAACAAACTATTGTAATTGTAGTAAACATTTTTTCTAATTTATTTTAAGAATTACAATAAAATATTGAAATAAAGTCACTTCTAAACTGAATTTCAACCTGTCTATAATCTGTCAGGTCTATAATTCATTTCTCTTAGTACACATTTGTGTTCTCGAAGCTAGAAATAGCAATGTTTCTATATAAAACTAAGAGATTAATGCCAAAGGAAAGAAGGTTTCTACTAGCACATTATTCATTACTTGTCTAATTTATATTAGATGTACTAAAGATACAGTAAAAGGAGATTTAAAAAAAAATTAGTTATCTCTGATTTTCCATTGAAAAACAATTATTGGTGACAAAAAAACAAATTATTTTTAAAGTGAAAACTTTAAATACTTGAATATATATTTTCAAATAGTAAAGAAACTATTAAAAACATTCTAAGTAGAAAATATGGATAACATCATTAATATATGAAATTAAAATGAATTAATAATGAAACAGTTAATTCATTAATGCTAAATTAATACTGAACATTATACTGAACCAAAGATTTCAATGAAATGCTTGATCAACATTGAATTAGTTTTCAAATATGTAAGCAATAACTGTTAAGTAGGTAATATGAAATAAAATCTAGTTTATGCTTCAAAATGATTGGAACACCTGTTTCATATGAACCAATTTTTACTAAAATTAAAAATGTTTAATTCTAAGATATCTCTTTTTTAGACTTTTTTATATAGAGCTATGAGTGAAATTTTTCATTATAAAATTTAAAACTCCTAACATGTGTAGAGAAGTTATGACATTCAAAAACTTGGAAAAAATTATAATATGTATTTGAGTTTGTCTAAGACTTTATTTTGTGAATATACTTTGTAATAATATCTGTCTTTTCTTGATAATACACCAGATTCAGACCTTACTCCCCCACGCACCTCAGCATGAAAGCAATAGACACCAGGTACAGAAGATTGAAAATCACACACTCTTCCTTTTATGCTCGTTCTGATGAATGACACACACAGAAGCCATATTGCCCATCTCTCAGAGTGGCCTTCGCTGCCAGCACAGCTGAAATCTGGAGGCTTGCCGCATTCACATTGTCAGCTTAAATACCCAGTAAGGACTCAAACTGGGAATAAGACAAAGTACCATTGCATGTTGATCCACTTCACTGGCCCCACCAATTAGCTGTGAAGAATATGGCTCATTTAGAAGTGTATATGATAATACTGAAGCATAACTGAAAATTAGATATATAAAAAAGGAGGTCATTAGCTTGCACTTGTCTTATCTGCAATCGCAGATAAAATCAAATAGGATAAGTTAAGTCTTCCTAAGCTTTTGAGCCCTTTCTTATGTACTTACATTAGATAGATCTCTATAAAGAAAGTTTATAGCATTGCTATTTACAACACCACAGTTAATGTTGTGTTACAGTTTTCATTACCAACCTCTATGTTCAGAGGTACATAGCTTTAACATAAAAATTCATTCTAGGTTAAAAGAAAAGCAGTGTGGTAGATTGCACGCAGAAAATAAACCTAAAGACACTCTCTATGCAATTTTCAAAGAATTAGGATTCAAAGATAATGCACAATTACATTGTCACCGTTTCATTGGTATGTGTTAGTGAATTCTTATAAATTAAAAATAAAACTTCCTAATAGAAAATTAAATGAAATTTATCTAAAATGTAGACTCTAGAGTTTTTGTTGTTTTTTAGCAAAAAATTAAATGTGATTCATTATTGAAGGAATTTATCCAAATAAAAGAAAATAGTAAAGTTGTAGTTGTTTAAAATCGTAGTTATAAATTACCTTTAGTTTAATAGATTATGCACTTATCATATTAAATAAACATGATGAAGAATATAGGGACATATAATATATTCCCTTTGTGCTAAAAGAAAATATTATTAATTAGAGAATGTAAAACATTTCAATCACAACATAGAGGAGCCAGAGGAGTTGTGACAGCATTCGAATACAGATGATTGGTTGGATAGGTTGAATATATTGATAGATTGACAGTGGTTGTTTTTTGTTTGTTCGACTATTATCCAATTCCTAACATTGGCACTATCATGAACATGCCTGACAACCATAACCTGAAATACCTTTATATATATAAACTTACAGAAATCTAGAATCCATCAGTCAAAGGTTCAGAGTCTAGATCAAATCTGGGAGATTTTTCTCAACATTAATTTATCCCAATTAGCCCTGACCCCATTATATCCAGGCCCCTGTGTGTCCCCAAAGGACACTAGAGGAAGGGAAATATGATGTTCAGACTTTGACAAACAACATTTGTCTCTAAGAGTTTCATTTTTTTATTTAGCAATACAGAAGCACCAGAAATTTGATTTTGAATTTGGAAGAAGAAAAACCGTAGAAAAATTTATTTAATTTTTAGCATGCTTTGGGCTGATATCCAAAACTTTCTTTAGGGTGATTTGACACAGCCACCTAAGTGACCATTTTTAAAAAATAAGTTTAAAAAATTTTAACTTACAGTTGGCATACAATATTGTATTAGTTTCAGGTGCACAACATAGTGATCGGACATTTAGGTAACTTACAAAGTGATCACCCAGATAAATCTAGTACCCATCTGACATACATATTTCTTATGCTATACTTTACATTTCTGTGACCATTTTGTAACTACTAATTTATACTTCTTATTCCTTCCCCTTTTTTTATCTACCACCTAACCCCCTCACATTTGGAAACCATCAAAATGTTCTATGTATCTATGAGTTTGTTACTATTTTATTTGCTTTGTTTTGTTCTTTAGAATCCACATGTAAGTGAAATCATATGACATTTGTCTTTTTCTGTCTTACTTCACTCAGCACAATACCCTCTAGATCCATCCCTAGTGTTCCAGATGGCAAGATTTTATTCTTTTTTACAGTTGGGTAATATTGCATTGTGTATATGTACCACCTCTTCTTTATCCATTCATCCATTAATGGACATCCAGATTGCTTCCATATTTTGGCTACTGTAATCCTACAATGAACATGTGGATTCTCATGTCCCTTCTAAGTAGTGCTTTGGGTTTCTTCGGACTTTAAGTACCCCAAAGTGGGATTACTGGTTTCTTCTTTGTCTCTTGTTATAGCCTGTTTTTAAAGTCTATTTCATCTACTATTTGTATTGCTACCCCAAATTGTTTTGTTTCTACTATCATGAAATATATTTTTTTCATCCCTTTACTTTCAATTTATGTGTGTCTTTTGATCTGAAGGGAGTCTCTTGTAGGCAGCATATGTAAGGGGTCTTGTTTTCTTATGCATTCAGCTACCTTATCTTTTGATTGAAGCATTTAATCCATTTATATTTAAAGTAATTGTTGATAAAATTATAGTTCCTATAATTTCATTATTCATATTTTTATCACTTTTTTTCTTCTTTTTCTTCTTAAAGAAGTCCCTTTAACATTTTTTATAATACTGGCTTGATGGTGATGAACTCCTTTAGCTTTTTTCTTTTTCTGGGAAGCTCTTTATCTGCCCTTCAATTATAAATAATAGCTGTGATGAGTAGATTAATCTTCATTATAGGTCCTTGATTTTTCATCACTTTGAATATTTCCTGCCAATCTCCTCTGGCCGGCAAAGTTTCTGTTAAAAGAAATCAGATGACAGTCCTATGGGAGCTTCCTTGTAAGTAACTAATTGCTTTTCTCTTGTTGCTTTTAAGATTCTCTGTTTGTCTTTAACTTTTGGCATTTTAAGTATGATGTATCTTGGTGTGGGCTTCTTTGTGTTCATCTTGCGTGGGACTCTCTGATTTTTAAATGTCACATGTGCATGTGAGAATAGCTTGTTTCACATCTCTGTCCCACCTACCAGTCTTAAGGTGGTTTCTTCTGTATGTTTACAGTTATAGGACTTTTGTTCAGCTAGACTTTAGGCAATTCTCAATGATGGTTGTTCTGCAGTTGTAATTTTGATGTGATTGTGAGCGGAAGCAAGCACAGCATTTTTCTACTCTACCATTTTGACTGAAACTCCTTAAGTTACCATTTTAAAATAACTGCAGTTTTTGGCCATCTTGAATATATAATAGATCAATTGATGCAATTTACCAATTAATTGTCCAAAAGCACTGGTCCGACCTTTGTCTAATTATACATGGTATTATATAGATATGTATTATAACTTATTTAAACACATTGTAAGATTTAATGTTCTTATTTCTTAAGTTGATTGTACACAGTAGATAGCATCTGAGCCACGAGATCACACTGAGTGTCAATTTTATCTTCAGGAAATGTTTGCAAAATCCCCCAATGGAATGATATTTGCCTCATCAGAAGCCTGGCTGAGCTTCCTCTCCAGCATTCTGTACAAGGCAAAGATTGCCCAGCAACAACACCTTTCATAGCTACTGGTACTGAGATTGAGGTCCTCAAAGCCCTGCAATAATACCCTCTCAAGAACACTGTCAGACCCAGTGGCAAGTGACTAGAGAGGACCCTTGCAGTAGATTGGTTGGGTGCTGAGAACCATTCATTTATCCACACGCAATGGCACTGCAATTCCAAAAATGCCGGAGTTGCTTCGCAAGGTGGCCTCTGGCCTGAAAACCTCTCTTTTACTCCGTGAACAATATTGAAATTGGGAACTTCACTGTCTCTAAAAGAATCATAATTCTGCCACTCCCGGTTTCCTTTTTCTAAACAAAGCTCTAGTTGACAATGCTTATTAGGAAGCTCCAGAATAAACTACTCAAGCAATTAAAAATAGCCAGAGAAACAAGAGTGGGTTGTAAAGGACCATTGTGTGTGTGTGTGTGTGTGTGTGTGTGTGTGTGTGTGTGTGTGTCGCGCACAAGCACATGTGATAGTTAAATTGAGATAAGGCTGAAATAAACAGTTTAAATATAATCATATCAGTGTTTTACTTTCAATAATTCATTTATAGTCTTTCTAGTTCTGGAATTTTAACATTTGATCTGGGTCCTGTTTAAATCATCTGGAAGGTTCACTATTTATTTTTTAAATTTGTATAAAATATTTGACTACACAAGTAGAATAATATAGTAGAAAAACAATCTAATAACATATGTATGTGTGTGTGTGTGTATAATTAGAAATTCCAGATATATAAAACTATAATCTGTTAATTTCTACAAATAGCTAATTTTACCTTTTCTTAATCCTGCTTTTAAGCATACAGTAAAGCAAAACTCATGGAAACTGTTATTTTCAACTAAAAATAGTACACATTTAGTAATTATTGTTAATTTATAAACTATCCATGAGGATACATCACTGGTTCAGTAATAACATGTGTAACATTTTCAAATCATTTGATCTGAGAATAGGTGAAGTAAAATTCTTTATTTTAATTCAGTGATTTATCTTGTAGTATCCTTTAACAAAGTTAAGATTACATTTTATATTCAGATAACCTATCTTTTGTTCACAGTTTGATGAGAGAATATTTGTAATGTATAACTGGGGATGACTCAGTATCACCAGATGGTATTTTGCCATCCATAGGTTCTACTTTGTCTGTTTTGCAAGTTTGTGACAGCCCACAGGGACATGCTGAGGCATCCGTCCAGTCAATAATGTATCTGGGACAACTTTAATTCTGCAAACATCTTTATGAGTTTGTCCTACTCCAATAAAGTTTGTTAATACAATAAGGCATGTCATTCCATTCGGAAAGAATGCACTGTGTTAATTTCCTGATCTGGGCAAGAGGACAGAATTAATTATAGTAATTTTTATGGCATTTTCAAGTAAGGCTACAGGAATTTTTACTTGTTTTTTGCTGATTCTCATTATGAGTACAGAAAATTATTTCAGTAGGAACACCCTGCATATTGGTAATAATTATAATAACGATGGTTTTATTGTCATCGATAATAATCTCAGTCATTATTATCAGTCATACTAGTTTTTAAAATAAGAATCTATAGCTTGATGATGCTGTGTAGAACTTTTACCCTTTGATAAGTCTCTAGAGTCTTGTGCTATGGAGCAAATAATTTTCCATCTGTCTTCAGATTTTCAAGCATCACGCTCTCTGAGGACTTGGAATTTTCTAGGCATGTCTCATCTCATCCTCCAAAAAAAACATAATTTTATATTTTGTATATGAAGCAAACTTGTTATTTAACATATTTTAATTAAAATTATTTTTTAATCACTCACAAACTAATTTTGATTTTATTTGTTTGATCCTTAAAATGCCTTCTGAAATTTTATGGTTTAAGAATGCCATTTATGATCTTTGTAGGAAAAAAATGAGGTTTTTTGAAATTTATGGTAAATCTGACACATTTATTCACTTTATCAAAAAGGAATAGAATGGTAAATGCCTTGTTCTGCAGAAAAGGTTATATTAAAGTACAGGCTTTAAATTTTGTTTGGTTATTAATTTTAGGCTTCTTTTTTATAAAATAGAAATAAAAGAAAAATATTAAGAGATAATTTATGTTCACATTACAAATTATAAATATAGAAGCACTATAAAATAAATGTGTATGTATATTATACAAAATAAAATGGAATTTTATATATTTTCATATATATATATGTGTGGGTTATATATTCACATACATACCCCCCCACACACACACACACACACATATATATATATATATATATATATATATATATATATATATATATATATATATATTCTCTTACCCAAAATCTCACCAAAAAATTCTGAGGACAGATAATGAGAGATGAGTTATTTCTCACATTTATGTACTATATTGTACATATATTTTAAAAATTACGCCTTGACAAAGTAAGAAACAGGTAGTATTTCTCTTTATGTGTGATATGTATTTTAGGACTTCTTTAAAAAATAGATATAGAAATAGTCCTACTAATTAATCACTTTTGAAGGCTGTTGAATAGTGCTAAGTAATGATTATCTTAAAACTCATTGTTGAAAGTTCACACAGATGAGTGCTATTAAACTATATTATTCTAGGTATGATTTTGCTTTTAAACCAGAAAAAAAAAATGGACATTAATTTGTAGTTTTCTACATTACTAATTCATCTACTTATGTAAATCAATTCATTAATATATTCTGACAGTTTGGTGCTAAGGAAGAAAAATTGAATATCACTTCCTTAATATATGAATTTTTAAAAAGTCATAATCATAAAATAACATGCCTTTCACCATTTCTCCTATTCTAGTGAATGACATTTTGCAAACAAATGTATATATGGTCGAATAAACCTAAATGACTACTGTTCTCCTTTGTGGTGCTAGAGTAACTCCATTGTCATTTTATTATTCCTCATTTACTACTATACAAACATAGTATCCTAAGAACAGATAATGAGAAATTGGTTATTTGCTTTACTTTAGAAGCTTCACTTCTATAGTGTTTAGACAGTTATTAACATTACTTCAGTGCTTGAAGTCTGACCAGTGTTGTCTATGTATATACATATGAGACAGTCTACCCTACAATTCTCAAAAAAGACCTTTTTTTAATTTGAGGGTTTTTTAAAGATGTGATCAAATTAAGCTTGTATGCAACTTTGAGGATAAACTAAATACTGCTTCTCTTTTACACAAAAAGCACTTAAGTTCTAAAAGAACAGTTTGTAGAAATCCAGTCCATCTCATTTTAACTAATAGAGATGCTATAAAAATAAAATGAAATAATAAAAGTAGATGGTACAGACAGTATAAAAACATAAATGTAATGTATTAATTGTTTTATTGATGAAGATTATGTGAATACTAAAATAAAATTAGAAAGAATAAGGATCTAGTTCTGGCAAGTTTGTTTAGTCTTCTATTAGCATAAAATTGCTTTTATTAAAATAGTAGGGAACATCTTCAGCTGTGGTAAAATTATAATTTCCATAGTGAATATTTTCAGTTACACAATTGGGCACAGATTCTATCTTTGTACTACAGATTTTGTATGCTACCTAAATTGTATTGTAAAATATAATAAGCAAACAAATTCTGATATGATTATAGGCACATCACTTAGTTTTTCTGGGTCCACTGTTCTCATCTGTAACATATGAGGGCTGGATTAGATCATTTTTAGTTCTCTTGAAACTGCATATTTTCATAAATATCTATTTAATGCTGCTAATCAGTAATGGAGATAACCTCTTTTTAACTCTGTGTGTGTGTGTCTGTGAGAGAGAGAGAGAGAGAGAGAGAGAGAGAGAGAGAGAGAGAGAGAGAGAGAGACAGAGACAGAGACAGAGACAGAGACAGAGACAGAGACAGACAGAGACAGATGGAAAGGGAGATGAGATATATTGGCTACAGTAACCAAAAATAAATGGTCTATATACATCCATTACATTACTTCTAAGTTTTCCCACCCCTATCATCAAAAAAAAAAAAGGTCAAATAAAAAGAAAGGTAAGTATGAACTTATAAAGAAGCTGCCTAAACTCAGAGCAGTGAAGATAATTCATAATGAAGTACCTGGGAGATTTTTGTCTAAATGTGTAAAACTCTTTTACCTAAATCAGAACTCATACATCAAAACATTCTAGATGAGGTCTGCAAATGTAAGCATGACAGAAAACAAGGATAACAAAAAAAAATTATTTAATTTGTCTTATCTTTTTTTCTCTGACCTCTCCATGAAGGGCTCATAATTTCTCACCCAAACTAATAAAATAGACTTCTAATTTTTCATTAGATAGCCACTCCTTTCCTTCCAATCTACCTTCTATACCCATGCTTAGAATCATATTTATAAAATACACTTCTGCTCATGTCCTTTCCCTAATTAAAATTCTTCCAAGGTTCTATTTATCTTCAAGATATTGTAGAAAAATCAGAAACTCCTGCTTACTATCTTTCCAAATTATATAACCAGAATTTACATTACAACAACTGGAAAATTATAAATGAATGATGGTATAGCCAAGTTTTCTGTAATGAATATATATAACTTATAATAGAAAGATTTTTAAAAGTATAAAATGGTTAAAGTTCCCATCTCCTCCACTACCTCAGCCTCTCACACTCTCTTGTTCTTACAAGTTATTTTTTTTCTTAGATGTTCAATTCAAATCTCAGCCTTATTTTATTTATCCACTTAAAATGACTTATTGAGAGTGTATGAAGTTTCAGTCATTGAGATAAATATTGGGAACCTGAGAATAATCAAAATGGATATGTTTTCTTCCTTAAGCTTACAATTTAGTTAACTATAAAGGCAAACAAGTATTTAGGCAATAAAAGCTACAAGATAGAAAGAAGAATGTTCTTGAAACATGAATTTAAGAGGAAAAATTGAAGACAACCAGGAACAAGTTAAGACTACACTGCAAACTAAAGGAGTAATAGAGATTAGTCACAGAGTTGGAATACAGGCATTTCATCATTAGTGACAATGCCTACAATATTCTTTGGAAGTCTTTGGTATCTCCAAGGAAGGAAATGTGCAAAAGTGAAAACTTCTAGGAAAACTTCCTTTCACTCTCTTCTTCTTTATAGAAGATCCTTTGCAAATGTTTATTATGTATTGCAGAGATGTATGGATTGATTTTAAGATATGCTGAGGTCTCAGCCATGTTACATAATGATGAGAATTTGTGAGTAAAGTTGATATAGAATAAAAATAAAACTATAATTCACAGGAGATTGAGGGGATACAAATTTTGTGTTTGTCCTTGTGTGTGTGTAAAATAAGGAAGGAGTTAAATCTGTTAAAAGGAGCAATATCAGCAATAACAAGAAAAATTCTTATAGAGGAAAAAATTAGATGTTTAAGAGAATTTTTTTGTTTAGTAAGATTATCTATCACACAAGAAATGTGAAACTAGCAAAAACTAGAAAATGTCCGGCAATGCACCAGGCACTAGGAAGCATAGGAAAAGACAAAAACAAAAAAAACAAACAAAAAAACAAACAAACAAACAAAAAAAAACCTTAAAACATTGTTCATCTGGTTTACTCAAGGTGCTTACTGTTTACTTTTGGAGATACAATATCGCCTAAATAGATTCAGTGGCTACCATCATACTATCATCAAGTTGCCAAAGAAAATGACCAGGAAATGGCAAACTGTGAATATTAAATCTCAGTCATTAGCAAGCAGGTAGTCAAAATATTTTAAGATTACTTGGAGCCATTACAAAAATGAACACCGGGCCTCAAACAAATTTTAACAGGCCCAAGGAAAACAATAACTAAGAATAGAAGAATCTAATCATGGGGAGCATCAAAAGCAGCTGGCATTGGCAGGTGCAGTGTCTATTTAATTGGTAGACAAAATTAGATCTTTGATTATGTGATATTTGGAAGTTATTCAGTACTCATCCTTCCCTTCAGTATTGACCATGCTTGTTTACTCATGATTACAATTCCTCACTATTCACTCATATATTAATTTTACCCCTGAATGTTCTGTTCCACACATGTGTATTTATTTAAGTGTGTTTCTTCAGAGATCAGTTACCCAGAGGCCACATATCATTAAGAATTTAGTAAAATATATTTTTATTATGAAATAAAATTACTGCTCCTTCTTTAGTCTATTTCTTGCCATAAGAATAAAATATCAATCTGTAACTTTTCAATGTATGATTTTCAAGAGTCTTTTAAGAAAAGTCATTGTTTATCTGGATTCAAAACATTCATTAGCACTGACTTAGAATGAAGTGTGTTTAAAAGTGCATGGAATATGTACATGCAAAATGAATTCATTAAGACTAGTGTGATTACAGTGAATGTCAAATGAATTAATAATAATGGGACCTCTAAGTGTTACCATTACTTTCACAGTGTGTTACTGTTTTTATACTTATGAGCCCTGAGGATAAATGACATTCATATATTACCCTTGTATATTAATTGTATCTTCATAATCACAGGTTGGTCTAGCTATCTTGTGGACAGTAAAAATTTCTAGCCCTGTATGCATAAAAATTACTATTATTTGTAAGTTTCATTGAAGAGTAATTTAATATTTTAGATTTCAATTATACATGGCATTTATAATTGCCACACATTCACTAAAATGTTATAGCCTTTAGACACATGTTTTTCATGGCGAATATTTAGAGTGAAGAAAGAAAATTGCTCAGAACATTTTCTAGGAGGTCTAGCTTTTTTTATTTGAGAATAAAAAGCTTATTATATATATATATATATATATATGCACACATATACACATTTCATCTTCATTCTAATAAACACACTTACAGAAGCGCACACATACACATATACACTCATTGTGACTCAGTTATACAATCGTAGAATAAGTTTTTCTTTGACAGCAGCTCCTTCATCAGCAAGATTATATATATACTACATATATATATATACACACTATATATTATAGTATATATATAGTATATATAACATATACTATATATATAGTATATATAATATATACTATATATAATATATACTATATATTCATATATATATTCATATATATTTATATATACACCATACATATATAATGACTACCTTATATGTACATATATATTATTTATGAGCTTTGAAACATATGGCCACTAGGATATAGAAGGTATATGATCTCTCTCTTTCCTTATTGCTAACCCAGATTTTTATTTTCATCCTAGTGACATTTAGTCGGAGTTGCAGATGGGTAAGCTTTGGGACTCATGAAGAGATAAGGGTTAAAATTAAAGAAACTCATTTGTTACAACTATAGCAATGAGCAATAGATAAATTGTATTTTAAAATCATAATGAGGAAGAAAAAATATGAAAGAAATATGGAGGGAGAAAAAAATGAAGGAATGGTCTTTAAATCCTATAAGAAATAAATTAGGAAACTAGAATATTATCTTGTTCTTTTGCCTTGAATTATTTGTACCTAATGTCTTATTTACATCAAGCTTCCTCCTCTTTTCTTGCTTTCTACTCATTATCCTTTTATATGTCTGTTGCTAACCACAAATAAGTCCAACAAATGTAATTTCTATCTGAATTATAAGTACTTCTCTAAAGAGAAGTTGGATGGTCTGGCAACCCATCATTTGTAATGGTTTTTGTAATAGAAAATATTCTGAATTTTAGTCAACTCTCAAGCATTCCTTTGCAATATAATTCAAAAATGGATACTCTTCCTGTCCAAAATTTCTGTCATTGCCTTGAATGTCATAATTATCATGCTTCTCAAGTGTGCATAAAATTGTGAGGATAGTATCATCTAGGTTCAAAAATATCTTTATCAGCTTGAATAATGGATATGTACTTTAACAAAAATATATTTAATCCTAAACCTATATTCTCCCCACCAATCACAAAATTTAGAGTAAATTTTAGGAAGTAGTTAATGAGGTTTACTAGAAATGTCTATGAAAATTACATTTTAGTTGACTATATATTCAGTAATACATGACAGTTTGATAAGGCTAAAAGTATTAATATTTGGGGGGCCATATTAATAGAAGCATGATATTGAAATCAAGGAGATGATAATCTCTCTGTGCTCTGATTTGGCAGGTCAAACATGAAGGACTATATTCAGGTATTAATATCTTATCTCAAGAAGGCATTGACACAATACTATCAGATAAGAGGTGTAATATGTTTAAAAGGATGATAAAAGATTTCAGAGGAGAAGTTGCTGAAGAAAATAGAGATGATAAAATCAGTGAAAAAATTATAGCTATAATCAAATACTTAAAGGACAAACATGTGGAAGGGGGAAAAACTTGCTCCAATGATAGAACCACTTAATAGAATATGGATACAGACTTTTGGCTTACTGTAAGAAAGAACTATAACAATTAGAGCTGAAAATAGAATTGTTATTACATGAGTAGATAAAGTCATCACCGCTGGTAGTATTCAAGCAAAGTTTAATACCTATCAGTGGAAGAGAGGCAGAGGGGTATTGAAGTGAGTAAAATTTGCCTGGAGGGATAGACTAGATAGCAATTTTCTTTTTTAAAAAAAAAACTTTGCTGTGATCCACATTAAGAAAGACATTTTTCATTATAAATATCACACATATAAATACATATAACTAAAATAAAATGTTTGCAAAATAATACTTACTCTTATTGTACACAATTCACCCATGTATTCTATCTAGTCTGGTTTGACCAATTTCATTTTTAAACATTATTTACATCTCACTAGATTGACTTCACATCCCAATAATGCATCACAATCCAATATTTGAAAAACATTGAACTAGATGACCACTTCTGACTCACAGATTCTATCATTCTGGTAGATGTCATTGGGTGGGGTAAGCATCTCCCATGGGTAGAAATGGATGCACCGTATGTAATTGACAGTCATAAGCAAACAGATAGCATTATTATGAATTTCCTGGAACTTACCTCATAATTTCAACATCAATAAATTTTCAGGTAGATTTAAATTTAGAAATATAATAATAAATATAATAATTTGGGGCACTTTATTAGGATACACATATATAACCTGTTTTGATTTTATGATAATGCTCAACAACAAGCCTAACACATAAAGAAAAGGGGTACACCAGAAGTTCCCACAAACTTTTTGATAACTCCATGTAACTATTTTTATCATTATAAAAGAAAATGTGGTACAGTAAGAATATGTGTCTGGTGGACATGAAGGGGCACAGGTAGAAGATGATTAGTGACTCTAAGTATCTTATTATTAGAATGAAGAATGGAGAACTAGAATGTAAGACATGCACATCTACCTGTGACTTATACCAGGTACCAACAAGTGTCTGTCAGTACATTATTCAAATACAATCCTACAAAGAATATCTCAGAGAATGAAAAGGAGGCTTGACCAAGTCAAGGGTCTGTCTCAAAGCCATGTAATTAAGAACATTATAAAAATGAGTAGAGACTTGGATGGATCCTTTATGGGTCTCATTGTTTTATCCTTGCATTATAGAATAAATTTTCAGGTAGAAGATTTTTCAGGAGAGAAGAAAAAAGAGAACTGCTAGATGTAGTGTGGTTTAGAAAATTGGACTCATCAGACTACTTATATAGATCTTTCTAAATGCTTTCTATATTTAGTATCAGTGATTTTGAATTATGTTTCTTTTAAGAGATCATTTTTCACTAAAACTTTTGAAGAAACAAAATCCATTTCTCATAGGAAAAAATTATGCAGATTTTCCAAGGCAGATAGCTCTTAAAAAACAAACACACCTCCCAAGCCATTGTGTGCTTTGTGGCCATGGTTGAAAAGATTGCAAATCCAAACAGGTTGGTCTCTGTTTCATCAATCAAATGTTCATACACTTGAGATGTTTACACCCTATAAATTTCAGTTCCTTCCATTTTGTAAGTCAAATGTTTATTGTATATTATTGAGAAATATAGATAGAAAGAAACCATAAAACAGTCATCTTCTCTACTTTACTTAGATAATCAAATTTGCACTCACAGATATCATATTCATGTGTTTATACCCTCTGTTTGTTTCTATATGTATTTACTTATATACATCAGTAGACAGCTACTCTACTCAGAAAGGCATTTTTTATTCTCTCTGTAAAGGTTAGAACTGAATTGCTCTGGGTATCTTCCAGAGAATGCTGTTTTGCTCTATTAAGCTCATACAACCCTGGCAGGGCCAGATCCATCTTTAATCACTGGGAAACAGATTTATTTTTCAGAGACCAACCTAAACGTGCAGGGATGGCCTGACAATTTGGACACGGGGAATCCCTGCCCCACCTTTTAGCACCCCTTATCTCTTTTTTGGCACTTTTTACGTGTCTGCCTCACAGCTAATGACCTGACTGTCCACCTGCCTATGCCTGGATCCTGGCCAACCTCATAGAGTCACCAGCTGCACTCTCTGGGCCAATCAAAGAAAAGAAATTACCACAGTAGAAAATGACTTAGGGACTTGGCTCAAGTGGTAACTTAAAGATTTGGCACTATATCTGGGCTTTGCTGGTGATGGCAGGTGGTAAGATAAGGCAGCTGTTTCAGACCTCTATCAGGGATGGCTTTGGGACATAGAGATAGTGAAGATCTGGGAGATGTCCCAACCCTTTGAATATAGATTTTTCTTGTTCCAACTCCTAGCCTTCAAACTTTCTCTCAATGATAATATAAGAATTACGTATTCCATCTATGCATGGGAACACTCATGATTATACACATCTCAAACAGTTTCCTGAAAAACTAAGTTCAAAGGAAAAACAGCTATTTAAATTGATCACACAATCTAGTCAACCCACCATTAAAATAAATTAAACCTGTGATGATGAGCTCAATTATTGCAAGTCAGTGCTGTGGGGTCTGAGGTCATGGATGCCACAACTCATGTAGGTTCAGCTATAGGGCAAGTGGAACATAAGTAAAAAGAAAAAGTAAAAACAGGATGAGCAGCAGTTCCAGCTGCAGGATGACTCCCTAATAATTTTGAGCATCTAGGGGAATAGGCCTGTACCTATTTCAGGCCCACAACCCAGTGGAATCCAAGAAGGTGAAGCATATAAGCCAGGACCTCAGGCCAACACTGATTCGCAGAGTCAGTGAGTGACATTCAAGTTCTGGGGATTAAGTCAGTTTGACGTAAAGCCTTTATTTTAGTAAGTGGAGCACAGGGAGGAAGTGAACTATTCTCTATGATACTAGAATGATGGATATAAGTCATGATACATTTGTCAAAACCCATTGAATGTATAACACACAGATTGAACCCAATGACTCTGGTTGGTAATGGTCTGTCAATGCTGGTTCATTGATCATAACAAGTATATGTCATTGGTGCAGGATTGAGGGAGAGGCTGTATGTGTATGGGAAAGGGGTATATGAGAAACTCTCTGGACTGTCAATTCAGCTATAAATCTACAACTGGTTTAAAAGAGAAAATGTAATAATAAGAATTATATTACTATTATTATTATTTTATAAATTTAATTTAGCCATCTAACCTCTGGGGACACGTGGCAGAACAGAAAATTGGACCACAATCAAGCAGGGCATCCTTCTTAATGGGATGATCTGGAGTTAAATGAGAAAATCCAGAGGACTAAGGGGGCAGGCCTTCATGTGCCCAAGGGCCCCATGGGGAGCTTGTGAGAGTTTTCCACTACCATGTGCAGAGCTTATGGGCAATGACATCCTCACATCCCAGAAAAGTGCATCCCCTTTGGCCAGAATAAGCGCAGCTTGTTTCTAACCTCTTTGTTGGTAGAGACTGAGTCTCATTCACTGCTGCAAGCCCAGATTCTAGCACTGTGCCTGACCCACGAGAAGGTGGAGGGAGGCAGAGTGTGACTAAGTCAGTCCAATGTTCAGGAGCAGAGCCTCACGCTGGGTTATGGTTCCCATCCGGGAAAGCTTGGTTCATTAAGAAAGTCCACCACAGTAGAGTCAGGTGGGTAGTCTCAGGTACTCCTGTTATAAAAGGGGACCTCATGAGGGAGCAGAGCAATAGTGCCACTTTTCACAAAGCAGCATAAAGTTAGCTCTAATTAGTAGCAAAAGTGTATCACATTTGGAAAGGAGGCCCTAGGTAACAGCCTGGTTTGGACCATCCGCAGGCTGTAATAACTTACAGCTTCCTTTCTCTGACCTTCAGTTTCTTTTTTGAAATGCGAGGGCACTGGAAACTTTAACACAGAGATAAAGCATGATTATTTGCATAGTAAAATGCAGTGTATACATACAAAATTTATTTCTGCTTTTCCCCATTTTTATTTGTAGATGACAGAAGCAAATGACAACAATTACCCTCAGAAAGACTGATCTTCAGATTAAAGGGATCAGATAGTACCTTTAAAGCCCATCACGTGAGGCAGATTGTCAGCTTGTTTCTTTCAACAACCTGTTCTAACCGGAAGGGAGAGCGAAGTTCCCTTAAGCAGAGAATGGAGAGCGTCTGATGTTGGGGCTCCCTTGTTACCTTCTGTTTCATCCAGAAAACTTTCTCCACTCAAAGTCAGTGACCCCTAAACGGTCTGTCTCTACCAGTGAGGACAGTAGCTTTTCCCCTAACAGGAGTTCTCAGCTGAGGTTTGAGCATTTAAATCTCTTCCGCCCCTTCCTTTTTGAGCGCGGCAGCTGCATTTGTTTCACAGTGCCTGCTCTGAAGGAGGTTGTCAGAAACCACCCCTTCCTTAGCTAGAGATGTCCTCAAGCAGTAGGGTACACTGTTTGTTCCCTATTCTTTCCTAAGTGCCAGCAGCATTTCCACTTTTCCTGCTGTTTAAGCCAAGGTTTTCACAACAAACTGGCTCCACTTTCGCATTGTGCCTTAGCTGTGCTTCAGGTTACCTGGTTTATACTTGAGCTGCACTTGAGCAGGGAGTTGGAAGTTGTTAACCAGGCTTTTTCACTGTTTGTCCTTGTGGCTCTCACCGTCAAACACAATGACATTGGGGCAGCTATTCTGAACAAAACCAACCCTTGACTTGGAAACTGCCAACTTCCAGATGACTCACAACTGGCCTATGTCTGTTCCAATGCAGAGCGCCCCACCACGTAAGCCATACTCATGCTGTCACCCTTGTCTTATCTCTTCTCAACTCTTCTGATCCTCGTCCAGTTCTCTGCCTTCTAACCTAACTCTCTGGATCAGTCTCACCTTCTTATACAGTAGGGACCCATGCAGAAGGAAAAGGGGCACTCTGCTGGTTTGAGTTACTTTTCTAGGAAAAGTTCCTCCCTTTCTTCTTTGCCTCCTCTTTCATGTTCTCCCTTCTTCTCTTCCACTTTTTTCTCATATTCATTCTCTTTCTCCAATCTCACTCCATGACCTCCCATTATCAAGACCCAGAACTCAGGACAATTCTAGTAGTAGTATTATAGTTTAGCTACAATCCAATGGGCTAAGCAGGGTTTTTTGAGGAAAGACTAGCAACCCAGCCACCTTTTTTGTAAGGCATTGACAGAAAATATACTTTAAATCGCAAACAACTCACTTAATATGGTAAGACCTCAGCCCATTCTTAAGTTGTGGATGGCTTATGGTGCTGTGTATATTTTGGACGAGTGTGTCCTTTGTTATAAAATCAAGATGATTCCCAAAGTATGCTGAAGTAACAAACAGTTGTATATTTTGCTAAATCATGTTAATCTCTAATAACATTGTAAATTTGTTTACTTAGCCTTGCCAACCTGAGTGATGACATGCAATTGATCTTTGTCTGACAGAGCCTGAAACACTGGCTCAGGACAACGCACTGATTTGACTCCGGAAAAAGCATTTGGGGTTAAACATGCCAGGTGTGGCCCAGGCAGATGGCATAGCAGCGGTGCCTTGTGTTGTCATGCACATAATCTGATTTTCTGAAATGACCTCGAGACACCAATTTGCTCTGCTCGATATCAGGTATGCTGTGAGGAGGCCAGTCTCTGGGGGATGGTAGCACCACTTTTCAGCACTTCTCATCTGTGGGGTAATGGACAGCACTCTCATTGGAAATGGCACCGTTTGCTCTTCCAACAGGAAGAAATTTTTTAAATGCTGGTAGCTTTAGCAGGCAGCAGGTGGAACAGTACATACTGAATAGATAATTGAAAAGAATTTTTTATTTGCAACTTTAGCACCCAACAATAAATAAATAACACCTTTTAGAGTTCCTACAATACACAAGAATGTTTAATTTTTGTTTGAACAATTGTTGATATCCATTTTTCTCTTCCTTTCTTCCTTCCTTCCTTCCTTGCTGCCATGATATACCATGGAATTATTTTCTGTTTTGTGAATAATAGTAATGACAATGACCTTTGTACTTATTTCTAGTGAACTTTCTATACTTCTAATAGGGTAGGTTGTATGAAAAAGGTGTTTCTTTTTTACTCAGAAAATTGAGGAAGCAGAAGCTTTAAATATCTATTTAATGACCTAAAGGCAAAGGATTTTGCAAAATACCAGGAATTCAATTTGGAAGCTCTACCAACTTTTCCAACTTGATTTTAGTACATTTTCTATATTTTGCTTAAAAATCAGATATTACAAAACTGTTACCATTTGGGGGGTGATATGAACTTTGGCATTACCCCAGCAGCATGGGAGAGATGATGATACATAAGTGTAATTAGCACTTTTCCTCTATTCTTCTTCACTGATGCAACAAAGAATCGCAGGTCAGTGAGATTTAGAAAGATTTATTGAAAGTATATTTTAGAAAGACAGAGCACGCTTCAAGAGAGGAATGGTGTTTCAGCAAAGACAGCTGTAACAACCCAGAAGTGGGAAAATCTGAATTATATTAGGGCCAAGATGAGTGGTTACAAAGGCGTTCCTAGGTGATTGGCACATGAATTCATTTTGATACTTGGTTGATATAACTTTTTGCCTAGTGTGCATGTGCTTACCCAGAATTCAGTCTGTTATGATTAGATTCATGAACTTCCAGGCATAATAATGATAATATAATCGTGTTATAATTTATAATGAGACTGAGATTGTGAGTAGGGTAGCACCTTCTTTGCAGAGATCTACAGTTGGATTAAACAAACTATAGATGATGGCCCTCCTGCCCTTTGTCTCTGGGGATACAGGAGGGATTCTCTTACTACCAACAGGGTATTTTTTACATGGTTTCTAGACTGGGCCTTCCTCCATTCCTTTGTTGTCCTGTTGCTCATGTCCAACTAGCTACCTAATAAAACTTTCAGCCAAAATTACACTCATATCCTCAATCTAACAAATGGACAACCTCCCTTCTCTGTCTAGATTTATGTGATACTAAAATTACATCTTTTAATAGTTGTCAAACACTCATTTAATAGGTTAAATAATTATTTTCAGTCTTGAGAACAGGATTCTTAGTGGATTGATAAAAATTTTTACTTTTTAACCACTTGAGTTGATACTGTGAAAACAAGATTTTATCAACAGGGAAAACTTTCTATAGTAGGAGATCTTAAATTACAGGACCTGAAAGACAAATATATTATGTAAATAATGTCCTGCCAGCAATAGTTTTACATTATTGGCTATATATTGGAAGACAATATTGCTCTTGAGAACTTTGAGCTCTGGACATGCCATAACGTTTAGGTACTTCTGAGTGTAAAACACCATTTTGATTTATCTCAAAATCATTCTTACCTCCTAGAAAAGTGTATTTTAAATATTTGACATTTTTACTTGAAGACATGCATGGGGAAGCATAGTTCTGCTCACACATGGGATATAAAGTTTATTTCTGGCTCTGAATTTCTGTATCTTTTCTAAGAAAAAAAAAACAAGGATATTTAAAAAGCTGGGAAAAAATATGGTATGAATAATACTTGAAGGAATTAGGTATTTAGCATGGAGAAGTCAAGGTAGAGGCAACATAGGTATGTTTTCAGGGATTAAAGGACCAGTCATGAGGAAAAGGTGCTAATTTTAGATTGTGGCTCTGAAAGACAGAATTATCACCAAATATTAGAATGTAGAGAGAGATGGTCTTTAATTCAGTAAAAGAGTGACGTCACTAATTCTTAGAATTATTGCAAGTCATGAGTGCTCCAACTTTATATAGTCACGGCCACTGTTACACAATTCTCTAAAATAGCAATAGGAACTTCTTTACAGGATTAGTGTCCAGAGGGTGAGAACTCAGACCAGATGACCCTGAAGTTCCCTTCCAACGAACTGAATTCTATTCTTTTGAGTGAATCTGCTCACATCCTTTATTTTTGTATACAAACATATTTTCAGATCTATTCCTGATCCTGTGGCTTCTGGTCCAGCCTGACACTTTTCCAGTATACACTTGCCATCAACTCCGCTGCCTCCAGAGTTGATCTCATACCCTGTTTCATCTGCATCCCACGGACGTTATTTGTTTTTATATGTGTAAAATTAGGGGGTGAGAGGAGAGGAAGAAAAAGCTGAAGTTGACACTGCTCAAAAAGTGTTCAGGACGAGAATGTTCCTATTCAAAAACTAAGACTGTTTTAAACGGTAGACAAGTTGCACGTGTGTCATCTAAAATTACATCACACCAGTCAATGACACACTATTAAATGCATCTAAACTCCCTGCCTTCCTTTTAAGAATCTGTTTACAAAATGATTCCTAAACACAGATGGAGCCTTTTCTGCCTGCACATATTCATTTGTGTTTTTATTTATGCACTTCTGATCTTTGTGACATTTTGTCCTATCGAGTCATTTTTTATACATGTCCTGTAGAAAGGTGGCCCTTGCCCCACAGTCAACCCTGCAAATCCCTGACATACACGCATGCATTTTTTATTGTTCTCACATGTTGCTTAACAGCCTGCATGATTACTGCTTTACAGCACAGCAGATGGGGTTCTTGCATAGCGGTGAAACAGATGAGATGCTAAAATCGATTGTTTTATCAACAATCAGTTGCAGATAAAAATCATTTTAATGAGAGAAATTAATGGTGTTTGCAAACATGATGTTAATTAAAGAACATTGCTTAGGCGTTTTTTTTTTTTTTCGCCTCTTTTTTCTGCACACAATTTTTTGTTACCCGTGACATATTTCATTATTGACTCATGCCCCAAAGAAAAGGCGATTAAAATCTGCTTTTGTTTGATGTAGCTTTTATTGAAGAAAGAAATAGATCTTTCTGAAGCTTCCTGGTGAGATGAAAGTCTAATTATCTCCACAAATGAAAGGAAAAGCTTTAATTAGGCCTGTGCTGAATCCGCGCACTGTGAATTTGTGCATTGTGATGGATGGAGCCTGCATCTCCTTCGTGACTGCCTCTGAAATAATGAAGAAGAGGAGAGGTACCCTGCTCCCATGATTCAGCTGGCAGAGTGGAGTTGGAGGCACACCTGGGTTGTGAGCAAGTGCCCAGAGCAGCTGCCACAGGCCATGTTTCAGTGCAGGGCACTCGGCTGTTTTACAGCCTCCCTCTGAGCTTTGATCTCTTTTCAGACAGCAGGGGTCCTAACAAATCAAGCTTTTCATGTTTCGCTCAGTTTTACTCTCTTTCGATTCACCATTCACACCCGAACTCCAAGGAGGATGGATAAAATATTGTCTTTTTCTGAAGCAATTAATAATCAGCAGCTGACAGGATTGAAGTGGGTATTATCCCTTACAAGCAGCATTTTAAGATTGACTGCAGGGAGGATGCTGGAAAAAGAGATGAATTATTTATTTAACTTTTTAGTTGTTTACTTCGCCGTTTATGAACTTTATTAGTCATCTGCGCATAAGGCTTCATAGGTATATACTTGTTTGGAAATGTGCTGAAATGTCAACCTGGGTATGAACTAGTATAAACTGCTAGTTGTCACATGAGAGAAAGCTAAAACTACCAAACATGGCTGAATGCATTATTTTGTCCACTTTTGACATGTTGAATGTGGTTTGGTCTAAGTTCATGTTGTCGGTCCCTTTGGTGCCAGCAAGGTCAAACTCCAACTTGCTCCCCCATTGCTTGCTGTTAATCTGTTCTTTTCAGTAAATCCAAAAGCCCTCCTGACATAAAGAATGACGATTGGGATTATTTCAAACACTTTTTTTTTTTTTTTTTTTGGCCAGGATTCAAAAAGGAGTTAGTAAGGGAGAAATAACAAAATTGCGCAGCAGTGTGTAGTGGGAATTAGGCCTCCCCACTCCCCGCCACCCTCCCTTCTTTGCTTTGGAATCCCCGATTATGAAAGAATGATAAATTTGTTTCAAAGGTTAAAAAAAATTAAGCCATCAGCTCAAAATCATAGGAGGAAAGAAATTGTGCAGAATGTAGCACTTCCACATTCTGTAAGCGAAGGGGTAATCTCAAAGGTAACTTTTGTGATCTAAAGAAAAACTGTCTTAGGCGAACTTCTCTGTTTTATAGAGGTCAAGACTGGGCGGGAAAGTTGTCCAGTGAATGGTATACGGTTGAATTAACTGAGACAGTTACTACAAACAGTGGGGTTTGACTTATTCTGTAGGATGGAAAATTTGAAATAGGTGCTTTCTTGAATAGGGTTAATCACTCTCCTGAAATTATGAAATGTATCTTTTATGGCTAAAGTGCAAATTTTTTTTGTAAAAAAAAAAATCACTTTGTAATTGTTATGTTTCTTTGTATCGCTTTGGTCCTCCTTTCTAGTTAGCATTTTTTTTTTTTTTGGTCCCCTGATAAATGTTTTCATTGTTTAGAGAAAGCTTTACAGCCTGTTTCTCAGGGTATGATCACTACTGTCTACAGATTTCATCCACAGAACTGACCTTCTTGCAGGTGGCTGGCACCCAGCAGGAAGACCTTATTAAGGCCACAATAAGGAATCAGAAGGTCCAAACAGAACTTGACAGCTGCCTTGCTCTCATTCCATACTGAAATTATGTCAGTTATGATAGAAGCAGCGCCTAGAGAGGAAGGAATTTATAGACGTGCTGAGGGTAGGGGAGATCTAGAAAAAGTTGTCAAGAATTAGGGAATAGATGAAATCAAAGAGTTAATTCAGCAGCACATGTGAGGGCCCAGACAGAGTCCTACTAAAATCAGAAGTGTGTAGAAAAGGGTGGGAACCTTCATAACCCTGTAATTTATTTCAGTGGAGAAGAGCATCAGAATTAGATAGTAAAATAAAACGAAAACCGAATGTCAGAGAACAGATGCAAGCAAGCCCCCTAATTAAATGCTCACTTTCCTCCTTTCAAGCTTTATCTGCGTCAACATTCAATTTCACTCTTTAGAGCTCAGCACCATCTCCTCCATATGCGAGTTCAATTGTAATATAAATGTCTTACGTGGGAGTGCATACAATGTTTATTACTTGAAATGGAAATAGTGACACAGTGGCATCACAGAGCTCAGGAGACTCGGAAAAGTTAGATCTTGTTTATTGGTTGTTAACTTTTACACCAGAAAACATTTCAAATTGATTTTTTTTTCTCCTTTTAAAACTTGGTATGACTTTTGAGGCCACTTAAAGCCAAACTCAAGACACTGAACCTTTGAACAAAAAATATAATCCAAGATCCAAAAGGAAAAAGAAAATTAGCTTCATGAAGATTCCCTTAATCCCTCAAAACTATCTATAACTTTTTGGTCAGTTCTGACCGTCTTGCAGGTGGCTGGCACCCAAGAGGAGGGCCTTATTAAGGTCACAATAAGAAGTCAGAAGGGTCAAAGTGCTTTGTATAGTAGCCTTAAAATAAACGCTTTTATTAAACAAATAAATAAAATCTATTAAAGATATGTAAATTACAATTATTCAATAAATCATCAATTTATTATAAATAAGCACATGAAGTATTTGCAAAAACATGGACCTTGAATTCATTATGCTAAATGAAATAAGTCAGACAAAGACAAATACTGTATGATCTCACTTACATATGAAATCTATCAAATAAAACAAGAAAAAAAATAGCCAAACTCATAGAAAAAGATCTGATTTGTGGTTACCAGAAGTGGGGGTGGAGGAGGGAAAACTGGAGGAAGGAGATTCAAAAAGTACAAACTTCCAATATAAGATAAATAAGTGCTGTATAGTATATTCAAAAGGTGGTAAGAGAGTAGATCTTAAAAATTCTTATCTCGAGAAAAAAAAACATTTTTGTATTCGTATAAAATGGTGAATGTTAACTAAAAGTATCGCAGTAATCATTTTACAATATATGTAAATCAAGTGATTATGCCATATACCTTAAACTTATACAGTGATGTATGTCTATTATAGCTCAATAAAACTAGAATAAAATAAAAAGTATATAAAATAAAAGAACCAGTAAATATGTAAACACTAAAAATTAATTTTAAAATTTAAAATGGCAAGTAAATAAGTAAATATCTGAATAAATATATGTATGTGTGTATGTATCTATGTATGAACAGTTTCTGAATTCAAAAAAAATCTTCATAAAATAACCTGAAGTAAGGTACAGTTAGTACTCTGGAACTGAGGATGGAAAATTTCTGTTTTTAAGGAGCTTGTTAACCTTCCTCCCTCAAAAAATAAATAAATAAATAAAATAAGAGAAGAAGGGTGAAAGAGAGAAGAAGGAACAAATTGTTGTAGCCCTGACTTTGTGTGCGCCTCTGGCTGTTCCCTGTCCACAGGTCTCCCAGGGCTCAGAGTAGATAAGGCAGAGATCAAGGCCTGAGACTCCAGCTGCTCTGGCCCTATTTGGTCAAGTTCTCTGTACCTTGATTTTCTTATCTAGGAAAGGAGGATTACAGAATGCTTGCTATCCATGACTACTGTTATAGGATTTTAAAAATAGTAATTACTATTTCAGTGTAAACTTCTTTATTATGTTGATAAATATAGTTGTTGTTTTTATGACTCGAGATGAGTTGGTGTCTATGAAAATTGTTTTTTAATCAGAGATGCGGCTTTTTCTTTGATTCTAGGATGAGAGGCAACCAGTGGGTAGAAGACATTTTCAGAAGAACCAACCCAGGGGCTGCTGTAGCAAGTAGAAAGTCAGGGGCTCTGAAGTAGAGAACATTGGGCAGCCTGTATGTCAAAAACACCAGAGAGTGCTATCCAGTAATGGAAAGGAATGCAAAAAAAGAATGAGTAGAATATGACAGAGACAAAAATTAGCCTATACTCCATACATATGCTGAGTAGTGACTTATGTGCCTCTAAGAATCTATTTTGGGGTACCAAATATTATACTGGGGTTCAAAACCCTTCATTGAACTCTCTGTCAGCTTCCAGATGAAGTTCAAGTCTTCAACACAATCCTGCACACTATCTGCTGCTCATCTATGATCTTTATTGCTCATTGCTCCTCTCTTGAAGCCAGTGACCCAGCCATCCCAAACTCCTTGACATACAGAGCTGCCCCACTTGACCTCTTCCTCTAGGCTGCCAACCTGAGACTACTCTCCCTACATTATTTATATTGTAGCCCTTATTCTGTAGTGCTGTCTTCTATTTGCCTAATGTTTCCTTTTGACAAGAATCTACCATGTTTCCTTAAGGCCAAGGATGATATCATTTTTCTCTATATTCGCAAGTCACAGTACAGTGGCTTGCAGGTGTCAGTTGTAGAAACATAAACCTTTTCTTTCTTTTTTTCTTAATAAGAAAATGCCACACGAGAGTAAAGAAATGTGGGGAGTTGATATATCTTTATAATATAAAGAGCATATTTATGAATTATTATAACTCAAACCTTCATACTGTCTAGTGGTTTAGCCATAGTTTCTTCCCTTACATTTTAAATCTGAAAGTTCATTTTTTATAGGAAAAGCTCAATGCTTATAAACATTTAAATTTAACTTCTTGGCTAACCCATTTATCACATAGCCTCCTGTACTATCTACATTTGAAACCAAGACATATTTCTGCAGCAATCTATGAACTAGCTTATCTGTTGCACTTAAAAGTGTTTTTATAGGAAACAACTAAACATAAATAATAAATAGTGAAGTACATTTTACTCTTCCATCAGGGTATTAATTCGCTCTCCAGTTCCTATGTAATGTATCAGGTGTACAAGTCTAGACTCATTTAGATTAGAAGCAGCCCAGAATGTGGATCAGACACATATTTATCATCTTGATTTATTAAGGAGCATCAGTAAAATGATAGTAATTAAGTGTCTATGCCTTATTTTTGAGACCGTCATTGTTTTTGGAACAAGCATGAATGTTAGAAAAGAAAAAGGCAAGGTATTTGAATACATTAAATCTCTGTCATAAAAAACAATGTTCTCTTACATTTCCCTACAACCTACAGAAAGAGCTGCATACAGCAGACATTCCTCTAAAACATTTTTGTGACATTACTTATACCATTTCGAATCACTTAACCGGTGGTTCCTTAGTGTCTTTAGCCTGCTAAGCTCTGTGCTTGGTTTGCTGAGCTCCCGTTATCAAGTTCTCATTCATTAACAACCTTTTTTTTTTTAATTGACGTGGTATAAATACTCACATGCAAGAAAAATGTAAGCATCCTGTATGCTTTTAAAAAATACTGTTGTTCTTCAGATTTTCTGTAGAAATCATATATTCTGCCTTTATCAGCTAGAGGCAGAGCAACTACAACTAAAACTTTTTCTTTTTAAAAAAGATTAACCAGAAGCCCTTAGAGTTGAAGGTCAGTTTCTTCATTAACACTACCTAGAAAACTCAGATAAAAATAAATGTAATTCCTTTGGATTCATTGTGAAAATAAAATATATCAATAAAATGAAGGAAATAGTTCCAATAATTTTAGAGTAGGTGGAGAATAGGAGAGCTTTTCATTGCAATCTCTTACCTAATTAAAAAAAAAAATACAATAAATAACCTCAAACTTCTGCTTCCATAATATCCATAAAATGAAAAGCAACAACAAAAACTAATTAAGCTTAAATAAAAAGAAAACTTCTAATAGGTATAAATTAGTGAAGATTTTAGTAGGATGTCCTCCCTGCATTTTATCCCATTGTTTGCTTGCTTGTCTCTATAATTGTTCCTGTTTAAAGTTCTACTCTTGAAACATATCTTAAGTACAACAACCTACAAAGTAGTCACATAAGGCAGACTAGCTATTGGTAAGTGGGCAGTTCAGACTGCAACATTAAGCAAATTTTCTTTTTTTCTTTTTTTCTTTTCCTTTTAGAGAATGCTGCAGAGCTGACTTAAAAAATTTACTAGAAAATAATTTTTAGCATCAACTAGGAATTTATATACATGTATTTTTAAATGGAATAAAGAAATACCATAAGTACACCAACAGTAATTCTGTCAATCTATAATAAGTAATATGTCCTTCAGTTGTAATCGGATACAAAAAAATCACAATTCGGAAAACAGTAAACATTCTTACTATTTTAAAAACCTGACCCAGATAAAGTTCTTGAAAATAAAAGTTTCACTCTCATTTTCAACTAAGATAATTTCTCCACCAGTGGGGTATGTTTCTATAAGGATATAAGATTTGTAATTCTCTTTTTGAAATTATAGTGGCAGTAAATTTTTTTCTTAATTTAAAGCTTTGGTTCACTGGCTTATTAGAATCATATTAAAAATTCCAGGTTCAGAGGAAAAGTTGTCATATATTCAGAGCATTTAACTTCTTTCATCAGCTCAATCTAATCTGTACTTTTGCTATAAATTTTCTTATAGAAAATATGAAATATTATTAGTAGCAAATGGTTATATTTCTGCCTTGAATTAAAAACAATTCTTAGATTTTCTATGTATGTAATAGTCTTACATTAGATATTGGCTCTGCAAAAATTTGTGAAAAGGCAATGTTTTGAAGCTGTATATTTGTAATATTTCTAAAGGCAGCGTGAGCAGGTGTGTTGGAAGTGAAGTGGGGGCTTCTGGTCCAACCAGTCTCCTCTGGTCTGTCAGGCATGGCTGTCATTGATGGCTAGGGGCTCCTCAGTGCCATTATTACCTATAACAAAATCTAAGAAAGCAACAAAATGATTTGCTTATAAAGGCTAAACCCTCATTTTGGAATGTAAATGAAAGGTGTTTTACCAAACATCCTGACATTTCCCAGTGCAAAACTGCATCTAGTAGACAGCAGGGAGAACTGAGGGGTGAATGTTGAGAGTAAATTCCAGGCAACGCATTAGGCACTTCCTATATGTTACGGCACTACTTTGGAACAGACCTGTGAGACAGGTCTTGGAAATTCCCATTTTATAGATCAAGTAACTGAGGCCAGGAGGAGTTATACGACTTCCTCCAAGGAGTCATAACATTAATAAATAAGTGGTGGAACCAGGGCTGAAGTTCAAGTCAGATTTTTGTTAAAACCTATACTTGTTCAATTCTGTGACACTTTTATAAACAACTATACACAAGCAACTTTATATAATATGCAGTGTGGCTCAGATATAAAGTTCCAGTTCTTTTTTAATAAAAAGTGCATGAGAACAAAATTTTTAGCTAAAGTGATTAGGGAATTGCCTGTGTTCTCTACTGGCCCTCTTTTTTCTACTCATAGGGCCTGCATTCTACCATGTTTCTCTTTGCCCTAGTCATTGCAACTGGGTTGAGCTAGGCTAGAATTGTCCTTTCTTGCATTAGAGTTTGTAGCATTAACTGCTCATAGTTGTCCTTACTGGCTCAGTGCCCACACTTTAAGCAAGAAGTTCCTATCAGGTATATTTCTAGGACCCTTCACCAATATGCTTTGAAAAGATCTGTTAAGAATAACCTAGGAAAGGCCTCTCTTTAGCTCTTATCTCTCCCATGTTTTCTGTTTGCTGCCTCTGTGTTCTGCTCCATTATAATAGTACAGTATCCACAGAAATAGTAAAAAGGAGCTTTTTCTCCCAGTTTTACTGAGATATAATTGACAAAGAGCAGTGTCTATTTTAGGTATACAATGTGATGAATTAAAAATGTATATATTACAAAATGATTACCATAATAAGGTGAGTTCACATCCATCACCTCATATAGATAACAAAATTGTTTCCTTGTGTTGCTAGATCATTTGGTAGTTCTATTTTAATTTTAAAGAAGTCCCATATTGTTTCTTTATAGCAGCTGCACCAATTTACATTCCAACCAACAATACACAAGGGTTTCCCTTTCTCCACATCCTTTCTAATATTTAGTATCATTTGGTTTTTTGATAATATTCTAAAAGGTGTGAGATGGTATCTCATTGTGGTTTTGATTTACATTTTCCTGATAATTAGTGATGGTGAACTATTTTTCATGTACCTGTTGGCCATGGAAAAGATATCTATTTAGTCCTTCTTTCCTAAAAAGAAATGGGGGCTGGAGGCTTTGATATGCACTCCTAAATTGGGATTGGTATTGAAAATTGCTATCTCCAATCCACTCTTTAAAATATGAATGTCATGACACTTCTGTAACACTGTTAAATACTCCTTTTCCTGCAGTAACTCAATGGTTTTGAACATTGTCATTTCCTTCTCAATGTTTGCATAATACAAGATGAAGAAATTATTCTGAATCTTAACAAAGAAAGAGTTAAGATTAGGGGAATCATTTCTGGGTCTTTCTCTACGCAATTGGAGCCTCTGATTCTCCACAAGTGTCAGTCTTGAGCTTACAAATCTTAGAGTAATTCTGAAAATTGATCTATGCTAGAGCATCTTGAAGAAAATTTATCAGGTCCCAGGCCAAAGACCATGCTCATTGGGAACTGGGCATAATGAACCTTCAGGTCTCTGCTTTTAACCTAGAGAAAAACTATTTGTTCCTGGATGCTAAGGTTATAACTAACTTTCCTTAACCTGAATATGCCATCTCCACAACTGCCTCTGACTGTGTCCAGTCTTCCCAGGTTTCTTCATGCTCATGAGGCTCACCTAAAATCATATGCTTAGGGCTTCCACATCAGGATTGGAACTAGGGTGAGGTGGGTGAGGCACTGATCTGAGGCACAAATTTTAAGGGGTACCCAAAAAGTGAGTAATCAAAATAAATCACATAACAGTTTAAACATTAAAAATAATTTTAAAATATCTATGATAAACAAAATATATGATAAACACAGGATCACTATCACTGATTCCCACTTCTCAGGCTCCCATACGGCTTGAGCCCTATGTTGTTCAAAATCAGTGCACACCTAAGATTTGATCTCATATGGGAATAAGAGACTGAACAGTTGGTTGTTGGGCCCCAGTCCCATAAATAATAATACTTATGAATATTTATGGGCCTCTTACTATATACCACATTATATGTATTATTTCATTTAACACCTTGAAGTAGATATTACTATTATCTCTATTTCACAGACAAGGAAACTGAGTCCCTAACCACTTAATAAGTGACAGATTCAAATATCCACAGCCTGACCCCAGAGGTCCTGCACTCAACCACTACCACAATTTGTACTGACTCCCCATGCAATCATTGTAAGCCTCCTTAAAATCCTGAGTCTGTCCTCTCCTTTGTACACTCCATTGTATTCAACAGCCAATATGTTACTGTTATATTCTTAACAAATGAAATAGGATGAAAATTGGAAACGTGAAGAGAATTGGAAACAATTCTTAGGGTCAATAAGAGATGGAGGGGGAGACAATATTGTTTTCAAACAAGATGATTAGGCCATTTCAACTCATGACCCATTTGCTTATTTCATATGGAATTTATATTATCTTACTCAACCATCAGCATCTCGAATCGTATACATAGTGCCTATGTGTTTCTGAATCATTAATCTTTCTAAAGCCACATAAAACTCCTATTAGGGAAGGAGATGCCCCCAGAGTACGGAGAATAGGTACCCACACTTACCCATAGGAGGTGGGGGCACCGGAGATTGTGTTAAGCTTCCAAGAGTGTGTAAAAGTTACCCTCAGCCGTGCAGATCAAGGCTGCACCTCTGCAAAATGCTGTTTTTGTTACCCATTATTAGAGAAATGCTACAGAGATCAGGATATTATTAACAAAAAGGCTTTCATTTCATGCACATGTCTATTTTAGAGTTTATTCCCTTGACACATTCCAATTGTCTTACAATTGGTTTGTTCATTTATTTTCCAATAACCAGAATGCTGCCTCCACTTCACAACTATTTTATAAAAGTGCTGATGTATGAACCACAGGGAAAAGCCTGAATGGTCTGCATACACTAGCCTGTGCACTAAATGTTCCACCACATAGGGCTTTGCAAGTAATGATACAATAATTCTCTACTGTTATCAAACATGCCCTTTCATTTTTTTTTCAGTTTAAAATTATATTTTGGTGTATATTTCAGATTTTACCTAAGGAACAAGCATTGACTATTTCGCCCGTTTTAATTAAGCCCTTTTCGGCACGCTCAGGTGCACTCATTCAAAGCTATCCGTCACATCCAAGCGAATCAGGAGGAGGGTTTAACATGTGTTGAGTAGTAATCTCGCATTCATGTTCATCTGTTCATTAAGGAAAAAAAAATAGTCAATTTAAAGCAACATGGGAGTGGCAATTCTTGTCTTTAAGGCAACTGTTGTATAATTGACCTCTTTTAGCATTTAATTTCTCAAGCCTCTAGGAAGCTTAGTTTTGAACATCAAAGAGGTACCTGTGGAAGAAAGTGTTCCAGACTGGTGAGTAAACAAATTAGAGTTAATAGGGTCATTAGCTTTTGTGGTAAAAATTTAGACTGGGTATCCTCACTAACGAATGTGTAAACTGCCAGCATGTGGGTTTTCTGTTTTGTTTTGTTTTGTTTAGCCTTTTAAATATAATTAGACCTAGAATTTGACAAAATGTTATATATTCTTTGCTTAATGGCATTTACTAGATTTAGATAGAGCTCGGTTTTTATAATGGCTTAGTGTTTATAAAAACCCTTTCCCAGCAACATATAACCCATGCTGATAAATGTATTCCTGTATGTCCATGAATTATAGAGCTCTGTGGTTCCAGACACATGGTGTGAACCATACTGTACCATCCAGGGTGCCAGCTATGTAACAAAGCGCCTGGTTTCTAATTGCTCATAGCACGATACCACAGTTATCTGTTTAAACATATTGAGTGATTCATGAAGATACAATGTGTGTGTGTGGAGGGGGACAGTTGGAGAATTAGTTAAAAAATTTGTTTTGCACTGAACCTCAACACTATTAAAAACATATATATATATATATATACACACACATATATATACTCACATATATATGTGTGCATATATATATATATATATATATATATATATAAAATGTAAGTTTATATACATGTTTAACACAGAAGAAAAGCAAATATTTGCTAGCTTTGACAAAGGAGATTTGCAGCAGCTATTTAGACTGAAAATCTGTAGCTGGGCAAGCACATCTAGTGGTAAACCACCTCCTTACTGTGAAAACTTATTGCACCAGCAGGATATGAGAAGAGAAAACAACAATGAAAGTGAAAGCTAAAAGTCAAAGGAAAACAGAGAGAGGCAGAGACCATGTGGTGCTCTATGTTTTAAAATGTGTTTGGGCGCTGTGTAACATAACTTAATTATAAATGAACAATTTTTTAAATGTATATTTACTCTTTCCCTTCTGAAAATATAATTTATTAAAGCACCATTGTAACTTTTTGGGGGATTAGTATCAATCAGTTTTACACTAAAAATGGTCTCCTTTATTTCCTTTGTTCATCTTCTATTATCTCTATCAAAAAACATGTGTTTTATTTCCCATTACTGTTTGCGCCAAAAAAAAAAACCACGCATATAACTTTAAAGATAAAAATTCTATAAATATTATTAAAAGGTTTAGAAACACATACTATAGTGCTGGTTAAATAAACTGTTCATTGATAGTGATGGTGATTTAAAGAATTTTACTCTTATAGGTAATTATGTTACATCATTTTATTGTGTTAAATTGTTTTCATACTTATGGATTTAAAATAGTCATTACTTTTAAAGTAATATATTAATAGCTTTTTTGGATAATTTTATCTATGTGGAGGAGGAGTGTTAGGCACTGAATTTCCTGTGCTGGTGCCTCTAAACCATAAAATTTAAAAAATAGAAATATCACAATAAGCATAGGCTACTGGAAAGTAAGCCTCAATGGGGGAAGTTTAGCAAAGACTCTAGGATTTAAACACAGAGAGTGTTCATGTGACTCATTTGGCACATGAAAGCTTTAGAATTGCTCACGTCAGAATTTCTGTTTTAGTTTTCCATGTGTGTATCGATAAACACCCACCTGGCAGTCAGGCCCATGAGGCTGCCTGTACTGACGGTCCTTCTAGGTCTGGGTCAGCAAACGAAGCCTTAAGCTTTTCTACAATATGGTGGTAACACTCACAATCCTCTGCTCTTTTCAAACTTCCCATCCTTAGGTTGATAAACTCTGAGGAACCATAAAGGCCTTGAATTTCCCACTTGTAAACAGCCTTATCATTTGATGCGGTACTGACACCCCACTTCTGCACAATGCAGCAACAGCCTCCGCCCGGCAAAGTCGTGCTGCGCTGGCAAAAGGGCGAAACGCTGATGTGCTTCCTTCTGCTGGATTTATGGCCTGCACTTTGGAATATTTCCATTTGCGTGATATTGCTGTCACCACTCCACCTTTACAACTGTCCGAGGGTACCCATGTGTGTGGATGTGTGTGTCTGTGTGTGTATCCACACACAAACATACCTAAAGAGAGAGAAGGAAATGAGAGTAAGAGACTATTTTGTGGTACAATTAAACAAATAACTATGCACAAAGCAAAGTAAAGCAAAACAAAAACCCACATTTTTTGTAAGAAAACGAAAAGGAAAATTGCTTAAGTAGTTTTATCCAAGAAGCAAAAAGACTTTCAGGATATAAAAGAGTGATAGATATTAAAAATCTATCCTTAAAGAGAAAAAAAATTTTTTTGAACAGATGGAATATTCTCTGTTAATATTTACCTAATGAAAATTATCATATCAATAATATAGGCCACTCCAAATGCAGGTGTAGACTTGTCAGTCCATGTTGAACACTAAACAATTTCATGACCCCAGAAGTCTCAAGCATCCGCATGTTCTACCTGAATTAATCGTGGGATATACATAAAAAGTCAGTCATCAATCATCATTAATTATCTATTCAACTGACGTCTGTACTTTCTTACCCTTTAATCTTCATTAACACGTAGGAGAGAGAAAACCCCAGAAGGGCATGCCACATGTGTTTCTGTGTTGCACATATGTCTCTCCAGAACACTCGACCTCTCAGAAAAATAGCTCTCCTCAATGAAAAGCCGATACCACCAGAGCTTTGGCTGTGAATGCTTCAGATTAAATCAGAAGGCTCAATTTGAGCAGCCATGAACCAACACAAGATTCAGCTCTTTACTGCTGAGATCTGGTGCTCTGTCACTTGAGCACCTTCTGAAGCACTTGATCTGTGTCCTGTAAGACTCACTGCAGATTGCATCCATGCATCCTGGAGGAGCACAACAGTTTCTCCACTCCACATGTGTTTCTCCTACTCTTTGTTATGAGCTGCCCTGAGCAAAAATAACTTAAGAATGCCATTAGCTTCTTTTAATTCTTATTAAATAGATAAGCTTTGTAAGTGCTGTCTTGTGTATAAAATTTTCTTGCAGTTGGGGTCCTGGAAATAGTTTACTCATAAAGGGGCAGGTAAATTCAAAGCTATTTTGTTGAGCCATGTAATGAATGATAGATTTCATGCAGAAGTTTCCTATTTTGTTTTGTATCATTTCTTCTACTGAAGGATATAGATGCCAATGGCATGTGTAATTGTAACTCAGTGACAGAAGGTTGTATAGTATACAGCAGCATTCTTAAATGCTGGAACCACTTGGACTAGGACCATCTCCATGGCTAAACTAGTCTCTGACTATAAACTGGAAGCTGCACTGTCCTGAAGCATTTGACAGCTTCACTTACATCTTTCCTCCTTCATTCCACATGTCAGTCATCACCATGCAAGTATGAAATGGCCCAGCAATCTCACATCTGCTGAAGTAACTTGAGGAGTTAATGTGGGAAGAGTATATTGCTCAGGCTAGGTGCTATTTTCAAGGAAAATATATCATTATACTTGAAATGTCAGTGTGTCATAATTGACATGATTTTACATCAAAAAGAGGGTCTTGCAAAAATCTTAATGGTATTCTTTAAAAAGCTTGACAACATTTTGTGCTTGTACACATAGCCCAAGAATGAGATTATTTTTATTATCTGTTCTCAAGCTTTTAAAATGTTCTGACATGATTAGAGTAATCTTAGGAAAATTATTCTGTTGCACCCTGATTAGTTGAGCTAATCTTCCCAAAAGGGCCTCCAACCTTTTCTCTATACATCTCTTTTAAAAATGGTAATTATTAGAAAAACAGTTGCAATATATCTTTCAATAGTGACAGAAATGTGAAGACTCAATATTTTTTGCAGCACCGAACTGGTATTAGAAAACCAGTCAATTCAAAGAAATAGATAAACACATTCAGAGGCTGTTCTTCTGTCTGGCTACTTGTGGTCCCTGATTACAGTGCAGGGGTGGTTTTCAGAACTATTTTTTCAAAGGCAAGGTGAAGACTGAAGTGAGATGGGTGGGAGGGGAGGGAGAGTGAAAGGATCAGAAATAGAAACCCACCTCTGATTCTGTAGTAAATGCTATCTTATTGATGAATTAGTTTGCATCCTTAGAAATGGAATTTTATATTCTTTGCACATTATTTTTCTTCAGTCAGTTCTGGAACTTGGTTTGCCTATTCCCAAATGCCCTTGGCTTGCCACTTCTATGGTAAATTGATAAACTAGCATCTAAATGTGTTTCTTAAAGCAAGCTCTAACTCAGAGGAGAGTATGATGTTCTTCTCCCAAGGATCAGATATCTTCACAGAGGTCCCCTATGTACCACAAAGTAGTTTTAACCTTCAAAAGTATCAGCATCCTTTGGTGTACTTAGAGCAAAGCTATATAGAATAACATCCTACAGGATTCAAACAGTAGCATACAAGAGCTCAATCATCTCTGAAGAGCTTTCATTTGACAAAAAAGGGAAAAGGAAACAGGTCTTTGTTGGTTTCTCTTTTTTTTAAGAAACAAAAGACACTTCAATTCTCTCTTCTTTTTTCTTCTCCATAATTACACTCCCAGAATTCTACAAGGTTTTCTGCTGTAGAAGACAAAGGTCACTAGCTCCTTTGTCATCCACAAAACACTAACCTTCTTAAAATCATGCAAATTTTTCTTTATAAAGATTCACCTGTGAAAATGTGAGGGAATGGTACTTATAGTCATTCCCATAGTTTTATTGGTTTTAGAAATCTGAAATATTTTTTCATTTTTACTTTACAAATATGAACCTAAGTGGGACTGTGACTCACCAAATATGTTATATAAACTGTGGCTCATTTCTTAGTGGACTTATCAAGGAAAAATTTCTATACCAGGCAAACATCTTTAGCAAATACATACAATGTTAGAATTGAGAGGAACGATATAAAAGGAGAAAAAAATAAACTCAGTATTCCCTTACTCCTCTTTGGGATGAAGGCATAAGTCTGCAGTCAGCTGTAGTATTTGCCCTGATTTAACTATCAGTAAAGAGGCTATTTGATTAATCGGTTCCTAGCAGGGTTTACACATTAAATTTACTTTTACAAAATCCAAAAGTTATTCTTATCCATATCTCTCAGTTTGACTGATTAATTATCTATGGTTCCCCAGCACATAGCATGATCACAGCAATGTTCTTGGAGATATAATCATCAAAGAGCATCCCTTGGTTAGGGTGGTACATGAGAAGGGCATAAATAATGAAACAGAACAGGGGCCATTAATTCGTTCTGTTTTGTTTTCAGTGTTTGAAGGTTGGTTTACTAGGTAGGGGGTATATAGAGTGGATGGGAAGTGATGGGGAGGTAAAGAGGAGGGGCTGTGTATCAGAATTTCACACTGCTCCTTTCAGTCAGTCCTTCTCTTTGGACCACAAGCCCTAAAGCTCAGGCAAGCCTTGAAGGCTGAGAAGTTCTCATTTTGGCTTGCCAAGCTCTGGGTATTCCTGAGGCACATGACTCTCTTTGGACCTAAATATGTATTTCTCCAACATCAAATGATGAGAAGAAATCGCTTGGCTATGACTTATATGGTTTCCATTTTAACTCATTTTTTAAAGCAGATTTTTAAGCAGTTTTTTTTTTCTTAACTCAAAAGTTTGACATGTTATTGCTAATTATGAGTATGGAAGGACAGAGGGCAAAAATCAAATCTCTCAGAACATAGATGCACTTGACTTTTGATGGGCTTTTAGAGCTGCTAGCTGAGTTCACTTGGAGGACCTCTATTGTCCACGGTTCTTGTTAAGCACTGACTCGAATTACATAGCATTTATGTCAAGAAAGCCTGACAATTTGAATTTTTTGTAATATCTTTTTGCTCATTTATCTTTTCCCCTGTTTTCATGTTTCTGTGATTCAAACATTTTCATTGTTTAAACATTTTAGAATGAAATCGTAGTTGACCAGCAAACTCAATACTGATCTCTTTTTCTCAAATGTGGTAGTTCAGGGCTGTGGCCTGGCAGGTCTTTTTACCACAAACTAATGGGAGTAGCTGATTTAGTGCCCTCAGGCAGAACTGAACATGCACAGGGCCACTCCTCACATCTCTCTGTGGGTAATTAAGTGGTACAGTGTTCCAGCCTGCTGAGGAAACGCCAGCCCTACTCCAGAGCTGATTTTTTTTCTAGTGGAAGAGAGAGCAGCACATAGGTCTTACCCAGATAACGGACAAGTATAGGACATTTGGTAAAGTCACGTTTTCTAGGATCTCTGCATTCAGCTTTTCCAAACAATTCCAAACCAAAATATTCAATAGCAGCATTTCTCTCACAAATGCAAGAAAACAAAAGAGAATAGAACATTTCATTGCTATTTTCCTTAGGCATCATCTTGAATTTAAATGATTGGTCTATTTCTCTCTGGATGGTAATCATTCTTTTAACCTTTTGAGAAAATCTAATTATTTTTGCTTTATAATTTTTAAACAATCTGAAAGAACAAGGGAAAAAAATCAGTTTTTAAAACCCAGAAAATTGATGAGTCAGTAATAAAGACCCCAAAATGTGCATATTATAAGATCTAACAGCTATATATCTTTGAGCCTGGAAAATCCATATTTAACAGGTAAAGTAGTGTGCTTTCTTTCCTTCAGATATAAATTTCATTTTCCTAGATACACTTGATTTGTAGCCAGAAGACATTGGGAATTTTACAATGTGATTATAAAGTAAAGCTCAGCCTAATGGAAATACAAGTCATCCAATCGTGTTTATTAAATCAGTTTTCTTATCTATTCTGGAGTAACACAAGAGTGACACCCTGTTCTTTTGTACTGTATGTGGATACTTTTTAACAATGTTTTGGGATTTCTTTTGTTATTGTGGTGGTGGTGTTTGAGGTTAGTTGAGAGGAATTGAACAAGGATTATAGAGAGAGCTGTTTATAGTTTAATTATGTTTAATTTTCCTTCCCTGTTCTGTAGAGACTCTCTTTACACTTTCTCTCTTGTGTCTTTGTCTTTGTCTCTCTGAGTCTGTTAGGCTCAGAGTCAATTTGCTTATTTGCCTTTCTTGCTACCAATAGAAAAGTCATGTTAGTACAGTTTAGTTCTGAAATAAGTACTGATACCAAGTGCATGGCCAAGAGCTGCCTTCTTCGTGATCCCAAGCCCCTTGCGCTTGGTCCTCCTGCCCAGTGACCTAACTGACCCCCTTCTGCAACTAGCACCATTGCGTGCACAGAGAGAGCTCAGCTTCTAGGTCTATAATTGCTAAAAATTCCAACCTACAAAATATTTTTCTGTTTCCGTGAATGTCTGTGTTGTGTTTGGGAAACTTTAAATGTGATTTTTCAGGTAAAAACTTTTAGAAGTGTATGATCAAACTGTTTTCCTAATGATTTTGTGCAAATAAATTCCCAGTTATATATTTTGTTTTATCTGTCTGAAAATATAATGGGCTAAAAAGCTGAAACATTTTGTAGTAGTTTTTATATTATTATAAAAATATAACTAATTGAAAGTTTGGAAAACACGAATGTAAATATATTATTATTCAGAAGAAAATAATTATTATAAAATAATAATAAAATAAATAATAATATAAAAATAGCAAAATTAATTAATAATGAAAACATTCAAATATCTTTTACAAAAAAATTGCATTTTATATTATGGTACATTTTATTGTAGCCTTTTTAAAATGTAATATATATACATACACTTAGCATTTTAATCTAGAAAGCAATTTGTAGATTACTTTTCATATCATTTAACCTTATAAATACTTATGAATTATATTCTTTAAAGATATAGCTTCAATAATAAACAATATTCTATTGTGTTTCTATAGCCATATTGAAAAATTACTTATTTTTGTACAGAAAGATTCAAAATAAAGAATCTAGTATGTAAATTCTTATACACATCTCTGATTACCTTTTTTGGGAAAAAATTTGCATTAATTTGTCCAATGAAAACAACCTCTGATTTTAAATCTACTATTTTCACAAAAATTTTTATATATATTTTTAGCATATATTCTACTTAATATGGTATTTAAAAATAAAGCTATCTAATTTCTACAAAGTACTCATTATAATAAATGACTTCTGGGCCAAGTACTAGTATAAAATTATTCTTCTTAGTCCTACAGAAATAACATACTTGTCTCTATAAAAATAAATATTATAAGCTTTACCTTGATAGCTAGCTAAAAAAGGCAACCTCTAGGGTAGTGCTAGGCTTTATGCAAAGAAAATTCAAAAGATTTAGAGAAAAGAGCTATGACCTTCTCATATAAATATGTCTCACAAAAACTAGGAAAATCTAAATTACTGAGCTTTTACTGTGTAACAACACTGATAATAGCTAATACTTATTGAAATCTTATTAGTGTCAGGAACTGCTTGAAGTACTTTATATGTATTAAATTATTTAATTCTCATAGCAATCTTATGAGGTAATTTAAATTGAATGGTAGATGGATCCCCTTTCACAAAGAAAGGAAGTGAGGCTCAGGGATGTCAAGTAACTTTTTTGAAGATACCCAACAATATGTAGAGAAGGTGGTGTTTCAGATCAGGAAGTCTTGCTTATAACACCTGTGCTATCCCATCCCTCACAGCATGTGTTTTCACACTGAAAGTAGTGATATGCCGAGGGCCTGCTCCCTCAGAAAGAAATGACTCTGAAAGGTCTTATGTTTTAAAATGAAATGAAGGGCTTATAACTGAGTGTGCACATGCACACACACATACACACAACATATGTGTACATATATATATATATATATATATATATTTGACATAAATATATGTATATCTTTGACTATGTGAATAATGTAAATATATATATTATATTATAGTTATTGTATTTAATATGTTTAAAGAGCTTTTATTTACATTTTCCTATCTATGAAGAAGGCACAGCAGAGCTTACTGAACCCATTTCACACCTGCAAAAACTGTCCTACAGCTGGGAGAGGCAAAGTGGGAACTAGGAACGAAATCTTCTGTAGTCCAGTGCTCCTTCTACTCACCTTATATAACACCCATAGAGTCTATCTGAAAGTCTCTAAAGACATGAGAAGAAACATATGAAAAGTAGTAAGGACAAGGACAAATGATCTGCCTTTACACATGTTTAGATCTTGAAAACATAAGGGAATGACAGAACTACTATCTGAAGGTGATAGTGTAATCTTGACAGATAACAGGGAAGAGGGAAATACTCAATTTATTTTTTGCTTCCATTCTCTTAGGTAAGAAGGATTAACTTCAAACAGGAAACTGAGGGAAAATAGAAGTGGATATTGTAAATGCTAAAGGCGTAAATCCTTTTGAGAAACAAGAGAAGTTACAACTGACAGCCAAAGATAAATATAATCACATTTGGTGGGGAGTGATTGTTATTAATCTCAGTATCATATAAATTATTTCTAATGACACTAGATAGAAAAACAGGTGTTGCGATAATGTTTTACTTGGAAATAAAGATTCTGCTCACCGACAAGATAACATGAGGTCACAGCATAAAATTTACACTAAGTCCATTCACTGGCCTATTTAACCTCCCTTGTGGCCAGGGGCAAATACTGGTGAGGCAGATACTCGGGGCCAGAATTCAATTGGCATAGTGCTGTATGTACATAGTAGGTGCTTAAAAAATATTTGCTGAATTAAGTAGAATTGGACAGAACGCTTTGATGAGGTTGTCCGTGCACAGAAGTTTTCTTTCTATAAAATACAGCCTTGCTACAAGGACTTAAGAAGAAAGACCACAGTCACTCAGAATTTGTCATGAAACAAAGAAAAAAATCATAATTAGAATTAGGACATATACAAAAATATTTTGATACCATAAAGACTTGTTCTTCTTTTAATATTCTGATCTTGGTAAACTAGAATAATAACTGTGTACAATTATAGTTTAATTTATGCTGCAAATGAAAAAGTAATTTTTAAAAGCAGCCTTATAAGCATCAGAGCAAAGGCATATTAAACTATTATTTCTTTCTCAGTGATCATAAAGACATGCATTCTGAAATCTGAACAGCTAAATGCTTAAAAGCCCTACACATATGGTAATAAATAAGATGAATGAATAATTGAAATTTTGCATATTTGGCACCAATAGATTAATTTTTACAAGAGAACTTATTTCCAGTAATGATCTTAGGAAGTGATCTTTCATTAGTAGCTGTCAGTGAATGGAGGAGGTGGCCAGCTTTTACTACGTAAAATGAAGTAGCAGAACTAAATTCTCACTGATTTCTTTTAAGAATATTTTACAAGTAATTCACATCCACTGTATCACCAAGCTGACCTTAAAGTAGATCTTGTTGACAGAACATAAAACACTTGTTTCTTTTTTCATTACCACCAAGCATAGAATTTGTAAATTCAAGCAACTATTAACAAGTTCTAAAGGGATATTTAACGCACAATATGGAAAATAATGCATTTTCAATTCTGTAAAAATTTAATTCTCAAGACAGACATAACCACAAAAAAAAAAAACCCTTATCTTTAATGGATGTTTATTCAACAACAAAGATATTGCCTGTTCAAATGTTATAATCTATGAGGAGGAAATTTGTTGTGTGTGTGCACACATGTTCATGCATATGAGTGTGCTTTATATTTCTAAAATTTTAACTGGTCTAAAAAGTGATAGCTTCCCATTAGACCTATAGACACCATCCCAGTTCTGTGTTTCACAAATTAGAAGGTAGTTTCTGCTACTCTCCCTCCTTTATTTTTAATGTCAAGCCTAATTGTTTAGGTCTTACTCTGATACCATCCCAATGACTTTCAGAGTGTATCATCCCTTTTATATAATGAATGACTATTAACATCAATTTTTATTACATTCAAAATAGCCATCAATTTCTCTTTCAATTACATGTTTAAATTTCATGTGGTTATTTTCTGCCTTGTGGATTAGAGAGTAATCAGAACGAGAGTGACTTTAACTTGAACTGACCCATAGACTAAAAGTGGTCTGAATTATAGGGAAAAGATGTGGGAAAATAAATAGAGATTCACAGTGATTATCTGAGAAGAGAAGGAAGGTGGGTGCAGGAGGGACTTCCAAAGACAGAGGTGTCAGAAAATCTCTGTTTTTCTCAATTCTTTGTTTAGCCTTAGCACTCCTACATGTCAAAAGACTTCTTCCTATCTGTCCCAGAGTTTATTTCTGCTGGTTCTTCTGGCCCCATGCTCTTTCTATCCTAAGCTTTATATTTTTTGGAAGGAAGCACCCTATGACATTATGTTTTAAATCATTAGTTTATATGTAGGGTGTGAACTGTAGCAAATTATTTATTGAGCACCCACCAGTTCCAGATACTGTCAAAGGCGCTGAAAAAACAGCAAACAAGACAGCTGGGATTCTTACTTTATGGGGCTTTCAGTATAATGGGAAAGAAAGACATTAAACAAATTACAAATGTTAAGTGCTGTAGGAGAAGCCCAAGCAGCTGTGGGAATATAAAATGGAAGACATCACCAGGTGGGTGTAAATGTATATGTATGAGATGAAGGGAGGGCACGTGAGAAAGTTTCCCTGAGTCATTGTCACTTTGGCAGAAACCTAAAGAATAAAGCAGAGTTGTCAGAACTGCCCCACTGGTGTTCAGTTCTTAACTTCAGAAGATGCCATTAATTTCGACCATGATGTTACTATGTGGCTGTCCCTGCAGTTGCACAAGGCATGCTTTTCACAGCTGTCCACTGATGTCTCTGCGGATGAGTAGGAGTTAGCTAGATGATTAGCAGAATTAGATGAGAAAATGTAAGGGGTTATTATAGAAAGAAGAGCATTATGTCCTCCAGGTAAGAGAGAAAAATGATATTATTGTAGAAGTAAAGAGAGGCCAGAAAAGAAAGCAAGGGACTCAATGGCTGAATTTTGTCCCAGAAGAAATGGAAAGCCGTTTGTATGAAATGCATTAAAACTGTTACTCAGAATTCTAATTGCAGAAGGGAAAATTTGGATGTGGGGACTAGGATTTAGACTTTTCCAAAAGTTACAATGAGAACTGATTTTGGCCAGGATTATGACTGTGGCAAATTCCAGCCGTATTTAAAAAGTAGAATGTACAGCATTTGTGGGAGGTAAGAAATAGGGATAAAGAATAACACTGAGAATCCTAGCTTGAAAGTGATTGACTGTACCATATCCTGAAATAAGACATAATGATGGTCAGGTTTTAACATGCTGAGTTTTAGGTGCTGATGGAACATGCAAATTGAAATATTAAATAGGAAATTATATGTAATTCTTGAGAGAAAAAGGAAGATCTTGGTTGAAGATACAAATTTTAGAATAGACTACCCTATCTGAGTATATTCAAATCTACTTGTATCAAGATTTTCTGAGTGTAGCAAAAGTAAAGGAATTAGGTATCAATACTATTAAATACTTCTGAGCTGCCTGAGGCCACCTTCGTGGCAAGGAGATTTCTAGTTTATATTCTAGTGGCTTTTTTCTTTTACAAGAGTGATTATGAATGGCTATGTAGTTTACTGAGTATCCCAATTTTTAAAACTGTCTCTTGTGCTGTAATTTATTTAATTTATAGCATATAATTCATTTTCAGCATTTCATTATACATGTTGAGAACATTCTGTATATAGATCTTTGCATCTTCAATTATTTCTTTAAAATCATTTTTACATGTTATAAGCATTTGTTAAAGACTTTGATGTATTTCCCAAATTCTCCTCATTAAGTGCTTAACTAATTAAAACTAGCAACAGTATTTCACAAACATGTGAGAAAAAGACTTCAGCCCAGAGTTTTAAAGCAGAGGACTTGTAACCAATGCCGTCGGACTAGAGGTAACCTCTCCTTACAAAGTTCCTTTGTTTCTGAAGAACTCAGGGTTATCAGAATAGAACTCTGAGAGGAGGAAGCAAGGATCTGGCTACTCACAGCCAGTTCTGGGTGCTAAAGCGGTGGAATAAATATGGTCTTTAGATTCAGTCCAGCACATTGAGTCAAAAAGAGGGAGTACTTCAAGCTAGAAGCCCTGCTCAGGCTTAAAGATTTACATGCCCCTGGCTTATTTTATAACAGTACTCCTGCCTCCACCTCCCAACTGTATTGTGAGAATAGGATTCCGATTTGGAAAAAATTGAATATCAAAATTTACAATTTAAAAAAGTTCACCCACTCAGGCACAATGTCACCCTCTGAGGAAAGAAAGATGAACAGAGAGTCAACATTCTCCTTTATATTCTCATTGTCAATATGTGTTTTCATACTTTCCTTTGGCTCCTTAAAGACTGTCTGGTTTTCTAGTTAAGAGGCTCCCTAGAGGAGAGGGAACAGCTCCCAGTACACATTCCCTGACATGGAAAATTTCTTTGGAGTCTCCTTCCTCCCCCCCACCCCCATATCCTTCTCTTCTCCAACTAGCCCCTCAACACTATTGCCAAATTCACAGTCTTTTTCTGAAATATTGACAAAACAACTCATTTACATATTTATCCATCTGTCTTTAACCTTTTTTAATCTGCCATTAATTTTTCAAGAATAGACAGACCTTTCCTCAGACTCATTGTCTCCATTTTTCACCTCCGTCCCAAAGTTCCGGGTGGAATCCACTGGTATAAACTCCCATCTTAAGTTCTCCATTATTGCTGACAACCTTAACCACTGCCATTACTGATGGAGATTTAAAAAACCTGTGTTAATATCTGAACTATAACCCATTCCCCGGGAATACAATTCAGCCAGGTCACAAGTGATCTAGTGAAGACTCCAAATCATCCTCTGTTCACAGAGGATCTAGTGGACACAAACACTATAAAAATGGTTAATTATAACTTAGAAACATATATACATGCAACAGATATTTAAAAAGGATTACAGTCAGGGTGTTTGGTGTTATAAGGAACATATTCTTCAAATTGGTGTAAATCTTAAACAAGGAAACTTGAACTGCTTGTCTGAAGAGCTCAGATGTATTAATCAGCCAGTTGTTAAACTCAATGATGGATATAACATTTTAAACTAAGAATATTTTTTAGTTCCTTTACTGGCCATATGGTTTTTATAGCAGATGGTGACTTCTTCTAAAGTCTTCTTTCCCCCGATACTTTCTCTGTCTTCTTACCTTTAACTTGGCTGTTGTTGAAATGCATTGTCTTCCCCTTTGCTCCATTAATGGCACTATGTCATCTTAGCCTAACTATCAATTTCTCAGGAAAGTTTTCCAAAATGCCCAGAGTAGAAAGGATTTCTTGAGTTACACCCCAGAGCACCTTGGAGTTCGTTCATCATATTTTCCGCACATTATTTTAGACCAGAAACTCAGTGTGTAAAGAATTTTCCCCCATTTACTGTTTTCCTACCTTGGTCTGTTGAGCCTCCCTCTTCATTCTGTGAAAGATACCCTACCAGGTCCCGTAACTGCTCAGACATCTGAGGTACTAAAACTCAGACCTGTCTTTCTTGGAACTTCCAATCTTGGATCTGATTCAGAATTGCCCTCTTCTCTCCTGTGGGCTCCAGCTCTTTCTGGAGATGAAGGCAGAGAAAAGGGTGAGTGTTTTTTCATGCAGCGCCCACAGATTTAACAGTCTCCATGCTCATCATTTCTGCCTCTCTGGTTTGCCCTAAGTGACTGCCCCAAGTTTTTTTGTGTGACATGACTTCAAATGCTAGCTCTCTCATGGGATACACATTTAGATGTCTTAAGTGACCAAGGACAGAGTTCTGGATGCACAGCCCTAGAATATTCAACTCTGGTTGACCTTTTCTCTCAGCTTCACTATCAGAAGTGGACAGTGTTTCACCTACTTCCTCTTGCTTCTTATGCTTTCTAACCCACCATTTGACCCTCTTGGGAGCTGGGGTCAGTGGTATTCATTATCAACTAAGCTTTGCTGTGTCCATGTCAGGGACTCACATAACCATCTACACCACCAAATATCCCTCCTACCACCCTCCAATTCTCTTGCCCTCCATTCAGATAAGCCCAAAGGCCAGCTAACATCACAGCCAAGCTGTTCTTTCGCTCCTGGATTTTTACAATAGCTTTCCAACTTGCCTCCAACTTCTACCCAGGGCCCCTAAAATTTATTAGCATACATTAAGCAGGGTAATCCTGTGATAATGAAAGATAGATCCCATCACCCCTGTGCTCAGACACCTAAAATGGCTGTTTCCCATCTCATTCCAAGTAAGACAGATTCTTTGAACAAGCTTACAGGGCCAAAGGATGCAGCCTTATGAATTCTACTCCATGTTGCTCCAGCCACACTGACCTCAGTGCTCCTCAAAGACAGCAAGCATGTTCCTGACTCAACCCCATGCACTTTCTGATACCTCCATTGGCCCTGATGCTCTCCTAGCACTTGCACGGCTCAGCCCTACTTCCTTAGGCTCTCCTCCAACATCACCTTATCAGAGTTTTCCCCAGCCACTACATTAAATGTCACTCCCTTCATCATATCACCCTGCTTTGTTTTCCTTTTTAACAGTTATTATCACTTGATATATTACATAATGTTTCTTGTCCAGCTCTAAATCACACATGCATCAACGAATAAACATACAAACATATAAAAAATAAACTTTATGCATGAGTCAGGGACTTTGTTCATCTAAATATTTTTAGTGCTTAGGACATTACCTGGAAGGTACAAAATAGGGTCTCAATAAATGGATAAATAAGTCAATTAATTCATAATTAATCAGTAAAGCTATCACCTAAATAGATATCCTAACCAGAAAATGAAATGCCTGTTTCCCCTTCATGTACAAGTCACGCTAACATCCACTTGACTTTGGAGAAAAGTGTTATCCCTCATCTTCCTTTACTGGGGAGGTAAGGAATAGCCTCTCATTTGAGCACTGTGTTCCCTACAGATAAAGGACCCCCGCTACTTTCTTCTCTCCCCATTCTTTCCTTATACACAGTGGGTGAGTTGGTGAGGCAGGTCTGTCAACCTCTTATTAAACCCTGGGAGAGGGAGAAGTCTGACTAATTGTTGGCTCCTCTTGAAGCTATTTTTAAAATGAGGGATATTTGCCCCTATAGTTCTCAACTTCGAATGTTAGCCGTATTTCCATTCAGCATATTATCACAAACTTTTAAGTGCTTACAGTATGCTCCCTCCCTGACCTAGACTGTATGAAATGTGAGGTAAAAAAAAAAAGACACATCTAACTTATCTGCTTCTGAATCCCTTGTGCCACTATAGATGCCCTTCCCTCCCCCCCATTTTAAAGTCACTACTGTCTTTCGCATGGCCTCCTCATTTTTTGTTCCTGCATGAGGGGTAATTGCAATGCTCAGCCATTATGAAGGTCAGAAATGATTTATATGTCCTGAGCAAGCTTCTCCCTCCCTCCTCATCTTAAGTGACAAATTCTGTCCAAGCTCTCTGAGGTGACATTACTGCAGTGCCTCCCAGAGAAGAACAGTCTACAATTCTAACACTATAAATTTACATGTTCAAAAAATATATACATGAGAGTCAAAAATATTGTCACTTCAAATAAAAAAAATAAGGCATTTTTATCCTACAACACCCTCAACTGCCATTTGGGTGATAGGCAGTTTTAATAAGAAACTACTAAATTAGAAGTAAATTTTCATCATTCCAATGAGGAAATGGTCAATCTCTTTATTTCTGCCAAGTCATTAGTTCTTTAGACACTTGGGCCATTGAATAATTTGATTCTTCTAGGACACTTCATAGCATTAGTAGTTAATACATCTTTGAAATGGCTTTCATTATTCTATTCTACTGGTAGGTTCTAATGCTCAGAATTATTCAATAAAGGATATCTTTACAGAGTAGGCACATGGATTTTTTTCATTGGACTAAAAAAGGGCAGTGTTTCACAAAAGTATTAAATTCATTTGCAATAAGAAATATGGAATGAGGAAATAGAAAGGGTCCCTGGTGACCCCTGTGCTATTATAGATTGCTTCGTCAAACCTTAATGAGAGCTTCATCACCTTACTAACTCCATTCAGGTCTCCTAGTTCTGATAACGGCTTCCCTTTAACAAATAAAGAGAATGCTTTTTAAAGGTAGTAACACTTTCTATGTTTAGATTTTCCTGTCTTTAGTGAGGTCAAAGTCCTTCATAAACCTCACTCTCCTCCCAAAGAGGTGGAGAAAGTTGGAAGATTGGGCTTTGGATAAGGAAGGAAGTTTACAGCAAACTCAGAAATCACTTTCAAGTTTCCTGACTCTTGGTTCAACACTCAAGTCAGAATTTTATATTGCCATTATGACTACGGTTTACCCTGGGAATTTGTCCAAGTATTTTCTGAGGAGAGCTTCCATAGGAGACATTCTGCCAGTACATATGCATTATAATTTACAAGTGCCAAGTAAGCTGAAAGAGAAAATTGCTGAGCATCTAGGTCCTTTAAAAATGTGAACAAGTCAGTAAATTTCACTAATTCAAGCCCATTGAAGAAAGGGTGAGTCCAAATTAATAAAAAGACTGAATTATAAGATTTTTAAAGTAAATTGTATTTTTACTTCAAAGGACACCAAGAGAAAAGAAGATAAGAAATGGTTAAAAGTCATTAAGCATATTTTATATTCCAAGCACCATGTTAGCAGTTTCACCTATAATATTTAAAAATATCTAAACTCTGTGTGATGTAGATGTTATTATATTCATTTTAAAGGTTAAGAAAGAAAGGACCAGAGAAGCTAAGTAATTCCCCCATGGTCACATAGCTAATAAGAGATGGTGCTTAGAAAATCTTTCTTCTACCACCCTATGTCACAGCCTTCCTATTTATGGTCATGCAATAATAAAGTTAATTAACACAGCCTGACTTTGTCTACATTGATTTACCAATAGTAGAACATTTATATAATTAATTTTTTGTACACAAATGCTTAATGTAAAACTACTTAAAACATGCCTTACTTTAAGAATGTGAAATATAATCTTTGTTTATTTAAGGAGTTGGCAGAGGAGGCTTTGGTATTGATATGCCTGGTGAATTTTTTTTTTCAGCCTATTCTGTGTTATAATTAGGAAAATCAAAATTATAGAGTATAATATTATCAGTTTTACAATTACTGGATTTTCTAAGAACTGGGCAAGGATACAGAAGAGAAGAAACACAAGCAAGAAAATATATCGTTAAAGATAATATTTGAAATGTTAAAATGCACTTGAAAACAATTGTTCACCCCTTTATTTTAATTACTGGATTAAATCGTCTACTTTCTCATGACTGGTGCCTGGCTGATATCAAGCATGGGACAAATAAGCTTTAATATTTCATTTTTTCATTCAACCATTCATGTATTTAATTAACCATCCACCTAATCAATGCACTAGTAGGCACTTGAATACAAAGATGAATGAAATAAATATTAGAGTTCATAGTAAACGAACTGAAGTGGGGACAAGAAGACAGTGGTGGATAGAGTAAAAGGCATTTATAGTATAATGTATTGGAAGAATACCTGAAAGAGTGAAGGAAAACATTAGGAGACTTTGGGGCTCGTGTCTAGAGCACCTATAGGATTTAGGTTTCATAAAGGCCTCCAGGAAGATGTAATATCTAAGCTGAGTCAGTAAACTAAATATGTGTATATAGTGTGTGATGAGGCTAAAGTAGAATTTAAAACAAAACAGGAAACTTATTACATGAACTATGGCTGTTTTAGTGCTCAGTGCTCGCCAACTCATCCACTCCCTCAGTCCCAATGTTTATTCTCTTCCTTTCTTTGCAGGGGAGAATTTGAAGTATCTTTTCTTACCATTTGTCTTTCTTGAATCTTGATTCCAAATAATTGTCCTTGTGCTAAGTAAATCCTGAATGAACACAATAACAGGTGTAATCTAATTGATTTAGCTGTTTAATTATTAAGCTTATACAAAACGAACTACCTTCTTTTTAATTCCATTATTGAAGAAAAGAAGTGAGTAGTAACTAAAATGTTTTATGTTTGACCTTATTTAGGGGACTAAATCTTGCATAATGTCCTAAAATTAGACTAAAATCCAATGCATCCTTCCCTTTGTATTTTTTATAACCAGTAAGTAATTGTAGGTAGCTATGTTCTATGTAGGTGACTTTCTCACCACTTAATCCTCAGTAATATGTGGTCAGATTATTTTTAACATTTTTCTTCACCATTTGAAGAACCAACTAACTGGGGAAAATAAAAAAGAAGGGCAAATGTTAAGGAAGCTGAATTTTCCTATATAATTTAAATTGTTTCATTATCCAAAGGTTATCCAACTCTATCTAAATTACTAAAAATTATTATATGTAATGTTTAAAATTTAATTTTCTTAATATGATTAAATTCTATAAATTATCACCTTAAAGCAAGATGATGGATTGTAGGAGATGTTATGACTCTTAAAATTAATTTTGAAAAGGAATATCTTGTTTCATAAATAACAAAGAGCCAAAACAAGGACATCAGATTTTTCTTTCTTAAAAAGATGAGTATTTCTGTTCAATAAAACTTAACATATTTATTCCATTGAAAAACCCACGTTAGTGACAGTAAATTTATTATTATTATTATTATTATTATTATTATTATTATTATTCATTTGAGGTGGGAACAAAAAACATGTCCCAAGTCTTAGAAGACTGAAAATAATAGTTGTTTGATTTATACAGATGGGTAAAAAAATATATATCTTTATTTTTTGTCACAATATTTCTTTCCACATTCTAGATTTATATATTGAAAGTGAAAATATATTATATGATGAAATTATTTTTATTTCCATAGCTGACCTAAAATACATTGATAACATTTAAATAGTTATAGTTGAATGTGGATTTTTAATTTTTCTTTACATAAATATATTTTGGGGCATATTATAAATTATTTATTAAATTTAATGTTCAAAATACCAAGCACACAGGTCTTTGTTTCTAATACCATTTTTTAAACTAAAGTAACTAGGGCTTTTTGAACAAATGGCTGATTCTAGGACTGGAACAGAAATATGCAGGATAAGCCTGGAGCATCCTGTAGTTTCAGAAAGTAAAGAGATACCAAACACAAAACACTATCATGGGGATATGTCAGAGGCCTATAGGAGCCAATTGAAAAGTCCCCAGAGACCAAAGCTGGAACAATTTGAGCAACAAAATAAACCAGTAAAATAAAGTAGTTCTGGATTATAACCCAAAGTATAAAATAAATATCCACGAGTCATACCAATGTAAGTAAATAATCAAATAAATAAATAAATAAATACATACATAAATAAATAAGTAAATAATAGAAGAGACAAATCTGTGGAGAAAAATTTTAACTGATTTGTGTAGTTACCCCCTTTCTAGGAGATGGGATACAATGTCCCACTTCTTAAATTTGGGCTGTGAATAGCGACTTTCTCCTACAGAGAAAGAGAAGCTTTACAGCAAAGATGTCTAACGAACCTACCTCAAGCTGGGCAAAATTAACATCAGCAGTGATAACTCCTGTTAATAGCATATACCTTGAGATATGATAAGGATGGCACTTCCCCTCTGTAGTCTTTGCAAAACACATGATCCCAGTCTAGTCTTAAGAAAACTAACAGACAAATCCCCACTGAGAGAAATTCTGCAAAATATCTGATTGGTATTAGTAAAAGTTGTCAAAGTAATTAAAAATGAAAAAAAAAATAGTCAGAAATTGTCACAGCTAAGAGGAAGCTAAGGGGACATGGTAACTAAATGTAATATGATGTGCTAGATGAGATTCTAGAATAGGAAAATGACATGAGGAAAAGCTGAAGAAATCTAATGGACTTAAATAAATAGGAATGTACCAAAATTGGTTCATGAATTGTGACAAGTTTACCTTGTAATGTGGGAAACTGAATGTGGAGTATATAAGAACTCTCTGTACTACCTTGCAATAATTCTATAAATTTAAAACTGTTCTAAAACATGGTTATTTAAAATTTTTTATCTGATAATGCTTATAAGAAATACACTTAAAATGTATAAAGTTCAAAATCCAGAACAACTGAGTAGCTACTCAAAATTCTCTAAATACAAATAGAATAAGAAATCTGCTTTTGAGTTTTTATTTGTTTCTAATTGATTTAGTCCATGATGAGTCATTGAACTCTGCTTTGGTGCCCTGTTTGGCACTTCCAACACGTCTGTTAAGAATATTTAACAGTAGTGATCAACCCCACTGCATCCTTCAGTAAAGAACTTGCTATGGCACATGAGAGAGAAAAAAAGTCAAATATCAAAGATGACCCCCCCACACACACACCTGACCTGTTCCTCCTTGGTCTTAGCTACCTTCTTTCCAGGACTCCCAATGCCTGGGTCAATGACCACCGGGATACATCGTGAGAACATAGTTCTTCTACATAGTCAGAACCCCACCTTCTTCCACCGTGCAACATAGGTGCTTTAAAGGATTACTTTGGCTGAAGGTAACTTTATTATGAAAAAGAATTCTAGGCATCTATTTCTGGCTCAAAGTCTAGATTTTCTAACTACTCCTTATTTGCCTCAATTTCAGATTGACTGTTTGCCTGAATTCATAAATTAGAAGTTTGATTTTAGTGTTAAAATGTGGGCCCTCCTGCAAAGATACCACTTTTTATGCATTTATGCAACAACCTTTTGTGTGTACCAACTACTTGGCAACCATTCTTCTAGGAGCTGAGAGAGACTTATAAAGCCTTCCCTTAAATTTTGGTATTATAAAACAAATAATAATAATTCAAAGCAACAAAACATTTCATATTATGATGGACACTATGAAGGAAATTAAATGGAAAGTAACTTTGAGTGGAGGCCTGAAGTATGAGAATAAGATATCCAAAAAAAGAGTATTCAAGGCAGAGAGAAAAACAAATACAAAAACTCAGAGGTAGGCCCCTCCGCTTGATCTGGAGAGCAGTGAGTCAGAGAAATAATTGTCTGAGATTAGCTTGCAGAATTAGCATCTAAATCTTACATATAGGTTTGCTTAGGCCATAGTTGAGCATTTGGGTTTTATCCTGGCAGCAGTGGGAAGCTGATAAAGATTTTGAGTAGTAGACCTGGTTAATACTAGAGAAGGAACGCAGGCAGCTCCATGAAGAACTAGTTGTAAGGGAAGTTAGGATAGCACTTAAGAAGTTATTGCAGTTGCTCTGAAAAAGATTGTAACTTAGATTAGGAAAGCAGAAGTGGAGCTGGAGAGAGGTGGATATATTTAGAACTAACAGGATTGCAGATGGATTAGATGTGGTAAATGATAAAATAAAAAATAACTCTTACATTTTAATTTCACCTGGAAAATTTTAGATTAACAGGTTTTGACTAGATTTAGATGACTGAGTCCAATAATAACAGAACTGAGTCATTTAAGCGCATGTCTCCAGCCCTTGATCTCTGTCAAACTGGATCATCCACAGACTATATATATATATATATATATATATATATATATATATATATATATATATATATATTGCCCAGCCTCCCTCTCCCTCTATCCCAGCTAATACTCAACTACACTCAAATCCATTTGAGTGACTGTGAATACAAACTTCAGATAATTATCTACTATCAAATTTGAACAAGACAACTGTAATATTTGATATACCTGGAGAGCTAAAAGTCTGGGGTTCTGAGCAAACACAGAGAAGTGAAAGGGGCAACATGAGGAGGAGGAGAAGAACAAGAAGACACAGAAATAGGAGAGAGAAGAGCAAAAAGGCCTTAAGAGATGGATTTAGAAACTGTCTGAGCAGCTTTTCATTCAAAGTACTATCATAGGATTTGATTTCTTAGCCCAAAACTCTTTCTGATTCTGTTATGATTGTGATTCAGAGAGAAATCTGACCAGCTCTCTCAGTTTGCCTGGGACTATGATTTTTCAACTTTAAAAATGCTAATCCACAATTTGCCTTTTCCCAACTAAATTCGGCCAGCAGCCACCTGCTGTAGGTCAGGCCTGACCAAAACTTGCCTGCTGCCAGATCTTATAAATCCAATACGTAGCTAAGCATCAATTATAAAACAGGCATTGGCATCACAGTTTTTAAATATGGTTTCCAGGAGAAATAGGGAAATTATTTCTTGAGATAGTTTTCAGTGTTTTTATTTTATGCAGATAAAGCACAAGTGCTAATTTAGCCATATTTCCATGACTATAACTATACATGTTTTCTTAACCAAAGGCATATTAACAAATAAATGAACATGATACTATTTTGAAATACTTATTATAGTTGTATATCATGCTTAAATAGTAAATAATAAATATGATCTTATTTGCTTGAAATTTAAATTTTAGAATGGGAAGAGAGACTATTAGTCCATTCATTCAACTGAATATTTGCATGATTTTTTAAAAAGCATGGTAAAAACAGAAATGAGGAACGGTATAGTCAATGAGCATAGTTTATTTTTAATAAAATGAGCAAATTAGTTATTTTTACTTTAGTTCTAATTCCGATATTCTGGAATACCAAATAATACTTAAGAAATTGACTAGTAATTAACATAAGAAATGGTGAGCCATTTCTTAACATCATCTGAAGATAAAAGTGATATAGAGATATCTCTTGTATAATAACAAATTTGTAACTATAAAAAACCACTTTCAAGGGTGTTTCATATTTTTCATTTAAAAATAAATAGATTTCTGATTCATAGTTGAATAGTTAAGCTAAAATGAAAACTGACTTTTACTTGATATTTTAAGATATGATCTTTTGCATTAAAATACTTCAAAGTGACTTTTTTCCTTCAAGATTAAAAAATAATAACTAATATCTTATGTAACCAACTCTCAATTACCCACATTTGGAAGACTCGTATTGACAATTCTTCATAGAAATGTTTAATCTCAGTCTAATATATCTCTGCCACCCACTTCTGGGTTGCTCCCCACTGCTGTCAACTGGCATGCTTTCAAGGAATGCAAACATATTTTAATATTAGTTCTAGCGAAGCATTAGCAAGAAGGTAAACCTCCCAGGGAAAATTTACACAATACATTTGAAAGTCAAATATAAAATGATTCTGGATTATCAGTACCACCATAGGTTTCCATTTGGACAGACAATTGAGAATTGACTATACTACTGTGTTTGTTCATAAACTATATACAACACATAGTTCATAAAAGAAAGGAAGAAAGAAAAAAGATATCTAAAACAAATTAAAGTGAGAAAGCCAGAAGGTGCTGTGAAAACAGTGGATCTTCATAAAGAGAGAACTGGAGCTGACAAATGTTTTCACTTTTTCTTTCTCCATGAGAATATGAAGTTTTAAATGATATGCAGCTAGAAGCAGATGAAATTATAGCTCTCAGACACTTTATAATTCTGAAACAGATATGTGATTGATTGCAAGGTGGCATCGCTGCTGGCAGTTTTTGTCGGCACATTTTGATGATACAGTTTCTTAGGTGAACTTCAAGTACATCAGTGACACACACTATGTTTCAGACACATTGAATGATTTCGAAGCTAATAATTTATGAGAGCTTTTGGAGAAAGTTATTAGGTTTTAGTCAGGAGAGATTTATTTTGTTTAATACTAGATTCCCTGCTGTACGTTCTGTTTATCTCATCTTATTTTGCTAGTAAACAAATATGTAAAACTTTAATGTAGATGTACCTTTTTATAACAATGTGTCATCTACCTAACAAGGTTTCTCATTTAAGACAGGTTTCACTAGTCGGTGATTATGTAGCCATCCTGTTTCTTTACAAAGATATATAAATAAGGCATCTAAAATTGGGATTCCATCAAGGAGAAACTGATAGGCAAAATTAAATTATTTGTCCTTAATTAGGAGATTAAAGGATCATCTACTCCAGATTATTAAATTCTTAATATTTCTATTTCAAGTTGAGGCCAATAGTAGATTTTAGAAAATGCAGTGTTCTTATGAGCTTTTTAGAAGTCTAAATCCATTTTTTTTAGAGTTTTTTGTGCTTTGTTTTATTTTCAGGATCTGCTGAATGATGCATATACTGAATTTTGTTCAAATTAAAGAAATTTGTATTAGTTTTACTTTACAGGCGACTTACATTAAAAAGAATTTCAGGGTATTTAAATCTACTTTATATAATATTCTTAAATCATTTTCTACCTTTATTTTCTTAATTCTGCTATCTTTCTATTGTATTGATTTGAAGGACAAAATGTAAATATGTATTTCAATGTGATTTTTCATGTCTCCTTAGCCATTCTTTTTCAAGACCCATTGAGAAGTAATATTATTCTTTAGAAAAATGCACATATGCATCATGCATAAATATGATGATGGGACAATTCTCTTCATCTCATCTTTAGAGTACACATAAGAAGTCTTCACGCATGGTCTGTTATTGCCATGGTTTGCCTATCTGACATTTTCTCCCTGGTGGCCACTGCAAAGTTCTTGCATTCTTATGCTCTGAGTGCAGGTCTACTCCTAAAACCAGGAGAGTGCACGTGGGAATAAGCTTGTCCACTCATATTGCCCTGTCAGGCTACTCATGTCCTCTCTCTTCATAAAACTGGGGCAGCCTCACTTTCATTCTGCACACCCTTCAATTAGTCCAAATGTATTGTATTATCTAAGAAATTTGTGCACACAGTACAGTTACATGGCCGCAATGAAAAATTACATCCTTGTGATTCATATCAAAGGCATTTTTTATACTTTAAGATTATTTCAATAAAAAGCTATTCTATTGAAATATCACCTTAAACATGTTTAAATCTTTATAGATGGAGGCTAGATTCTACACTTTTTTTTTTTTTACTATCTCCAATCTTCCTTCTAGCAGGATTTTGGGGGAGAGTGGGGTGGGAGTGGATTCTACTCTTGTTACCTCCCATTGCATTTTTTCTAAACATTCTTTGTGGCAGCAATATTCTTTGAACCATCTGGACTCAAGTCCTTAATCATCTGTCAGTCCTCCCTCCCCTTTGCCACCGTTATTGATGTGCCAAGTGTTGTCAATTCTTTTCTTGAAATCCTATTCCAAATTCTTGTTTCCTTCCTGTTACCAAATAGAGCACTTTCTTAGTTCAAGGCACTATGCCTAATGTGTCAAATTTCCATTCTTCATTTGAGCAGATTACAATAACAAGGGTATGTTCAATTGTGTGCTCTTCCTTTCTTTATCTTAAGAATACTAACAAGGAGAGATGTGTTTGTTTGTTTGTTTGTCTGTTTGTTTGTTTTCTGGTTGCTCATTGATGAGTTAGTTTTGTTTTATTTCAAAGATACCAACATGGGAGAATGGAAGAGCACATTCATTGCGGGTGAAATGATCTGGGATTTTATTCTGGCTCTATGTTTATCATTTATGTGCTTCAGCTCATACTGCCTATTGCTATAACACTAATTGTATTTATCTGTAATGGTATTGAATGAGTTGTTCAAAGGGCTGTCTTTTGAGTTGCTGTGATATTATATAAGATCATATTTATATTAATCACTAATAGAGTGTCCAATACACACAAAAATGTTTAATAGATGGTAAATCTTATCATTTAAAAATTCTTTTTGTAGAGAGATATGGTCTAATGGTAGCCCTCAAATTCCAAATGTCTAACTTATATTTGATTAATTGTATTCTTGGCTCTTGCCAAATCATCTCAGAAAAATTCTCTTTCTATATTTTTCTTCCAATTCATTTTTTTTTGTGTGTGTCTGAAAGAAAATTTCAATATGATGTATAGGATTATTTTGAAATACCTGCCCTCGGAAAAATCTCAGAAATAAATTTTCAATGTGACTCTAAATACCTGAGCCATTATCCATAGAGATTCCCAAAAAGGTATAAATTGTCATGACTAAGAGTAAGCCTAACAACCAGTAAGGAATAGTTTTAAGATGAAAACCAAATAGAGAGGTTCTAAGTTGTTTACCAGAACAGAGGAAATTAAAATGAAGGTGCCAAAGAGCGGGGCACAATAAGCAAGCCAGTAAAGTCGACAGAACTCCATAAAAGCCTGGCAATCTGAAACATCAGCTATTGTGGTTTGAAAGTCTAAAGAACAATGAAACCCCCAGGCTCCTCTGCACCCTTCATATCCAAGTGCTAATTCTTCCTCTCCCCATAAGAAAAAGAGAATGGGAGAGGTCAGGGTTGGGCTCCTAGATTGAAAACTGAGGAGGGGGTGTCATGTTCAAAACTGTGCTCCCTAAAATAAGGAAGCTGGATGAGACACTCTATAAATATATTTTAAGCACTGAATTTCTCTGATTCTGGTACATCTAATACTCAAATGTGGTTTTTAAAAGTCACACACTTTTTTTTCTTTTAACAACTTAAAGATATAATGCATATAATGTGTCTCGTCAGCATTTCCCATGGTGACAAGAGTGCTCGGGTTCATTTTGCACTTCTGGTTTTCCAATAAAGTGTTAGGTAACACTTTCAATTGACTAAGAAATGTGGCAACCTAAACAAAAGAGTTACAGTATATGGGAGACAGTATATTTTAACTGAAGTCACAAAATATCTTATCATAAAGTCCACAGAAGAACTACAGTAAAAACAATGTTTTTTCACCTTGACATGGGATTTGGATTATAACAATACTAATTCCTGAATTTAAATGTTTTTTTTTAAGAATTTAAATCCTAGTTTATTAAGTTTTCTAATTGGATCATAACAAACAACCAGTACCACCTATCTGCAAAAATAATAATAATAGTAATAATAATAGATGATTCCAACCAAAGAGGGCATTAAATTGGAAATCAACTTCCAACATCTCTGGGTTGGAATCCTCTCTAAGAATATTATTGAAAATCCTCTACCAAAAGAACTAAATGAGAAAAACACTCTGCAACTATGTTTTTGTTATTGAAGACTATAAATGAATGATGATGAATTATTGCCTTCATCTAAACTCTTTATTGCTGATGTCCAGTGCATGCTCACTGTGATCCATTGATATAAATTGGACACACATGAGACAGAGTGACCTGAAAAACTTACATTAAAATTATACCTTAATGCTGTAAGGGTTGCAGAACGAAGAGGTGAACAGATATTTAAGGACAGCCTCATGCACTCCAAGCCTTTGATATGTTATTAGATATGCTCAGTATTTTTCTAAGCAGTATTATCCCAATTCCAGAGACCAATACTTGAAGGCTTGGGGAGACTAATAGTCTCAATATCATGCAAGAATAGTGACAAGTAGTGGGAAGATTTCAACTCAGATCTATCTGACACAAAAGTCCACCCTCTATCATAAGTTACCTATAATTTAATAATTACTATATTTTGCACATGCTATTTCTTCTGTAAGTCTGTGGATTCATTCCCTTGGTGTTTCTGATGACTAGTGCTGTTACGAATCCTAGAGTCATAAGCTAATAAGCAGAGTAACTTTCTCTGTATTGATAATATGAAAAGTTATGATTGATTTTACGAGATTACTAAACAGGAATGAGAAATTTTCTTTTTTTTTTTTTTTTCTGGGAAGCCAGTAATGGTGGCATGTTTCTATTCCCTCTTGACAGAAGCAGGAACGAATTCTTAAAAGTAGGTATTGAGTTACTGCAACTCAATTATCATTGGATTGAATAAGCCTGTATGTATTTCTGCTCTTTCTTGAAAACCTAACACAAATTCCCAAAGAGGTAAAAACACATCTTGAAAAGGAGCACTTGTTTTGTAGCTGTAATTAATAAAGGTCTTACTTAAAATAAATGTTATAAAATTTACAGTGGATGCTCACTCAAAAACTGAGAACTCCATGTGACACATTCACATGTTGATACTGAGCATGGGCTGGTACTTAGGGCTTCCTAGAAATGTGTTTTGATCCCTTTTGATCACACTAATAATACACTATGAGGCGTCGCTCTGTGGGATGTAGTTAAAGCTTATTTGAGCTTCGGAAACCACTGGCACTTTCCTGGGGGGAAATATCAGAACATTTTTATTTTTATCTCAATCACTCCAGAAAACTTCATGGAGAATAGCTTCTGTCGGTGATATAGGGCAATTGCTGTCACAAATAGTATTTGAAAAGAGATGGCCTAAATAGTCAATACGCTGTGCTTAGAAATGGTGAATACAACAATTCAGAGTAAATGTCTAAACTTCCCCTTGAGCTGGAATTGCTGGAGGTTTTTTCCTCTTTTTTTTTCAAACTAGGCTGTTAATATATATTTTTGTTAATTTTATTTCCTGAAAATATTATAAAGTAATAATTTTTTAATTGCTTTAAATGCTTAGGCCATAAGTTATTTGTACGTGCATATGTATGTGTGCAGGTGTGTGTGTGTGTGTGTGTGTGTGTGTGTGTGTGTGTGTGAGAGAGAGAGAGAGAGAGAGAGAGAGAGAGAGAAGGACAAAGAATGTGCTTGAATGTAAAGAACTTTAAAACATGTCTCAAATATATAGAGTAATTTTATTCCTTTTGTTAAATACCAGATAATAGCAAATATATTCTAGCAAATAAAGAAGATACGAACTTTTTTTAATTTGCTCAAAAACGCTTGTGACAAGTCATAGTAGATCTTTCAAATAGCAGAATTGGTAGACTTGTTTTTGACAGAAAACCACAGTTAATTGTTCCCTAGTTGACAATGGCATGATTAACTGTATTGAGGAGAACAGATTAAAATATATGATGGCACATCATCTTGTAAGCATTTCTGTGTTATTATTGTTAGCAGTATCTTTTCAATATCTCTTTCTTTATTGTTTTGAAAATAATGGCACAATAGAAAGCTGATTTACTCATGAATTCAAAAGCTCTAATTCCTGAATCAGAGTCATCATTAGTTCCTCTCATCAGAGCTTTCTCAAAGCACTCACTAAAGTCCTGTCAGAGCTTGTAATGATTTTCTATAAACCAGAAGCTTCTATGAGTTATTATTTTGAGAACGTGCCATGTAACAAGCTGTAGCTTTAGCATTGTATGTTTTCTGCCTTCTTAGTCACAGGGGGAAAAAATGGTCTTTATTATTATGCTTTTCTTGATAGTTGAAAAATAGGAAGATTTGCTGTGTAAGAGATTAAAGAGAGATAAATTGTAGGATAGGGAAAGGCAAAGGCAGCAAAATTACTTCCTGAGAGAAGAATGTGTACTGTAAGTATTTCCATATTCAAATATGGATTTCCCCAAACTGGCTTGTTTATAAGCAATTTGCTGGTTCATTGGATTTTATAATTTAGGGAGATCCACATGTGCATATATATTCACAGATATGTGTGTTTACTTCCTTGTGCATGCACACATACACACTTCCGCTCTGGTGATCCAGGATATGGCTGAAGTATGTTGAGGGTGCCCTCTCTCACTTTCCACCTTCTCTTTTCCTGATGAATACAAATATCACCACGTAAAGCATGCTTGATTTTTGCATGAGTGAGACTTGTTTGATTTAGGGCTTGAACCTTTTAGTTCAGAGTTATATTGTTCCTTTCATCTTAGAAGAGACATATTTTTAATGGGTGGTCTTGAGACAACTAGCCTTGTTTCTAGATCTTAGGTTCTAAAGATTTAGAGACTTTGAGAGTATATTTAAGCTCTTCATTACTATTTTAATCATCAGATATGTATATAAAATGAAGTTATGTCTAGGCAGTGCACAATGCCCTGGTAATTCAATGGTGAATAATATAAGGTATTGTCCTTGACCTCATGGAGCTTATAATTTATTGAGACACCTTGTTAAGTAAATAGTGAATGAAAACTAAATTAATTTGAACAAAAACACATAATCTGGCTGACTGGCCTTAAATTCATGACTTCTCTCTTCAAGTGGGCTCTTGGTGCTGCCCAGCACTCACATCGTGCACATCCCTCTCTTAGATGACTATTAGACGCTCTCTTCCATCTCTTTCTGCCTCCCCCTCACTCCCTTTCAGTTATTAGCCTTACTCCCTTTTTCACCTTTCCATTCTCATACTGCTTCAACTATGTACAAACTTGAAAGAGTAATGATTATGTCTTTGGGAGAGGAGGAAGAGAAAGGGGTAACTTGTACAGCATGGCAGAAAAACAGAGCCTGAACCCAGCCCAAGGTATAAGCTTTAAATTAGTAAAGATTGGAACTTATATTATTATTAGAGTAGAGTAAAACTTAAATCACTCTAATCTAGAATTGTATCATCTCAGGGTTGCCTGAAAAGCTATGGTGGAATGCCTGATATATCATGTAGAGAGAAATAAAACGGACAGAATAAGGAGAGCTGAGAAAGAATAATCTTGCTTCCTGCTTGTAATTTAGTTGAGCTTCTTCAATAAATTTGTTACATTACTATGAACAATTATATGCATACTAATAGGTTGATGATGAGAAGAATGATTATAATGTTGTTTCTTATGATGAAAGAAAAAGAGAAGAACCAGGGGAATCCAGTCCATCCTGAAACTAGAAAATATTCTCCCTAGCATTTAAAAAGTTATTGTATGACTATAATACTGAACCAGACATTCTGTCTGTTTCCATTGTATTCTTTCAATTTCTCTCAGTGAATACTTTAAATCCTTTATTAATCTAGCCTTCTCGAAATTGTTTTGAAAAACAGTGTCTCAGTGAGATGAGAAAGCTTGATTCATAATAATGCATCTCAGACGTTTAGAGTGGAAAAACATTCTTATTGAAGTTAACAACCTGTTGAACAGTCGCTTTTGAAGTATTAACCTATATGGAAGAGAGTTTTCTTTAAGAAAAATAAAAAGACCTAAATGGCTAATCTAGCTCTAAGAGCTGATATCTATTATAAAATCAATTTACTTTGAATCAGAACTGCATTTGTTGTTTACCTTTGCCAGATTAAATATCATCACTTAAAATTGCTAAAACAGAATCTAACCAGTATACTTTTATCACTTTCTGTGATAGAATACTTTTTAAACATAAACCTTTTCTAACATATTAGCTTCTATCAGTAATTACAGTAATAAGCACTAACATTTCTTGAGTGATTCCTATGTGACAGGTCGACCAAGTACTTCAAATATATTGCCACATTTAATCCTCATAATTATGGAGTAGGTACTATTATTTAGGATTTTAGAGATTCAGAAATCAGTCCAAGGTCACATAATTGTTTATTGCTCAAGCTGGGATACTAAGCTCTGTCTCATTCTAGAATATATTATCTGAGCCACTAAAACTTGGTTGCTTCTCATTCTAAATAGACAGAAAGTATTCTTAAGATTCTGTTTCAACCTTCTAATTTCTATGATTGGTCTATTTAAGGTATAATTGGCCTATAGAAATTTGAAATCAACTTTAAATAAGTCAACAAGCAACTAAATTTAATTGGTAAAATAAATAAAATTATTTGATGTAAGCAAGTTAGTTTATTTACAGTTTCATATAAAAAGTGACTCGTGCTTCCAACTTGGGTTTTTCTTTGCCTATTAATCAAGTTAAGCCAACTTTGTAACAAACATCCTTAACATCAATGGCCAAATCTAACAGATTAGTTTAAATTCTGGTCATTGTCCTTTGCAGAGGAGTCCATTCTCTTTCCCTTACCATCTAAGTGCTTGGAATTCTTCTCTGTAGCCTGTGCATTTGGCCAGACACTGAATAAAAAGAATGTGGAGGGATTAGGCTAGAAGAGACCAGGAACCAATCTCCATCAATTCTGCCCACATACAATTGGCCAAAACTCAGTTATAAGACCACACCTAACTGCAAGAAATAGTTATAATTTGGCAGTAAGACTGGGGAAAGGTCATGGATTTTAGTGAATAACTAACTAGCAAGTGTCTGCTACGCTCTTATAGACCTTAAGGTATACCGACAAATTTTTAAAATATTTATATCAGAAAGGATGTTCAAGTTTTCATGTATTTACTGTAACCATAGGAATGATTCATCCCAAATATGTATGTTCTTAACATGTTTTCTAGCGCTCTGAGTCTGTAGACATTATAATTAACACCGCCAATAGCTTGACTGATAATAATCAAAGAATATTTTATAAATTTATTTTGTTTTTTTTTCTTAAAATTATAGAACTTTCCATGTCTTTTATCCTTACACATATCTTTAGTACGTGACAGAATATTTTCTTTATATTGTAAGAGGTTGATGTGTGGAATTGAAGTAGAAATTTCATGTCTGATGGCTTACTGAATAGCTGTTGAGTAGATTCTAATTTGTGATATATCTTCGAATTGAATAATGTTTAGTATGTCAGCTTTACACTGTAACTTAATAAAGATTTGACATTAATTTATAAACTTTAATTAACATTAACAAATATGCACATGTTCTACCAGTGAGTTAAGGAACTAGATGTTAAGAATCAAGCTTTTAAAAATTGTTTCAAGACATATTATTTTTTATTAAATTGTATACCCTGGACACTTTTCCATCACAACTGATTTTTAATATGCATCACTTAATATATGAAGATAGCCAGTGTAAATACATCTGCTGCTTTCTTTGTTTTTCCACCCTCACCTCATTCTTTACTTTATTCTCATGGATTATTTATCTTGACGTGTTGATGCATTTTTGATAAAATTAATCTGTTATTCTTTTCTCATTGGGTCATTACCATGAGACTTCATAACATTTTTCATTTGTTCTTCTTTGAAATTTTGCATTGTCTTCATTTTTTAAGTCCAGACTTTATAACTTGCACCATCTCAAGTGCATAGTATACCAAATTCAGTATAATGAGAAAATGTAACCTTTTTACCCTGTGAAAGCTCTCCAAAACTCTTTGATCTCATATAATATTACTTTTTCTCCTTGCAGCCTTGATGTAAAAATTCTTGTTACTGGTCATAGTTGCAGCTCTGTAAATTTGACTCTAGTGTTAAAAATTCTAAATGCTGGACTCTGTTCCTATTAACTATCTTAGTGGAAATTTAAAATATATGTGGCCAAAAGAAAAAATATTGGAAAAAAATACTGTCATGTTTTGCACAGAACATCATAGGCACAAAGTATTATTTGCTTAATGAATAAGTGAGAATGAAGAGCAGTCGCTCTATTTTTTTTTGTTTCCAGTGTGTGTTTAGAAAACAAGGTCAATGGGCCAAAATATCAGTATTCAGAAGAAGATGGCTCTAGCTCTTGCATCGTCACTTAATACCGCTTTCTTCTTTGTTGCTGCATTACATATGCCACCAAATTAAAAGTAATAGGCTCCTTTTCAGCTTTTATCTCTAAGACCATGCTTAAATGTAAGAGAAACTACATACTAAACATACTTTAGAATGTTTTAAGTAATTAAAAATTTTTGAAGTTACTCTATAAAAATTGAATGTGATGGTCAAAATACACATCTCTATAAATATTTAGATTAAAATTAAAATTTGACAACTAAAATTAAAATGAAAATTCCTACTGGATTTGTAGAAATAAAGACATTGCAAGAGAGTGGAAGAAATTTCAGCATCTGTTGAAGCTTATATGGTGGTTTGTGTATTCCCTCAGCAATGGCTAACGTCACCAGTATTCTTCAAATGAGATTGTGGATTTGTTCTGTTTAATGGTTTCCAAAGCAACTGAGAGATGTGATCCTCCAGAGACGGTGAAGGGATTTGATTTTTGATGCCTAAGTACTATTGAGAAAGTCCAGGTATTGAAAGAGTGTATGAGAAAATCTATATGAGAGATCAATTCCACAAGTACTTTGTAAAAGCATCAGACAAAAGTCTCACTTGACACAGAATATAGAAGTTCTATGCCAAAAATTTGTCAACACACTCGATCTTGCGGACAAAAATATAGATTTGAACTTACAGAGTATGATGTCCTGTCAAAGCTCTGATCACTCCACAACTGAGTTCAATAGTAAATTCCAAGAGGCTTGTAAAATCACCACCAAGTCCTGAACATGAATAAACAGTTCATTTACAGTTCTGCTATGATATGAATTTGGATTATGACTTGGGTAATAAATTAGTATATGAACTATTCAATACAAGATTCTAAACGATGAGCCAATTGCTTATGAATACTTTCATTCATAAACCATTCTATAAACTAAGCAGACAGTTTTCTGTCAGTGTAAATGGATGCATTTAGGATATAATAGGTGTACCTTGGAGGACCCCATTAGATCATTAGTGGTGGCAGCAATGACTAGGTTGCAAGGATATAACATTTATTAACAGTCACTTTTCTGCAAAGACCATGGAAACTCCTGGCAATTCTCCAAACACATAGGAGAGCAGATCTATATAGCCGACTACAGTGTGGTGTGGGTCAGGCAGAAGATATTTGGGTCCCTCAAATTTTATGGTTAATAGATATCTGCATGCATAGATAATTTTCAAGGAATTAAAATACAATGAAATGCAATTTATGCAAAAACTATTTTAACCAAGGCTTAGTTTGATAATTTCAAAAGTATATGGGGAACCTCAAAACCTCAGGGATATAATTCAGAATCTGGATTATTATTTTACTGTAAAATATTGTGCTGGTTACTAGAGATTTCTGGTAGTTGGCATATCCAACCTCTATTTACCGTCTATCATTGATATTTCAGAGGCTTTACTTTAAGTATATGATTAGCTTTTCATATTAAAGAAATGATCCATAATCCAATGAATATGAATAAGCAAAGTGCTTCATAAAGAATAATTGCAGTAATTTTTCAATAATAACGAAGGGGAAAACATGAGGATTTAACATTTTCTGATCCTTTCTAATAATCTACTACATATTCAATGATTTAATTCTGAGACTAAGAAAAAATGTTATGCACTTAAGTAATTCAGCAACCCAAAATGGCAAACTGATCTAACCTGTTTTCTGGACAATTTTAAATTATAAGTTGTGTTTTCCTATGAGATTTTATTCAGGTGACAAAACAGAGTAGTAATTAAAAGTTTCTAGATTCAGAAAACCTAAGTTCAAGTAGTAACTCTACCAATTACTCTTTTTGTAACTCGGGATGATAATTAAAGCTTTTCTAGTCTTTATTTCTTTATTCAAAAAATTGTGATAATAATCACCTTTATTATTGTGAAGATGGAATAAGTTAATACCATGTAAAACACTTAGAGCAGTGTCTATCATATACCAAGTGTTCATTAAATGATAGCTATTGTTAATAATATGTTTAACATTATTACTATCATGATGTTGATTCCTAAATGACAACTCTATGCCCATGACATTCTGTTCATGCCTCTGAGCATTTACACTTGCTGTTTTCTCTACCTGGGAGCCCCTTCTCAATAGTCTACCAGCCAATATTTTATTACGTCTTCAAGATGCAGCTCTGTCAACTCTTGGTTACTCTAATTCATATGGTGATATTCATTATCTCTTCTGTGCCTACATTCTACCTCATAGAATTCTCTATTATTTTTAAAGTATCTTTGCATTTGAAATATTTATGCACATGCCCATCTCTCCAACTGGACAGTGAGTTTCTTGTAGACAGTAAACCTAGTATCATACAGTAGGCATTTAATAACTACATGCTCTCTTGCTTGCTGAGTGTAGGAAAGAAATGTTATGTTTAATTTAATTGACTTCAAAGTTTTGAATCTTAAAACATAAATATAATTTTAAATGTTATTGTTATTATTTTTAAAGGTAACAAGGATATAGCCTATTGTTCTTTTAAAATGGGTATTGGGTTGTTTGCTTTGTTTTATTTATTTTCAATTTTAAAATTATTTATACACATGGGGGATATTCAAGCACTGTAGAAGGATATACAGTAAAAATTACTGCTCGTATGTGTTCATATGTGTGTCTGCCACACACACCTTTTTATGCAAATGGGGACACAGAGTACATATTATGTTTTACCATTTTTTTTGCTGTTTAACATATGAGGTACAACTTTTTCTTATCAGCAGCACAACAGATTTTTCTAACTTTGTTATCAGATTTAGAATATTCTATTGTATGAGAATTCATTCCACAGAGTGAAGGTGCCCTAATAGTCCATGGGAAAGGCAATGCCTTTTTCACACTAACTACTTTGCCAGTTCTTTTTGTACTGAGATTGAAGGTCAAAGGACAAAAGATAACAGGACATTGCTCAAAGGTGTAATATGAACATTAACAATGGAGGGAGGAGGAAGGCTATGACTTTCCATAAATTAATATTATTTTATCTCTTATTAAAAATTTGAACAATACGTTTTTATGTGATTTGTAAATGTATACTTCAAAAAGAATTTTAGCTGCATGCTGAATGAATCAAAAATTTTCTTGAATGTGATCTAAAAATTGAAATTGAAGTGTCTATAGTATTCTTTTGAGTGAATGGTTAGTGGGGTTTTTTTCCTAATCACAAAATTTGAACATGAAAAGAAAAAGCAAAAATATTGAAGACAATAACGTCACTAACAGAGATAACCATTATTACTCCATAAATTGCCACTTCACTTAGTAGAACATCACAAACATTCTCAATGGCATTAGATTTTTTAAAAACATGAATTTTATATTCTATAAATGTGCTATAATTCACTTAGGTATTTTATATATTACTAACTTGTAAAACCTAAGTTCTACTTCTTATTTCTAATATTTGATATTATTAATAACACTGATATGAGTATGTAAAATGTATTTGTTATTTTTTGTTGATTAGGAGTACTTCATATTATGTATACACTAACGTTTGTCTATCATATATTTAAAATATTTTTCCTAGTTTTGTTAATCAGTTTATTTGCTTTGATATACAAAATATCTAAATTTCTCTATAATTAAACATAGAAACCATACCTTATAAGATCTTTTACTTTGTTTTGATGTCTAAAAGTTCTTTCTACTGATAGATTTTCAGCCTTAAAATTATATCTACATATAGTCAGATAAATACTAATTTTTAATTTTTTTCATTTTATTTTCACACTTTTAAAAAAATCTAATGCATTAGCAAGGGAATGGAATACACTGGTATAAAAATGAGTACCCAAAATACCATTAAACAACTTTATAAAAATTAGTTCTTCCTCACATAATATTCTAGATGTAGGCCAGTGGTCTAAAACATAAGTAAGTAATTTGGTATATGCAGTCGTCCAGGTACCTATGTATTTTCCATCATGTTGTTTCTCCATTTCAATTTTTTTCTCTTATCCACATAATCAAAGCTGGCTCACCAGTAGCACAGCTACTTTTCCATCTGCTTATTTTATTTTATTTTTTTTATAAAGACATTCGGAAGTTATACAGAATACCTTTGTTTCTGTTATTTTGGCTGGGGCTATTTTGCTAGGGCTGCCATAACAAAGTACCACAGGCTGGTGGCTTCAACAACACAAATTTATTGTCTTACACTTTTGGACGCTAGAAGTCTGAGATCAAGTTGGTAGCAGGGTTGGTTTCTTCCGAGGGCTGTAAGGAATAATAATTTGTTCCATGGTAATCTCTAGCATTCCTTGGCTTGTAGAAGTATCAACGTGCCTTATATCTTTATTTACAAGGTGTTCTCCCTGTATGCATGTCTCTGCCCGAATTTCCCCTTTGTATAAAGACACTAGTCATATTGGATTAGAGCTCACTCTAATGAACTCATTTTAACTTAATAACTTCTATAAAAACGCTGTTTCCAAATAAGGTTGCATTCTGAGGTACTAGAGGTTAAGACTTCAGCATATGAATTTGAGGGCTTTATAATTAAACTGATAACACTTGGAAAGATAGTCTTTACCTTGGCAAAGGAAGGTTAGGGGAATATAGAACTTGGAGCCAATTATTCGTCTCATCCATCTTGAACTGATTTCAACCTAGCATTTGAGCTAGAGGTATATATTCATTTTTATTCAATGCTTAAAATCACCTTTCCAGTATATTTTAACAGCAGCAAATTCTCTCATTATTTGAAATGCCGTTTTATTTATACTCAAGATATAACCTAAGCTCTTCAACATCATGTGATATATTTCATATTTACTACACTCAAATATAAAATATAAATATAAAACAGTACCACATGGTGACTATGGTTAACAATACTATATTGTATCTGAAAGTTACTAAGGGAGTAGATTTTAAAAGATGTCATCCCAAGGGAAAAAAATTTGTGACTATGTGAGTTGATGGATATTAACTAAACCTATTGTGGTAATTATTTTGTAATATGTACACATAACAAATCATTATGCTATACACCTAAAACTAATATAATGTTGCATTCTAATTATATCACTATAAAACTGAAAAAATATGAGACTGACAATATCTATTTACTTGCTGTAACTTCTATCATACTGATATTTTCTCATAGTAATTTGAACCACATAATTTTTGTATATTATAACTTTACAATGTACAAATAGTTCAGAATGAACTAAAAAGCATTCATTATAATATTAATAACAGATATTCAAGGCTTACTAATTTCACAACTAACTTATGAAGTAGGCATTATTTTTTCCCCAATTTAAGGACTGAGAGTAATGAGGCATAAAGAGGTTGAGTGACTTGCTTAAAGTCACAGAGCTATTAAACAAGTAACAACATGGAATAAAATCCACATGCACTCAATTTCAGCACCATGATTTGAAACACTGTGTAATGTATCTCATGTCTAGTGGGCTCAAGTATAAAATGAGACCAACAAATCTATTTACAAGTTTTTTATTAAACAATGCATGTATAACTATCACCCAGCATATTGCGTGAATAAGAGTCTCAATAAAAACATCATTGTTCTCTACTATGTCCTTCTCAGTGGTTAGGTCAATCTGTGGTATGAAAGTGTAGAATGTTAATGAAAGAGTTCATAGGTAAACCCAGTCAATCTCTATCTCTAACCTCCCATAATTTGCAAAATATTTTTGTATCCTTAATGAAGGAATCCATTTACATAAGCCAGAATCTCCTGCTGTGCAAGTCATCAGCATTAGGAAGGTTCACCTTTAAAGTATTAATGAATCTCCACTTTTTTCTCTGTAATATCTCAGTGGGCAGCTTTGTGGCTTTTTGATCGAACTGTTCTCTCATTGAAGGAGCTATCAGTGGAATTCATCTGTATATGCCTACTCCAGTACAGTATCCTTTTATCCAAGGACCTCAAAATCCTCAGATATTAACACAAGTGTAGATAGCAAGTTAATATTTCTACTTGCTTATTTATTTGTGAATATGTCAGTTTATAACAATTCTCATTATAGCACTTTTTCCAAAGTGAAGTTTTGTTATTAGTCAAATGATTCTCTATCTTGCATACTGCTGTTTCTTCCTAAAACTGTCCCATGATCTTCCCTGGGGGGCAAACTGCAGTAGGATATGGGTATCTAGGACTCATTCTCTTTTCTCTGTTAGTCCGGGACGTTATGCATAATTTCGGTCTACTATTATTGATCGAAGTTGCATGTACATATTTCAGCTCAGGCACTATAAAAAGAAACATGTTTAGAGAATAAATTTTTCCCAGATGGTTACTATATGGCAGGTATTATGCTCAGAGAAGTTCTAAAATGCTGTAGTAGTGTTGCACATAGTAGGATGCCACAAAATGCTTGCAGCTAATTTAAAATTAGACAAAAATCAACTTGAACATACTCTTTTAAATTGAAGAGACAAGGATGCAAATTATATGTTACTACAGGCAGAATTGCACTGACAAACTTTTCTGCAGAATATTAGTTTCTTCAAAGATGTTTACTGATGTTTTGCAAATAAAAAATATGTTGTGTTAAAATGATTTGGGGAAATATTAGCTAAATAAAAATTTAAAGATTTTCTTTTTGAAAGAAGTTTCAGAATTTTAATGTTTTTGCAGTGCTTCCCTGAATTTAACCAGAAAAAGTTGTGCTTTCTCTAAAACATCTATTAATATGTCATAAAAACAGTGTTTCACAAAACATTATTTGCAAAATACTGACATGAGGAATGCAGGAGAAATTTGGGGAAGTGAAGTGTGCATTTGCCAATGAACCACATGTCCTCTAAATTCATGTTTGAAAAAAAATAACTCTTTTTCTATTACTAAATTGAACCTCTATCCTGGACTTATATTCTACCTGATTAAGGAGATTTTTATTAAGTCAATTCCAAGTACTCAATTTTAGGTTATAATACCATCAGTTTGAGATATCTCCCTTTCCTACCCTGCCCGGCGCTGCATCAAGTTCTGGCGAGCTTATGTAGGATCCTAGTTTTGGGATTGTACATCTGCTTCTCATCTGGTAACTGTCCACGCAGTTTCCAGCTGTGATTTACACAGTCTAGTCTGGTTCTCAGTTGTTGTTATTCTTCTCTGAAATGTCTGCCTTTACATCCTGCTCCCCAAGCACATGTCCATACCACACTGACACCATGCCACCTCTACTTGACTAAAAGACCCCTTTATGTCAGCTAGCTCTCTTTTAGCTAATCTCTGAGCCTTTGCCAAAACCATAGAAAAATTAGGTTGCCCTACCATACTGTTTTAGGTCCATGGGAAATTTGGTGAGGCTGCCTGAGGCAACCACTGGCCCTAAAATCGTTCCCATGTCAACTGATACAAGGAACATTCTGTAAAGATGATGTCCCCCAAGGCTCCAATAGAAAGTCTCCATTCTGGCATTCCCAAACCTACCTGGGCAGAGAGTAAGCCATTCTATCCTCTGAAAGGAAAACTGGATGTTGGGGTAGGGGGTTGACATGCAAAAGGCTATTATAGAGGATCCCATTTCAGACACCATTCTCTGATCAGTGATTTTCAACTGAGGTACTATGAGTCCTAGCAGGCGGGTTGGGCTCTACCTAGAAGGGCATCTTTACTTCATCACCTTTAAAAATCTGTGGTCAAAATCAGTATGCTATAAGCTTTATGCCCTTAGTACAGTCTAAAAATTCAATCTAAATTTTATAAAACAACTTTTCAAAAATATACTGGCATGTATTCTGTTATGCATCTCTTGCATAACATTATATATTTATTTAGATATTTTTAGCAAAAAGGAAGAGCCTGATTAACACTAATATAAGTTATTTAATCACCACAGTAGGTAGACATCATTGAATAACCTTGTGAAAAATAATACAAGTTTCCTAAACAACGCATGTGGTTTAAAAATGAAAACTCTGATCTTAGCACAAAACAAAAAGATAATAAGACATCCTATATTTCTCTAATGGCACCTCTTTAGGCAGGTTTGTCTACCTACCTACGTGGGAAAGTCACAGTGCATCTTTATGAACTAGAAGTCAATAACCCATAGACTAAAATAAAACAAATATATTCTGTGTGTGTGTGTGTGTGTTATAAACCAGGTATTTCCACGTGTAATACTGAATTTAACTAGGTACTATTATTATTTCTTTTCAAATAAGGAGACTGAGGATTAGAAATGTCCAAGGTCATAAAACTTCAAGGTGGTAGAGCTTATACCTACATCTGTCTGCCAACGAAGCCCATGACACCTTCAGCCAACTTCCCTATCAGAGACAGGTATTTATTCTCCAAGAGATAAAAGGGAAAATATAAATACACACACACACACACACACACACACACACACACACACACACCACCTCAGAAACTAAAAAAATCATTGCAGTCCTTAAAATTTGAGTAAAGAAATTGTCAAGCATCTGCAATCTTTCTTTCTTATCCCTTTTGCAATTGATAGAGTCAAGGCATATGTTTTATGCACATGAAAAGGTTAGGGATGATTATTAGTATGCCTAGTCCTGGTTTCACATTTGTCATTTGGGGCCTCAAGGCTCCTTATGCCTACCTTTGCCATCTCAGGGCCAGTGTGACACTCTCTAGCCTAACCTAACTCCTTAGGAAATTCTGGCACTTAAAGGCTTTTCCACCCCTCTAAAATTTTCATTTTCTGACCTATTTCCCAAGCAATAGAGCGCTCACAGAAAATCTCATACTTTATTCAATCTTTTGAAGTAGCTGGCTTAATAAAGTGTTCCTTATAGGAAAACAGACCCCCATTCCCCTGCTCCTTTTCAAGCCATCATAGACCTTACCATTCCCAAGAGCAGGCTTTGTCCCCTGTTGCACAAACAGCATGCCCTTGTCATGCTAAGGCATTTGTAGAGTTGTAGCCCTTTGGAGGATAAGAGGAATGAGAGATCAGCTCCCCAAGGGCAGGGAGTGTCACCTCTTTCATTCTTTAATGTGTTACAAGAGCCTGGAATGACACGTGAAACATATTTGGCATTTAACTGTATTTGTTGAATGCAGTAATAGAAAGGAAAAAAGTAATAAAAGTGAGTTTTCCCTACTGCCTGGTTCTTTCTCATTTTGCTGTCTGTTCTTCCAAGGTGAGAACGTAGTGTGAAATAGTTGACCAGGTACCTGTTTAAGATTCTTGTTGAGTTCAAATTTGGCCAATGTGAATATGGGAATTAAAACCTGACTCACTATCCATATTCTAAGATCTGTTGCTGCTACACTGCACCTTAATGAAATTTTTTGTGTGTTTTAGTGTATACACTTTTATTTTCATTGGTGGTTGTAACAAGATGTCAAGATTGTAGACATTCTCTGTTATGGTAAGTTTCAGCCTGCTAGCTAACTCGTTTACCCAGCTGGGGTTCATTACCCTTTTCTCACCCTTTTCTATCTTATGTGGTAGAATTTACTGGGGTTTTCACTGATGAACACATAACTTGTTAAGTATAAAAAGATGGGCTAACCCTATAAAAGTTTTACATGCCCAGAAGAATAGATCTTTTGATATTTTCTATTCTTTGGACTTTAGCCAACCAATGAAATTTCTTTGGGTCTCAGGATAGTTTCTCATCCTGCCACTAGATGTCAGGAACAATAAGAGCAGCTGCATATCTACATTATCAGAAAAGAACCACACTCCAGAACTATTTTTCAGTCTTTCTCAGAACTAATATTTATTTATTGAATAAATGCTTATTGAGCACCTACTATGTGTAAGCTACAGTTTCAGACATTCAGGATATTTGAGAATATACAAACAATAATAGACCTAAATAAGAAAGAGAAACACAGTGGAATTAGATGGTGCAGATAAGAAAGAGCTGGAAAACAAAACCTGAGTAAAAAAGAAAAAAAGATCAGATCTGGTACACAGTGGTAGGCAAAGCAGAGAAGACTAGCAAGATCATAAGCAGAAGCCAAAAAGGGTTGGTGTGAATAGGGTTCCTCCCTGATGCAGACACCCATGACAGAATTAGGTCTGCAAGAGATTTACTGGATGAAACACCTGTGAAGGCAAAAGAAGATAGAGCCAAATAAGGTGGGGGACAGCCTTCAGACGGCCATGAAGTTCTGTCCCTGTGAAGCAGATGGAGTAGGCAGAAGCACTGCATAAGAAATGCCTTACTTTACAGTACATCTCTGGTGGCCAGACTGAGAGAAGACCTTAGCCCGAGCTGCTCAGCATGGGCCTACATTAGCACCCCTGCCATGCTGGCTGAGAATGTCCTTGGAATTTAGGGGCTCATACACTGAAAGGGATGGACTCAGTCGGTGCTGGTAAATTATGTTCACCACAGCAAGATTTCTGAGTGGTGCATTTTCATTGTGGCTTCGGAATTTAAGAAAGCTGGAGGAAAGAATGCAGAAAGAGAAGGGACTGAAGAGGAAATGTATGTATACACTGGGTAAACCATTACTGAGTCAGTGATTAGTGCATAGATGACATTCATTAAATGCTATTAAATTTTAAAATTATTTCAATTTTGGAATTTTTTTTCTGTTATCGATTCTCAGTGAATAGAACTCTTTATTCTTGAATAGTAACTAAAATAATAAAATGAACCATCATCTTTCCCTGTAATATCCTATCTAATATTTCTATTGTTATTAGGCAAAACAAAGTATTTTGTTCCATCCTTTACATCATATAAGATTGTTACTAGATTTATGACATCACAGTCATGCCAATAATTCTAGTTTTCTGTTATACATATTATTGATACCTTTCTTTTTCTTTTGGAGAAAAAAAAGGAATATGCATACATATTTAATGACCATAATATGAGTCTTCATAGTATGTATTGGCTCAAATAAGAAGCAGGCACTTTTATGGCTATAATAAAGTTTATATTTTATCCGTAGAGATGCTGCAAGGGCTCACAAACCATAGACAAGACAAACCATCATTGTGATAAACTATAAAATTTAACAAGTTTACACATATTTTCTACTTTGAAACTTCCATTAGCTTTAGAGCACTTTCTAAATTTTGAATGCTTGAATAAAACTTTTCTAAAAACAAAAGCACTAAACAAATAGGCTGAGAATCTTGTGAGAAGTAACCTGTAGAAATTTTCAGTACTTCCAACAGTGGCTCAAGGAAAAAATCCCAACAGAATATGAGTTGTTTTTTTTTAATGTATTGCTGCTTTTTTTTCTTTGGGGGAACATATTAAAAATAAGAAGGTATATACAATATAACAAAATGTAGTTTATAAAGGAAAGTATGTCTAAACTCAGGAAAATAAAATAATTTTATAAAAATGTGATTGTCTTATAACTCTAATAGAAGCCATATACACCTTAAAAAACTTTTTCTTAAAAAAAATAAGAATCTTTATCTAATTTATATAGCCAGATGACTAATTATTATTGTTTTATTCTAATATAAAATTATGTGCTCATAATGATATAAAACTGTAAATTCTTGCTAATAAGATATAAATTGGTAAAAGTGTGAAATGCAAAATTGAACATTTAAGATATTGAACCAAAGCCACCTAGCAGAAATTTTCTCTCTTTTTCTCTCTTCTCTGCCCTATGGCATAAAAAATAAAGAATTTACTGCCAAAATTTGAACCCAGTAACAGACTCAGGTTATGTTAGAAAATAATTTAATTTGAAAAAGATACATGGTCAGTGCTTCAAAGTATTTTCTTTTTTTAAAGTAGACAAGCATTAAAATGTACTCTTATTCATGCCTTCTACTTGCTAAGCAAGCCCCATTCCTGGTACAACTATAAGCTTCAGAATGAACCTGTCCCAAATAGCTCAAATTTTACAAATTGGTGGAATTCTAAAAACTGTTCTTTCAGAAGCAGGAGAAAATCTTTCAAGATATATGAGTATAGTTTGCACACTGAGAAACTCAGAGATGTATTCATAAATCCTACAGAAATTGAGAACTCAGAAAAGAGGCCATCAATAAAATTGAAAGTCCCCAAAGATTTAATATTGTGAAATACACGATCAGTAATTCTACAGCATATCTGCTACCTGCTTTAATGTTTCTGTTTAGTTGAGAAAAAAATTATTTTAAAGTTCCTGCCCAGTGATATTTTTGAGGTCTTGGCTAAAAAAAAAAAAAAAAAAAAAAAAAAAAAAAAAAAAAAAAAAAAAAAAAAAAAAAAAAAAAAAAAAAAAAAAAAAAAAAAAAAAAACAACAAAAAAAAACAACAAAAAAAAAAACAATATCTCAACCTCCATGTAAATATTCTTTCATTAATTTGAATATGATGGTTGATTCAGAAGTAAATACATTCAATAAAGGTCATAGTAAACAAACTCCACCCAATAAGAGTAGACACCACCACAGCAATAAAAAGAATACTTCCCTTTATAAAAGTTAGAATTATTGTGTTTTTAAATATAGCATCATTATGTAGAATTCATAAAAACTTAGAAATGGAGAGAGAGAACCTAGCCATAATTTTTTTTAAAAACTTTCATTTCATAAAAGTAAAAATGTATGGTAAAGGTAAATTATTAGACTAAATGTCTAGTTGCAACAGAATTTAGAGATTAGGTAAATAATTATGGAGATTTCAATAGATTAAGGTTTCCAGAAGATTCTACTTCAGATTTGGTTTTTCAGGAATTTAGAATGGTATTATTACTTTAGAACTGAATTTATAAATTATACTTTTTTATAAATATGTATATATAGGGAAACACATAGAATATCTAGGGTTCAGCAGTAACAGTGGTTTCAGGCATCCACTAAGGTCTTTGAAATGTAGCCCCTATAGATAAGAGAAGATGACCATACCTCAGCTTTGTCTTCAGGATCACCAACAAAGTCATTAACAATGTCTTTTATCATATGCACTGTCCATCTTGGTGGGAGTGTGACCATATTTATAATATTCAAGATCTCTTCCTACGTAACTCCTTTTTTATGGCAATTTGATCTGTTTTTAATGAATATACTCTTCTTTAGAATTCATTTAAGAATTCTATTTTTTTTTTCCCATGTCTCTTTGGTTCTCAGAAACATCTGTTTTCTCTAAGGAAAGTATTTTTTATTTTTTATTTTTTAATACTCTATTCTTCCAGGTTTTCTCAAGAGTCTGACAACCTTTCATTGTTCTTTCATGGCTGTTAATGAACAAAATAGCCTGGCGTTCTCTGCAGGTTCAAGGTCTATTTCTCCCACAAGCCTGCACCTGGAGAGGTAGAGTGGGGTTCTTGACAGTTTGGGTTTGTCAGTTCTGTGAACCATCAGGCTTCCGTGTTGGGGAAATAGACAGGGAGCAAGGGCCAGGGACTCTGTCAACAGCTAAAATAAGGCAAGCCTTTCTCAGGATAAAGTCCTTTGGTATATTTTACTTTGTGCTATATGCCTCTTCTTTTGTCTTCTTCCCTCTGGGCCTAATGTGGAAGTCCAGCTTTACCTTGAAGTCTGCACAGCTTCTCCCTGAGGTCAAAACCCTCTGATTAGACTTCATTGCTAAGCAGTTCACTTGCCTCCTTGAGAGAGCTGTCCTTAGGCCTGACTGACAGCACAAGGAGCAGCGTCCAGACCAAAACTTATCAAGAGAGAGAGGAAGAGTAGCAAAGATCTGGTTCCTCTGATGTGAGTCGGTGGTTATCCTGCCTGGTCTTAGTCAGCTTCAAGAGGCACTTCCCCACAGGGCAAAACGGCATGGCCCCTGGAGCCAGCCTGTCAACACCCAGACTACACTCTGCCACTTACCACAGATGTGACCTTCACAAGTTACTCATTCCCTATGCATCTATAAAGTGGATAATATCAGCTTCTACATCAAAGGATTGCACTGTGTACGACCTAATACATGTTGTATTAGTTTGCTAGGGCTGCCATAACAAAATACCTCAGACTGGTTGGCTTAAACAACAGAATTTTATGATCTTACAATTCTAGAATTCCAAGATCAAAGTGTCAGAGGCCTTCTTCTGCGGCCTCTTTTCTTGTCTTTTAGATAACCACCTTCTCTCTGTGTTCTCACATGGTTGTGGCTGTGTCTGTATTGTCTCTGTCTTACTTTCCTCTTATAAGGATGTTAGATTAGGACTCACCCATAAGATCTTGTTTACCTTAATTTATCTATCTATCTATCTATCTATCTATCTATCTATCTATCTTTATTTATTTATTTATTTTAGATTTTACATATAAGTGAAATCTGTATTTGTCTTTATATGATTATTTACTTAGCATAATACTCACTAGGTCCATCCATGTTGTTGCCAATGACAAGAATTTATTCTTTTTATTTCAGAGTAATATTCCATTGCATCACATTTTCTTTATCATTCAGCTATTGATGTACCTAGGTTGCTTCCATATCTTGACTATCATAAATAATGCTGCAGTAAACATAGGGGTACACATACCTTTTTAAATTAGTGTTTTTTTTGTTACCAATAAATACCCAGTTGATGTACTCATATTAGTTTCAGGTGTACAACTCAGTGATTAGACATTTATATAACTTACAAAGTGATCACCCCAATAAATCCAGGACCCATCTGACATCATACATATTTATTACAATATTACTGACTATATTCCCACGCTATATTTTACATCCCAATGACTGATTTGTAACTACCAATTTGTACCTCACAGTCCCCTCCCCACTTCACCCATAACGCTAACCCTACCCCCAAATCTGATAACCATTAAAATGCACTCTGTATCTATGAGCTTGTTTCTGTTTCATTTGTCCATTATTCTGGTTCTCTATATTCCACAAATAAGTGAAATCATGTGATTTCATATGATTTCTCTGCCTAACATACTTCACTTAGCACAATACCCTCTAGGTTCATCTGTGTTGTTGCAGATGGCAAGATTTCATTCTTTTTTATGGCTGAGTAATATTCCATTGTATATATGTACCACTTCATTTTCATACACTTACCCATTGATGGAAATACAAGTTTTCTCCATATCTTGGCTATTGTAAATAATATTTCAGTAAACACATGTCCCTTCAAAGTAGTCTTTTGGGTTACTTTGAATAAAGACCCCAAAAAAGGATCACTGGGTCATTTTTCATCTCTTTCTATAGCCTTTGTTTTAATGTTTATTATTTCTGATATAAGTATAGCTTTTCTCTTGCTGCTTTTCAGATTCTCCCTTTGCCTTTAACCTTTGGCATTTGAATTATGACGTGTCTTGGTGTGAGCTTCTTTGAGACTCCCATCTTTTTGGGACTCTCTATGCTTCCTAGGCTATTTCTTTCACCAGGTTAGGAAAGTTTCTGTCACTATGTCTTTAAATAGGTTTTCAACTTCTTGCTCTCTATCTTCTCCTCCTGGTACCCTTATGATGCAAATGTTAGTATATATGATGTTGTTCCAGAGGCCTCTTAAACTATCCTTATTTTTTTTATTCTTTTTTCTTGTTGTTGTTCTGATTGGGTATTTTCTGCTGCCTTACCTTTCAAATCGCTGATTCAAATCTCTGCTTCATCTAACTTGCTATTGATTCTCTCTAATGTATTCTTCATTTCAGTTATCCTTCACTTCTTACTGGTTCTTTTCTATGTTTTTTATGTTCATTTTTATATTTTCTATCTTTTGTTGGTGTTCATTGAGATCATTGAGCATTCTTATAACCAGTATTCTGAACTCTACAACTGGTAGATTGCTTATCTCTATTTTGTTTAGTTCTTTTTCTTGGAGCTTTTTTCTATTTTTTCATTTGGGACATGTTTTTTTGTCTCTTCATTTTGGCTGCCTCCCTGTGTTTGTTTCTATGAATTTGGTAGGGCTGCTATGTCTCCTGGTCTTAGCAAAGTGGCCTATGTAATAGGTATCCTGTGGGGCCCAGTGGTACAGTCTCCTTTGTGACCTGAGCTGGATGTTCCTGGTGTGTTCCTCATGGGGGTCGTGTGTGCCCTCCAGTTGTAGTTGAGCCTTGGTTTCTGTTTTCACATTGATGAGAGGAATCACCCTCAGTCTGATTGGTTGTAAGGACTTGCCATGATTATAATGAAGGAGCTGTTGTGCAGGGGCTGAGCATACAGAGTAGAGGTACCTGTAGCGGGGCTCTGGTGCTTGCAGAGTATGCCCTTTGGCTGTGTCGCTTGTGGAGGTGGTTGAGTGGTAATCAGGTGTGGTCTGAAGCTGGGCACCAGGTGTGTTGGTTTTGAGGCCTCTTGGGAGGGGCTCTGTTGCAGGCCAATGTCAGCTGCTGCCTGTGTTCTACCTGGAGTCACTTGGTATGAGCTACAAAGTGATCTGCAAATGGTTGCCATTTGTGATGTGCTTGGAGGTGCCTGCTGCCAACTGAGGCTAACTGCCACTAGTGCTGGGCTTAGCAACATCAAACACTACTTGTTTGAGGTTGTGAATCTTTGAGGAATTTTAGGAAGTCCACCTCATTACCCAAGACAGGCTATCTGTATGAAAAAGCTACTGGGGATGGCTTGAGTGGGCCCACAAGTTGGGTGGGGCAGGATCCCAGGGAATCACCAGGGCAGAGTGAACAATGTTAGGAAGGTTACTGGAGATTCAGATCCACCTGCATGAAGGTAGAGAATGGAGAGAGCTCAATAGAGGAAAAATGACTTCTGCCAGCACTTCTGTCTGGGATAAAGGTGCCCTTCCAGCCCTTGCCTTGAAGCCAGACAATTCAGTTCATAGCTCCCTGGCACCTTTTGAACTGCTGCCCCAGTACTGGATCTTAGAGTGTGTGAGTCTATCAGTAAGTTTGTGCGTGGGCCCTTTAAGAAGAATGGTTGGAATTTCAGCTTCCTTTTGTCTCAGTCAGCCACAATCTCCACTGATTTTCTCAGCCAGAAGCTGTGGGGACTTCTCTTCCTGCTTCCTGAGCTAGGGAGCCTGGTATGGAGCTAGGACCCCTTGCTCCTTCAGGGGAGACTCACAAGCCAAGTTATTCCTCCCAATTTTTAACTACCACACACACCTCCTACTAGTGGGGGCATGCCTTCTTCTGTATGTCTTTAGTTATAGGACTTCTTTTTAGATAGACTTCAAGTGATTTTCAATGATGGCTTTTCTGTAGTTTAGTTGTCATTTTGATGTAGTCGTGAGAGGAGGCAAGCACAGATTTACCCACTGCACCATCTTCCCTGGTGCCATTTTTCAATTCTATTTTTTTAATTTTTTGGTGATAGCCATTTTGACAGGTGGTATCTTATTGTGGCTTTAATTTTTATTTCCTTGATGATTACCTTAATTACCTCTTTAAAGACACTATCACCAAATAGACTCACATTCTAAGATACCTGGAATTTGAACTTTAACATATGGATTTGGAGAGGATACTATTCATCCTATAACACATGTAAACCATGAGGGTGTCTCTGCACACATAAGATAGTATTGAGGATATTATTATTAGCAGAAATAATCAGATTCTCCTGCCTTTGTCTATATTTACTGATCATCTACTTTCTATGTCCCTGGTTCTTTGTTGTCATTTACTCCACATAGATGGCCCAAGAAGAAGCTAACTCTTGTCAAGTCCAAGTCAAGAACATTCTCACTAGCCGCCTAGGGTGAGGAAAGTGATCATCAGCAGTGAGAGGCTGAACATTCCCATTCTGACGCATGCAGCAGATGTTCCCCACCTGGAATCAGGGTCCATATATGTACCAGGAGCCTCCTAGATATTCCCACCACATGGATTCTTACCCCTTTCCAATCTATTTCCTACACTGTAGCCATAAGAATATTTTCAAAATATCTAATTTAAATTTTTGAATTACAGAAATCCCAGGGTTGACATTCTAGTTTTTCCCAGAATATTCTTCAATATGTTATTTCTTCTGAGAAAATTGTGTAGAATATTTTCAAATACTTCCAACTTTTATATACAGATATTATCCTTTGTAGAGTTAAGTAGGCAAACAATAGGTTGGGAAGATTGAATGTATATCTTCTTACCTTTTAGAGAAACTATAAGATATGAGGTTTTCAGTGAATCTTTATAAATACACCAAATTGGTCACTTTGAATTTTGATATGTAAATTATGTTCAAATCTTTGCAGTAACCTTTAACTTGGCATCCTTTTTTAGAAACACAGATGGCCACAATAATAGTAGCCTTCAGATTTAAAAAAATGTTTGAGGCTGAGGGGAATTCCTACACCAGATTTTTCAAGTTGCTTTTTCCTGTAGGTCACCACTATGAGGAAGAGCCTAGGTCTGTCAAATGGAAGAGTTTTCTTGTTTTCTATTCACCCTCTTGCCCACCTGGATTAAGCTAAATTTGCTCACAAACATGTCCATGACTGAGGGCCTTTCCAGCATGATAAAGAAGTTGTCAGTATAAATACTCATAAACGTAGAGGGAGAACATGGGGGTGGCTTCTCTCTTTTTATAGGCTCACCACATAGCTAGTATTCCTCCACTCACTATCACCAACCCCATCTGTAGAGGACGAAGTAGCTCCTCGTCACACAAACATTAGAGAGAAGAGAGTTTCTGTGTAAAGTATTACTTCTTTCACAGAGGAGTCTCAAAAATAAATGATGTTTAAAAAATAAGACAACCCTTAGCAATAGCTAAAAGAGAAGTATGAGGGCCTCCAGCTCCTGACGCTGTTTAAAATTCTAGATTATTTTCCCTAGGGGAGAGGAGGAGTAAACATGGAAATTCAGGATACCCTGGAAGGAGAGAATCTTAGGGTAATAAAAGAGGAAAGAAGGTGGAGACAGAAAGAGAGAGAAAAAGAGTACGGCATACTTTGCTTTTTCATTTACCCGGTGCCGTGCCAGAATAAAGAAAAAATCTGGCTCAGAATGTATCCAGGCAGAAAATAATCTACACTTGATACCTCCTCTTAATAAACTCTAGATTCTCACTGAATCTGGTGGTCCCCGCACTTTCAGAATTTCTCAGAGTTATGGAATAAAAAGTCTTTGCCATATTGTCCATCAGAGGACAGAAAGTGTACTTGGTTACATAAAACAAGAAGAACTATCCAAGTAGCCAAGTTGTCGTATATTATTGTTTTTCTTGAAAATTCAGAGCATACAACCAGGGACATACTAACATTTCTGCCCATGCTTTTCAGATCAAGGCAAATAAGAGAAGTAGTATACATGTCAGAGGAAGGAAAGTGTAGCCCCAGAAAAATAAGAGAGGAATTAGGAGCAACCATTAAGAAAAGCCTCAGTTGGTTCTTCAAATACCCTACTTTTCCTACTGTCTTGTATTTAGCACTTTTTGTAAGAAACATCATAGCAGACCAGACTTGTCCTTTCTCAAATTCTCAAAATACTACTGAATTTGTTTAAAAATTAAGAAAACAAATAATTGGATCCTTATTAGGGTCTATGAAAAAATATTCCACCTATTTTATCTGTTGTGAACTTCTTCCATAGGTTTTGCCACTCGCAAATCATGCTCTGTCTCAAATTTACTTTTATCAAGCAATTAATTCTCAATGAGCACAAGCTCATATTGTAAGCACATATGTTTGCTTTTGAAATAAAGTTGTTAATGACTAAATGTATTCATTGTGCCTGGTTTCACAAGCTCATGATGGCAGGCACCATAATGTTTTCAAGTACTGGTGACTGTTTCTCTTTGCACAGGGCACTGGCCTGTCTCTCATATTCACAGCTGTTGTACATGCTTTGCATTTAGAAAAGAGAAAAGGGAGCGGAGAGGGAGAAAAAATCATTTGTGATTTGTGTGTGAACAAGAGCTAGCTCATAGTCTCCTACTCTGTCTCTGGAATGAATCCCGGTGGCCTGATATTGATGCACTTCAATAAAATGAGCTAGAGTTCATGCAGGCACAGGTGAACTGGGTTAATCAAGATAGCATTGGTGTGACTTCCAACCACAAAAAGAGTACCCCATGGTCAGAGGAGTGAAACAACTCCTTGGCTGTTAGTGGTGAGAAGGGAACTGAGAGGAGCGGCCCAGGGTCATTGAACCGGATGGCACAGGGACTCTTCCTCCCCCAACTGGTATCCACAGCCTTCAGATTCTGAAAAGGGAAACGGGCAGCATTTTGTGCAGTCATAGATCTTAAAGTAGGAAATATTTTGTTAATTCACCTTTGAGGAAAGTTATATGTCCTCAACAATAACTATTCAGACTAAAGATATGATTTCTCAAGAGACATGAACAATGTTATGACTTATTTAGCATTGACTACTATATTAATAGACCTACACACACACACACACACACACACACACACACACACACACACACACACACACACACACACTTGATGGATATTTAAGAAATAGTTAGCAGGAGTTAGTTATCCCTGGGTAGTGGGGTTGGAGAAGAGGTAGGAGATTTATACTTTTTGTTTTATACCCTTCTGTAGCAATTCTTTTTTTAACTTTGTTCAGATATTACTTTTGTAATAAATGGAAAACAGTACTAGCCATGAAATTTCTCTTCTCATATCCATATATTTTTAAGCGATCCATGTTATCATAGTTGTATTATATCAGAATATTCCAGGCAGAGTTCTCCAGGCCCTATTATACAGTATGGTTTCAAGGGAGTTGACCATGACCTGCATGTGCCAAGTGAAATTTTTACTGATTGCTTTTCAACATCATTTCTGATAGGCAGTAAAATATAGATAGGGTGACCACACTCTTCAGTTTATACTTCCCATCCTGGGACTTTCATGCTCAAAAGTGTCCTGAGATCTGGATAGTAAATTTTATGTTCACTCCAGTTATAGGTAGCCTTGTGGCTGTTCATTGCACATTTAATTTGCTCTTGAAAATAATACTTTAGATTAAAAATGAGCTCCTAGTAGTTACTGTGATAGGTATTTTATATACATAATTTAATCTCAAAGGCTTTTTGAGCTAAATAAAATTATACTAATGAAGAAATTAAGGTTTGGTAATTTGCTAATTATTTTGTTTTCTATACATTTACTATTTTACCTACCAAATTCAAAAATTCAATTGTACCCTATCATTGATTCTGTCTGTCTTTTCAAAATATTCTGACACACACAAACTCCTAATATTATGTAATTCTTTCAATTTACACAGTCTCTTTTAATAATATATTATTACCACTAAGTTAGATTTAATACAGATTTAAGAAACAAATTTTGTTTTTATTTTTAACTCAAATCCATTCCCTTTAGGAAACTTTTATTGGCCCCTGGGCCTAGACCATTTGCCTCATTACATACTTTCAAGCAGTTATAAGTTTATAAAGATTTATCTGATTAAGTTCTATATCCCCAATATTTTAAGCTCCTTGTAGGCAGGAAGCACATTTTCTTGCCTTTCAATATTTCTCCAGTACCAAGCCCATTGCAATAATAGCACTAACACTTTATACACATTCAATAAATACTTGTTGATAGAATTATTGGCAATATTTTACTAGAAAAGCCAGAGAGAGGTTCTAGGACCTAACATATAAACTGAAGGATCCTGCAAAAACAAGAAAGGGAGGGGGAGTAGGAAGAGTGACTCTTTTTCTTCAGAGTGTCAAACCCTGCAATAATAAAACCAGAATGCCTCAGGTTTCCTGAAGAGGTATAAACCCCTGCTTCAGATATAATTTCATGTATAACTTCTGAAGAAGTCTTTATTATATTGCTACATATTTGTCTTCTAACCTTGCTGTCAAGATTGGCCTTTACTAAATTCCTTTTTCATTTCTTAGTCCCAATACCAATGCTCAGTCCTTATGGCAGTGCTTTTGTCATATCATAATTATTTTAATATTTTTATCACTGTGTGGTTTAGAAATGAAAATCTGAATATGCCACACCAAAGCTACTTAGGGACAGTGGTTATTTATATCAAATAGTGGGGCAGGGATAGGAAAGACTGAGTGATTATGGAGTGGTGAAATGCCTCCTAGCCTCAACTAACCCTTTTTAATGTCAGCAGTAGCGTTATTTTTAATTATTATTATTATTTCCTTTTCATAGCTGTATGAATCATCTTGCATTGAAATGAAGGGAATGACATAAACTAAATACCATCAGTGTTTAGAATTTTCTTCTCCTTTAAAATATCCAACTATTTAAACAAATATTTTAAGTTAATGCAGAAAAAATTTCTGTTTCAGTCCTGACTCTAAATGAAGGGAGTCTATTTGAGTCCTGCCCCAGGAGTATTCAAATACTTCTTGTAATAAAATGAGTCATATAATGTTAAAATAAAATGCTTTCAGAATTTACAATTTCTAAAATTTTTATGTTTTTTAAAATTTATTGAAATTTAAAAAAATTTAAAGTTATAATTACAGGTCACTTTTTTATTAGTAATGACAGCAGTATGCACAAACATAGGTGCCTAATATATTTTTTTTCTTTAAATTAGCTGGCTTTATATTTAGCAGCACAGAGGAAGGACATAAAGCTTAGGTTGCTTTTCACATTGTTATTAGATTTAATTAATCCATAAAGACGGTTTAAAGCAAAGGAGCATGAATTCTCATGTAAATTAAGGGAGTGATATAAAGCAAATTCAGTGACTAAAAATTCCTCCTCCTTTTAATTATCCAATTATTTACCCAAACAAGGATCTCCATTATATATGGTTTGATTACTAACTACCTTTTGCATAGGAAAAGTGCAGAACTTTTTTTAAAATATATTTTTTATTTATTTTTTAAATATTGATTTAGAAGACAAAGTACCTTGTATTTGATTCATAGATGAAATAAATTTTAAAAACTGAACCTTTATTATTGACAGTTTTTGACAATAGGAGACTACATTAAGTATGCAGAGAAAATAAATGCAGTCTCTGAATGTAATTCTAGTTTGCATTATCTCTTATTGTTGTTCTGATTTGTAAATCACAGCCTGAAGCTTTTGACATTGTTTGTATATTCATCTATCAGGAAAAAATGTTTAGGGGAAAGGAATCACAAAGACCAATAAGAAAATTCATTGAACTACTGGGAGTTGAAGGTTAATTTAAATGTAGGAAGAAAACTCTATTTTAAAAGTGATGATACACTAAAAAATGAGACTATGTAGCATTGTACTCTCCCTCCAGCAAGGCAAAAGGTCCTGTGTTTTCATTTCTTTTCTTTTTAAAATTTTTATTTAAACTGGACAAAATAATGTAGTGCAGAACAAAAGTCATTATCCCTGGAAAACTAAATAGCAAATGGGCCCATTACAATCTAATGCCTAGGATTCTTTTAATCAAGTATTTATTGTCAGCAGGACCATATATTTGCCTGCTATAAACTGCCCTTAGCCCATTATGAACCTTTATTTCACTTCCTTTACATAGCCTGCTTTTTCCATATATTTTTTTTCCCTACTAGTTTGTACAAGAGGAAACCTGGCTTAGTTTTGGTTTTTGTTAGTCTGTTTTTGTTGTTTGATGAGGTTCTATCTTTGGTCCAGTTTTACCACTGCATTGACCGAAGTCCAGAGAGGCTAAGTGACTAGCTTCATTTCTCCCAGGCAGTCAGGGACTTAGTCAAAATTAGAATTCAAGAAACGCTGGCTTCCAGCTTTTGCCTTAATCATTAGGGATCCCATGTAGAACTTATCAAATGAAACTGAAAAACACTCTTTCCTTTGCTTTGAACTATGTTGGGCAGAGTGTAGGGAAGACTTGCACTCACTCTCCTGTCAAAGTTTAAAGTTGATACATCATCCATAAAGATGAATGTATTTTAAAAATATTTCTCTAATCAGCAAATACCTATGGTAAGTGCCCAATCACAAAACACTGTAGAAGATCCTATAACATTAAAAAGGATGCATTCAGAGACTGAGGAAGTCCCTAGATTCCTTCTAATAATGATTATGGCAATGTTCTCATCTGTGATAAAGAACTAATAATATCTACTTCACATAATTGTTGTGAAGACTAAACTAAACAATAAATTAAAGGAGAATAAGAGAGCTACAGTATGGTACAAATGTTAGGCAATACACTAATGTAAATCAGGAAAATGGGGTTTGCCCTAGAATTGTCTCTGTTCAAATTCAAGGCCAAGTCTGGAGTTTCCTTAATAAACAAACAAAAATATATATTATTTTTTAAAATATTTCTTAGGCATCTTAACAAGATGAAATGTTAGACTGTTATTGCTCTGTAACATATTAATTAGCCTCTCATTTTCATGTGTATTTACAAAGATAAATGGAAACTAGCTCCCCCTTGCTCTCTGGTGATATTGGTTATTTTTTTTCTGTTCCACCTCCATCCTGCCGGCCCAGCAAACCACACCTTTTCACTTAATAAAATATTTCTAGATCAATATAATTAACATCAAATTCTCTCTTTCTTTTTTTTCCTAAAGTCTCTATACTCCTATGCCCTCTCCTGTTCCCATAGCTGAGAGAAAATAGCCCCAGAGCAATTTACCAAATTCAACCACCATGATTAAGTTCTAGGCACTGTGCTCAGTGATGGGCACCTACTCGTTATCTTTGTCTTATTATAAGTATTTAAATCTTAGTGTTCTAGGAAAAGTTGGGAGGAATCACTCTTGAGTCTGCTGCAGTGACTTAGAATGACTGGACTAACTGGCTGTTCTGGGCAGTTTTGAGAAACAAGAAAAAGAACTGGATATGTCAATTATGAGGGGAGGAAAAAATACTTTGAGATAGGGTCTCTGGGAAAGTTAGTGATGGTATAACTGGGTGATAGGAAAGTAGAGAGCTTCTAGGGGATGCATATGGTTTCTAGATGAGAAGCCAAGTTGCCCTATGGCCTCTCATTTGCAGTCAGCAGGAAAGGGGGAGCTACCTCTTTTTACGTTCCTAAAAAATGAACTGTGTTATAATGTGAATTCAGCTCTCAAAAAGGCAATCCCTTTCCTCGGAGCAAACATATGTAAAGTTCACCTACCCTAAGAAGGTATGCTCCTTAAGCTATATGTCCTAACATTTAACCATCTGTAAATCCTTTCGAAATGGTTCCCTCATACATACAAAGAACATAAGAATAAAAATTTCTACTTGAACATAGCTACTTAGGAGACATCCCTGGCTGGAGGAAAGATGACAACAGAGGGCAAGGGTAAACAATGGTCTTTGTTCAAAATGTTGTCATTTTTATCTCAAGTCCTAGGCTGAGGAAGTCACCACAGGTACTAGGAAGAGTAGAGAGTACCTAAAGCCTTCAGAAACAGAATTCCTAGATTTTAACTAAAACTGTGATGATGAAGTTGCTTTGAGAAATACTATGGTATAATTAATAAATAGATGTGGTAGTTTGCTGAATTTTGTGTTAATAATAGAAAAGAAAGGGAGAAAACTAAATTTAGAAGGAAAAGTAGACCCTAGAACTACAAATTCAAGGAAATTGCATTTTTAAGAAGTGAAATGAGCCTACTTTGATTAGTTTAATTTCCAAATGTCTGTAAGATATTCAGTAGACAATATCCTGTGGAAGGTAAGAATTATAGACTAATAAAGAGGGTGAGAGGTCAGGGATGGAGATGTCAACCCCATATAGAGTATAATTGAACCATGTGTCTCATTGAAAAATTGTTTAGGTCTCTTCTTCTAGCAGCTGTGAGAGTTAAAATTATCCTCCTTATTCCACTCAGTGTATTTCATTATTTAGACATCATATATTAGACATAAGGAAGAACGTCTTGAGTGTAAGAGTGATTAAATACTGAAACAGACTACCAAAGGAGCTTGTGAAATTATCGACTCTAGAACTTTTTAAAAATAGAGGCAACCCTCTGTCTTCTGTAATTTTGGTGGTAATCTGTCTTTGAAAAGGAGACTGGACAAAATAAACTTGATAGGGTAATATTACGTAAATAATTTTCTGGACATATTCCTAATTTTGTGGCCTTATATAAATATGTACTTTGTTTTTATTTTGAACTGTTCTGACTCATGACTCTAAATCATTTTTACAACTTTGATTTATAAACTACTTTAGAACTAGTCCTAGCAGAAATTCTTACATTTTTTATGTTTTGTGTTTAATGTTATTGCTCAATAACGAAATATTTTTAGAGAACATTGTATGCTATGTACATTATACAGACTTTATGGAAATGAGTGAGCTTTTAAAACAATTGTGATAATCAAAGTATGTAGAATAAGAGCCTTAACTGGGAAGATGAAAGTAAAAATTAAAAGAAAAGAATGGATAGAGTTTTATAAAGAGAGAGATATTTAATAATATTTGATTCCAACCTTGAAGTATAATGGAGACTATTTTGATTTGTATACTCAAGTTCTTTCATTTAACCCTCTTCCCTCTGGGGCTGTCGATCGAGAAACCATGTACATAAAAACAGTATCAAATGGAATGAGACAGAAGTACCAATTCATGAATAGCTCAAGGCCCCAACCAAAATGTCTTCTTTGACTTGGATATAAATGAAATGAGGACATAGGGATTCTCAGTGCTTCTTGACAAACCTGCCCCTCAGATGACTGCTGGCTGTGGGAGTTCTCATTCTCTGTGCCTCTGGGTTCCTTTGTGAGGGCAGGTTTCCTGCACTATTTCTAGAAAGCCCCAGTTCTCAATCAGTTGACTTTCAAAGATTATTTTATGCATTTATACTTATGCCACAATCACTTCTTATACAAACCAAATGATAAGCCTCTTCATTAAAAGTCGCTTGGTGCAAAATTAAAGCTTATTTTGTTTCAGTTGCACAGTTAGGATCCATTCTTATTTTACGATTAGTAAGTGATCATGATGAAAATCGAGAGTGAATGTGACCTGAAGCTTCATAGGATTTTATAATGAAGCTGTGTCATGGAAATAAGCATGGAGTGAAAGAAAAAGAACACTTTTGAAAATACTTGCATATGTATTCATGCGAGATTTTAAGAGGTCTAAAGGATTCTTTCATCAGCTTTTCAAAGAGTTACTAAATCCAAAATAATTTAAGAACCATAGGTATAAAAGCAACATTGCTTTATTAGGAAAAATTGATTAATGCAATTGCAAATAAATTGTACTTATAGTGATGACCAAATCTTAAAATGGGAACATACAGTACTACACATCACTTTATAAAAAAGGTTTTAAGCATTAACACCAAAAAAAAAAAATTAAGGAATATAATATTTAGTATAGTCTAAAAAGTATTGAAAACCAGTAAAAAAAAAAAAAACAGAACTCTGTTGTTGCTGTATATTCTAATGTTTTATTGGTAATTATACAGATGGGAAGGGGATCATAAACTTTTCTTAATCCAGCTTTGCCAGTAGGCCAATTGAGAAATCACATGAAAACAGGGAGAGGAATTAGTACAGGGGATAAAATCTGGCAGTATATACTGATGTGATAATTAAAGCCATGAAAAATATTATTAACAGTAACTAATAATTTATTTCCAGTTTTTTATTGGTGTTAGATTAAATCCTTAAATACTGAATAAGAGTTAATTATGATATAGCCATCTTGTAGTAATCTGAACACAATAGTCATTAAAATAAATATAAGGGTTACAGGTAAACTCTGTGGGAAGTTTTTGTTTTTAAATAATGAAATTGGTGGTAGCTGCTTCGATACCTCCATTTACCAGTGAATGCAGAAGTGATATGATAATCAACCTAATAAGATAGCTATTTCTGGTATAAGAAGAACGCTTTTGATTAATTCATACCAAACTAAGAAATCATGCAAGCAAAATAGAAAAACTGTTTTTTTCACAAACTGTGAATAGTATAATGAATAAGATAAAGTGTAAATTATCTACAGGATTCAACCATTTAAATTTTTCATAGTTACCCAGCTGAAATTTTCCAAATAGTTTTTATTTTTTTTAAAAAAAAGAATCTGCAATTTGTATTTTGGAATAAGCTAACCTCATTTTTAAGTTATGCTGGAATGTTTAAAAAATAAACTGATCTCCTCAAATCAATGATCAGTTACTGAGTTTAATGTTACTTCTCAACCTTTCATCAGTATTAGTCAACCCTTTTCTTCTAATATTTTCTGCTAGATGTTTCATACAAAACACCCTCCTAGTTTCCCTTCTATTTCTCCAGTCACTCCTTCCCACAGCCCTTTCCTGGGTCATCTCTGTCTCTCAAATCTCTTAGTGTTGGGGACCCCTGAACTCTCTACTTGGTCATTTTTCCTTCACTGTCTACACCTGTATCTATGCAGCCACACCCAGTCCATGGCTTTAAATGCCATCAATATGCCAAAGATTTTCAAATCTGTTTCTTTAGTGCCGATCTATCTCCTAAACTAGGCCCACATATGCAATTGCCTTCTAGATATTTCTATTTAGATAACCATCAGGCATCCAAAACTTTACATGGCTAGAGTTACTGCCCTCACCACCCCACTAAAAACAAGTAATGATAATAAGTTAAAAATATGCCTTTCCTAAAATTTTTCTCATCACCCTCCCAGTTGCTTTGGTCAAAACGTTATATTTCAAACTTGATTCCTCTCTTCCCTTTATCACCTAATTCAGAAGAAAGGCCCATTTCTCTGTGTTCATGTTATATGTACTTCATCTCCTATTGAAGTCTAATCCACCATAATTTCTCTTGTGATCTATCGAAAAGTCTCACTGGCTTTTGTTGACCATGTATAGGCTCACTCCATCTACTTCCTTATTCTGTATGATTTCCTACTAAAAGTAGACTTAAATCTAATTCTTCACCATTGTCTAAAGCTTAACTATTCAAAATGAAAGGACCAGCAACATGAGTTTCACCTGGAAGCTCGTTAGAAATGCAGAATATCAGGCATGGTGAACAACAACAAAAAAAAATTGTGTTTTAATGAGATCCCCCAAGTGATTCATGTGTATATTAAAGTTTGAAAAGCACTAATTGAAAATGTCTTATAAGATATGGGTCCTGACTTCCTCTTCAAACTTATTCTCAAATCTTTTTTCTTTTCTCACTATTCTCAACTCCAATAATCTTATATCTTTTAGTTCAACACAGTATATAACATTCTATATTGAAGAATTTTTTCTTGCTCATCCATATGTGTGTGTGTGTGCGTGTGTGTGTGTGTGTGTATTATGTTTTTATATATAATGCCAATACTTAAAACAGGAAGATTTTACCTAAAAATCCCAGTTTCTGGCCTCTATAAAAATCTTGAGAGTCTGGCAACACTAGTTCTGCATTTTCTCGAAGATATAAGGAAGAGTTAAGTAGCTGCTTACATATCCCTACCACTCACGCCATGGATTCAGTCAATATTTAACCTGACTTTCACTTGTTTAAAGGGACCTGCCTATTAAGTCCATGACCCTTGATCTCAATCAGCAAATAATCTTTTCATTTGAAGCTAATTAAATAAAAAAAACATGACCACATACATACAATATATGTATAGTTATAGTAACAATGTTTTTTGAAACTTTTGTTTAAATATTATTATATTGTCAGCATGCCTAAGATTAAACCTACATTGATCTTTCTTCTAAAGAATGAATTCTTAAACAAACAATAAGTATTTATTTCTTTAGGAAATAAATAGATCTAATCTCACTATCTAGTGATTAAAGTCACTTAAATATAAATCAAATTTATCCATGTTAAGCTTTTCCTAAATGGCTTTTGCAACAGAGCATAAGTATGATGCTAGATTAAATCTCAAAAATACCTGACAACTCAGAGCTTCTACCTTTAGGAGTAGAAGACATCAGTGCTCCTTTTATATTATGTTCCTCTTTATCTTTTATCTGCTAACATATCTGTATACTATCTTTTATTAAATTTCTGCCTGTTGAGGGAACATTTTTCTTTTCCTATTTTTTAAATATTAGCATCTCTAGGCTATATTTTAATCCTATTTAAATATTCCTTAACAGTTGTCGATAAAATATTTTAGTATGTCACATATTGCCTAATTGATATACCACTGAGTTTCCCTGGAGAAAGAGCATTGTAAAATAGCTTTCCATTGGTTCCCTCAATAAATCAGTGTTCCTGTTGTGTTGAAACAGTGGGAAGAGCTAAAGCTGTAGTTTGATTAACATAGAAAAGTCCAAAACGTTTCTCAGTTTTGAATGTTTACATTAATCAATAATTCAGCTCTAGTGTTGCCATAAAAGGTTACAGGAAAATCCTTGTGCTTTGTCAATGACTAATAGACAGCTATTCTGGAAGGTTATATTTTTGCCAGCCTGTTTCTAATGTGTATCACTTTCTGAATGATATTGATAATCTCCGACAATCAAGCACAAAGGATGACTTTGATATCTTCCTGTCAGTTGTCCCCCAGCTAAGTGCTCTTCTCTGCAGGCTTCAGGCAGACATATGATATAGTGGGTACCACCAAAATGTTCACCTAAGGCAGAGATTCTTCTTCTGTCACTAAATTAAAATACACACACACACGCACGCACACGCACACGCACACGCACACACACACAGAAAAAACACATGATAACATTACTCCTCTTTAAAGATATTTTTGTTAAGAATATTTTTAAAAGGATAAATTACTAATCATTTTACAAGACACAATGAAAAGATATTTTGACAAAAGTAAACATCTGAATTTAGGCAAAATCTTTTAGGTGTTGCCTAACTTATATTTATTCCATCAACAAAAGAACAATATTTAATATATCTTGATTTTATTATTAAAGAAGCATAAAGAAGAAAACATATGGTGGCCATCAAAGCTAAAGGTTTTGTAATCATACAGCTATGAAATTCTAATCTGAATGAAAATATGAGTACAAAGAGAATAATAATTTGCTTTTTAATTCAAAGAACAACTTGCCATTTTTTTTAACTATCATAAAAATAAGAGTTTACAGGACTTCGTTTTTAACCATGTGGTTTTTTCAAATGTATGTGTAGTAATCTCATTATACCTGTGGTACAAATTCAGGTGAAAACAAATTTCTCTGTCTTCCTTTACATTCATTGCCCTTTTTAAAAAAATACTTACACAACCAACAGACCATTTAACTACCTGAAGCTTTACATTCAGCTCTATTTTTTTATGGACCATGGTTGAAATTGACAGGCTGTGTAAATGTCCAGGAAGGGGCAAAAATATCAGCTTATCCCCAAGGACTAATAAGCACATAGGTAGACTATTTCTACCAAGTTAGGAAAAAACGAAAGGATCACATTGAGCAGAGATGTTTTAGTCAAAGGCCTCATTATCTCAAGGCACCCCAATTGAATGAGTGGACCATTATTCCCTTCATTATGAGCATATACCAGAGATACAGCACAAAGAGAGAAAGTTCCAGTGATTCACACTATAATTATAAGTGACACATTAAAAAAAAGGACAAAAGCAATAGCAGGATACTGCATCCTCAGTAGTTAAGGAGGGTAAACAGAGAAACTTGTTCAAGGGCCACAACAAATCATGCGATCCAGTCCTTTGTCACAGGCAAATTATTAGACAATAAGAATGATGCTGAGGCACAGCTTATACATGATAAAATAATTTGCACACATTCTCCTATATTGAATTATTCTTGTTTCTTACACAACTAGATTTGTATACATGACCAATAATATTGGTTGATACATAATTGGGCCCAGCATTCGGTAGCTTATATAGCTCCCTGTTGTTTTACCTCAGTATTCATTTCATTCAAACAAGGTTCTTTGTAAGGCACACAAAGTAATATCTTCATAGAAAAGAGATTGTATTTATGAGTGAAGTACACATGAGAAGAGGTGATTACTCTATTAATTTTAATTTTGACCATATGAGCAAAAATTAGGTAGTCCTTGCTCAATTATAACTTCTCATCACTAATCCATTTATGACTTTCTCTTTATTTATTTATTTATTTATTTATTTATTTATTTATTTATTTATTTATTTCAAAACGTATTAACTCTCATGAACATATCTCACAACTACAGACCAAGATCATTCAAAGGAACATATCTACCCCTGAGTTCCTCCCTTGTCCTGTATCCCCTGTCTCTCTGAATCTTATATGTATCATCCTTTTTCCTCTAGAGAAGTGTGTCATTAAAAATCATATATTTTTAGTTTTGGTTATTTTTAAGTGTATTGCATCATTATACTGAAGTAATCTCCAGTGACTTACTTTTTTCAATGAATATTTTATTGATAAGATCAATTCATATTGTTCCATGTTGCCATGATCCAATCATTTTGACTGCTGTGTAATATTTTATTGTGTGACTATAACCCTAATCAATTTATCTGTGGACATTTGGATTGTTTCCAAGTTTTGCTATTGCAGTTAAAACTGCTAAATAGTCTTATTTTCATAGGCCTGCCTCTAAAATTTGTATTAGTACTCCAAATTATATTTATATAATTATAAGTTATAATTATATAAATATAATAAATATAATAAATTATAAATTATATAAATATATATAATTATATTAGTACTCCAAAGTACTAATATAGGTTGAAGCTCACACACCATATCTCAAAATGTGAAATGGTATAAATCCAGCTGTACATACTGCCCAGCTCATGTCCTCATCCAAGGACACATGGTCTGTTCCTCAAGAATAGACCTCCAATCCAGAGACTGAAAGAGATATACTGTCACCTAGGACACCATGCCTTTGTGACCTTAGTGGGCAGAGTAAACAGAAGCTGAAACTGGACCAGCACATCTAGGAAGTGAAAGGGCCCACCTCCACCCATGTTGGGACAATGTGAAGCTTCCCTGGCAGCAAAGGCAGGCAAGTCCTCTCCCCAACTCCTGGCTTTTCTGACTTGAGGTTTTTAAGGAGTTCTAAGAACCTGCCAAAAGTCTACCACCAAAGCAGAAGTGCGTAGACACCTGGGGAACCCGATCTGCCTTGAACCTGTACTGAGGAACTGGGGCAGGAAGCCATTCTTTTTCTAGTTTCCTAGGGCTGTGGCTGTGACCCTCCCATGCCCTTCACATACATGAACCCACACTCTCAGACATCATTCTTGGCTTAGGGACCGGGCCTCAATGGGCTGGTGAAACCCTTACCTATAAATCTTATCAGCTCAATTATCAAAGTATCAAGAAAATTTCTTGTGTTACTGAAAAGAAAAAAAAGTAGTTGTGTTTTCATGTTTGTGATTTATAGGATATTGCAAAGAGCTCCTGGTACATATGTGCAAGAATTTCTCTTGGGTACGATACCTGTATCAACTTCCTAGGGCTACTGTAAAAATTATCACAAACTGGGTAACTCAAAACAACAGAAATTTATTCTCTCATAGTTCTGGAAGCCAGAAGTTTGAAATCCAGATGTTAGCAGGGAGGTTAGGGGATTTGTCTTCTAGCTTCTATGGTTCTAGCAGTCCTTAAGGATATTAGTCTGCTTGAGCGGCAATAACCAAATACCACAGACCAGGTGGCTTGAACAACAGAAAATTATTTTCTCACAGTTCTGGAGGCTGGAAGTCCAAGATCAAGGTGCCCACAGGGTTAAGTTTTTCTGAGGCTTCTCTTCTTCACTTGCAGGTATTTGCTCTCTCACTGCTGCTTCTCATAGTTGTCCCTCTGCGCATGCAGTCTCTTGGTGCTCTTTGCATACCCTAGTCTTTTCTTACAAGGACTCTAGTCAGATTGGATTAGAATCCACCCGAAAGAACCCATGTTAACTTCATTACTTCTTTAAAGGTCCTATTTCCAAATACACTTGCATTCTGATGTCCTGGTAGTTGGGACTTCAACATATGAATTTGGAGGGCACAAAGTTCAGTCACAACACCTGGCATTTCTTGATTTGTAGACATATCATTCTGTCTTGTCTTCATATCTTCTCTATGTGACTTCTCTTATAAAAATACTGTCTTCGGATTTGGGGTCCACCCTAATCCAGGATGATCATATCTCAAGAGTTTTAACTTAATTACATCTAGAAAGGCCCCTTTTCCAAATAAGGCCACCTTTAATAAATTCCCCATGGACTTATCTTTTGAGGGCCACAATTCAATCCATCATAATATCATTTTTATAAAGTGAAAACGACTTTAGCTAAGCAATATATTTTAAATGAAATGGCTGGGTAGAAAGATATGCAAATGCTCAGCTTTACAAAATAAAGAGTTTCTCGTGTTAGGTGTACCAATTTATACTCCTACTCCTACAGCAATATAAAAGACATTCAGCTGATCCACACCCTATCACTTACTAAGGAGCATTTCTCATTGAGTACTGTTGCCAATAAAATTGAGGTAAATGGTGTATTATTGTTGCCTTGATTTGCATTTTCTTGATTTCTACTGAGGTAATTGCTTTTGAAGATTTTTTTCCCATCCTAGTTAGTATAGGCATTACAAGTCATCATTTGTACAAAATTTTTGCTAAGATTTTTTTTTGAGTCATTAGTGACAAGTTTTATATTAGGTCTAACCTTAAAGTGAAAATTCTATATCATCAGCAATTGAAATATCCTTAATGTCTGTCAAAAAACATTCTATGTGATTCTAGGCAAGTTACCCACTCTTAAGAACAGTTTTTCTCAAAGTTTAACAAAGGAAGGAAAAAAGAAGTGGAGGTAAGAGGTGGCAGAATTGTAATAGCTGTTCATTGTATGGTACTTCTAAAATCTAGGTTTTTAGTATTTGAGGACTAAATTACAACATCTCTGGCTACCTTTCTTTTGACACATGGAAACCACCATAAGAGCTTACTAACAGCTCAATATATCTTGAAAAAAAAGATCATCTGCCTACATGTCATTATTATATTTTATTTTAGATTAGTGCATATGCCACATATATATGCTTTTGATCACTAACAGCATTTTCTGCATATGAAAGTTAGAAATAAAATAAAGAAGAATCACAAATACACAATAGGACCAATCAGCGGTTGCTCATTCATCATGCAGCCTTCAACTGTGCTGCCTAACGGAGGATCAGAAACTGCAGATATGTGCGGTGCCACCTGCTGAAGTGGCTATTTTCCTGCTCCTCTCCAAACATTTATTAGGGATATAACTGGGCTATCTGGATGACTCAACGTGAAACTCCTAGGAAATGAAGAGGCTCTTAATGACAAAATACCATAGTTGTTGAAATTATAGCTATATTCATTTGCTGACTGTATGTGAAGCAGTAAAACTTTTTGATTTTCAGTAGGGACATTCAGCTGTTCTTGCTTATATCATAGTGTGACATCTGAGAGCAGAAAACTCCAACTGAAGATCCTAATATGTCAATAATCGTATTGTTGAAGGGTCTGTGGAAGTGATGGATAGGAAAGAGAATTGTAAACTTGAAAGCATAATTGAAATATTCAATATTGTTATTATTAACCACTTTAGTAAGGAACTTTTTGCTAAAACTAAAGAAGTCAAAATTTATATAAGAGGAGAAAAAGATAATGCTAGCAGCCACATTCCAGTGCAATGGTTAGGTTCAAGAAGGAAAGCAAACACGGCTGCAGTGGGCAAGGAAAATTATCCACTAAAAGTTCCTCTAAAGTTTCAGTAAAAGTTACATGAAATATCATATTAATAATATTAAAGTACTTCCTCTCATCCAACTAGCACCTACCACACGCAAGGAACGGTAAAAGCTGCTTTGATAAGTATAAAGAGCATAAAGATATAATTCCTGTCTTAAAAAAAAACTTAAAATCCACTGAAAATAAAATCATAGAGAAAATATGCTTTCAGTACTAGCTTCAGAAGAGAATCTGCCTTCACTAATAAACTGCATGAAAGAAGGCTGGAAGTAAGATGATTTTAAGTCACCTCAAGAAATTTTGATTGTGGTTAGAGCTTTGTGTTGCCTGGATCTATCAGAGTCACACTAAATAGAAATCTTTATTAAAGAATGGGAAGGTCTACTTAGATATGTGAATGATCTTTTATCGAATATAGTGATCCCACTACAAAACAAACAAACAAACAAACAAAAACATTGAAAAAGAAAAAAAAAACCTGCTTCATCAGAAATTTCACTATGTAGAAAAAAAAAATTAGGAGACATTATGATATCCTTCAAAATATAAATTATCTCCTTACCTTTCCTCAGAAGGCCACCTCAGTACACTTCTCACCCTCTCACTTCACTTTTCCTGCTTTTAGCTCCCCATGGATTTTTCATGGAACTCCATAGAACCCCTGGAGACAACACACAGTGGCAAGTCCAAAGAGTGTCCCCATTCCTGAGGGGCCACACAGTGTGTGGCCATTTTGACCCATATCACTGCCTGCTCAGCTGCCTGCCCCTTACACTAAACATGAAATGACAGAACGTGTTCATTCTTATCCTGGCCCAGGCTAACATTGTTAAAAGGAAATTTTTTCCTAAAACTTTTAAATCAATGTATCATGATAGATGGCATATTATGATTTTATCATAGAATTTGAAATTCTGCTACAATACGTTTTTTCAAGTAGAAAGGTAAGAATGCTTTATGGGTGGTATTTCATTGCCCTGCATTTTAATCAAAATTACGGTCATGGTGGTGTGAACAGAATTCTAGTCACATAACCTAGGAGGTAACAAGGAATCAGACTCTGGCTTTTGCATGTAAATTTCCTGACTCATATTTCAGTTCTATGTGATTTGGGGAAGTTATTTAACCTCTCTGTACTTCAGTTTCTAATCTGTTAAATAGAGCAAAACACTACCTCATGTTGTTGTGGGGGTTAATTTAATACAAGTTACTGTACAAAGTGTTTATTAAGTGTTATCTGTGTTGTAAAATAGCCATGTAATCTTAGATTCACTATGTGACTGGGGATCGCTCGAGATTAAAACTAAAGAGTGAGTGAGTAATGATATATGCACCTACTAGGTCATATAGTAAGCAGAGAAGTACACAAATGAATAAATAAGAAAACAAGTAAACCAGTACCATGTATGATACTTATTGTAAAGTCAACTCATCTTAAGCAAAAGAGAAAGAATATAAAGTAGGAGTACTAGAAAAGTACTAGAATAGAATCAAACTCTCACCTTAGAAATGGTATTTTTGGAACATTATTATAATCTAATAAGTGGTACCCTAATTGTCCAAAAACAAGTTAGCAGTTAAAATCTTTTGATAGTATTGGGCCTGTGGGATTTAAGCATAAGTTGAATTTTTGACTCAGTGTTTCCTCAGGGCAATTTCCAACTCTAAGAGTATAGAATTCATTTGTAAGTTTTAATTTAATTTGGACAGTCCACATAATTCTTTTTATCAAATGACTTGGGAGTGGGGGGGATACTGCTGTGAGTTCCTTCCACACTCTCCCTTCCCTTCCTCAGCCTCTCACATTGGCAAATGCCATCCCCACCCACCCCTGTGCTCCAGATCAAAAACTTGATTTCAAGTCCCTTAGATTCTACCTTCAAATGACATTCAACACCCAACTGCTTTACCCCATCCTCCTGCCATCTTCTAGGTCCAATCTAGCAGCCTCCCACCTGAGGTTCCTATGTTTCCAGTCTTGTATCTCTTCATCTATTAGAGCAGCCAAAGGAATGTCACCCATCTGAATAGAGACACTGTAGGTTTTCATTTTGCTTGTGAAATAAACCCCAATCTTTATACCGTGTCCCTGCCTCTTGCTGGGCTACTCCAACCAACCTAGCCTGTGACTCTCCACCCATACTCTTTCCTGCCCAAAGACCTTGGCAGAGGTTTTTCTCTCTGCCAGGAATACTCTTTAATCTACTCAATACGAATTAAGGGGTCTTCTTCTCAGCAACTACCAATGAGGGGCGGAGAGCATCTTCTTCCTAGTCACTAAAGCAGAAGGCCGGGAGAACCCCTAATGAGACCTGATCAGCTAGGCTTCATAGGCAGAACAGTTTTCATCTACTACTGTGGCTAGGGAGTTGTGACTCTAGACTAGGATTATTTCCCAGAGCCATAGATAGAATCAACCTCACTGAGAAAACTTGGCTGAAAATAGTGGAAGGATGGTTGTTACGAGCAAAAGCAAACGTAGATACTAGTGAGCCAAAAGCATGGATAAAATGCAACAAATCTGTCCAATTACACACAACCAAGAAGATGAAGATGCTCTTATCTTTCATTTCTGCTTCATGGTAATGAAATGGGCTCACTCTCGGCAGAAGTAGAAATCGTTGCAATTTGGTGTTTTGCACTTGTCTTTTATGCTTTGGGAGCCACTTTCCATCTTTTATGTCCAAAATATTTCTGTGTGTATACTGCCGGCCACCCTTCATCTGGAATGTCCCACATTCTTGAAAACCAGTGCTGTCCAGTAGAACTTTATCCAGTGATGGAGATATTCTCTGTCAGTGCTGTCCAACATGTAGTCACTCGCCATGCAGGGATAACGAGCACTTAAAGTGTGGCTGGTATGACTGAGGAACTGAGTTTCTAAAACTATATTTAATTAATTTACACTTGAAATTAAATAGCCACATGTGGCTGATGGCCACGGCATTGGTTAGATCTCTCCTGCCATTCATTCTCACAGTAAAACTTTTCAAGGTAACAGCCAAACTAATCTGCCAAATCAATTTATTATAGTGCATGAAAAATGACTTAATTTATTAATACTTTCAAATTAATTGCTTATATCCTATCAGGAATTTTGAAAGCCTTAAAGGAAAAGAGTGACAAACGGTGACATTTGGAACATTTTTCTTTGACGCAAGTCTTCTTGATAACTTAAATAATATCAAACCCTGTATCGCCTAAAACTTATATTCCCAAATTAATTGCTGGGCAACTGGCAAGTCGGCTTGTAGGTTGTGAACACACTCAGTAACGTGTTATTGCCATTGGTTAATATGCTACTTAAATTTTACAAACTTTTTTAAGTTAAATTTTAGCCTTTATAAACCCAATTTTTATGAGAAAGAGAGAGAGGGAGGGAGGGAGAGAGAGAGAGAGGGAGAGAGACAGAGAGACAGAGAGAGACAGAGAGAGACAGAGAATAAGAAAGGGAGGACTGGAGAATCAATTTAAAGGAATTTGTAAAGTACCTTTTAAGAGATGAATGGGCATGACATTAAAGTAAACATGCATAATTTGAAAATAATTTGGGAAATTTGCATTGTTTTGACAAATTGAAATCTGCCCCTCTCCATGAGGTTCCAGGGAGACCAGATGGCAGCGCGGTGTATTGGAGGGGGTCCAAAATTGCTTTTGCGTTAATTGATATAGTGTGCTCAAAAAGGTCTCTGGAGGAAAGTATCCCCAGGTAGTTGATTGCTTTGGAATTCCAGCAGAGAGGAACTGTGTCGGATGAGAAGGGAAACATAAGTTATTGAGGACTAATGCCTCAGATTGGACCAGCTAATTTTATCACTGGGAATTCAGGACAATGTTTCAAAAAATATCAAAAGGAAATTTCTGAGACAGGACTAGGACCTGGTAAAGAACTGAAGTAAATTAGCGGCATGCAGGCTCAGTTTGACTTCCCTTTGGTGTGCGGAAGATCCTTTAATGTTAGCAAGTGTGTATATAGCTGTGACAAGGAGTTCAAGGGCTTTGTTTTCTAATTTTAAAGTGCTGACCCTAATCAGCTGAGCGAGGAATGGTGGTGGGTTGGGAGGGAGCCTGATATGGCAAAGCTCTTTGTATTGCCTAGAAGCACTTTCGCTATTTAATTGGAACATTCACACCTGCTAAATAGCAGTTGTTTAAAATGACACATCCGGAAAGAGATCAACCGTTTTGGGGGGTTTCCAAAGAAGAAGAAAATTCCTGCACAGCTTAAGCAGCTCTTTCATTTTACCTACTGGGGTGTTGGGTTTCCTTTAGTTTTAGGGGAAGGAACGCTCATCTTTCAGCCTGCTTTTCTTGCAAACCTTTGCATGAGAAATGGAAGGAAGGAAGGAAAGAAGAGAGAGAGGGAGGGAGAGAGGAGGGAGGGAGGGAGGAAGGAAGGAAGGAAGGAAGGAAGGAAGGAAGGAAGGAAGGAAGGAAGGAAGGAAGGAAGGAAGGAAGGAAGAAATTGTGGGAGGGACGGAGGGAATTAAGTGGTAAAAAAGTGAGAGTAGACCTTATTTTATGAGCTCTCATCTAAATTTATGCTTTTCGTGGTTTTTCTCCTAGCAGTTTATTTTCTTCTACTTCTTTTCCATAAGGTTAGATGGAAATGATTATTACTAAAAAGAAAATAAGACACTTTTTTTATATGATAGTCAATGAAGATGGCTTTTCCACATCATTCTATAAGCTTTTTAATACAATTGCCTAATATAATGCTTAGGATATATTGCAGTATTTTGCATTTCTCTTTTAGCCCTTTTCAACATAGTATTCTTACCATTAAAAGAGCAGTTGTCTGACCTTTTTCTAGGAGGTTAATAAAGAATGCACAGCCTCATAAGCCTGATTCAATTTCCTTTATGTGAACATGCTGCATAAGTGACCATTATGGTATTTGTCTGGTTTTCCGTGCTTCGTTTTGCAGTTACCAGCCTTTTATATGAATGACCACATATGTTGTGCATTTAGCCACATAAGGTGAGAAAAAGCAAAATAGATTTTCCTGAGCATTCAATCAAATTTCCACACAATGGACTCTCTAATGTCGACTTGAAAAGTATCTGGTCATATATTATTTAACCGCATTGTATTTTGTGTTTTAAAATTTTCTACCACATATTCAATTTTAATAAATGCATGAGTAGATGCAATATTTGAGCTCTATATCTTAGAAATTCAACACTTTCAACAGATTCTTCAGACTTCAAAGAATTTAATATTAGTATCATAAAAGGTCTTTTGAAGAATAATACTAGAACATAAGAAAAATGACTGCCTGAGTGTACCCTATCATTCTGAAAGTGTTTTATTGCTTTAATTTCCTGTCTTAGTAAAGTAACAAGCGGCATAATAGAAGATATATTGTTACAGAGTTTGCAATTTATTAGAAAGCTTGAGCTAGTTGAAGACTTTATGTGAAGTGAAAAAAGAAAACCTCTATTTAGCTGAAAAATGGAGACGAACCACAACATCAATGTTGCAGCAGCTTTAAATGGAGCCTTATCTTTGATAAGTTGTCTCTACACGCCCTGAATGTTTGCATGAAATAAATCCACAGCACAAGCCTCATTCTGAGCTAGCTGTGTGTCATTAGGTTCCTAGAAACCTAATGTTATTTCATTTGTGAGGCATGTATAAGATGACTGTTGCTATTTGGATTCCTTAGCACAAAGGTGCTATTAAAGTAGAAATGACCCATAACATACATTTTCATTCATTTATTACATTTTTTTCATGCGTGACTGAATTTTAATCCTGAGCTTTGTCAACCTAGTATAGTTATATTAAGCTTTTAAACTCAGTTTCATGTACCTCACTGTGCTATCTTTTACATAGTGGCATAAAAGTATCAAAAAGGAGGTGTTTGTTCCACTAAAGAGGGAAGAGACAATTCATTTCTGCATTTAAAATTGTAGAAGTGAGTGATGTAACACCATGACTAAATGTAAAAACAAGTTGTAAAATTGTCTCATAAACAACTGCAGGGGAAGGGAAAGCAGGATGTTCAGCAGATTTGGGTTTCATTTGGTTTGGTTTTTAACACACTGTAAGTGCTCAGATATGTAGGCATCAAGCGGCACCCCTGAAATGGAAGCTTGCATGTTTATCAATGAAGAGCAAGCAATCTAAGAATTGTAAGGGTTTCTTAATACTTCCACTGTTCTCCCACTGAAAGATCATAAAATGTCTGTGTCTAACAGATTATTTGGTTTTACTAGAAAACGAAACAAAATAGGATATGCTGCCCTGTGAACAGTCCACTTGAAAAGGCCAGAAGGCCCATGGATCTCATGTTTTGGTTAATAACAATAACCTTAGGTAATTTTTTAGGTTTCATGAGTCAGGGAGTTACTTTTATTTTACTACTACTGACTCTATTTGGGACACATCCTAAACAATGTGTTGTGTCGTGTAATAATCTACCTTCATTGACTGATGGAGTTTTTATGTGAAGAAGAGTTTATGAGATTTAAACTAGTACCACCTATTAAAAAAAACTCACCCACGTTTAAGCAGCATAGCTAGACTACTAGTACCTGCAAGTGTAATGCAAGAGCCCAGACATTCTTGTTTCCTCTGTTATCTATATTCATCTTTGAAAGAATAATGATTTCCAAGCTTTATTGCTAACTGAAACACAAAAGATTTCTTCTGGGCTTGCCACAGACAGTCCTCAGGCACATTAGACAGTCAACTAGAGTTAGTTCAAAGTGAATCACTTCATTTTAATCATGGTGACTTTACCAGCTTAGTCAATATGCAATCATGGCATATTGTCAGCCTTTTATTTTCATCCCTGCCCTCCTTTTTTCCCCCTTTCTCCTCTTTAAATGATACCCAGGTCACTTTATTTTCATGCATATTTGTGAGTCTACTCTAGATTGATGAATTTAACAGCAGTTTGAAATGACATCTTGTTTTACAACATTTGAAGTTTTATTTGGTAACTCTTTTTTCTCTTAATCGTGAATAAAATCTGTTAAGAATTCTTTCTTAAAAAAAAAAAACGAAAGAGTCCTTAGTAAGAGCCATTACCAATTATACAGTTATAATAAATGCAAACTTTAAAATACGAATAAATAAAATGTTGCACCAATGTTACTAGAGTCTGAATATTTGTTTCATTCTCATTCATTCCCAAATAGGAAACTGGGGTATATGGACTGCAGGCACATATGCATATAACAGTCCATTGATTTACCAATTCAAAGACAAATTTTGTCATTTGGAACTCACTGTAAATTACTCCAGAAACCTCTCAGGTCGTGTTTCATTTTGCTATCAGGCACCATATATAATATGTCTATTTTTTTGTACTCTATTATTTTTTTATTTGCTTAGTTCTTAACAGGAAAGTTAATGATAAGTGTGGTTCTTTTACCTTAGGGGAAAAAATATATATATTCTTTTCCTGACACTTCTCAGGGACTGGGTGTTGTTTTGTTACATTTCTTCTGCACATAGTAGCCATTAGTCCCCAAACTTCAGCCTCAGAAGTGGCAGTGGTACTCAGTGTCTTAGTTTCATTCAGGATTTCTGTGTATGAGGACCCCCTCACCCAGCACACAAAGCACTGTAATTACTTTCATTTCTTGGTTAGCATAGGTCATGGAACTAGTGTTAATAACAATCTTTCCCTCTGGACTTCTCTGTATTTATATATCTCTGATCCAATAACCATTGGGACTGTAGAGGTGTATTTTATCTTCATTTCAGTTCTCTTGGTATTGTTTTAGCCCAGAGGGGAAATCAAATGAGGTACAAAACATGGTAAACTCACACAACTCTGAGGTCATTAACACCTAATTAGAAACAGCTTAGAGATCGAAAGGACTCTGGTTAAGAAGTGAGCAAGAGAGAAAGAAAGATCAGACAGTATTTAACTTCTTCAGTACCAGTGAGGACCTTATCACCAATGGCCAGGCTGTACCCATTGTGTTCTTTCAAATTTTAAGGAGTGTTTGTGTGTGTGTTCTTTTCTTTTTGTCTTTTTGATAGACCTGTCTGTTAAAACGGGGGATAGCAAGAAGAATTTGCCCAAAGGCCTAATATACTAATTGATTTTTTTCCTTAACTAAAGTCATAATATTTCTTCAGTTTAGGCCTAGATAATCTAAAGTCTTTTAAAAATATTGTCTGATGAGAGAAAATTACGTGGTTGAATAAAAAAAGACACAGTACTATGAAACGTCCATTATATGGAAACTAAATAATATTCTGTTAAGATCAAGAAAATATTTGTATCTAAAAATATTAGCCATATATTTTTATTACATTTGAATAAAATGTTTTAAGTTATGCTACATAGCAAGTTTTAAAACTTTGTGACATTTTATCTTTTATGAAGTATAAAAGATAAAATTGTTTTAATTATTACCATGATGTCTGGTAGGTTGAAAAACACTGAAAGAATTCATGTATGTGTCTGTGCTGGTCTACTGGGGGTCAGTACAGAAAAGAGAGGAATTAAATGTGAAAAATATTCCTGCCTCTAGCCTAGGGGATAACAAAGAGATTTTTCCCTCTCTTTGTTCCCATATTCACAACGCAGTGTTTTAAGTGTTCATGTCACTCCTTCTGCCAAAGGATCCCTTTAGCTCAGAAATGAAGCCACACTAGTAAATCAGAGCTGGTCCAATAGGAGCCCACGTGGGGAAGGGTGGAGGGAATATGGAGAAATTGAGGAGAGCTTGGCTGTTCAGTCTCAGAGTCATCTCACAAGCCCTTGCTACCTGCCTAAATCGGGATGACCTAGAAATATGCCTGCTCTCAGCTTTCTAAACCTAGAGGCAGTGTAGCGTCAAGCTCAAGGTCTAGGGTGCTAAGCCCAGGTGTGCCACTAACTTTGTATAAATCATCTCTGCTTCAGTTTCCTCTCTTGTAACATAGGAATAATGATAATAATAGCATGTCCCTCACAGGGTTTTTGTGAGGGTTAAATGATTCGGAGAGCTCTGAACTGGGCTGTTTACTTACATAAACCAACTGTTTTCAAACTATGGTGGGGGTTCTGAGATCCTTTCTGTGGGTCCATTAGATCAAAATGATTTTCATAATTATGCTAAGATGTCACTTGACTTTTTCACTCTTATTCTTTTCCTAGTAGGTTAAGAGTGTAGACCTGAGATTTTGAAACAGACCAAATGCAGGTAGAAACTTGAGTTCTCTTCTTTTAAATTAGATAGTAGAGATTTACAAAACGTTTAGAACTATGTCACTGTTCTTACTATATTTTTGGTGTGGAAAATGCAATTATTTTTTATTAATATGTGTTATTTTTGTTAACATGTAATAGCTCTGTTGTTTAAAATGAATTCATAAGTATTTTTTTAATTTCTCAATTTAAACTTCCAATATGAAAAGTATTGATCACTATGAACCACATAAACAACAGCTCTTTGGTGTCTTTAGAATTTTTTTAAATGGAAAGGAGTTCTGAGACCAAAATATTGAAGAACCGCTGATATGAGCTTCTATTATTTTCAGCTTCTCTTATCTTCATGATCTTTGGTTTGGTCCTGTAAACATGTCGGGGCCTAGTGGAATGTTATCTTCTGTCCTTACAGCTCTCCCTTAGAAGAACTGATTCTTTTTTTTTTCTTTTTTTCTCCCATGGGAAAAAAATTTTGTAATCACCAGACACAATAAACAGAATTTATTTGCAATGCTGATTCCCAGGTCCCACCTCCAGAAATTCTGATTCTATAAGTTTGGGTGAGACCCATAAATCTGGATATTTATCCTTTAAATAATTCTAAAGTGTTACCACATTTTCAAGGGCAATCTTTTCCAAGGAACTCTTTTTTCATCTCAGATTTAATACGGTCTCTGTGTTCAGCTTTCCCCCTTTAGATGTGGGCTTATCACCCTTTTACTCAGTGAAGGTCATTTAGCTGTGTGGTCTTCTTGGCAGAAGGATGCAGTCAAGAGGATCAGTGGGTGTCTCAGAGACTTCTGCAGATGGTTGTAACTTTGAGAACTGAGAAAACTATACACCCATTTCTAAGCCTCTGTAGAGCTCAGCAGTAATTAACTTTGGGGCCAAAAGTAGGTCCATCCACTGCAACTTTCTAAGAGCTAATTAAACTGTGAAGATTATAGAGGCGGAGGAGTAGCTATGTGGAAGGACAACCCTGGCTCAAAGGACATGGGAAAGGTGAGTACAGACAGACTCAACTGACATAGATAGAGCGGAGTCTTGCTCCTGGACTGAGATTTTTACAGCCAGACTTTTGTTTATCTTTTGGAGGTGGACTGTAGGGGGAATTCAAAGCTTGCTGCTCACTTTTTAGGTTCTCATGTATCTGAATGTTGATTGGTTGGGGAAATATATATTTATGTTTCTTAAAACACTTTTGTATGATCAGAGAGGTTCATCTGTAATGCCTAGTTTTTCAAGACTTACTAGAACTGGGATGTGGGAGTCTGTGCCTTTAAAACTGTTCTCCAGTCTAATTTTCTAAATAGCAGCTCTCTGCCATACTCTGATTTGTGACTGGTTATGAAAACTCTACCAGAATAAGATACATTAACCCCAGATAAAATTTACAAAAAGAATCCTGACCACTATTCAATATCTTTCAAAAGAAAAATGTCATGAAGCCTACTGTCACTTAATGAATACCCCTACCCCTACTTCAGGAACCATCCTCTACCCCCTACCTTCACTCACTAGAATTTTCTCTACATCAATCCTTCAATTATATCCATGTGCCTTTGGATGCATTACCATTTTTATTAAGTATTTTCATAATTCCATTTAGAAGACAAATGAATTATTTAGAGAAAAGTAAAACAGAATGGGTACATCAAATATCCAATATAAGAAACTCTCAACAGCTCAAAACACATTATAAGGGCTTTATATATCCACCATGCTCCCACTAAGGCTTAGAGAGACTTTTTTCCCTACTTTAAAATATAGTATTAATTCTATGAGGTCAGAGGTTACCTCATGAAGAAAATATGTTAGTTGATTGTATTCATAGTGACTGTAGCAATGAGAAAGACATAAGAATGTGAAACCTTTGAAAAAAAATCTGCCTGTAGGGAAGATATTTTACCATCTACTAGGGACTAATACTTCTTTGAGAAAGTCATTTTATTACACACATAAAGAAAGAAGTTTACTGTGAGAAAATTGAGGCAGAAAAAATTTAAGTAGTTTTTTAATAACCAATGGTAAATAAGAGTACCATTCCTTGTATTAGTTTCATGATTATTAGAACAGGTCTTTTTGATTTTGGCTAAGAGAAAGTGAGAGAGAAAATGAGGACTTGTTTTTCCTTTTTTTCTTTTGTCAATTAAATGTAAATAGCAACACAAATAAGAAAAAAACATAGTGACAATTATTTTCCAATTTAAGTATTTTCTACTATGATGTGAATTTATATTAAAATGAATGCATTCACATATGTGCTTAAGGGAGAATCAGTATATTCCATATGCTAATCATTCTCAAACTTGAGAAAGTGGTAGAATCCTCCTTTCTGCAAGCGGACAAGTCTTTAGTTTCTTCTGTATCACCATAATCTCACTATCCATATGCCCACTGCCACATACCCTAATGCACCCATCTGCACAAAATTTTGTACGTAAGTTTTGCAAACTGATTGATAGGCATGTGATGAATGGTTTGATATAATTTAGATTTACAGAAATCCATTCAACTTATTTATCAGGTACTTACTATTTATTAAGAATTGTTCTATGAACTAAGAATTCTGTAGGAAACAAAATAGAGGTGGTAGACAATGACAAATAAAAATTTTTAAAGCTTATTTTAATTTTAGTAGGTATTACAAAGTAAATATATGGAGTGGTGTAATAGAAAGTGACTGGGGGCAAGGAATTATTCTAGATTAACTCTGAAGAGGTAACAATTCAGCAGAGACTGGACTGTTAAGAATGAGTCAGGGGTAAGTTTTCCTGCAGTGAGTAAAGCAGCCTTTATGAGTGCACGGTATGGTTAAACCTGAAGTCCTCTATCAGAGTTTCCAGCTTCCCTCCATTTACACAGCGTAATCAGCATCAGAGGTGTCAGCTTTAAACGTTAAGTACAATAATATAAAACTTGTAGTTACTGGCTTAGGTTTTGACATTTACTTCCCCTGAGTGTAGCAGTTTCCTTATCTGAGGATCCTATGCTTGTGACAGATCATGACCCTTATGAGTTCTTGCAGGCAGTGTAGGGTAAATCTGGAGACAATTTGTCAACTTACTCTGATTTCAGTCCTATTGTAGATTTTGGGCAGATTCATACAGCTAGCAAGCAATTAGCTGTGTCCTCTCAGAAGCACTTTATTCAGGCAAATCAGCAAAAACTTTCTAGATTGAAAGAATTCCATGGAGTTGGAACTCAGCAACAGCCATGACCGGTGTTTTGCTTAATTGCTGCTCAGAAAAGAGGTTGTGGGGTGTTAGCCTATCAGTTGTTGACCAGAGGGTCATTTAGCTCGCTGGCAGTGTCAGTTTTAACTTCCTACAAGTTGCTGATGTCTGCAGATGCTATGTGATAGTAGAAGTCTATTTTTGGCCAAATACTTTGGAGGCTATAGTAGTTTTGAAATGAGTATATCTTCCAAGGCTATTTGGAAAATCAGGGAATTTGAATTGAATAAAAAGTCCTATAGATAGAAAACATCCTACAGATATTTTCATTGCAAAGTGAAGAACAAAAATCTATTTCTCTTGAGTTTTTCTTGTCTGGAGCATATAACATGTTATTCATTGGATGCAATTTTTTCATGAGGGATCTCAACAACAAGAAATTGGTTAGAAGTTTTGAGGTGAACCAAGTTCCCACTGTAATGTTTTCCTTATGGAAGATATAAGAAAAGGACAAGAAGAGTGACATCATTCATGCATATCAGCTCAACACAGAGTATTAAACAGGAGCATTCAAAGCAAAACAAAACTGCTCATTGTGATGGATATTTTCAATTTGTCTCTTCAGATCCACTCTCAATCTTTCTACACCTGCTTGGTGCCCTGGAAAGCTGACCCTACTGAACTCCATCAGCAGGTTCCATGATCTCTGGCTTTCAGTTGGGTTTCACCAGTGGGAAGCTAGCAGGAATTCAGAGGGAAGAAAAAGAGCATGATTGGGATAATTATACCCCAGGCCCCTGCAAGAGTCCTATAGAGTGGCACTGTCCTGCTAAGGCCTCATCTCCCTCTGGGCAGCCTCTTCTACACTTGTAGCTACTGTTTACAAGTATCATTAAGAATCCCTTCAGCTTTTCAGGCCTAGAGCAGGTTTCTCTTAGCCCTGCCCATAGCTTATAAATATCCCTTTTTTAAAACTTCTCAGTTACTCTCTTTGTATTACCTATTTGTATTTCTCATATCTAGGTTATTCTCACCAAAATAATCTATGGATAATTTTTACAAAGGAAAACAATGTATATTCAAGACCTCAAGACTCAGTATTCATTTTAAACAAATCAATGTACATATCAACCTCAAGTTACATTCTAAATACAATCAATAGTCTGTCAGAGTCCTTTGGAAAGTGAGGATTCCAGCCTAGGGCATGTCCACCTTGGCTTTTGCTGGCTCTAAGAGCAGTTATGTTACTCATTCAGAATTACAACAGTGATATTAATTGCGTCAGTCAGGAAATAAAACTTTAGGCATTTGATATCCTAACTTGCTAGTTTCTTACCTACTTAAGTCCTTTACTTGTGTTAGTTACCTTTTAGGAACCTGACTAAAGGGTTGGACTTGACATGTAACACATTGTCATTTTTATCATCTAAAATGAGTGGGAATGGGGTCTTAATGTTTCCATGCAGAAAGTCTGTTGTTCAGAAATAGATTCTTGACAGCAAGCAGGTAATGCCTACTTGAGGAAAAAAAGAAATGATTTAGAGCAACTAAACATATAAGACTCGATTTCATTACTTAAATAGGAATAATGATAGCACCTAACACATAAAAATGTGAAGAGGAAAAATAAGCCATGTATACCTGGGAAACATATTTCAGTAACTGTTAGTTGTTGTTTATCCTAATTTGTTATTTTACTGATTTCTCAAAAGTAAATTTTTATATTATCATTTATGGGAAAGCAGAAAGCATTTGAGGATGCCTTAGTAACTTATAGATGGATGCTATATCTGTGGAATAAATGTAATTTAACTGTCCTCTTGATTTCTGCAGTTGGTTAATTCTTTTGGCGTAAGCTAACCTTGAATCATTTTAACCAGATGTTTTTCTGTGTGTGCATATTGAAAAGATGGAAGGAATGGGAGAAAAGAAAAAAAATGAATGCAGTTTATAATAATTAATGAGGTCAAATTGCTAATGTAGTTAAGAAAGTATAGTTGAACCTTAATATAGATAAAATTATTAACAAAAGACTCAAATGTCTTTTAGTTCAGTGATTTATTACATAATCAGAAACCATCATTTAAAGTAAATTTGTACTCATCGAAGTGCATACCAAATGAATAAAGAACTTTACTTATGCCTACCATACTGTTTGGGGAGGAGGCTAAAATCAAGATTAAGGAAAATATTCATTTAATACTTTTATAACTATATCTTTATTTGTTTTTAATTTTGTTGCATAGAAGAACAATTTGACTTGTTAACACTCATTCTTTTTCTTATATTTTAATGTTATAACATAGAAAACAATAACATATCAATTAATTTTAATTACTCTCTGGCTCTCTTACTCAGATACCTGTCCTTGTAAGCAGTGTGATTTTATGAATAGCCTTTTGATGGTGAAAACCTCTCAAGGTCTATAACTCATTCTATAATTTCTGTCCAGGGTCTCACACAAAAAAATCATTTAATATATTCTGTATGTTGTCTCATTTCTCCAATAGTCTCAAAAGTCAGAATCTCATTATTTATAACTGGATATTATAGAGAGACTTAGAGTCAAGAATGGAATAGATCCAACAACAGTAAAATGAGCTCTCATTGCCCAAGTAAGGAACTCAGCATTACACCAACTTCTGTTTGTATTAAACCAAGAGAGTAAAATGTAAGAGGTTCTGTGAATCATGCTATAAAGATTAGGCAGCTGTGAGGTAGCCCTGAGAACCAAGTGGATTCTATTTCCATTCTCACATTTCAAATCAAACAAGTGATACCTTCCAAGTTAAATCAGTTAGCATATGTAGACATTAATTCACAGCAAAATCTAAAAAACAATGCAGCTAGCCAGATTAAAAATACCACACAATGGGAATTATATCCCATCTGAGGTAAATTTTGATCAGTATTAAACCTGGGATTGATACCCTCTCTTTCCTACTTCTGGTAGACTTTTGCAAGATGGTAATTTCTCCATATTAGTCTATCCAGATGAGTCTCATATGGCAAACTGGCTACGTAGAGATAAGCTATGAAGCAGTGGCCAGTAGGGTAATACATCACTGTGTGTGCACAGTTCCTCTCTTTTCTACCTACTTTATTTCTGTTTCCCTCAGGCTTGATGCTCTTGCACTGCACTTTCCAAATAAAAGATTAGCAATCAATCAGTCGATTAAATACCAAAAGTCAAAACCTATTTCTTGAATCCTTCTACTATAATAAATACTATAGATAACACAGCTTTTATATGATATAAGAGGAGGCATTTAAATACAGAAGAAACTTCGAGATCAGGGTCATATAAATTTGGTTTGCCATTGGTGCCTACCCTCCCACACTCCCCTTCACTGGTACTTCTCATTTTTGTTGAGTCTCTGGATTTTAGAAAGTGTGACCATGTTCAGCTTCTAACTCTCCCAGAATTAACTTATAATTTAGTAAATCTTAATTCTTTTATTAACTAATACACATTAGTAAATCAATGTGTTACCCCTTCCAGCAGCATTGCATTTCTTAATAGAAAAGATAAAGACAAATCTTAATAAATTTATTTCTAATAGTAAAATTTTAAACACTATGGTTCAAAAATCACTATGGTTTTATGTTTGGATAAAAGAAAACTTGTTTTTGGCGTCACTTATGTCATACCAGGTTGATGAAAAAGTCAGGCTCTAGCATTCACTAGACCTGGATTTAAATATCAGCTCAGCTCTTTCCAAGCTCTTTTACATAGACAAGTTACTTAACCTCCCTGTGATACATCTGTGAGATGGGAAAAATAATAATATCGACTTTATATTCTCACAATGTGATTAAGAGAGTTATTACATATAAAATCTATAGTGTAAAGGCTGTGTTTATACCCAGGGTCAAATGGAGAAACAGATATTTCATAGAAGAGCATGAGCGGTTTTCTAACAGGAGAAGGCACAAAAGCTAAAGGAGCAGGGAAGGGGGTGAGGCTAAGTTTTGCCTATGTGAAAATCAAGTATTTATCCTCATTCCTGTTTGAGAAATGTGCAGCAGTTCACCTGGCTCATCAGGACAATGCCTTATAATTTTCACCTGATAAAAAAAAAGTATTCTTAACAATCTGACTGATCACAGTTAAAAGTTACCAACACTCATGTTCTGGAGTCATTGCATGGGCTTTCTTATGCTTTGTAAACTGTTATTTGTTAGATTTTTGGGAGATTAAAATGTAAAGTTACCAGCAGGAAGATTTCGTGTATAAGCAGTAATTTGGATGATTCCCGGATATAGAAATCTTCATGTAGATGTTAAACAATTTTGTATCTGGGATATAAAGTTATTATAAAAGTGAAATATGATGCATAGAAAACACCTACAGTCTTAATATTTATACAATATTTATAGGACATAGTGATAAAATACCTGAAGTTCAGTGTTGTTCTTTTATTCTTTTCAAAATTGTCCTTGCTCCTTTTTGAGAATAAGCATTCAAAAAGGAATGAATTTGCTTCTTAAATATTCTGTTGCTTCCAGAAATGTTAGTGTTTCTGGTACTTTTCTAGTAACATCTCTATTTTTTCAAGAGATTCCAAATATGTTCTGGAATAGATTTTGGAAATTTGTACCAGGGGTGCATTAACACATGGAACATCAATTTGGTTCACTAACTTTTATTTCTGCCCACAACCAGGGTTCAGCAAGCCATTCAGTTGTACACTTTGGAACACTAAATTGATTCATGTCAGACTCTATGAGGCACCAAACCGACATTCTTTATCAATTTCTTTGTGCAATGTGCTAGTTTATATTTAAGGTCATGCTGCCATTTTATTCAGGGAAAGTGGAGAATATCATCTGTGTTGCTTTCTTTCATATTTATGGTTTTCTCTTAAGGGAAAACTGACTTTCTTCTTCAGCTCAGCTACATCGATAGCCTCAGTCTAACGTGCTGATGGTAGGTGGCATTTGGCAATGGTCACATTTAGTTAACAGATATTCCATCTTGTCAGAATTTAGAACACTTGATGTTTGCAGGAGCTATAAGCCTTATTTACATATTTGCCTTTGCCAGGTGTAAATTTCCCTTTTATTGTTCTTGGCCTTATGGGGCTGTAAACATTTGTCATTTGCTCTTTGAAAGTTTACCCTGGATAAGAAGTTTTGAAGTCAGAAATGTGGCCTTGTCTCTTCCATCCTATAAAAAAGATCAAGTCTCTCCAAAGGACCCATTTTCAATGTATATTTGATTATTTTTTATTTCAGTTTTTGCAAATCTTTATTTCCTTTATAGGCATTTATAATTGAAGGGGAAGGTGTGAAATACTTTTTTCACCCAGTATACCTTGCAAATGAAAACCATATGTTATTTGTTTTCCTATGTATTTTGTATTTCTAGTAGCATATGTCTTAAGTGATTGATCTTACTGTTGTGAGAAAGCTAAAGGTACCTATATTTTAAGTTTCTCTTGTAGGAAATAAGATATCCCTCTAGTGCTCTTTCAGATTAATGTACTAAAAGCCTCTGCTCATTTCTAATGGATGATCCATAATTTACATCAAAATTTCAATCACTATAAATTAATATAGCCATTTCATTAATGAATTATGTTACTAGAATCTTCTCTGATTTTCACAAAACAATTCAGTCATAGGCTTTTACAATTTTTTGTCTAGTATGAAATTTGAGAATCCAGAGTATTTTTTTATTTTACTTTGTGAAATTAATTAATAAATTACCAATATCATTTTAAAATAAGTAGCTTCCATGCACCCTCTTGTGAAAAATATATTTTATTACTCATCACTTTATTTCTATTTTACTTCATAAGAAGGAAAAGAGAAAATCATATGTATCCTACTAGCAGACATATAAATATTGTGAAAGTCATCTCATAATAAGGTTGTTTATTTCTTATTTGTGCCCATGAGAGGTGCAAGAGTAAGTCACATTAATTCTGATGGGATTTGGCAGCATTGGTGGAAGGGGGATATATGTGAGCATAGCAAAGAAGAAAGTTGAAAAATGAGAGTTCGTGACCTACATTTTTTTTGTAATTATTATATAATTAATATTATACCTTAATATTAGTTTAGGTAATTATGGTTATAAATATCTGGCATGTGTTTATTCCATAGTGAAAATAAACACAGATTTACTAATTATATGTAAACATGGGGTAGAAAACTAATCCATTTTCCTGGGGAACATCAGGACTCAATTTATATAAGATGAGTAAATTGAATGAAAGCGGATATTCCAATACATGCTGATATTTAGGTAGAAAAATGATTCAGTGCTTTAGCTGAGATGGCCATAGGTGACCAAGGGTCTTATTTGAATCAGAAGCGTGGGAGCCCACAGCTGAGCTTCACTGTACTGATTCCCTATGAAGCCTGCTAAGGGGATTCCTCCCATAGCACGATGGTTTCGAACTGGGCTCAATGAGGCACATAGCTACCTGCAGAGATGCTAGGGGCTGCAGGGGTGGAGTGGGTAGAAACAAACAGGACCAAGGCCTACCATTTCTGCTTTAAGCTGGAACAGCAATTCTCTTTTACCTGTTCTATATATTAGGCTTCTTTGTAAAATTTTCTCTGGAGAAAGGACTCGAGAGCTTAAAAAAAAAATAAACTGTTGCACTGTAGTAACATAAGCCTCTGGATAGAGTCAAGACATCCTTAGAGAGACAAAATTATAAGAGAGGGGTCACAGAGAAGAGGGCTATTCTTGTGGGAATTAAAATAACATCACATATAGGCAATACACACATATGACAATATGTACTTTTGTATGTTATACCTGACTTCGAGTCTCCACATGCACCAAGGAGCCGGCACCAATGTAAGAACAAGAGGGAGTTTATTTGCTGGCTCCAGCCCGGGCCAAACATCGATACACTGACGCAGCAGTGCAAGTGTCGGCCCCGACTTACAGTTTCAAAGGGTTTTTAAAGGTTAAAACCGCAAGCAGGGGAGTACGGCAGTGGCATTACAGGTTTGGTGAGTTTATTTTAACCTTTAAGGGGATTGGTTAAGCTTCAAACTTGGCAGGTGGGACTTATAGATCTCTGATTGGCCAATTGTTGGGTGGGATGACTCTTAGTTGGTGGTTTTTCTTGTTATTCCACTTAAGTTCAAAATGGGGGTTTTGTATCTAAGATGGAGTCACTCTGGTTCTATATTGTATATGTATATATGTCATATATACATAAAGGTGTTGAGAGAGTATATACATAGATATATCATCACACATACATATACATATAATTTTAAGAGAGAGAAATATATTAACACATATCGTTGAAAACTTATGATGTTCTAGGCCTGGTATGCTAAACACTGGCCAGTATAAAAGAATCAGGCAGATAAGGTCCCTATTCTCACAGAAAAATGAACAATAAGCAAGTGAACCACCAAAAAATGAGGTGAAAAGTGATAGATTTTGAGTGCTGGTACAAATGAACAGAAGGTATGTACACAGAGGGACTAGTTTGATGCTGGAAGGTAGAATGGAGCATGTCCACTTGAAGCACCAGGGAAAATTGGAGATCTCGAGTTCTAAGTTCTAGTCTTGGCTCTGCCATTGGTTCTAATCTGGTATGGACTGGGCAACACCGTGGAGATGGCGGGATGTACCTTGCCATGGTCCCTGCTGTTGAACTCAGTCTAACTAGATGTGAACATAGAAGCCATCCTTCAAACAGCTGAGACAAAAGTGGACGTAAGATTTTTGCTAAGGGCTAGGATATCACCAGCAGAGACACACCAATGTTGAAGATTCCTGATAATGTTAACATTTTAGCCAAAGTCATTTGTTTTGATTTTAATCTGAAAAAAATAAACTAGAGATGGTTTAGGCAGACTGGGGCCATAGACTGAAGGTCTCCACCCGGAATAGGTAAAATATAAAGAAGCTAGCCAGAGCGTGGTGTGGAAGAGCCACAGAGAACATATCCCCATTCTAAGGATGCAGGCACAGTGTTACCAGATGTTAGAATTAAAAAAGAGCTAGAAATCCAGATGTTTCTGGAGAAGTTTCTCATTTTTTATAGTTGCTATACAATAAAAAGATTAATATAGTGGGAAAGTGGGAAGTATCTTTGGGATAGATTTAGATTATGAGATTCAAGTTCATATTAATTTGGTCAACAACTCTCTTTCCTATTTCCAACAAGTAAAGAAAGCGTACAGAGATTAAGCAGTTTTCTTAGGTACAGAAATAAAGTGGATGGCAGAGTGAAGTGTAGAGTCTTCTTCTCCCACTTCATCCAGGGCTTTATATCTACCACTTTTCATCATTCCTGGGGGATAAATCTACAGCTCACATTCAGGGAATAAGTATCAAATTCTCAGGTCAATAATCATCTGTGACTTTCAAAACAAACAAACAAACAAACACCTGACAACCCCAACTGAACTGAACTCCATGGACAGCAAGCAGCAAGGCACATAATAAAAAAGCAATTGTGAAGGAGTGATTCACAGGACTCAAGATCTCATTGGATCTTAGAGACAAGGATTGCAAGAAATCAAAATAGTTCTGAACTTGTTCATTTTAACTTCAGAATAGAAATTTCATATATCTATTCAAGTAGAAGGAATGATATAATGAACCTATAATTATGCATCAACTTTAAAAATCACCAATATTTTACCAGTTGTTTTTATTTATTCCCTTGATTTTTAGTGAATTGTACCAATAAATACTAGTTCTGAGATTTTAAAGTTAGTGAGCCCAGTTTCAGACAAAGGAAAGCCAGAAAGAGATACTCTTTGTATGTGATGGTGGGGTGGAAAGAGTAAAAGAACTATCAAGGGGGAAAATATTACATTTTTGGGGAGGACATGAGACTGAAGTAGCAGATGTGTGGACTGGAGTAGAATAGAGAATTCAGAAATGAAGATTAAATGGGAGAAATTACCCAAGATAGATGATAATTGAAGCTGCAGATATGAGTAAAATTATCTGAAGAAAATGTAAAACACAAGGGGAGAAGGGAGGGGAGGAGGAACAAAAAAAGGATCCAGTATCAGAGATTAGTGAGGTGTGAACATTCTAACATAACCAGAGGAGAATCCCTACCAGCTCTTATCATGGTATCTACCACTTGTCTATACCTCTGCTGGGCTTGCCTGCCACCAAGGGAACACTGTGACAGCTTTCCTATAGCAAGGATACCTCTGCACCATTGGTTAGATCTCATCCTCTCCTACAGCTGCCTCAAGGACAGTGCTTCACCAATTCTCCCTTCTTTCCTGTGTCATAAATTTGCCTTTCTTTCTTTATCTTACTTCAGCACATTAACAGGTTGCTATTTCTTCCACCGGCTACCATTCCACGATCTCCTTTCTCTTATAGCAAAACCTTTTTGAAATAATTGTCAATATTTGCTTTTTTGAAATTCTTCACCTATTCCCCCTTGTATTCGCTTAAATCAAACTTTTGCCTCCATCATTCCAGTCACTAATGTTTTATCAGACACAAAGGACCTAAATCCAATTTTTGATTTTCAATCCCCAGTCCTACTTGGCCTGCCAGCATTATTTGAAACATTGATCACTCTCTTCTTAAAATTCTTCCTTCACTCACCTTCCAGGATATCATGCTTTCTTGTTTTTTTCCCTCCCTTATCAGTTACTTTCTCTTGCTCTTCTCATCTTCCCAGCTGCTAAAGTTGGAGTGTCCCAGAGCTCATCCAAGTCTTCTTTTCTCCATCTGTATTTACATCCTTCATGATCTTATCCAGTTTCCTGGCTTTAATACAGCAAATAATTGTATGCTGATGATTCATGGATTTATATCTCAAATCTAGACCCCTTTTGGCACTCCAGACTTCTATACAATGGTCTATCCAATAAGTCCTCATAACATTTATATCTCAAACTTAACATACTCCAAACCATTCCCCTTTCATAAGTCTTTGCCATCTCAGTTAAGGCAACTAATTCTAATTACTTGGGCCAAAACCTTTGACATTTGTATTAGTTTAGTTAAGTTTTCCAGAGAAACAGAACAAATAATATTAGAATAGAATAGAATAGAATAGAATAGATAGATGATGATGAAGAAGAAGATAGATAGATAGATAGATAGATAGATAGATAGATAGATGATAGATAGATAGATAGATAGATAGATAGATAGATAGATAGTTAGATGATAGATATATGATAGATATAGAGACAGAGAAATTTAGGGAGAGAATATATATATAGTTATATATAGGTAGATATAGAGAGAGACAGAGACAGAGATAAATAGATGTAGAGATAGAGATTTATTTTAGGAAATCAGCTCATGTAACTATGAGAGCTGGGAAGTACAAAATTTTTAGAGCACAACAGCAGAATGGAAACTCAGGAAAAAGTGGATAATACAGTCTTGAGTCAAAATTTTTCTTCTCTAAGAAACCTCAGTTTTTGCTTTAAAGGCCTTCAACTGATTGGATGAGGTCCACCCACATTATGGAGGGTAATGTGTTTTACTTAAAGTAAAAAAGATTGTAAATATCGATAACATCTAAAAATTCATTTTCAGCAACATCTACACAAGTGTTTTTATTACATATCTTTTAAAAAATTGGTTTACTCAAATCTGAAAATTACTATTATTCTAGGTGGGCTGATAATAACAGAGTCTACTCATCCTACACAACCATAATGCCTTGCTTGATTGACATGCAGTAGATGCTGGTTGAATAAGTAAAGAAATCATGAAATCAGATTAGATTTCCCTCAGCAGAAGCACTGGGGCTTATTTACTCTGCAGCAATTACAAACAAAAGACTGTTAATGTTTTAAAGCTGTGGTTATATAGAAGAATATTTAATGTTTCCTAGTGTTTAGGAATCATCCAGTATTTATTCTAGGATTACAAAAGTCCTAATGTCACCTTTTTCACATTCCTGCTGTTACCATTATAAGCATGTTTCATTTGCAGAAAAAATCCAAGTCGGAGGTTGAAATCCTGAAGTTCAAAGGTCATTTGTCTATATGCACCTTTTCACTGTTTTAGAACCGTAAAAATTCATATGGGAATAAGAATATTTGCTTTTTTGCTATTAAAGTCCATTTCCCTTTGGTAAAAATGCAAACTTTCTTAGAAAACATAATACATCAATTATAATTATTGTAGTTTAAACTGCTGTATTATTTAATGTTGTTTTGCTGAAAATCACCTTGCATAAAAAATTCAAAGATGGTATTCTAGAGTGTCTTGAAATCAGCAGAGATGCACCTGCATATTTTGGTCTTGTATACCAAAAGAGGGCAATTAGCTTTTGAATTAACACATCCATGTATTAATCACTGACATTTTGTAGTGGCCCAAAGGTCATATTGAAAGATTCTGTTCAAGCATAAAACTACAGAACATATCTAATCACATTGTATCTAATGGATTCACAGATAATCTAACTGGCCAAATCATTAAGTAAAAGAGTGGCTTAGACTTTGTTTCGTTTTATACTATATCTTTCTAGTTGTTTGCTAGTACTTCAAGTATATTCTTATATGACAGAATGTTCTTTTGGAGTCTTTACTTAGATATTGAGAGCAATAAACAATGAAAAATTTTTCACTGAAAAATGAAATGGCCCAGCAAAAGGGTAACCAAGGATATTAATCCAAATAAAATTGTAAACATTATCATGGCACATTGCATTTTTTTATTCATTGAGAATTTCTATTATAAGGATAAATCAGGTCATTGAACCCTAGTTAGTTATACAAATGGTCAGTCTGATGGTGACCATCCAAGTGCAGCACACCAGAATCAGCTCCAACCCCTACGGCATTTTGTCATTATCATAGCATAAGTGTCCTATTACTATTTGATGCTATGCTCTGAGTGTTATTCTTTCTTGATTACTGTGATGCTATCCACTCCTGATTTTGATGGGTAGCACCAATGAGAGCTATCATGATAGAAAAAACTCTTGCATATGAGGTATAAGGCCACACAGTTACTGTGTCATCATGGGTTGGATGAGTACAGTGACATATGTGGCTTATAATGCTGTGTCACTTTGCTGTTTATTTTGCGTTGCAGTGGATAGGTTTTTTTTTGTTTTGTTTTGTTTTGTTTTGTTTTGTTTTATCCATACTGGAAAACGTATCCCAGTGTGTCAGTCAGACCCTGGTGGCACACAGATGGTACATACCAAAAGTAGCAACTGAAGAGTGTGTAATAAAGGGTTAAACTGAGTCACGAGAGGCCAGTAAGGTACTGATGCTTTAAGTCTGAAACTCTGGGATGGGACCCAGCAATCTGTGTTTATGAGCATTCCAAGTGATTCTGATGCATGCTAAAGTCATAGAAGCACTGCAGTGAAGGACAGTGAAGCGTTCTGGGGCTCAAAATCATTACTAAGTGCAACAGTAAAAAATAGTGAAAGAAATCTAGCAAAAAATGGGAATTGGCTACCAGAGAGAACTATGGCTTTTGGTGGAAGAGTGCTAAATTTTGGACTAGAGGAGAGAAAAGAAGGTTTCTTCTGTATTTTCCGGCCACCTGCTGGTGCATCCCATTGGCCAAACCTAATCAGAAATGAAAGGGCCAGAGAACCTGATTGATTTGGGCCACCCAGGTCAGGGTGGAGAATGATCTCAAGGAGCAAACAGAAATACCTGATATATCAAAATGAAATGCTGGACCTGCTGGAAATACTGACAAAGTGTTAAACAGGGTGTTAAAATGGAAATCTTATATTATTTAAGACAAGCTCCAGGGAAAGTGGCAGAGGAGATATAAGGAAAACCTGAGTCAGCAATCAAGTGAAAACCTGTGGAAAATCATCATAGCGATCACCACAGCATTAGATGAATGACTGGCAATTCTGTAAGCTGAAGCTGGAATAAGTTGTGGTGAGAGGCATGTCAACAACTTCATAGAAACTTTGATATTAAGTCCTTATACAGGTCCACCTGTATAAGGTAACTATATTCATTACTAAAGAATTCTTTATCAAAATATTGAAATGTCTTTCTTTAATGTTTCTTGAATACTTATAATTCCCTTTTCCATACTGTTACTATTAACTGTGCAAAAAATGATCTTCATATAAAAAAAAGTGCTCTACATGTCTAAATTTGTAGCTGCTAGAAAAAAAAAGATGAGTGGGAAATTCTGAATGTGTAGCAGTAATTCTTATTGAGAAAACAGCCATATTCTTTAGCATCATTTTTGGTGACCAGTAAGTTTTCCATGTCACTAATATGGTACTTCTGCTGAAATACTCCCATCTTAAAAGATTTATGTATATTTTCTCTATATATTTTCTTTTATTTCTCTCATTAACCCATTCTAGTTTCTTTTGTGCCCCCACCACTTCAGTGAAACTGCTCTCAGCAAAAACTCGATAACCCTCATGTCACCAAATCTAATGGACAGTTCCAGAACTCATGTCTTTTAACATTTTAGTGTCAGGAATTTGGCACTGTCACTTTTTTCTTCTAGAAACAGACTTTTCCTAGACTATTTTGACACTACCCACTCCTGGTTATTGTCTCTACCTTTCCTCATTCTTTTCTGACTTTTTCTGCTTCCTCTTAAAGCTTTGTCTGAACACTTTTTTTTTTTTTTCTCATTCCGCAACCTCTTCTTACATGATCTCATCCACATCCACGGTTTCAATTTTTATCTAAGTATTGAATGCTCCCAAGTCTATATCCAGACAGTCCCCTTTGGGGCCAAAACTTGGGTCTAACCTATGCATAAGAAGATGAGAGTGGAAAGAGAGATTCCCACAAAGGACACAAAGTCAGAAAATTAGGAGAGGAAACAAAAAAAGCCCTCTCAAAAAAAAAAAGTGGAAAAGTAACTAACGGCATAAAACACTGTAGAAATCATCTAATAGATTTCATCTTTAGAAGATACAGTAGTTGGTGGGAATGGGAGACAGCCACCAGAGGTGAATTGAGTGTAGGTTACAAGGAAGTGTAGACCACTCTTTGAAGGCTCTGGTCTATGATAGGAAGCCAAAGGAGGAACAGTATCTAATCAGTAACATGGGACCAAAATATAATATTTTAGTTATGAAAGAGACTTAACCATGTTTACCAGTTGTGTGAGGTCAAATTAATAAATAAGAAATTATACAAACTATAAGACAGAGAGGACTCATTAAGCAGGTTAGGCCCCAGGCCCCACAGAGATAAAGAAATTCCATCAAGTTCAAGTTTAATTCTCATAAACCAAGTGTTTATTATAATAACAAACATAATAGCCATTTCACTGTGTTAGTCTATTATATTTTGTTTAGTTGGTCATCTATTACTGAGCATTAAATTGTTTGTGATTAGTCATAATCGACATTATCTTATCGCTAACATCTATTGACTGCTTGCTATATGCTACTTCTGTGTCTGCATTAATCTCTCATTACCACAATAAAAATGTAACAGATATATTTTTATTATTATCCCATTTTATCGCCAAAAAAGGTTTTAAAATGTGACCAAATTTACATAGTTAGTAATCGGTGAGGTAAAGATCAGAATTCAGTTGTATCTGACCCTTAACCCTGAGCTCTTAACCACAATGGTAGACCATCTCAAATTTATGCTATCATGAACAGTGGTAGTTTGGGATATCTTTGTGAAAAATCCTATTGAGATGGTATACTTTGAGAACTGTGAGCCATAGCTGAGTTGATTTTCTTTATTGTAACCATCCTTTATTCTCAGTTATAATATAAGATCAATTTGGGCTACTTTGGTTCCCTCAAAGACCCAAGTTAGAGCAAAATGCCAAGCTCCCTTTAGGACCAGGCAGGGCTGAGCCTTTTAATATTATAATTTCAAAATGTCCAAAGTACATGGTCCTGGGATGGGCCTGCAGCAGAGCCTCTAATGATGTGGACAAAGAGTCCAATTGGTTGTGGTAGTTGACGGGTCTGGGTAGAAAAATCCTAGTGATTCTAAGCACCAGGCCCCATCAAGACAGAGTATAGTCTCACAGAGCAGGTGTGCACCAGAGTGGAGCCAGAGTCAAGGCTAAGTCACTAAAATACTATCTAGATAATTAATTTATTTAACCCAGCACCTGGTAAGAGAGTTTGCATGAAAGAAGTCTACTATTGGTGAGTTTATATTTTTAAAAGTAAATTGCAAGAATGTTCAGGATGTGCAAGGTATTCTGGACAGAAATTGACATAAAAAAAAAAAGACAGAATCTAGTATTAAATAACCTAGTTTTTTTAATTCACAGAGACCATGAAAGAGACAGCCCTGTATTTCTAATCAGCTAGTCATTTTTTTTATTTACAAAATACAGATGATTATTTCTAAATGTGGACAGAATAATGACTATTTCCAAGACATATCAGGTCACAAGGAAAAGAGAAGGAGAGAGAAGGAATCTGTGATTGTCCATATTTAAGGATAACAGGAAAAATTCAGCAGCTCATTTCCTGGGCTCTAAATAGAATTGCATTTAAAAAAAATAGAGTCTATTATCTAACAAAGTAATTACAAGGGCACTTCGAACTTCACTTGAGTCTTGCAAAGATTAAAGATAATCAGATTCATAGCCCACACTTCGGCAGCCTCCTCTCTTTCTCTGTTCTTTCTCCCTCTAGTACTTCTAGAGTGTAACACTCAGTGCCTCACCAAATTTAAAGGACCAAGAGACATAAAGTGGCTTTTCTGTTCACTCTCTCTCAGATCTTTAATGAGTGGGGTGATCTAGTCTTTTGAGCATTTTCCTTTCCTTTTCTTTTCTTCTCTTTTTCTTTTTCTTTTCTTTCTTTTCTTTTCTTTTTTCTTTCCTTTCCTTTTCTTTTCTTTCCTTTTCTTTTCTTTCCTTTTCTTTTCTTTTCTTTTCTTTTCTTTCCTTTTCTTTTCTCTTTCTTTCATTCTTTCTTTCGTTCTTTCTTTCTTTCATTTTTTCTTTCTTTTTCTTTCTTTCTTTCTTTCTTTCTTTCTTTCTTTCTTTCTTTCTTTCTTTCTTTCTTTCTTTCTTTCTTTTTTCTTCTTTCTCTTTATTTCTTTCTCTGTCTTTAAATTATTACACAGATTCTCAACCACAAAGGTGAATTAAGGGGCTTACTCTGCAGGGAAGACTTCTAGTCCAGTGTGTCTATACCTGCTCTCTGATTTTATTAGCCCAGTGATGTAGCTAAAAGGAAAGGAGATATCCACAGGGATAGCCTCTGAAAGGAGACCTTGAATGGACAAATAAAATTTTCCTTTTGTAGTAAGGTTGGGAAAGGAGGAGAAAAAGGCTGGGAAGACTCAGAAAGTTAAATGGATTTTGTCCCAGACAATAGACACTTATGGAAAACAAAAATAGGTATTCAAGTAATTAATATTCTAGGTATCTCCCTAGACTGGGACAATTTTGTGAAATGAACCCTTTTCCTGGAAGTGGTTAATAATGTAAGGATTACAAAGGATATGCTCAAAGCTGATGATACACAGGTGATCAAGTTTTTCTAGGATGAAAAAAAATGAAAAAAAAATCTTGAATCAACAATTTGCATCAGGAAAATAACTTTAGACATTTTGGAAAATCTCTTTACATGATTTGGGGCTGGATTCCTTTATCTTGACCCTGAGTCTCCACATCACCAGCTCTTAGCACATTCTCCAGGATTCTAGGAGTGTGGCCACTCCAGAGAGCCCTTGGGCAAGCACTTATGAGCTCAGAGGGAAAGAGCTGGGCTAGGGGCCTCCACTGGACTTTACTTACCATCTTTTCAGGTGTTCAGTGTGGGGGAACATTAAGTTCTAGTCATCCCACCCTTTTAGTAGGATAATAGTTCAATTTCTCATTAATTCTTAAAATTATTGCAGAGCTTGGGTTACCTTTTACTAGTGTTGAAGGTGAAATGCTTTAAAAAATATGAGGTTGGGGGAGTGATGGAACAGTTCAAGAAATTACATTGTAACAAATCATCAGCTAGGTGGAACTCTCCCAAGTCACATGAAGGAACGATAGGATGAAATAGCTGTGCTACTAACAAAAATACGTAATTTATCATTTAAAACAGCCACTGAACTAGAAGACTGGAAGACTGCCAAGGTGATACCCATCTCTTTAATAGGACCAAAGGTGATCTCAGAAATTATCCTTCTGTGGGTTTCATATTGACGCTAAGAAAAATGTCTTTACAATTTAAACTATCTTCTATAAAGCCTTGCACATAGCTCATAAAAATCACTTGGGCTACAAAATTGTCATTAGACATAGAAAATTTCACTTTGCATCAACTACAATGTCTCTCATAGCATCAAATTCCATGAACAAATCCAACGGAGGCTTAGGTCCCCACAGGTACAGACAACTTATTGGCTCATACACTTGTGAATTAAATAGACCAATACATGTAAAATCATGGACACAGTGTGGTGTGGCCTGGCACAAAGATGACATTTAAAGGTATTTGGTGTTGATGTTATGTTATTATTATTATTGTTGTGAATCATATGCCCCAAGTAAGCTTGCCTATACATGCCTTTTATTTTTTTTTTACTCGTTTTGTGCTATTGTTGGCATTTTTTTTCTTTCATCCTGCATGGAGGACAAGAAAATTTTATCTCAAGAAAGAAATACACTATTATTTGGGCCATGTGTTACAGGAATCTAGAGATAATTACTGCCTCACAGGGTATGGTCTGAAAGGGCAAAAGGTGAAATGGAAGGAAGACCTTTTAACTGTGTTATAAGAAAAGAGGGAAATGGACAATGCCAAATTGATTTCTGGAATCATGAGGCAAGAAGTGTTCTTGTACAACTTGTCATTAGTTTTACGCAGGCTCAACTCTAAGAAGGAGGGAGAATTCATTGTTCAAACATCAGCTGTTGTCCCAGTAATTCTCTTAAAGATCCTAGGAGGAAAGGCATCAGTTCTAGTTTAAAAATGAGAGAATTGAGATCTCAGCATAGCTAGACCAAGATCACAATAGGCCATAGCTGGGATTCATGCCTGGATGGGCTCATGCCCTTTGTATAATATCACCCTATCTCTCCTATGCACCATATGAACAAAATGATGGTTTTGAACACTTAACAAATTTTCCAAGAGCTATAGCAGCAGTGAAAAAGAAGAACTCTTTGACTATAATTTATTTAAACAGTAAAAAGTCTTATGATACATCCTCTCAGTAGAATCTGTAAAGAAAACTGAGTCACAGAGGGAAATCAGAAATTCTGTTGTGGATTAAATGGACAGGGGAAAAACTCATTATTTTAAAATGGCAAGTTTTCATCAAGGAAAGATAAAGAGTGAAGTGATCCAAGAATGTGGAATAAGCATAGTGTTTACTCTGCTTGTATTGATGACTCAGAAGACAAGGGGAATATGAAGTATCAACGTTTGCTGATGACACATTTTTAGAGTAAGTTAAGAAAAGAAAATATGATGAAAGTCCAAAGAATATGAAATGATAACCAAAACCAAGCAACGACTAGACAGATAAATTTCATGCAGGCAAGTGCGAATTGACATACACAATGAATCTAGTATACGTGTGTGCACATGTACACTTACTTTGTTTGATGGATATTTAACAGTCCTTATCCATGATGAATTCCAAATCATCTATAAATCTTTCAAGACAAAGGCAGAGGCATCAGTTGAAAATTCAGTAAAAATATCCATTTCATGTGCATGAGCTGGAGGGAAAAAAGTGTACATACACTATGTAAATTAGCATTAGACCACATTAATTAGTAAGTATAATAAAACGGTGCAATGTGTGTAATAGTCTCATGTACAGGTTTCCAAATCTGTTGTGTGCTCACATTTTGATCCTATGTTTACTTTTGTCACTCATTTCACAAATGAAACAGCAGCAAGAGAAAACACAACAAAACCATCCAAAAATGTGTCACAAAATTTGCAAGAGCTGTGAAGGGGTGTAACTCCTCCAAGAAGAAAAATAAGAGCGATAACTACAGAAATGCGGGCAAGTGAAAGGACACGCTGTAGGGTATGCTGTAGGAAATAAAGAATGGTGTTAAGAAAACAAGTTGATACCCTTAATTTTTTTTTTTTTTCTCAGTAGCAAAGAAACAAGGAAGGCGCTCAGGGAAACCAAAAGGCAGAAAATCTAAAGGAAGAGAGGGTAAAAGATTCTGAACATTTTGTATGTAATTCCACCAAGGTTCTCGTTTGGTTTCAACTGAATTCAAATATTTGGGGGAGGTTTGAGGAAGGGATTCCACATTACTATAAGTAAGAACAGCACTGGAAGTTTATTGTCACGGATGAAATTACAAGGACGCTCAACTCTACTGCTTTAGGGAGCACTCTGCTGATCACCAGCTGGGGACTGGGAGAATGGCCCCCTGTAGTCCTGCATTGCACAATTAGGTGTATTATGAGCGATTTTACATCTTCAGGAGCCTGCAGCCTTGGCTGCATGGAGAGGGTACCAGACTCCCTGCTTCACTGGTCTGTTCTGGCATGGTAATTATTAAGTCTGCACGTTGTTCTTTTAGGTTTTACAAGTTTCGAATTCACAAGAGTGCTACTAAATACTAGAACGGAGATGTGGCTGTAATCTCATTTCTGCTCCAAAATTCACATAAATGGTGAAGAAAAGTCGGGCTTCCTAAAACGTTTTCTCTGCCCACGGGTAGGATTGCCTGCTCCATTCATTGTTTCCTCTTGGGTTCATTTAATTGACTCACATCCAGTGCACCAGCTCTCCCCTACTGCCGTTTGCTTTAGCACAGTCCTTCAACTGACTGCCCACCGAATACCAAGTGATTAACAGAAACAAACAAACAAACAAACAAAAACACTGTGATTGGCCTTTGTACAATTAAAGTTGCTACTAAAATCCTCATGATGGTTTCTTTGAGCAAGCATCTTGGGTTTCAATTTGCATTTGGGAAGCCCTCTTTCCAATTTACAAAAGGATCCTGATATATCAGGGACTGAGGTGAGAAAACTGGATATTCTTTTCTCAGTCCTCTTTCTCTATGCAACGCGTTGGACAGCTTAGGTAAATTCTGTACTGTCCACCTAAGGGAACTAATTCAGGAAGTAATAGGAGTGAGTGGTGCCTATTCGGAATAATTGCTGCCTAAGTTATCAGCAAAGGTGCCTGAGCCATGATCATCACCCAGCCCTACAGCACTGCGAGCCTAGTTCAGCGCATAAACATGGACTGCCTGGGAGGCTGTAATCAAGGATGATGCAATAATTATAAACAAATGTGAAACTGTACTGATATTTCTTAAAACACCTCATCATTCATCAACCTTTCTTCTAGAGCACTTCAACTTCTGTTTTTTTCTTTTCCTCATGAAGATTATAATCTTTACTGTGGGCAATTCAAGGCCTTTGCATTTAAAGATCATGTTTACCTGTCCCCACCTTCATTTCTAGCAGAGAAGAAATTTTTCAATCTTTGAAAATGCATCAGGCTGAGTATTTGAATAAATGGTTAACTGTTATGTGAAAACAGTTTTTATTGGCTCCCTTTTGCCAGGCTGAGACTCTTTTCTGTCAATTATTGAAGCTGGTGATTACAGTGACTAATGTGAAGCCTACAGGCATTCTCTCCGACGCGTCCATCAATACCAGCATGAGGTGTATAAATGGGATCAGGTGGGAAAAAGCCATAAGTCATATTTGATGAAGGCCTCTTTTTTATTTCTCCGAGTTATCTTCTAAATGGCTATTTCTACATTAGTTCAGACAGGCAGTGTTACACAGTATAGGGTCTTATGGGTTGACAAGTTTGTATCTGCATTTATATTTTGTGGACCCTGGGCTAAAATTTCGAAGCCAAACTAATCTTTCGGAAACTGCTAAACAAATGTTTAGGACTGTGGGGTACCATTTGGGAAAACCAAGAGAAAAAAATGGGTATGTTTTTACTTGAAAACCGAATGATCTAAAAAGTAGTGATGTGTTTGTTTTACATTAGCATAAATTTAAGTGAACATAAAAAAATGTATTTCAGGACTAATTGGTAAATACATTCATTTTTGATCTCCTGGGAATAATTAATGTTTGACAGTGCAGAAACTTTGTGACACTTTATAATAATATTATTGTCTATAGCCCCTATTAAGTAGAGCTGTTGTGGCACACAGACAATGTGTCATCTCAATCAGTTTGGAACTGGAATGGGTTTTGGGTCCTTAAAAAGTTGTACCTGGGAGGAAATAATAGCTGAAACTGATGGAGTTCTGGTAGGAGTGATTATCCTTGGGTGAGGGATTTTGACAGCAGAGACAAACTTTGTTTTGTGGAAGTCACTCATTAGACAAGTCAGATAGACTTTTTCAGAGCATGTGGGCTTCTGATTATAAAAATCTGAGCAGGTTTGATAGCAGGAAAGGAATAACTGTCACTCAAAGATTATGCGTGATAGCCTCAAACTGGCATGTCACGCTGGCTGTTTTTCAATTCCCAGGATACTGCATTTCCTAAAATGGATTTATTGAAAGTTAAATCTAAAGCCTACATGAGTCAACAAAGTCTCCTTTGTATATTCCACCATTAGAAGAACCTCTTAGGATTCTGCTTCAGATGGGATTTTCAGAATTTAAATTAAAGAAGAAAACATATAGAATATAGGAAACCCATTCACAGACTCATACCATGTTCATCGGCGTTTATTACACTCATCTCTTACACGGGGCTGATGCAGGGCTTGTTAAATCTTTATCACTTGCCCAGAAACTTCAACTTTGGAACACCCTTTACCCTCAGCCTTATTGTGTGAAGACTGAGTGCCTATTTTTTTTTTTCTACCTCAGTTGTCATGGCTACAATCATTTTGTTTCCTTGTCATCTATAGTACTACAGCTTCCTATTATTAAAAGTTGTAATAGATGGTTCTGGCTTGACATGTATAGGAAAATATATAGTGACAAAGTTTGCAAGCCTTGATGTTTTTTAATGTTTAACTGAATAAGAGAAATATAGAACTTTATATAAGAGATACTGCAGTAGAATAAGGGGTAAGATAAATTTTGGAGAGGATGATAACAATGTTTTTCAAGGGGCAAATGTCAAATTTCTATTTTTAAATCAAAAAGTTATATAGTATTTGGAAAGAAACAACAGTGGCACTCTAATCTTTAGTTTGATTTATATTTGAATTAAAATAATTTTGCAGGCATACAATAAGGCAATTTATTATTTCATAAATATTATAAGAGCCACTGGTTAGCTCATTGTTTCCACTTAAAATTTCTTAGCATATGGGGGATTTCTTCTACCATCTAAGAAGGATGATATGTGTGTTTTGTCTGCAATGCTGAAGAGGCTACTGAAATTTTAGAAACAAAAGAAACAAAAATAAAAGAAAATATAAATCTATGGTTAATGAGTACAGCATAAAATCTGCAACTTCTATTGATGGTATTAATTTAAAGACTACAAAAGGAACATGAATAACAGAATTTAAATGAAAATTAATGTAAATTGTTTTTATAAAAGCTTACCTAAATAAGGACATTTTAAATAAGAATCCAATGTAATAAAAAGCAGCAGTGTATAATTCTAACCTGATGTCAACATTTTTGTAACTTATAGGAGATATGGAGAACTCTGTTAGTATCCTGAGTAGACAGAAAGAATAAACAAGCACCACAAATAACACCAAGGAAGTTTGAACTTTTAGAATTTTTACAAATACTATGATTAAGTTAGTAATTTGTCTAAAATGTCTTATCTGGGTTGTTCCCCAATAGCTTATTCCAGAATAATCACAATATCTATTTTAAATAACATTTACATTTAAATCAGACCTATCTGCCAATATTGCACTTTAATTGACAAAAAAAAAAAGACTGTGCAAATGAACACAGCTTATTTTGTTTAAGGTTTTTACTTCAAATACTTTTGTAACTAGATACCTGTTGGTCATAAAAGTTTATATCATATAATATGAAATCATTATTTAGCATTTATTTAATTGACCTGTTACATGGAATCAAATTGTTTTCTTCCTTTCAAATTCTCCTCCCCTCCCGCTTTTGGCAAACTACAATAACTTTGGAGAGAAAAAAAAAAAAAAACTCAGGTTGCTGTGTTCTTCTCTGGGACATGGTTGAAGGAAGCCCATAATTCATTCTGACATTTCTTCAGAGTAGAAGTTTTCCAAAGTCATCATTATTGGACCAATAACAATGATGCGCTCTGCAGAAGTCAGTGGGGCCACACAAAGATATACAGGCTGCTCTGAACATTTTGACTCCTTTGATTCACCTCTCTTCCTCATCCCCTACCCTCTGTCTGCAAAGAACCACATGTCTCCTGCTTTATTAAGACAAAGGCCAAATTATTTGACTGTTGCCATCTTTCTTCAGTTTCACCTCAAATTTTTCATGCATTTTATTCATACTTGCATTCCCATTATCTAGCATAATGGTTGGTCATGAAGAAGATATTCCATATTAACTGAACAGCAAGGCTCCATGTTGGACTACCGCCATTCCAGCATTGTTTTATGTATTATCTCTTCTTTCTTGTGCATCTTCAGTTGTTTCCAGTGATGTCTATGGCTTTGGCTTGTTCCTCTTAGCCTAGAAACATATTGTAAACCTTACAATTCTTAAAACAAAAACAAACACAAAAAAACTTACTTTGTCTTTGCTAAAATTAAAAAAAAAATGTTTTTAACATTTCCAAAACAGGCACTTTCCCTTTCATTCCCAAACAACATTAGAATGTAATGAATAATTGCCCCATTTCTAAAAGTATGATGATCTGAATTCACACTGAATCTTTCCAACTCTACCAGCTTTGGGATCTTCACCAAGATTTTTAACCTCTTTAAAAGTTTTTCCTTTCATGAAAATAAAAAAAAAGGACCTTACTTCATCAGATTGTTGTGAAGATTATTTCTTCATATACATGCAATGATTTACCATGCAGCCTAAAGTAATAATATCTCAAAAATTGGTAGCTAATAGTATTTACTCACTCTGCAGTTATTCATCAGATGCCTACTTCAAGCCAGACACTGTGATAGTCCCTGGGGATGCAGCAGTGGGTAAGGGTGACTGGGATACTGGTTGTATGAAGCAGTGAGTTTTGGCCAATGATTTTCAGGCAGGAGCATGCTTCAGTATCAGCTGGGGAGCTTGATAAAACACAGATTGCTGGCTCCTATCCCCAGAATTTCTGATTCAGTAGTTCTAACTTAGGATCTGAAAATTTGCTTCTTTTTAATTCAGGGAAGAGGACATTTCTGGGCTTTAAATGGTTGAAGGGGGTCTTTTGGAAGAGAATATATTAGAAGTGAATTCTGAACAATAATATCTACCTCATAGTGTTCTTATAAGTACTACGTGGGCTAATAAATTTGAGGACTTAGCACAGTATCTTAAACATGATAAAAAGCAACAAATAGTATTTCTGATGACAATGATGATGATGGAGAAAGATGAGGAGGACAATTGGACAGATGGAGAAACTGCTAATTTTTATGTAACAGAAAGCACAGAGTAAATAGTAGTTTTTAAGTTAAGCATATCATGTTGGGAAAAGTTAAGATAAATTAGAGGACTCATTTTGAGGGATCAAAATAATAGAGAGGAAGCTCCATATCAAGATTGAGAGGACTTTGAGTGTCAGACTGAGGGATGCTTTAAGATTTACTTTTTTATAGACAGTAAAGAGTCATTGGCATTTAATGGGTTCTTAATGCAGTTGAATGGGTCTTTAGGTCATCTCACTGAGACAGTCATGCCATGTTCCTACTACACAGTGCAAAGAAAGACTCAGGCAGTGAAATGATCATCTTTATCTAAAGTTGTCTATTAAGTGGCTTGCTAGTTTCTCTTTCTACTAACAATTCCTCTTTCTAACTTAGAATTTGCATATCTAACAAGTTAAAATGAGCTACTGATAATATTAATTTAGGAATTACTCTTTGAGAATCATTGGCCTAGTGTATTATTTTCATAATTGTTATTGTGGTTCTAAATCTGTTTCTCTTTTGCTGGTGCCGCCATATTCCCAGTTAGTCAGGCTGAAAATCCAAGAGGCATCTTCTACTCTTCTTTATACTGCTCTTACTTTCTTACTGCCACCCAGGTTTTTTCTTATTTTGAATCTTTTTTCAGGAGTAATATAAACTCTTTCTAACTAATCTCTTCTACTATTTTTCCTACATGCTACTTCTAAGTTAATGTTTTAAAATAAGCTCAGAATACATCAACTTTATGTCCTCAATTCTTCTTTGATTCTCTTCCTCCTTCAGAAAAAAAATATCCAAATTCATGATCCCAGACATTTCAAGCTTCAGTCATCTGGCCTCAGTAATAACTTTGATGGAATAAGTAAACTTGACACAGTTTTGAGACATTTGAGCTTGACTGGAGGAAATGAAAAATGATATGTGTTTATCATTGATATATTTCTTTGGCCTACATCAAGAAGTTCAGTTTGGCTAAATCAGTGTTTCCTCAGATCATTCACTCATGTTTGTCACAAATGCAGATCCTTTGGCTAACTCTAATTCTTCTGACTCTGAATGATTGGGACTTAACAATCTTTATTCTTAACAAACTTCTATAGCTCACAGTGAGAGAACCACTGCGCTAGATCAAGGTCAGGAGGAGGTGAATGTGGAAATACAAAGTGAGACCAGGTTTAAAGATAAATAGACAGATTTTTAGGTGTTTGCAATAGAATGTAATAAAGATGCCAGTATAATCAGCTGTGTTCATTCTGGGAGAAAGTGTTGGACACGTGAAGAAGTCTTGGGGAGAACTGATGGGAAACAAAAGCTGAAGTAGTCTAAGTCAGAGAGGAAAGGTTACAGTAGGAATCAAAAGCCAAGATTATTTAGGAGCTGTTTCAGAGATATCTTAAAATAACGCTGTGTCCAGTTAGAGTAATAAGTGAGGAAAGAGAAGGAATAAGGAGTGATACACCAAATTTTTTTATTCGGGGTATCTAGAGAGTGGCTAAGACATAAATTGCAGGTGAGAAAATGGTCAGGGCCGAGGAGAGAAGATAATTAACTTGGTTTTGGTCATGATGAGTTTGAATTGAGTCTGATATAGCAAAGCTGTATAAAGGATCTATTATGTGCCAGACATTATGCAAAGCAATGGGGAAAAAAGTAAGGAAGATACAGTTCCTGTGTTCACAAAGCCTACTACTCAACACTGGAGAAAATAAAACAAATAGTTGAAATAATGTTGGATTCAGAGCCAGTGAAGCAGAGGGTGCCTTGGGAGTGCATGGCAGGTGTTCCTATCATAGTTTGAGATGGGGGAGATAGTCCTTGAGGACTTCTCAGAGAACGCCTTATTCCATTAAGACTTGAGGGATACACTGGGGTTTCAAGCCAAAGGGGAAAGAGAGGAGAGAAAATATATGCCGAAAGGAAGAAATAATGTGTGCAAAGTCCAGAATTAATAAAGTATGTGGTTTCTTTGAGGAATTGCATGGAGATTACTAGAGCCAAAGAGAAGGAGTGAGGAAGCAGTTCCTAGGGGACAGATAAACTAGCATATTGTCCACTCTTCAATAATAAAAAAGATGAGAAAACACAGTGTCTAAATATGGTAGGAGCATCTTTCTCCCTAGTATAATGGTCTGGAGATGAGCTGATCAAGGGTAACAGTGCACGTGAGGAGCCTCTTTCCTCCTTGGCATCTCTGGTCCAAGGCAGAAGATTCAGTTCTTGTCATTTCCAGCCAGAAAGATGCAAGAAGGGTACTAGGGAGCCCGCATCCAGTCATTTTAATGAGAAGCCTTAGAAGTAGAATACATCACTTTTTCTGTCATCCCGTTGACCAGAATCTAGTCACAATATGCCACAATTAGCTGCTAGGAAATATAGCCATGTGCTGAACTAATAGCCTACCATATGACAAAGGCAGGAGGTACAATATATTATAGAAGTCTGCAACAGAAGCCAACCAGAAAGGGGCTTGGGAGTGATAGTAAACAGTTCAAATCATATCCTAAAGGATCTGGATAGATTTTAGCTGCAGCATAGCATGAGGAGATTCCTAGATAACATTATAAATAAAGGATTCAGTGATAGCAAAACTCGAGCAGGGAGGGTAGTTAAGATGCAGAATGTACAGTGAAAAGAGAATGACTTACCATTGATTAGATATGTGAGGCAGTTGGCAAAAGGAAGGAGCCAGGGATGATTCCCACATTCCTCAGTGGAAAAGTGAATGAACAGTGGAATTACAGCTGACATTCAGAACACAGAAACAGACATATATGTGGATGGGCCCCATAGAGGGAAGATCTGAATTGAGTTTTGAAAAAATTCACTATGCAATTTTAAATACAGGCCTAAAGGCAAGGGCAGATATTTAGGAAATAGCAAGGAATAGCTGCTAAGTGATGTTTTCAGGGTTGTTCATCCAAGAAAAATGTGAAAAGTGGAGGGGTAGAACTATGAACTGAATACAGAAGGAAAGGAAGAGGATGTGCTGGGAAACTGACAACAAAGTGATGCCAGGAGAGAAATGCCTCAGGAAAGCCAAGGAAAGGAGAAAGGGTGATATCAAACTAACAATACTTAAAATCTTATTTGGAATTTAGCACGTGTCAGATGTTTTTCTAAGCTCTTCACTGGCTTTACTTTATAACAACATAGTGAGGTAAGTTCTATTATAGACTCTGTTCTCTGTTTTGTAGTTGGGAAATCAGATTCACCATGAGACTAAGGAAGTCACCAAGCTCAGACAATGCAGTGGGGTTCAAATGCTTCACAGCACGTGCTGTCAGTAAAAAAACAATGGGAGGAAAGAAATAGTTGCATGTGGCTATCAAGAGTGTATATGTGGCCAGGAGGAGAACAGTTTAGAGGGCCAATGTTGCCTTAGATGCAGTTCTCAAAGCATTAGGTCAATAAGGCACAGCAACAACAAAAAAAATTATTCTGTGGTCACATGAGTTTGAAACATTGCATACCCATCTCCTCCTTTTCCTGTGAATTTATTATGTGAACTAGTTTAAGAAACACATGAGAAGTTCAGTAGGAATAAATTAACCTTGTTTAATCTGGTGTTTTTCTAGCTTATTTGATCATGGAGCTATTTCCTTGCATACTATCTGCTAAGATAAAGATAGCACAGGTTGAGAAATGTTTCAGGAGATTCACAGAGCCAGTAGGTGAGTGGTGCGAAGAAAACTAGAAAAGAAACCTTAATATATTTGAACGTTGAAGGAAGCAGAGAGAAAGGGCACCAGCCCCAGTGTACTGGGACAACCTCAACTTACTCTTAGTCCCTCAGCCCAGAGAGAAGGTTCTGAGGGAACACATTTCTGCCTCCCACCCACACCCCACCCCCACCACTACAAATGGCAGTCATCTCATACAGCATACTATTTTATTTGCTGCATATATATTCTATTGAAGTTCTCTGAAGGCAGCTTTTTGTTCTATTGACTCTCTAGCTTCCATTGGACAATTAACAAGAGAATTTATGAAATGTTTACCATGTGTCTGGCATTCTACCTAACACTTCACATTCATGACATCATTGTATCTGCATAACATGAATTGCCTATAATTATCCCACCTTGCAGATGAGAAAACTGAGACATAGCTTAAAAAATTGTTTATAGCCTAGCTGGTGAAAGATGGAGCCTCGAGACTCAATCTGAAAACTGTGTGACTCCCAATTTTGTACCCATAACCATCATTCTACACAGAGTAGGATCAAAGAACCATTTTCTGAGTGAGGGAGTGAATGAGTAAACATAAATAGTTTTTGGTGACCTATGCCCACTTTTCTGATTTATTTCTGTTAAAATTAAAATCCTAGCAAATTTCTTCTAACTAAACAGCTAGTGAAAGTGTAAGTTGAGTCTGACAGCAGCCTGTTTCTGAATTACATGACAGTTATTGAGAAAGAATGTTGAAATGTTTAGCTAGCTACAGAGTTTCTAGCTACAGAATTACCTCTAAGCAAAAAGCTGTTTTTTCATCTGCTCTTGAATATTGGTTTGAAGGTTTCCCCTTAGCCTCAGATATTAAGGGAGTCACAAAGATACAGTACTGTGTTGACTGGGTAAACATCGTATTTTCTTTTTATCACCTTTTTCCCCTAAGTAGTACTGTATTGAGTTACAGCCTTATTCATTGCTTCTTCTACAGAGAAACACTTTGAAAAATTTGGTCTTTGTAGTAATATTGACAACAAAAGCAGGTGGTGTCACCTCCCATTAGCATTAATTTAATCGGTGGTTCTCTGCAATAGACAACTAATACTGCCCCATGGTGGGTCTTCCTGGGAGAAACGAGGAACCACAGAAATAAACAGCATTGCAGAAAATGTAGCAGGACAACTTTTTTGGGAACATGAAATATAAGCTGTATAAACATTTGTTTTTCTTTTATCAGTAATGAAAAGTTCCTAATTTGTTCTGTACTGGGAAGACCATTGTGGGGGTATGGTTAATTGGTCTTGAAAGACAATTAATATCTGTCAGGAACACGTACAATGCACACAGGTTTTGCAAACAGTCAGTCCCTTTGCCCCCTTTTTCTCTGTTGTTCTGTTTATTGTGCCCAGTTAATGTGCTCTTTTGCCATAATAATCTCCAGCTAAATGGTAATTGCTCTATTGACGGCATTACTGTACATTTTTGACAGATCATTATTCATACTTAACCACTTGACCTGGAATAAATGTTAAAGCAATTACCACTGAGAGCTTTTCTATGAGAAAATTGAGGCAAAGTTTAGAGATAATCAAAATGCAAAGCTGATCATGATAGCAATTGGAAAAATGGCAAATCCTATTAAACAGATTTTTATTAGCCAAGTTGATGCCAGTAGATATTATCTGGTAATTTAGTCTTATTAAAAAGAAAATAAAGCAGCTAATTGTTTACTATTCTGGAACTTATTCCAGCTTGCAATTTGCAACTGAAATTAGGCTTTATGTGGCTCATCTATTTTGTCACATTGAAATATGAAATTGTTTGGTACAAAGCACATCTGCTCAGTGCCTCTTACATTACTGGAAAAACCCCTCATTCAATATGTTTTGTACCTGTTGAGTCATTATGAATGGATTAATTTCTAACAACTAATACAAAAGCTAAATTCAGTATACTTTTATGTGGAATATTTTAAAAGTCTGTACTTCTAAGGATTAAATTTTATTTCTGCTTTATCTTACTTTGTATTCAATCATTGACACAAACAGTTTCTGTTTTCATTAACTCAGAGAGCAACAAGCTTCAGAAAGCACCACAATGCATGTTTTAGTCATTAGAATAAAGAAATTAAGCATGGACCCAAACTTAAGTATATAAACGAAAGAAATGAACAATGGCACAAATTTCAACTTATTTAAAGATGAATAATTTAAAAATTTTTGCAGGCAAAATGCTATACCAATTATGTAGTGATGAAAATATTTAATGACCTATAAATTGACTTTAAAATTCATGGTAACAGTTTTTCCTTGGTCTTACTTTACTCTTTAAAATCAGCACATTCTCATGAACTGGCTATTTAAAATGAGTAAAAATTAAATCCACTTGCTCATTTCATGATCCAACTGACTCATGAAAAACACTTTTGAGATGACAATATTCGGTAAGTTGTCTTTTCACATAATTCTTCTGTACTAAGTTGAGAAATTATTTAAGACGACAAAACTTGACAAAATCCCATTTTAATTTCTGCACAGAAGTCGGTTTTCCCCCTAGTTCCTGAAGGCCGCTTAGCTAAAAGTTTGATACAATTTTCAGTGTTTGGACTAAAACCTAGAGCAAAGCTCTAATCAAAAACGTACCGAAAGAGACAGAAATTTTTAAACAGATAGTGTAAAATTTTACTGGCCCCTACTGAACCATGAGCCCTGTTTGAAAACTATCATTAAAATTCAGATAACTGATAACTGATATGCAGATATTGTTGTCTTGGGAAATACAATAATCAGATCTCCTCCAGTTGGTTGCTTTAGTTTCCATATTAGTTTTTTTTCCCCCCACAGTTAATGAAAGGAGAAACTTTCTTTTAATAAGTCCATTAAATATTAAATAGATTTCCCCCTCTTTCTTTGCCATTTTCTTTTCCCCAGAGAGGCCTTTTTAAAGTCCAGAAGGTATGCATTTGGCAGTCAGATGAGGAGTGGCAATTTTAAAAACACTCATTCTGCTTTTTCAGTTCTTTGACTTTGCGTTATCAAATTAATAGTGTTTGTGATAACAGACTAATTGTTTAAAAATTTTTCATATAGTAACAGAATTTTCTTTTAAAGAGGCATCCCCCACAAGTTTTCTATAGTAGAAAAGCAAAAAATGTCACAAGATTGCAATTTATTTGTTATGTTTCTTAGCTGACATTTATTATTGATAGAATATATTTATTTCAAAATTCAATGGAGTTTTTATCCACTCTGGCTTATATGTGCTGAATTATTTTACTTTAGATAGAGATGTGAAGCTAAATAAAAGCATGGGTTTTTTCCCCCAATATTTTAATTCAATGCTGAATTTTACATGATATAGTATTAAGTGGGTAAAATGACTATTTTCATTTATTTTTAAAACACAAAAAGTCCATTGGCCTTCATACTTTAATATATATATATAGATTGTTTCTGTTGACTATGTTTATCACTTAATTAATACAATATGCATTATGTAATCATTGCATAGTTTTATTACTTCTACAGACAGCTTTTGAACCAACATCCCTTGTCCCCTTTCTCTGAGATAGTGGCATCCCAGGAATCTGAGCGTGGGACTTTCTTCCTGACCTTGGCCTGGGCATAGACCCAACACTTTATTCTCTCATTAGGGCATCATGTCATGATTTTAATGTATGCTTCATACTGAATAATTTTAGTATTATGAAGACACAAAACAATTGAACCATATATGTCTCATGTCAGCCACATGATGAAAGGGCTGAAGTAAGTCACAGAACAATAAACAACTAAGTGCTTTATTTTCTTCTTTTTGAAGGGTTTTACACATTGATTCTGCCCAATTTATCCTAAGAGGCCTTTTTGCCCCCTTAGCATTACTCTTTTACCCTCTCCTATTTTCTGTTAATGGAAATAGGGTAGAAAAAGAGAACAAAATCTACCACAGGCTGCCAAACACTATTGGCAGCAAATGGTCGTAGACCAATTAGAGATAAAAGATAAAAATTAAAAACTATGTCTTCAAGATCTACTACATCCTGAGCCTAGAAGCTACACACTACTAATAAATTGGCCAGAAGGGTTTCTGGATAATTTGTTTTCCAGTTTTCCATTTTTATGTTATACTGTACCAACTTCTAATTAGTAAAATTATTTTAAAATTTTTTTCAATTAGATCAAAGAAATTATTACTGATTATTGATGACTTAGTCAAACAAATGCTTTGTTTCATGAATGTTTTCCAAGGGATTGAACAATATTCTGTGTAGAAGGCTTTATTCCCAGTCCCTGAAGTATGTTTGGGTCCTTTACTGTTTTTCCTAGTTCACTCTCTCCACATGCCATCAGTTGGTAGATGTAGAGGTTGGCCCTCTCCTGGATCCTGAATATTTTCTTACCTAACACAGCAACAACTGCTTGAATTTCTCCAAATACACATGGATTTGGGGCAATCATACATTCTCATGTAATGGTGTTAAAATTCATCAAAATTATACCATAAATAATTGAAGTCCATCTACTTTTTTTAAAATCATTTTCCCTCTTCTTCTCTTTACTTCTCCATCCTTAATATTTCCTAGACACCTCCTGTCCCTTATTTCCATTTTAATCAATGAGCTTACCATTTTAAGGAAAAATATTGTAAAATAAAATTTAGAGAGCACAAAGTTAGGTCAAATTAATTTTAGTTTCAAATGGAAGTTTTGGGAAAAAATTTATGAAATATAAATTTTGCCTTAGCTTTACATGTGCTATATCATTTCAGCAAGCAAAGATGGGGAGAACATCTTACAAAATTAAGGGAACACATTTGCAGAGAGAATTTTGACTTCAACATCCCTCGTGGGCCAGGGAATGAGCGATAGAAAGAAACATGAGAGGGAAAGTCAATTCTTCTGGATTCACATCACTTACTACTTTCCTAGGCATTGACTGACAGGCCTTCCTCAGCTTCTAGCATCTGATTTTCTTGTGATCCCTTTTCAGTTATCAAGCAGCCATCTTCTGCTTCCCTAGCAACTATTTTCACCTTTCCAGATTTTTTCATTTTTTCTTCTTATTCTTCTCTTACACCATTATCCTTAATGACTTTAATTATCAAGTAATGGCGCTTAGGACTCTTTGAACACATAATTCCTCAATACGACTCAGAAATAATTTAGTGTTGTGGTTAAGGACTGATTTGGAGTTGGACCACCTGGGAAAGTTTCTTGCCTTTTCCATACCTCAGTTTCCTCATCTTTTAATAGGGATAATAATGGTACCTGTTATAGAGGACTATTGTCGTGAAGCTTAAATGAATTAATACCTAAAAGGTGCTTAGAGTGAGATCCTGACATGTCTTATTAGCTATCACTGTCAGCATCATAGATGTCTCTGCAGACTTTCAAGTTCACTACTCAACTTCTATATTGGTCGCACCTTGTCAGCACAGTGCTTCAACAGCCAAAGATCTGAAATTCAGTGTATCTCCCTTATTCCCAGCCTCTTTACAAGACTCAGCTGCCCATCATGTCAGCAGTGTCTTCTGTCTGGTGCTATACCTTTTACCCTAGTACCTACATGCTCATTTACCATGCTTTTTTCCCCACCTTGGCTTTTAGCCCTGTGAGAGAAACAGGAAGAATACTGAAGGTGATGAATGCTGTTTGCCCTCTATACTGTTCGTCAACTCCTTTAATCTTGTTAGCACAAAGAATTCTGTTATTGTATTTCCTTTTTTAAGTGAGATAACAATCTTATAAAGGGCAACATTAACAGCACCAGTACTCTTCCAAAGTATTTGATAGAGATTAACTCGTTTCATACTCATGACAATTCTATTAGGTAGGTGATACTCTTATTCCTATTTCACTAAAATAAAAAGTGAGACTCAGCTAGGTGAGCCAATGTCCCTGGCTCACATTCTAGAGGTTGGCCAAGTCAGGTATCAGAATCATCTGGAGAGCGTCCATAACCCACACCCTAAAGCACCACAACATCATCACTATTGTAAACGCCTGAGCAAGCCCTGAACCATTATAAATGTTAAATATTAGATCATTTTCTATTACAACTTATACTAACCTTTAAAATATTACCAAAATAATATATAGACATTATTTAAAATGTTAATAGAACAGATGATTCACAATGAAAACTAAAGGTTTCTTTTCTTTTTTCTCCTAATCTCATTCCCTAAGAGAATCCTTCCAAAATTTTCTATACAGAGTCAAGCATTGATACAAATATTATGTGTGCATTTATACATGTGATGTGAATATATAAATCACAGCTATACATATGTTTGTTAATGAATGGAATCATATATATACACACATCTATGTGTATATGTGTGTCTGTACACTATTCTACAAAGAGATGTAGAAATCTACATTTGACATTTTAAGATAATTTCTAAACATTCTCCTTTATTTTTGGTAATAATCACAAAATAATAATAATAATAATAATAATAATAATAATAATGTTCAAGAAATATAAGATGTAAAAATGTTTATATAATTTATATATATTGAGTAAAAAATCTAAAAATAGGTACAATTAATATCTGGAAAAGACCTATATAATTCCGTTTCACAAAAATTTCAGAAATTACTATCTTTTCCACATCTTTTTTTTTAATAGAACCTAGCAGCTTTCAAATATATATACAGTCAAAACTTTCCACTAATACATCTTCACCAGATTCATTATAGGTTTCTATTACATTTTGTAAGAACTTCCAAAATCATAATGGTTCAAGATTGTTCAAGCTCTCTTTGAGAGCAGTTTGTACCCTCAGTTCCTACATTTAAACAGTAGATTCAAAATAAACCATGATATCACAGTGATTGAAAAGGTTAAAAAACAAAGCTTGAGTTCTTACTCTCAAAATAAATATGAGTTGCTGAGTCAGGGGCCAACTCTATAAATAAAACTGTACTAATTTGAAGTTTACATATATGTTATTAAAACTTATGAGTAACTGTAGCAATTGTTTCAAACTTAGACGCACAAAATTATTTTCATGGAAATGTGTTTTATCGCTGACATTTAAAAAATGCCAGTGCACAGTGATAATAAAAAGTATACCGAATATAATCATTTTCATAAACAATTTTAAATACCCTACAGAGAACGTGTTCCCTTATAGCCTGCACCTGGGGTTGACTTGTTCCCCTCCCTCTGCCCTTGGCACATCTACTGCTTCTACAACTCATCTCATTTCATGACACAATATAGAGACCTTTCCATATCAGCACAGAAAAGATATACCTTATTATTTTCATGACTACATAATTTCTCGCTGTTTAGATCTAGCCACAAAATCATATTTTGATAAAAGCTAAAATTTTTATTAGTATGGCGAGTGCTGTAGTGTACATTCTTACTCATGTATCTTTGCATATTGTTGTACCTGTTAAGATAAATTCTTAAGATAAATTGGAAGTTTGTTTCTTCCTAAATCTCATATTCTTCTTCATAATTCTCACTACTCCAAATGCTCCCTCGTTACATATCTCTGTGTCCTCATCAAGACATCACTGCCACTATATCCCATTAATCCTTGCTCCCAGCCTCTTGGTTTTCTCCTCACCTTAATCTCTTTTTATTCTTTTCCATACTGCATATCACCACCAGACAATTCTCCTAAAACAGTTTTTTCATCGTGTCACTTTTCTTCAAGAATCTACCATCACTGCCGTTGGCTTATGAAAATGGCTCACAAATCATCCTCTTCAGAGAAAGCTCTAGAACTCTGGAAAGAGGCTGAGGACCTGTCACTGGGTCACCGTGGTGTGAGACAATCAGGTTAAACAGTAAATACTCATCTACTGCCCACACTCATCACCTCATCACTTACCTCTCCTACCAGAGCAATTTACTTTCTTTGGTTTTATATAGGGAGTTTCCATTTAATATTTCATATAAAGAAATATTTCTACTGCAGTGTGTGTGTGTGTGTGTGTGTGTGTGTGTGTGTGTGTGTGTGTACTGTAACATAAGTACCACAATGGCATGAATTTTTCTGTATGATAATTTTGTTTTAGACAGTGTATCCCAACTATCTAAAACAGTGCCTGCCATATATTTGTTGGATGCTCAAGTATTTGTTAAATAGAATGAATATATGAAATATATAAGTATATACAGACACATACACTTTCATACACATGTACATAGATGTGCACACATATATTAAAACATAAAGTCCACACTTCTCTGTCTGGCTTTCTTATCTCTTCATAGTTGTTTATCTAGGCTTACTAGTTACTGTCCTTTAATTCTACTTATCTGAAATCAGATCAGTCCTCTTCATGTTCGATCTTTATTTCTACATTAGTTTGCTAGGATTGTAATGGGAAAGGAACTGTCCCAGGCCTCTTTCATAGCTTTTGGTAGTTCCCTGGCTTGTGGCAACATAACTCTAATCTTCACGTGGCAGCGTGTCAGTGTTCAAATTTCCACTTTTATAAGAATACCAGTGACATTGGATTAGGGGACCACATACATCAATATGACCTCATCTCGACTAATTCTATTTTCAACAAACTTATTTGCAAATAAGGTTACATTCTGAGATGCTGGGGGTTAGAAGTTTAATACATGGATTCAAGAAAGCACACATTCAACCCATAACAACTCCCATTCTCCATCTTTGCTCTTCCTGTTCTTTCTCTGTATATTTTTCTCTAATTATCTGTCACTCAAAGACTTCATAATATCAGAAAGTTAAACTTGACTTACACTTTAATGGCTTAATATTCTTTCATTTTTTCTCTTATCCTTGATAGCAAGGCCCTTGAGAACATAAACATAGATATATGATGATAGATAGATGATAGATAGATAGATGATAGATAGATAGATAGATAGATAGATAGATAGATAGTAAATAGAGGGAGGAAAAAAGAAAGAAAGAAGGAAAGAAAGAAGAAAGAAAGAAAGAAAGAAAGAAAGAAAGAAAGAAAGAAAGAAAGAAAGAAAGACATTTCTCATTGCCTAGTGAAGTGCTCTGCTCAAAATAGCACCAATAATAGGTAAATAATGAGTAACTAAAGTTTTCTCACAATTTACAGCATAGTCAGGAATGAAGAGGGTGCCTGAGAAACATTCTGCCAGCAAAAATCTAGCCCTGTTTAGGCAGCAGAGGCTTAAGTCCCTCAAATAGCCAAGAATATATTATTGTAATAATATCTAAGATATATTAAAGACCTACCAAATGCCGGCTACTGGTCTAAACTCCTTACATACTAATGCATTTAATCTTCATCATGATCTTGATCCTATTATCATTCACCTTTATTTGTTGAAGGGAATCCAAGAGAGGTTAAGTACTCATTCAAGGTCCTATGCTACTTGATGATTTTTGGAAAGTTGTACCAAGGCTGTTTGGCTCTAGAGACCATATACTTTCAAATTGCTATGTTAAATTCCTATTTATTATGTAGATAAAATCATATCCCTAAGTCATACACCCTTTAAAAGGTAATTATTGAAGTGAAGTTAGGGTTTTCAGTAAATAGGCTGCCTTATTCTTCTTTCCCTTTCTTTTCTATCCTCTTCTTCCCTCCTTAGTTTCAGATAGTCTCCCATTCAAATTTGAGAATCACTTACGCTAGGTCAGACAACCCAAGCATATCAGCAGATGAGGAACCTCTCTAAGAACTGCTTGCTTTCACTCTCTTACTTATTAGTAGACCTGAGAGGTGTCTGCCTAGTGTCTGGCACTCCTGGATGCCTGTTCAATGAATTAGTTTGACCTTAACTTTGGAATCCACTCTGTTTAAGAATGTTGTGACTGTGTTGAAATGCTTGTTTGATAGGACCTCTAGAGAGAATTTGAGTTTATATCTGCCTGCTGAAATATTTCAACACATCAGCAACAAGTTCAAACCTTGTATAGAGAAAATATAAAAGATAGCTTTATTAGAAAACTATTAATAAGAATTATTTCATGATTATTCTGCAAAAAGACAGCTTACAATCTCTAATATTACATATGAAATTTGCTTTTTATGATTATCCAAAAACATATCTTAGCCAGAAAAATGTAGAAGATAAACAGTTCATAATACTACTTCTAGAAATTGATTTCTACACTCAGAGTAAATGGATTGCAAGTATTGATTAATACTTTAAAATGAATGCCATTTCATAATTTTTAATTAACCACTAGGTAATATTTAATGAAACTACATAATGTAATATATATGAATTTGAAAAATGAGAAGGCAAAAGGGTTCTGTCCCTTAGTCCATTGTGGTAAAAAGTAATTGCCTGGAGTGACCAGTTTGTGATCGTGTTTTCTTCTCTGATAATTCTAGATTATTAATGTCCCAAAGCACAAAGTGATATTGCTATATTAATTTTCTTGGCTTTGAAAAGATCTATAACACAAGTTAAGAACCATACATTTTGTCACCATTTAAAATTGATTGTTTTGAAGCCAGCAAAAGATAGAAAAAAAAAAAGACAAAGAATCTTACAGAACTAGAAAAATTCACCTATCTGTTTTCTTTTGAAAACACTAGCAATATTAAATAATATTAGTTTTTCCATAGATACCTGGCACTGAAGCAAGAGGAAAAAGATTTAAACTGGGTCGTAGAGCATTAAATACTGTAGGTACCACATCAGTGTTCATGTAGAAATGGAAATAATAAAGCTTCAGTCTTTACTTAGAGAACTATTAGAAGTACTGTGTGTGTTGCAAGAAGAGCCCAGAATTTAAATGAACCATTTATGCCTCTGCTGCCCTAGGGCAAGTACAAGGTACATTAATAATGCAGTGTTTATTTGAAATATTTTATTATAACACACATTTATTACTAAAAAATCTAAACAGCAGGGAAAAAAAGTCAGTATTGCACAGGTTCAGCATTCTGGACAAGTTATTTTCAAAATAGAATTCTTGGCAAATTATATTATTTCTTTCAATACTTCACCTGTGACACTATAAATAATACATATTTATTTAAGTAGTGGTATTACACATTGCTACTTGAATTGTACATAATTTATAGAAAATGATCTACCAACATGGGTAGGTAATGTTCTCCATGAAAGAAAATGGTTAGAATTAGAAAGTGATGAAGAGCTCTAAGATTTGACTAGTATTAGATAGAATAAATTAAGACTCCTTAACAATTCTTATTTTTCAAAAATCATAATCAAGTTGCCTTCTATTATAAATATGAGGGCAATTATCACTAACATTTGTAATGAATATATTGATCCATATACCGAATACATGTAAAGTCACATGAGAATGCCGGTATATTTACTCCCTCAGAGGCTGCCATATCCAAGCCGTAATTACTAGCACAGATTAGTGGAAAACCAGGCTGGTTTTAAGATCATCCAGATCTCTGCAGTAAGTGTGTAGACTGTGATCTTGGGTGTAAACCCATCTCAGTCACTCCTGGCTTAATCGCTTATTAGTTGTGTGATTTGGGGCAAGTATTTTCACCTTTCTGACTTTCTATTTCCTCATCTGAATAACAATATCTGACTCACAGAGTCAGCAGAGGAAAGAAACAAGAGGAACTATGCAAAACATCTTAGTGCCTGTGGTCAACAAACACTATTTTTTCCTTCTATGACCCTTTATACCCAAAAAGAGTACTTAACTGGATAGCGGTTTAGTATCAAACTGTTTGCCTATTTTCCCAGCAAATTGGTTATTAATAGGAAAAACACTTAGCTTTTATAGCATTGCATTCCTGGCAATGGCAAAGGGCTTGCACCAGGTATTTCTGATTCATACATTAATAGGACTGCCCCAGTGAGGCCTGAGTTCTCAGACAGCAATAGTGAAGGTCATTGGTCTGGCTCAGGACAGAAGTTCTGACATCTCTGGCACACATGAAGAATCAGACCCCAAGAGATTGTTTCCTCTTTCATTTTTCTTAATTAAAAGATATCCCTCAAAACTTCTTAGGTGCTAACTAAGTTGCAGAATTCCAAAATATATTCTTTTGATAGTACCTTGGAATATTTGCCCCCTCTAAAGAGTAAGCAACCATGTTCGCAAATGGAGCATATCCCGTAAATGTACGTGCACTTCTACTATAATGAGAAAGTTGCGTGGGTCTCTCCAGAGGACAGTGGAGTGTGATGAAACCACCACATGAGATTGCGGGTTCCCTCTCTGGAGCATGTCTTTTAACCTCTCTGAGCCTTACTTTCTCTTCCTGTAAAGCAGAGAATAATACAAAATCCACTGTGATTTTAAAATGAGATTGAATACACATTAGGCACTCTAAAAATACAAGATTTGCTCTATATGTTATTATTATATATGATACTAATGCTAGTTTCTGAGACAAAAAGAAGAAAATGAACATTTGTTACCTTCTGCAATCCAAGCACTGTGCTAAAGATGGTTCAAATATCATCTAATGTAAACCTAATTCTCTAAGTGAAGTGATAGTAACTTCCTTTATTATCCAAGGAACCCATACTTAATGAAATGAACCAAGATCATATGAGAAATAAGCAACTAGGCAGGATTCAAATGCAACTTCCTTCTCTCCTGTCTCTCTGTAGGAAAAAGCCACTCAAATTAAAGGGGAAAAAATAAATATTCTAGAAGTTAGTAGGATGCGTTATCATAATGATATTTGCTAATTATATTTTATATCCATAACAGTTTATGAAAGTGCTTTCATGCACCTCATAGGTCCTAGCATTAATTTCTCTTTTATGTGCCAGGAACCATGCTCGGTATTTTGCATATAATGTAATCAATCATCAAAAAGAAATTACTCAGCAGGTGTAATCTTCATTTAAAGTAGAAACTGAGGCTTGAAGAACAGAGTACTTGGCCCCCCATGGGTCTCATAAAGTGTGGGCTGGGGGGTTGGGGCAGGTATCTGTGATGGAGGAGGCTGAGCATGTGCAAAGCATGGGGAACTTGGGAAATCTCTGCACCTTCTTCTCTATTTTGCTGTGAACCTAAAAACTGCTCTAGAAAATAAAGTCTATTAAAAAAAGATATCTCTAAGAGTGGAGAAAAATGTCATGGAAAAAGCGAGCAGGTCAATAGATATTATTGGTCGCTGACAAGAATACTTTTCAGAGAAGCAGTTTACTAATTACAATTCCTTTTAAATAGAAGAACTAAGAATAATAATAACAAATGTACTGCTACTTCATATTATTGTTTCTTAACATGTGTAGCTATTATAAATTAAGTTTGTTCTTAATTCAAAATCTTCTGGGTTACACTACTTTCCACAGGGAAATTTTATCAAAGGTGTGGTGGTCCACCTTGGAAAAGACAGCTGTGTGTGTGTGTGTGTGTGTGTGTGTGTGTGTGTGTGTGTGTGTGTGTGTTTAGAATTATAGCAAAATCACATTTTATATGATTGCACTTGTAGTCTATAAATCAACATAGCAGGGTACTTTGAAATTTCTACCCTGCACAAAATAGAGATTTTATAAGTACAGTAATAATCTTATCAATATAGCTAGCCTAGGTTTTCAAGACTGGAGCTTACTGGTGTGTTAATAAACAGTCTATGAAAAAAGATCATTGCATGCTTAATTAAGTTTGGGAAATGCTGAGTCAGAGAAACTCAAACAGGTTGTTTTCGTGTAGGACTTCTTCTCAGAAGCCATATTAAGCCACAACACACTGTAAAATTACAAGAAGTTAGTTCAGCAGGCAGCATTCCATACAAATTACTTGAGTATGTAACTTTTTTTTTTTCACACAGGCCTTCTCTTAAGTGTTCCCCAAGATATAATTTTGGAATTGCTGATTTGGAAAAGTGGACAGTTGAGGGGCCATTGTTGAATTTTTTGGAGTAGAGTTTTTCTGAGTAAACATTTTGATATTCAGCGGGCCAATATGTATACTCTATTAGTGTTTTTGAGCCACATTTAGAAGAGCACTTTGTGTTTTCAAAATTTCTTGCTTTTGATAACATATTATTTCCAGGAATTATGTCAAAATTTACAATAGAAACCCTTTACCTGCATTGCATAGTCATCAAATTTTCTCAAATTGCAATCACATACTCTTTCACTTAAAAGTTGAATTAAAAACAAATTCTACATCTTTAACACTGCCACATAAATCACTCCAACACCTCGCTCAGTGTTGCAGACACCGAAGGCACTCAAATAAAAGTTACTTGATGATAATGACTTTGTGGCCTTTGAAGACTTCTCACGTGGACTACCGGCTATAACACAAGTCTGGGTCTGTCTGTCCTGATATACTTGCTTAAATCTAGGTATATTTGAATTGAAGCTATTTCCCAGAAATATTATCAAATCAAAAAGCAGATTGAATGCCCTTTGAAAACATAAGATATAAGATTTGTGCTCTGTGTGAAAGATAGAACTTTTTTAGACTAATCATTCATATTTTATAACGTGAACTGTTTCATTGCAGTTTGGAAAATGAGTTATATTGGAAGTATTGTGGCTTCTGGGCAGTAATAAATATGAATGTTTTATATGGCCTTTTCTATTGTTTCAGAATTTAGCAATCTCAATTTTTTTCTCACGAATACAAACTTTTATTAAATTAGCTCTATCTAGCATAATTTGGAAAATAAAGTTAATTAGATATGAGGCAAGATGGAATTAAACTATGTAAAGAATTTGAAGGTGGCGATGTATTTTATTACCTTTTTAACAGACATTCATTGAAGGTTCACTATGTCAGGTAGTATTGTGGACACTGCAGAGAAGATGTGGCTGACATATGCTCCATATCGTCAAAAGGCCATTAGGATGACATTTCTCTTATATGCAGCCATAGTGCAGCCAGCTTGATTTTCTTATGCCACATAAAAATTGGTATCACTGCTTTACAGTGGCAGCTATGGGGTAAACAGTTTTCTCTGAAAAATAATTTTTTGCATGCAAAATGAAGGTAAAATTGGTGTAGAAATACAGTTGGAGTTTTCCAATTCAGTGACTTCAGATTTCATATTAAATGTTCTAGTTCGAGTTGGGTTAAATTGGTGAGGTTAGTAATAAACATCCCTTAGGAAAACATGGAAATCTCTTATGCAAAAAAAAAAAAAAATTCTTAGAGGAGATTACATAAACAACAGAATTATTGCTTCAAAATTGTTTTTCTATCCACTGACCCATTTTCAATATATTTTTCAATAAAACTATTACTAATGAGCTCTTTTAAAATCATGTGTGAGGCTTGGGTCAAGGGGCATTTTCTTTTTCTATAGTTTAATTGACAGGTACCATCTTTCCAGGATAGTTTTGAGCTTCAAAATGTGCTCTAAATTGTACTTAAAATTCCAAATGAAAGCTTATTCCAATGAAATCCTCAATGACCTGAATTACAGTTAGTCTTAGATCTATATAAAGATGGATCTATAGATAATATATATATCACGGGAGATAAACAGTAATGACGGAGGAAAGTGATTATAAATTGAAAACTATGGGCTCTATTCAGAATCTATGGATGACTGTAGCCTTGGAAAAGTGTTTAGATACTTTTGTAACCTTGCTTTCTTCACTATAAAATAGAGTTTGGATTAGAATGGAATCATCTTTTTCATTATAAAAATTTAATTAATCTCTTTCTAAGAATAAGCCAGAAATTCTCATTAACATTAATGATCACAAATATGTTAACATTAAAATGTATTTTTAAATTTGGTTACACATATAAATTATGTCATATTCATCACAAATACTGAAGCCAAACCTTCCTTGACACATACTATCTGATGTAGGCCCAAAACAGTTTACCATAATAGTTCTCCTAAAGTGACCAATGCTTTCAATATTGGGAGTACCTCAAAATTTACCTTAGCTTTTTAAAAAATTTATTCTATATTCCCTTCTAAGAGAACCCATTTATGTCCATTGCTTTCTTTACCACCTAATGTCCTTGATTCACAAACTTCATCTCTAGATCTGACCATCAAATCCTGACTCGTATGCAACTATCTACTTGCCGCCTTTATTTGTATAAATCCATACACACTTAAAACACCATGTTTCAACCAAACTCTTTTAAAATTGGTCTTCTCCAACCCTAATCCACTTCCAGAGTTAACTTCTGGAGAATGGCATAGTCATCATCCAGCTATATGCTAGAGAGACATGGCTTTGAAATGTTTTCTCCCTCACTTCACATTATCCACTTTGTTAACAAGTCTCTTGTCTTTAAATGTATCTCCTTGTTATCACATCCAGTGCCTCTTTTATATTCTAAGATGTCCCTTTCCCTCAGCTAAATGACAATATCTCCTCCTAATTGTTTGATTTTCTTCAATGTATGCTCTCCCCAAATTATCAATTTTCATACCACAGTTGGAGTGCTTCTCAAAAAGTTTAAACCTAGTTATGGTCCACCCCTGTTTAAAACCATTGCATGCTTTTTAATTATTGTTTGAATAAAGAAGTTCTTTAAATGATCAGCTAAGCCTTTCATGATCTCACCCCTGCCTAGAGCCCTAGAACCTCATTTCAAACTCCGTACGCCTCTTTTTCTGAGTTCCAGACTTATTCATCTTATTTCAGTTCATTGAATAAGCTGTACTTCTTCCCTCAAAGGAATTTTCATATACTGTTTCTTCTGCATTCTTTCTTTTTCCCAATCCCTTTTTTCAGGAAAACATTCTCTGATCCCTTGGGTCAAGTCCCCCTTCATATGGCCACTGAGCATCATATTCCTTTGAGAGAAATTATCTCAGTCATATACTACATTATTTTGGGGCATTATTTTAGGTACTCACTCAACCAATACTTATTGAGCACCTATTATGTGCTAGACACACTGTAAGATGACAGTAAACATTGGTGAACAAAATAGACAAATTCTATGCCCTTACAGTCCTATGCTCCTAAACCCCTAATAGAAAAGATAGAAAATAGAGAAATACACCACAAAAATGTATGTAAATTTTAAATTATAATAACTATTTGAAGACAATAGAGTTCAGTAAAAAAGGAAAAAGGGACTTGTGGGAAGGCTTACTTTAGAAAATCAGGAAAGCTCTCTATGAAAAAGTAACTTTAACGCTGAGAACTAAAAATATGAGGGATAAGAATGAGGAACCATTTTTTTTTTAAAAAAAAGCATTTCTGGCAGAGGTAAGAGATTTAAGATCTCAAAGAAGGAAAGAATTTGCTATGTATAAATATACCAAAGGAGGTCTTTGTGTCTAGTCAGAACACTGAGAAGGAGAGAACATGTCTGTTTTGCTCCCTACTGAAACTAGTGCCAAAATATTTGACTGGCATATAGTTACTAAAAGAAAATAGATGTACAGATATAAATCACTTTCCAAAATGACTTGTTCCTAAAACAAAAATTCATAATTCAGGTTACAAATAAATTGCTATGTAATAATTATTTTATAATTATTAAGGAAAAGATTATTTACCAACATTTTGGTTAAATTGTTATGTATAAACTTGTACTAAAAAATAAATCTATTTTTTTTTACAATACCTATTTTTCTATCTATTCATATCATTTGTTTTATGCAATTTGAATGGAGAATTTTCTAGGTAAGAAGACTTTAAATAAAACAAAAAAGAGAAAACAATGTTGGATTAATATTGTCTACCAATAAAAGCTGTAAATAATAGCAATACAATGATAATACACAGAATCTCTTTTATAATCCAAAACTTCTCAGTGGTAAATCATAAGCCTTCCTCTTAACAAAACCAGTTTAAAATAAAATTTATGTTTGTCATAAAGATCTTTAAAACAAACAAATTTCCAAAATCAGATGAGTACAAACAAGCAAAACCCACGTTTTATGGCATTTGAAATATTTCTATAATATGATTCACTGTTCTAGATGGAAATTCAATTAAACTGATAGTTTTCAAGCTATTTATATCTAAGCTAAATCATTGTGAAAACAACTCACCTTCATCCTGAAGAAATATATATAAGATAACTTATTTAATTCACTGTAAAACTGGTATAACTTCATAAAGCATGATTAATTAAAACATTTGATCAAGTATATTATTGGAACTGGATTATACTAAACAGCACATATGTTATAATAATATAAATAATACATAAAACTAAGTCTCTATGTTGAAAATAAAGTGGGAGATTGTCTATATAACTTAAACATTCATTTGTCCATTATTTATATAGTTGGTTCAAAGTAGAGTACAGGCAGGATGAGACTTTGTACACAAATCATTGTCTGAATTGTTCAGCTGGTTTGGCTCAGAAGATGGAGTTGTACCTGGCAAATTGCTCATGTATATCATGATCATGTCTAATCAATTTCCTTTCCAAAATTGTGTATCCTTGTTACAAATACCTATCTCTATACAAAGTGCCAGGTATTGCTCTCAGCTATACCTACTTATAGTTTACGGCCACAATATATCATGGATTTAAACATTCTATTTTATATCTGTGAAATTAAACCTGTTTCCTCCTAAAAACTTATTTCTGGGCTAATGTCCTCCAGAAATATATCTGAATTCCATTATCTGAAAACTAATCTCTCTCTCTCTCTCTCTCTCTCTCTCTCTCTCTCTCTCTCTCTCTCTCATACATAGGCTATAAACAAATACTTTCAATGCAATAATTCTTATGGTATTTTCTGTTTTGTCTTTATAAAAATTGTCCCAAAGAATATCCAATGTTTAACTCATCTTTAAAAAAAAAAAAAAGATGATGGCTTTAATCATTTTTTGTCAGAAACATTTTTAAACTGTCATTTAATTGGCTCTGTAAAGATGCTAGAACAAACTAATCAAACTAAAAGTCAATTGATAGAAAAAAACTTTATTAAGGATATGCTTGTCAAAGAAACATGATAGACCCATCATGGCCACAGCCTTTAGCTTCCAGAGGTCCACGACATTGTTGATTTTTTGCCCATGACAATTTTTCCAAAATAAAATACGTAGTGGGACTCCAAATTTCCAAAGGCCTATAATGACTTTCTTTTTGAAGGAGGCTTAAAAATAATTCAGATGGTACACAAATTATTAATAGCTCCAATTCATGCTTCTCAATTTATACAGAAGCTATTTCATTGACAACTCATCAGGAAATTTTGATGAAATTATTTTCTTATAAAGAGCAATTACAAAGCCTTTGAAATGATGATAATTTTAAAAATGTAGGCTCGAGTATTACTGTCACCTACAACCCTATAAAAGTGTTGTCTATCATTTCTGTGCTTTTAATCTGTCGTATTTTGTCTTGCCGCTATTGTTGAAATCTTTACTATGATGTGTTCTACTTTGTAGTTCAAATAACCAGTCAGGGAGTTATAAAATTAGAATAACTTTGGTTTGCAAAGATTTCATAAGTTATTCTAGTTTTTTCTCTGTGCAAAGTGCTGTCGTGAGGAACCAAGTGCTCTGTAAACTGTAAAGTGCCAGGCAGATATGAGGTACTGCTACTACTAGAGTCAATCGAAATTGTCAAGTTTTATAGATGCATCTTTAATTCCAACATTTTACTTTCCCATTATCATCATGTTTTCCAAAGTGGGGTTTCTACCAAACTATCCAAATAATTATGTCAATTGTCCATGAAGAGAAATACTGAATCATGTGCAGAAGGTCTATGGAAGTTAGGGCAACTTCAAAGCTAAAATGTGAGCCAGAAGACACACTGGATATTGTCTTTGTGTCATTTTTATTTGTTTTTCATGGGAAATTGTATATGTGGAGCTATAGTAAATGTTATTATAAGTCAATGTATACATTTCTTTAGTTTATGGGAGAATTAGCATAGACTGTGCCCAAGATAAGCATATTCTTGTTAAATGGAAACAGTATATGTGTAAAATTTGCAAGCCAGAGAGAACAGAGGCGAGAAGAGTGTAAAGGGACAAATTCATTTAAAAAAATATTTTGCAAGTCAAATCTCATAGTTGCCAAGATTGAGAAGTAGCTTAGTTGGAAATAAATGAAGAGATTATTGCATTTCAGTTAAAAAACAACAATGGAGATTGCTAACATTTAACCAGGCCTTGATATTTTCTTATCTCCGAAAGAAACCATTTCAGTGGTCATATGTAGGTGTAAAGGACACCAGAGGCTTCCCCATTCTTGTTCTAAAGGCATTTATCACTAATATTGCTCAATTCAGAAAAGTCTAAGGGTTCCAGTTGGCCGTTATTATATGAGTACTGTTTTTACTCTCCACAACTAGAAAGTATTTTTCTTTATTGCCTAGATATTATATCTTTTACATATAAGTAAGTTTACAATAAAGTTAACCAAAGCTTACTCTGTCTAGTCCAGAATTATTCTTCAATCTACCAAAAATATTACTTCAACTTTAGGATTATAATGATTCAAGAAATTATTCATGACTGTACAGCAATAAATACGTTCCCTTTCTGTGAGGAAGAAATACACATGCAAAAGTCGGTTTTAGGCTTACACAACTTTATTCCCCCCAGTAAAGACAAAATGCAAATAAAGCAGGGTTTTTTTCTAAGTATTTTGAAATATTTTAAATAATTCATTTACAATATCACTATTTCGTGATGAAACACCACACCTGTATTAATTAGTGTTTCCAAATTATCTGCACATGTGAGATGTGACTTGAAGGAAGACTCCAATGTCTTACATTCTAACTCAGATAATCTCACCCAAAATGAACACTTATTCCCATTTACTTGACAACCCAATTTAGTTGCAATAAAGAAGACTATATTGTAACAATATTGTTCAGGTCAGGAAAACTACTCGTTGTGAATTATCAGATATTTGAATCTGACAGGTACTAAAGATCCTAACACAGAACAGGATAAAATTGAGATCAACTGTAACAATTAACAAAAAGAGAATTCAACACGTAGTCCAACAAGAAGTCCTTGTGAGCCTTCCGCCACAGTCACAGAGGCTGTTTATATCATCGCACTAGAAACCTCATTACACCAGCTAGAGGCTTAACTTTGAATTTCCCTTTTTGTGGAGCTTTTCTGTTCAGTGACAGCGGGTTTTTTCCAAGACGTTTTTTCTTTGTTCTTCCCTTTAAGTTTGCATCTGTAGGCAGCTTAACCACTCAATTCAGTGAAAAATGAGAAAAAGCATTTGTTTCATCAAATTGACTAGTTGATTGTTAAAACAGTTGACCCCATGACCTCTCTACATGTAGACACTGATGTTTTGTGTGAACCCTAGACATGGCCTCTGTTATTTAAAATAAAGCAATTGGACTTGCTCTTGGGTCTGACTCAAAATAACAGTGCCGAGGTGGAAAGAGGAAAAAAAAAACATATATAAACGCGTACACAAGAGTGGCTTGTACTATGTATAATACAATCAGATTTTTTAAATACCTGGGTAGATTGGAAGTATGGTTGGAAATAAAAAGAATGAAATTAAATTTAAAAAATACATAGGGCAATCCACTTGGAGTATGTGAAAAAAGTAGAATTAGCACAAATTCTAACCAAACATGATTAAATGCTGGAGCTAAGGTGAGTGAAGAACAGGGACGCACTGGGATTCAGGGTGGGGAAGCACGGGTCACACAGCATGCTGGCCCTATCAACTCACAGTGGAGAGGGCCATGGAGGATCCTGAGATCTCAGCAGTGACAGTGAGAGAGAGTCTTTGACTAGAATGTGTGAAGAAAGATCAGATAATTTAGGTTGCTTATTAGAGAACAGAAAAAGCCCCTTAAACGTTTAAGGTTTTATATTTTGTAATGTGTTTGCCATCGTTATTTTACTTGAACCTCGTGTTTGCTCTTTAGGTAGACAGGACGGATGTAATTGTTTATTCCCTTTTGGTAACTGGGTCATGTGTGCTTCAGAGAGGTTAGTTGGCTTTCCCAAGGCTGTATAGGGCGAGTAGGTAGGGCATAGCGGCACAGAGACTGTCAAGTCTGAAATGACATCCTCTCACTCCCATGTCCAGGTGTTCCCTCCACCATCTGTGTGTCCCCTGAGCTTCAGCAACTCAGCCAGGGAAATAGGGTCATCCAAGGGGGTGTTCCCTAGAAGCAGAAGCTGGGACAGGATTCAAGAGTCAAAGTTCAAAAATAAACAAAACAAAAACAAACTGGTGATTATCAGATGGGATGGGGGTGGAAGGGGTAGGTAAAAAAGGTGGAAGAATTAAAAAGAACCGATTGGTGGTTACAAAATAGTCACAGAGACATGAAGTACAGCATAGAGAATATAGTCAATTATATTGTATATAGTGTATATAGTGCCAGGTGGGTGCTTGAGGAATTGTGGGGGGGGGGGGGGGGGGGCAGGTCACTTCATTAAATTATAGAAATGTCTAACCACTATGCTGTAGACCTGAAACTAGTAAAAGTAATACTGAATGTCAATTCTAATTGAAAAAATGTTAATAATTTATAAATTTTTAAAAAAGAGTCCAAGTTCACTGGACTGGGAAAGTACTCTTCAAGAGGAACCTGTAAACAGGACCAGGAAGAAGAATGCGCTGAGCAAGAGTGTGGGCTGAGGCAAGTCTAGTCTCGGCCTGATCCATGGGGGCATAAATCAGTCCTCTGCAGCATCGTCTCCTCTTTCCCAAACCTTAAAGCTGTGGGGACGGCCTTTTGTAAGCCCCCTTGCTGTCATTCAGAATCACCTGGAAAGCTTATTAAAACACAGGTTGCTGGATCCACTCCTGATTTTCTTATTCTGCAGTAGGTGTGAAGTTGGGTCCAAGAATTTGTATTGCTACAAGTTCCCAGGTGATGATGATGATGATGATGATGATGATGCTGCTGCTGCTGCTGCTGATGCTGATGCTGATGCTGATACTCAGATCACCCTTTGAGATCCTCTGCCTCACAAAATTGAGAGCAGTGAAGCTACTGAAACAGAGTGGCCAGATGACGTAGCAGTTCCACGTCCCAGACAGTGGGCCAGGAGAGGTGGAACAGCTGTGATGCCAAACTGTGACAGCAGGAATGAAAGGAAGGTCTACCTGGTGACAGACCCCATGCTGGCTGCAACAGGTAGTATAATATGGGGGTTAAGAGCCTGAGTTTTGAATTAGGTGGGTTCTCTACCACCTGAGTAGTCTTTGTACACAGCTTGACTGATTCTTTCCTTCTGTAAACCAAAGTTAACATGTATGCTACCTTCATTTTTGTGAAAATCAAATGGATTATACCATAAAGAAACTAATAATGCCAAGCTCGAGGAGGCATTTCACAAATATTGGTATCATTATAGGAAGGATAGGGAGTGTGGGATAACTCCGGAAAGTTTCTGGCTTAAAAGTCTAAGTAGACTGCTTTGCTTAGACTCCTTGCAGGTTTATACTTCTAGGTCTTTATGCTCTCTCCCACATTCCATGTATTCCATTACCCACCCGCCCCTTTCTGCTCAGTATTATGCAAGGGAGGCATGTGGGAGGGAAAGCGGAGATGGCTGGAGTTAAAGCCACTCCAGTAGCCAGAAACCTAGATTTTTTGTTTGTTTTTGTTTTTTTTTTTTACCAAATGTTATACAGATAAAGAAAGGTTTCAAAGTCCATTGCTTTTAAAGTGATCTCTAGAAATTTCTTCCTTCTGCTGCCTTCCTACTCTCCCATCCCTCGTCCTCATCACTATATAAAGAAAATAAATTTTGTGACTTTTAATCTAATGTTTTCACATCGTATTTGCATGGTCTTTTGAGAATCTTTGTAGAAATAGAAAGATTGTGTTTTAAATTTGACAATGTCAGTGACACATTAGATTTCTTAGTCTCTAACTACATTAAAACACACTGACTGTATCAAGAACTAGATTGTATCACAGTTTATCTAACTCTGATGGGAGAGCCATTATTCTGTAAGAACTGATTTCAGTGATGTTTTAAGATTAAGACTGAGGAAAAGTGGTGTATATAAATCCCTATCTGTTTGAGAAAGTAAGGATATAAATGAATGCTTGTTTTTAAATATAGTCATCTAAAAAGATGCCAGGAGATAATTAATTGTATGGAATGTGATTAAAATTATTTTAGTTTTCAGTGTTTGGTAGAATTCATTATTTATCTTCTGGTGAAGATTTCTATTTGTTTAAACAGGATGTTTTGGTCATTTAGGTGCAACATTACATAATTACATCTCATTAATTTTATTTTTCTAAAGGCAAAATTTTAAATGAAACCTGAGATTTCAAATGTCCACTACTAAAAATCATGTCCATAAGAACACATTATCTCAACTTATTTAATGAGAAGCATTTGTGCATTAATTGGTGCTACTGTAAAGTACAAGATATTGATATTTCATTGACCTCATTGCATTTTAATGTTTGATTAAATCCACTTCTGTTATCATAGATGAGTAAACTTTTTTTTTTAATTTCTAGGACATATTTTAGAAGTAATATCTCAACAAGGTGTTTAGGCGTTTTCACATTCATTATGATATAGAACATCATGTGAGATCTCCAAAAGTCCAAAACTAATCCAAACAAAATAGTATTTTAAGAGCAAACAATTGAGAATAATGTCAAAGAATGAATTCCCACACTGCCTGACCCACCCCAGGAATGAGTTTCTGACATTGCAAATGTGATTGTGTGTCCTCTATTGCTAGGGGGACAGCATGTAATTAATGATAAGTCGAATTGTTTTCTAAAATGTCTAAAAGTTTTCCAGAGCTTGCCAGTGTCAGAAATTACTCCATGAAATCCCTGCACATTTTCTCATCCTCAAGTGGGTGTTACTAGGACACAATTTAATTGTAACTTTTAAAATATTGTTCTCAGGGTATTAGTATTATCTGTATCGTTCTGACATTTTAGCAATAGATAGTATTTTTGTATGGGAAACAAAACTCAGGTTGACAAATGAAAGTCAACCAAGTTGAATCAGTATGCATATTTTTCTGAGTCACCCTGCCCTTTAGAGTACTGGCAAACTAGTTTTACTCATCTTTGCAGGAGAAGCACAATAAACCAGCTACAGTTTAGAAGTCAGCAGCTGCAGATAGTAGAATGATTCAAATGCCAACACGTGTTACCCAGCACCTTGACAGCATAAATAACAGGGAACAAGATTTTTATGTTAAATATTTTAGGATCATTCTAAACTTCTTTGTTGAACATTTTCCTTGAGATAATTTCTGATTTCAGAAGGATACTTTAGAAATCTTTTTAGTTTGTGTTTAAAGCAGTACCATGCAACTGTTGTCGAGCCATAGATATTTTTCTTCTTTTCCCTCAGTAAGAAAAACTATAATTGCTTTTCCTCAGATAGAACTTTGTTTCAGGTTGCTGCTGTTGTTGTTGTTGTTGTTGTTGTTGTTGTTGTTTTAACATAATTTAAAGGACAAAAGTTCCCTATAGCTTTCTTATTCAGTAGACATTTATTGAACATAGTTATGGAAATTCACAGATAAGACATGACCGCTGGCTTTAAAAGATTTTACAATTTGGGAGGGTATGCAATGTATACATATACTTGTAGAGAAAAACTTTTTATTTTTAATTAACGTATCTACAGTTTTTAAGTAATTGTGCTCATTTAATTCATTTATTATCTTTTATGGAAATCATTTAGTAAGTCCTCTTTTCATTTTAAAAAGCTGCTGTAATTTTTTAAAATAAAAAAAGTTCAGATGGTTGTTTCCACAGTCTTTGATCTGAAAATGCTTCCTTATCTAGAGCAAACTAGATTTCTTTTATCTCTTCTCTTTTGAACTTCTTTTACTCTCTTCCATTCATTAAATAAAAAATTGTTTACTATAAAAAACTAATCTCTGTTTACTGTTTAACTGCTAATATGCTGCTACTCTGGGTCTTCTTATTAAAAGAGAGAGAAGCATGGAGTTTACATATAGAAATAATTTTTAAATTATGCCTGGTCACACCAAATTAATAATTTTATAGACTTTTAAAATAAAATTTTATTAAACCATTTAATAGTCGTATAATAGAAAAATGCCTATTTAAATAAAGCTGACCGTTACATGTGTTAGTAGAAAGGCATTAGGCCAGGTGTTAACTGAAAATGACTATTATTTAGTGGTTATTTTGTTCCTTTTCTGCACTGTAATGAAACTGTTCAATCCCACACTCCAATGACTAATCTGTGGGGTATATAGTGATTTCCATTTCATCAAAATTAGCTTTGCCATGAAGAAAGCACAAACTTTTTTAGAAACTAAAACTAATTGTTTTCTTTTGTTCTATACAACACAGCTGCATATTCTTACTAAAAGCTTGCTTTTCTGGTTTACAAAATATTTTCCTAAAAAATTGCAGAATCCTCCGAAGGCATATTTTTATTTGTCTATGTCAGAAGAAAGTCATCTATATCTAGGCATTTGAGAGGACCATGGCCACTGGTTTACAAAGGTTATTATAAACTCTGCCAGTCTAGGAAAAGTTCAGGATGCACAGCTTGCTGAGAGCAGTACTCAGAGACCCAACCCTGAAACATTTCATGTCTGCAATCCCCATGAAGCCATGTCCTCTAGAACTGGAGCTGGGACTTTCTTCTACCCTAATTCCTGAGTTGGCACTAGCCTCTAATGAACTGAAACTATCCTCCAAGATTAGTTTGCTCCAAGACCAACCCAAGTGCAGATCCTTTGTAGTCAAATTAAGACTTTTGTAGCACTGTGAATAATTCTTTCTGTGACAGAAACATTAAATATATTCTATAAATAATAATACCAGGAAATATGCACTATCATAAGGGCTGTCGTAAGTGGGGCTATTCTAATCACTATTGTAATTCCTTCTTATGATTCTTATGAAATTGTCAGTCTTACAACCAGACTAAAGGCATTCATTAAGTCAAAATCAAACATGATTGTAAGTTTCTTCACTTGGGTACATTTCTACACCTAAGTCTAAACCTTTCTTAAAATTTCCATCTCAGCTCTAGTTATTTCACAAAGAAAATTTAATTTTATTTATTCATTTATTTATTTTACATAAAGAATAACTAGGGAGAAAATAAAAAATCAGTACTTTGGGTGCAAGTCATGTCTTCACATTCAACAAAATTAAATTTTTGTCCAGATAGAAACCAATTCATGTACTATATAGTCTGTTAAAATTTATTTTTGCTCTTGTTCATTTGGCCCTTAGGGTTTTGCAAGTAGGTGTCATTGTGTCTCATGTTCCCTACTGTGAAAATCAACTTGCATTTGAATGTGCATCTTGACCCATAAATGTCACTGTGGTCCACTGAGCATCTGACTTCAACATTTCCTGTTGTAAAGTGGACAATGGGAAATATTTTTTTTCCCTTGAAAAAGGGAACTGTGACAGAATATGTGTATATGTCCGTGAATAAGTGTAGCACAGATGGGAGAACTGCAACACTCAGAATTTAAGTGCATGTCTTCAGCTATTGAGCAAGATGATACAAGGCAAAGTTTCAGAAAAATACCAGATCATTGTTCCTGTTTCCAATTCACTTTGTCCTTTCACAGGACTGCATTCACCCTGGTTACTCTTAGTCTCTAGTTTTACACTTTGCCTCAAAGTGAGGTTATATCAAATTCTTTCCCATTCACTCTGCTGCTTTCTCTTCCTGTCTACTCATTCTTAAATCCATGTGGATAGTCAATATGTAGAATAATAGGCCTGTGTTGAGAAGCAAATGAATGCGTACACATGAACAGTGCAGGAAATGTTGTTACTTTCTGCGTGGATGACCAGTACCTATTTTTAGATTTCCAGCTTCTAATAATTGTTACTGTTGTTGTTGTTAAGAATCTGTGTTATATGCTGCTATTGTAGGCAGAGCAAAAAAAAAAAGTCATCTGAAATTAGAGCACACAGTATTTTTTAACCTGGTTTCTCAAAGTGCTTGCTTATCTCTAAATAAATTTGATAATTTATTGATAGATTAATTGTTTGACTGACTGACTGAAATCTGGCAGAAGTATGTGACCTAAGTGAAATTTTTATCCTACTGGAGAAGCTGTACATGGAAAGATTATTTCCCTGCTAGGTCTTCAGGTCAAAAGGCACAAGAAAAAGAGAAAAAAATATTTAACATTTATTAAGCCCAGACTCAGTGCCTAGGTATTTCTCTATGTCCACAGTTGTCCAGGATTCTCTATTTATGGTTATGGTGAAATAGGACCAGAGGGGATAGGGAAGTGCCAGTCAAACTCAGACAACTCAGTGGTGGATAATACAGTTTTTGGTAAAAATAAGCAATGATCTTTCTCTACTCTGGTAAGAATAGTTTTCCCTTGAAGACATTCCTCTTTCAGCCTTTCTCTAATGAGAAAGGTCACAGGAAGAGAAGGTGGATAAAAGTTATGTAATAATTTGTAAGCATACTTTATGGTAAGGGTTTAATGAACTAAAAAATAGCTTGCTAAAATATTCTTTCTTTTTCTTTTGTGTGGCTATTATTGAAGCAGGTTAGATATACATTCTACAACACTGAGGCAAATTTACTGCTTACATAGCAAACATCATAAGCATTAGACATATAAATGTGAAAAGTTGAGGTAAAATTTTTAGTCAAGAAAGAAAAAATGTGTGTGGAAGGTGGGTCAGGGGAGGCAGTTTCAATCGCCTTCAGAAAGATTGCCATGTACATATTGAATATGTCAATCTGAAATAAAATGGGATTCCCTGGAATGCAATATGGCAACAGTCTAGATGATGGGGCTCATTAAAGTGGTTTGAAACATCTGCTTTCTCTGTTCAAAGGACTAAAATCAGAGATTAATCTGTTAGTCATGCATATAGAGGGCAGACCTGTTAGCATTTAAGAACCAGCAGGAAAGTGTGTGCATACACATGCATGCATGCGCGCGCGCGCGCACTCACACACACACACACACACACACACATTTATCACTATTTATCACTCTCTCGCACCTCACACAAGGAAAGTAGACATTAAGATGTTCTATGGTCTTAAATCACTCAATTTAGGGTTATCTACGTTGTGAAAAAGCTCTGAGATTGTGTGGTATCCCTGCCAATAACCATTGTCATCACATCTTGTCAAAGCAAAAGACATTTGTTTCTGGAAGAAAAGCCTGGAATATGTAACTGAGGTAAGAAAGGACTTCTTAATGGAAATATCAGCCTTTAAATAAATAATTATCTTTTCTGAGCACATTAATAAAAACATATGTATAAAAAATCATAGTGAAAAAATTTATACTCAATGAAATTGTGACACTCACTCATCTGAAAAGCTTTGCTCATTCAAACCAGAGAGATTAATCATGGAAAGGAGATAAAGAAAAAATTCCCTGAAAGAGAAGGGAAATAATTTAGCAGTAAATCATAGAGCAGAGCTAACATGAATCACAAAGGTACCAGCTTCTATGATTTAGGTGACATATAAAAAATAGCCCTTCGTGGATTGACAGTTATAAGTATAAATGATAAAATTATTCAGCAGTGGTATGTTCTCTTCTTGCCATTTGTCATTTTGCATCTGATTACTTCTAAGAATTTAATTAAAGGAGCAACAGAACCGTATAGACCTTTTGTGACTCTAACAATCAGATACCTTTTAAAGCCTTTTTAAAGAAAAATATATGACTACTCTATTCTTTTGCTTTGTCTTTACTAAATGCTCTATGCATCTTCATTCTTGTTATTTTTCTTCTTTATATCATTTAGACTTGCAGGAAAAACTTATTAAGAATACATTAAAAGTAAAATCCAAAGGCATCCATTGTTGCTATTAGCAGAGAAATTCTTTTAATTTAAACATACACTGAGAGACAATGAATAAAAATAGCTGTTTAACTGATGTCTCCCGATTTTACTTTTGAACTAAAAATCAAAGATAATTGTGTTTTTTCTCTCTGGCTTCTCAACTCAAAGAAATGAATATGAGTGAGCGCTGTGTGTGGGCGGGGGTATGCATGCAGGTGTGTGCATGTGCCATGAGCGCACGTGCCTGCCTATATACATGACCATACATTTCACATCAGCATTATAGACATTTTTTTTCTGTAACAGGACTACAAATCAAATGCTAGTGTTTAATATGGAGAGTGAATGAAAACTTTTAAAAGTGTGAATAAAAATGCAGCTTTAGCAAATAGGGCCTCTTTACATGAATTGTGCTTTAATGTGCCTAAATTGGAGGGTGCTTTTTCTCCCTCTTATACTGTTTAGTGTAATGGCATGGCAAGGTCTATACAAGCAAATACTACAATAAGTTATTCAATGTCAGAATTCTTATAAAGAAAATAAAAGTTTCAAGAACTATTGTAACCATTATACAATGTGACCAATCAATAGACCTTAAAAATACACCTGTGTGCGCATTTTATCTGCATTTAAGAAATGTTAATACTACAAACCCAATTCACAGTCACTTTAAAGTTTTGCTTCAAACAACTTCAGTGTTTTAACTGACTAAATTAAGCCTTTTCTGTGCTTCCCCCCATCTCCCAGAGCAGAAATTAAATCAGTTTTAATTTATTTTATTTGCTAACACTGTGGATATAATTATTGCTGCCGAGCCTTTTTAATTGTTTTCAACTAGGTGCTTGTCTTTAAGTTGTAATACACTTCTAATTCCACATTGTTGATATTCCCTTGTTAATTCTGACAAAGCATCATAAATCCAGGTATTTAGGTTTATTGAATTTTGAAATGAGGTGATTAGTTGGCGCATGGATGAATGAATTGATGCAAAACAAAATGAATTTTATGATTTACTATGGTTTACAAGTTCCCCTGGAACCATTATGTGCAAATTGTAAAATGTATTAAGAGGTAAGATATCACATTTATAATCAACTTGGCAAATTTTGCTCAAGTAAAGATAGTCAAGCATTCTGCAAAAGAGTCACTGTTGAATAAGTAACATACACAATTAATTTTCACTGTGTTGTCTTACACTCTATCATTTGTAAATCTAAAGGGCTAATGCATAAGATGTCAGAGGCTTTACAATCAATGAAGAATGCCATGCTGTGTCATGTTTTAAGATTTTAGGTTATAGTCTAATGCCCAAGGTAGTTACCACATCAAAGTTCTAATAAGATGCACGTAACAGCATTTTACTTTAAAACAAAAGATTCATCACATATTCTCTCGATGATGGAAGCCATAGGCCTATAGAATTTATATTATTGCTCAATGGCATATAATCTATGCATTTAGTTTGATATAACAATCATTGTGAAAATATGTGCCTTAGTTCATTGACACTGTTAACTTGGATGAGAAATATTAATATACTATTACAATAATGCCAAATATTCTAGGCAGGTCAGCATCTGTGGCTAGAAGGAGTAGGCAAGAGCATACAACATGGTGTGAGGGGCATCAGGGCATCTTCACTGCTAATGAAATTCTATCATTAGTAATTCATCTCTCTTTTTTGCTTAATAATATCAGACTCCCAAAGTGTAAGATATCATCCTTCCAAAAGCTCTCAGAGATCACCTGTGCTGAGAGATTCTACTGCCTTTGCCATAGAATCGAGAATGGTAGGACATGGCAATTACCTGAAACTCTGCAAAGGAGAACTTCTGTGTAATTAAGGAATCTCTCTGAGGGCCAAGGGTTAGGAGGACAGGAAGGGTAGCTGAGCCATATGCCTTTTTTGTTCCCAGCCCCAGTTGTGCAGTTTTGCTGCACAAACAACTTAGAGCAGATCAAATGCACCAAATCTTTCCGTCCCAAACATACTACCAGTTCGTATGGTTTGTGTCATGCAATATTCATCCTTTATAATTATGTTAACTGAATGTGATCTGTAAAGGAACACACTGTAGTTATCAGTGAACTTGTCATTTAGTTATTAGTTAATTTGTCATTCTCAATATCCCATGCACATTTATAAGATTGTGTCTATTGGGTTAAAAACCAAAATATTCATTTCTCTGTAACTTGCCTTACAGACTTCAGAAGCCTTCAGAGGTGACCTGTCAGGTTTGTTTCTAGTAAGATCCATCATCCATAATTTTTATTTTTCATATGTGTTAATAACCACTGACAGTCCATTCCTTAGACACCTGATGGAGGAGGCCCAGATTGCCTGATGTACCCTCATCATAGATGACTGAAACGTGTAGCCATTCAGGAAGAACACAGTTAAGTGGTCTCCTAGCTTTGACTTTGAATAAGAAGCAGAGAGCTGAATTATTTTTGTTCTTGGGGAAAGAAAAGGAATCTTCGGGAGTCCTCATTTTTAAGCTCTAGAAGCTGAGTTTGGAAATTCGGATAGAGTTCTGCAGTGGAGTCTGGGTAAAATTACTCGGCACTTCCTTTGAGAGCTCAGTGTGGTGCCAAGTTTAGCCACTGCATACCCGCTCTGGAAATAATACCTTAGGCAGAGGGACTTAGCTTTGCTTTCCCCTGCATGGAGCAGAAAGAATGAGAATTGTTTTGCATTGCAATAGGCACCAGTAGAGATTTGAATGGCTGGCTAGGCCTTCTTGGGTAAACCTATACTGGATAATGCTGTTTTCATTTGTAATCTGTTTTCAGAACATGATGATATTCTGGAGTGATCAGAGTATAGTAAGTAAGAATGTAAAGTCTAGTCAGATTACCTGAGCATCTTGGATAAATTACTTGACTTCTCTAAGCTTTCACTTCTTTTTCTATGAATGGGATAATAATAGTATTATCTTTCACAAGATTGTTTAGACTATTACATGAAATTACTTCATTGTGTCAGGTCCCTAGAACAGTGCTGAAAACATGGTGAGATTTCAGTAGAGAGTAGCTAATATTATTAGGAAAAATAAAAAATAATTACAATATATTAGTTTTTGACTTATGCACACAGGCAGCCTTCATCAGAACCAATAGATTTGATTGCAGGTTTGCTACAGACTCAGGCTATTTCTATAAAATATCAAATCCATTTATCAATTAAATTCTTAACAACTTTATTCAACTTCAGTACATAATTATGTATAGCAACACACACATTTGCTGCGCACCTATTCCTGTGCTTAGTCTAAGGATACGAAAGTGAATAAGGCACAATCCTTACTTTGAAGGAGTTAACAGACTAACTGGGGACATCCAAAGTAAATCATAATAAAGATGCAGTGTTAAGTAGAGGCAAAGCTTCGGGTATGATGGGGGCACACATGTGACCCAGCAGGAGAGTGGAGATGATCTTAGGTTTCTTGGAATGAAATGGACACAACTTTGCTCTGACACTAACCAATTTGTTTATCCTGACCTTTTCTCTTACCCAGTTCTTTTATCTATTTAGAGATGATAAAATGTTTATCACTGGATGTTTTGTGATTTCAGACTCTATCTTTCCAGAAAGAATATTATTCCCATCTTTAGTATTAATCACACTGCCTCTCTGTCACTTTAACTTTAATATTCACTCTCTCAAATTTTTCCACCTAACTCATCCATAAGATGTTGGTGGGTTAATTTTATTTTTATTCTATAAAAAAATTATTACTGCAAGCACTTTGCTCACTTCAGAAAGCATGGAAAATATAAAATATGTTAAAATGGTTGTTTCTTACTTCAGTCATTATAATTAGCTATTTTCAACACCCTAGACAATGCTATCTAATTATTAATTTTGCTAGTAAATTATTTGTTCAGTTGATTAAGCAATAATCAGAATAATCTGATCCCAGAATGTCTGGGAAAAATCTATAGCTAAAGACGGCTTCTCTGCCCCTCACACCTTAACATTGTTTTATAATCCAGAATTTACTTGAAGATAATTTATCAACTAGATTCTGTTCTTGGGTAATAGATACAAGGTAGGGAGCAGTGATATGAACAATTCAAAACCACGGATAATTCTCAAATCAATTAAATGTAGTATTCAAATGTATTTTTACTAGTTACTGCATATTTAAACTTAGTATTTCTAAGCTTAGGGTATTTCACAGAAGAGTAAGCAAAATAATAAAATCTCCAAATTTTAGATGATTGGTTTTTTTCCTCCCACTGACATGTCCTCTCCCACTCCCTGCTGTATTTGAGGAGGAATGATCTCACTTCCTGTCCTAATGCTGAAAACAGTACTTCTCTATGGCCCTTGATGTGTCACATCTTATCTCAGGCAGTGAGACCATTATTTTGGTTTGAAAGACTTTCAGCTTCTGAGCCAGAATAGACAATAATCCTTTTATGCTAACAAAGTTCTTAATTAAGCAGAGTAGATAACTTTGTAGATTTAAAATACATATTTTTAAAACTGTTAATCTACCATGAAATAGGGATTCGGCCACAGTCGGTTGCTAGCTTGCTCTGGAGAATGGACAGTTTATGCCAGGAAACAGTATGGATTGTATTCTTTTTATAGCCTAAGCACTTTCTAGAAGAAATACATTGTTTATAATATAGGGGTTTAAAACAGCACTTAGATATGAGTCTGAATATATTTTTATTATTCTGAAATTTTTATTTAGAATAATAATTGAAAGCGAAGCCATTTGTAAATGAGCTCCCTTAAGCTGGACATGTGTTTGCATTTTCAAAGACTATTATTTTGGCATTTCATGACATTACAACGTGGTGAATTATAAGACTAGTGGAATTACATTACAGGTATCAGTGCACATTAAGAACTGGTAGAATGAAACATTTTAGCTGATAGTCATAATTTTATAGCATATGTAATAGAAATTGTGTAATGATAAAACATGTCACTATTAAAGTTATAGTACACAGCAGAGAGGAGACAACACTTCTTTCCACCGCTGCTTTGCCACCCACTCTCTTCCCTTCTCCCTCGTCGGTACTTCCTTTATTACCTGGCATTTATTCACCATTGTATTGAACAAAGGAGAAGTTGTCTTCCGAAGGCCACAGTAACATGCTGCACACATAAAGAATGTGTCAGGAATGCCCTCCAGTCTCATCAATAGACATATAGTAACGTGCCACATTGCATTCTCTCTAATCACACCACAGATGTACGTACGTATCATTTTATATCACGATAGCTCACATGAAGTACTCTTATTTGTCTCTTTTCATGTGTTCCCCAAGGAAAATATGGTTAGGTAAACTTTTTTCAGTAAAGGAGCCAAATTTGATTTATTTTTATATTCTTAATGCCTAGCACAGGGGTTGGCTCCTTATACTAGACACACTCAATAAATGGTTTAGCAAACTCAGTTACCCTCAGTTTCATTTTATGGATGAAGAAACTGAGGCTCAAGAACTTAAGTGTCAGAGACTGAACTCGGAGCTTGGAGTTCAGTATTCAGGGCGCTTTCCATTTAGTACTCTGGCTCCATCGAGGCACCTAGGAGAGGGTGTTAGGCGGAGTGTAGAGTGCTCAGGAAGCCAGGGAACAAAGGGACAGTGCCTGAAATGGAGGACAAGGGCAGCTCTAAAAGCCAGGTTTTATCTTTTTTTACCCTCTCAAGAATTTTCTAGAGTCAACAAAATTCTCTCTGACTCGCATCTCTGCCTCCCTTCACTCACTGATTAGGAGGCTTTAGTTATGATTATCTGTCTCTTATTGCTGAACATTTCAAAACCATAACCATGACCTCAAGAATCTTCAAATACAACTAATAGCCCTGGTCTTTTGTTCTGAAGGGATTGAACTGTAAGCGCCCTTGCTGCCATGGAGACAAGAATGATCAGTGGAGAAGGATAGAGTCCTGTCATCTCCATTGACTTAGGTTAAGTTTAGGGTCTGTTCCTTCAAAGTTTTCAGATGCAGAGAGTGCCCCACTCCAATGGCTTCCTTTCTATTTCCTTGTTTCATAATTTCATGCAAACCTCACCTCATTTGTAGTATTAATCACAATTAATTGATATGTGCAGAATAATTAGATTTCCCAGCAGATTAAAATCCTTTTAATCTTACTTTCTAAGAGTAAAGAAGAAGAAACTGACATATATTAAATACCTACTTTCAAGGCACTCTTTAGGTGTATTTTCTGATCCTAATCTTCAAAAAAAAAAAACCTCTCATGATAAATACATCTTTCTTTGTGTCTAAGGACACCAATACATAAGGAGTCCAATGCCAAAAATTAGCAAAAGACCGATGAAATCTGACCCCAGGGATCCTTGATGCTTTCCATGTCTATTCCCCAGGTATTAAAGATATTTCTGGTTATCTATTTTGATACCAAAGAACTTTTCTCTACATGCATTTAGAAGCTTTATTTTAGAAAAATAACTCTGGCATGCTCCAAATACAGAACCATTCCAGAATAGTAGCCATCCCATGCTCTTAATAAAATACAGTTTTGGTTTCAGGATCACACACTGAAAGGCATTGTAGAACAGAGAGAGAATATAACACAGTAATGGAAACTAGCAGATCAAGATTATGATCTCAAATCTGCCAAAGACTAGCAATAAGATCTTAGCAAATCATCTAACTTCTTTGGACCTCAATTTTCATTCCAGTATAATCAAGATGATCTTGAAGATGCTTTCCAGTTCTAGAAGTTATCTATACATTTTAACGATCTGTCATAAAAAAATTTTCAATTCTTTCAATGTGCAATTGTACCTTCCTCTAAAATGCTCAGGAATATGTCTATTTTGTGTTCCCTCTGATGTAATTTACCAATAGTAACATGATTAAAGACTAAATGACAATTACTTTTATTTAACATTTTTTAAGAAACAGTGCTTAGATGAAAGTATTTTGCTGCAGATTAAGTTATAGAAAAATAAATTTGCCTTTAAGTAGAAGAACAAAGAGAACACTCTTGAGATGAAGCTTAATGTGTCAATTTATGGTCATGTTAAGGGCTGAATTAGTGTGTCCACCTCAGTCTCCATCAAGATTCAGGCCTGTAAGCAACAGTAATAAGAAAATATTATAGGTTTATTATTAATACATCATTATGCAGTTTATGGAAAATAATTAGCTGAGGACTTTTTCACAATTGAAATTGGTACAAAATATAATTTTCTTTAAATTGAGAAGGGAATTTAGACTGAGCACTGAGTATATTTATGAATGCAGTTTCATTTCAAGGCTTTGAATTAGAGATATACCTGCTGTCATCTCACACAGATACTCTTTTGTTTCCCTTTATAATAAAGCAAATCTTTATAGAAACTATTTGAAGTCTAATAATTGCAGAAGGAAAATTGAATATGCCCTATAAAACAATTAGTACCTACTAGTTTCACCTCCACAATTAATAAATGCCTACTTAACTAATATGTACTTAAATTCAGAGGAAGATTAATAATCAAGTTTTTTGAAGATGACTCTTTTAACAAAAAAAAAAGATTATTGACAAATGAGTACAGTATCTTAATGAGATATCTATTGTTTTGTTCTAATCTTCCTGTAAGTTTCTCCACCAATAATAATAATAATAACAACAACAGTAATAATAATAATGCCCTTGAAAAGTTTAAAAGTGTGACTGTTCCATCATTCACATTCAGTGAATCAGTGAGGATTTCCAGTAAAGTAGGCATTGACCGACTAGAACAATGTTGCTAGATTGTAAAGATTGCATGTGGAAAATAAAATGGTCTTGCAAATTACCTCCTTGAAGTGAATGTCAGCAATTTTAAGTTTCATTTTTATTTTATTTCAGTCATTTTTTTCTGCAAGAAAACATCCCTAATAGAAGTTAGAAACAAAATGATGTGTAATCTTTTGCTTCTCAAGAATACATTTATTTCTTCATTTTAATCAAGTCTAAAAGAATCGATTGCTTCTAAATGTAGTTGTAAATATTACTGATGCAAAAAAAAAAAAGAATCTTTCTAATAAAATCCATAGGATACGAAGGGAGAAGAACATATATTTTGGTTTGTGATCACATTAGACATTGACTTTAGTTTTGACATTTTTTTTTTAGTTAATACAATCCACTCCATTTTGTGTCTCATCACTACTTTTGTGTGTTTTCCAACTAGAACTGAGTACTTGAGAAGCCTAGAAATCTTGATGAAATATTTAATCTCATCAAAGAATTTCATTTCCTCCCCACCTCCATTCCTGGTGACCTATTTATACTACTTTACTATAAAAGAGATTAACTATTTTTGGTCACAAGAAATACATTTTAGAAAGTAAAATTCTTTAGTAGTAGCAGTCACTATCATTTTATCAGCTTGTTGCCCTGCAGGGCCACACAAGAATCAAAAAGAGAGGTATTTGTGCTTCCCCCTAGTGAAATGGAGTACAGTGACATTTTTGATATGAACTAGAAAAGGAGAACATAGAGCAAATTGCCTGACCAATTTAGACATTTGATTTTGAACTGTTTATCTTTTTCAATAGGGAGTAATGTCATATTTCCATTTTTTATAGTTTACTCATTTCATTGGAAAACATGTCATCTTTTGTTTTTAATTCCACCTTTGCTACCGAGGTGAAAGCGACGTCGTTCTATTTAATTGGCTACCTGCAGTTCATTAGCGGGAGCAGCATCCTTACGTTTACTGAAGCATTTGTAGGAGCTAATCTTTCAGGCACTTAGCATTCCCCTTGACCTTGTTAAAGGTAAAAGAGGTCAGACTTGGGTTCAACAGAGGCACTCTCTCGCCAAAGAGACTGGCATGACAAAGTAATCGGTTTGTGTCACTTTTCATTAATCACACCACTTTCCTTTTCATGAACTACCAGCAGATAATTGTTACTAAATGCGATTCGCAACACTCCATGCAGTGGTTGAAGAACCAGAAATAGGCAAACAGATAAAAACATTGTTTAGCTTGCAGGCAGCAAGTGTTTGCTATTCAGAGGTACATCATGCATAAACATTGATTTAGCCATGAGCTGACATGTATAAAGCTTTTGCTGTTTCCAAAAAGCCCTGTGGCCAGGCTAAGTAATAGCCAAGGGCAAGCACTTTTACCTGTAAGGCAAGGTTGCATTCTATTTAAATTGCCTGATCTGAAATAAATCAGTTTCCCTAATGTTAGGCTCCTACAAGATTGCCATAGGTGAGAATTAAGTGCACTAAATACAATGTTTGCCTTTATGGTGAAAGACTTCAAGAGGGAAGTTTGTTGATTTTGAATAAATATTTCATTAAGTCTTAAGCTCCTGCACATAATGTGGACGCTAGGGGCTTATTTAAATAAGGGCTTTCAAAGTTTTAAACCCCTCCAAACTGTGATTGGTTGTACTTTTAAATGTGCTGGTGGGTTTGGCACATTACAGCTTATGGTTCTCCTACTGCCAAGTTTGTTATGGGAAGCAACCTAGTTCTATGTGGTCTGCCTCTATCAGTGGTCCTGACAATAGTACACGTGTGCAGCATACCCCAAATTTATGCTATGGAGACATTGCCAGACACATGATGGAATAGTGCAGCATTTCTCTCCCCACACTCTGGTGTTATTAGTTCAATCCTGTCTATGAGTTATGACAGCAAATAGAATAGGCAGCTATGAAGACACATGGCAGGAGCGGGAAACCAGAACAATGCCAATGTCTTCCATCTCCTCCTCGCTGTTATTCGTTCTGTTTTCTCTAGTCATCGAGATTCAAGATCAGTTCTAATATGCATGACTGTCTAGTTGATATCAAGATACATAAAAGAGAATAACTCAACACTAACCATGCACTAATTACAAAGAGGATTTCTAAGAGGTGAATTAAAATTGGAAAGTTTTTTTTTTCCAAAAAAAGAAAAAGCAAAGGAAGACTTATTCAACCCAACTTGTCAGTTTTCTTAATGGATAATATGCTTGTCAAACTAAACCATGATAGTAGAAAGGAAATAGTTATATTTTGTTAGAATAGAAAGTAATGTGATTGAATATATACAGACTTTTTATTTATAAAAAAATCAGTAATTTCTTTATATAAAACTTATTTTGCAAATAGTTTATTGATTCCTAATAAATTTTTCACAAGGCATATTAAAGTAAAAAATAAAATCCAACCAGCCAATATTAATTTATAAAAATCACTTTATACTCACTGCTAAAATGAATTACTGTATCCCCATGGCATAAGCAGATGTAATAGTCTATTTTTATAAATCTCAAGTTCATATGTTCACCTTTTTATTATAACTTTATAGGTCATTAATCTTTATCATATTTAGTTTTAGACATTGGTTACATTAGAGCACTTAGAATCTAGTGAAACTAATAATTTATATGATTATAAGTTTGAACCATCTCTAAGCAATATGGAAAAATAGCACATAAGTGCTAACTATATTCTAAGTACTCTACACATATTAACTTATTTAATCTTTGCAACAATATATGAGTTAGGTGGCATTATTGCTGTTAACATACAAGGAAATGAGGGTACAGAGGACTGTAGTATCTTGACTAGGATCAACTATAAGCACTGGAGCTGCTCTCAAACTAAAGCAGACCAGCCAGAGTCTATACACTTAGTAACTAGATGATATTCTCTCCAAAACTTTCACACATTCCAAACTGACATGCCATATACCAGCCGGGTCTCCCTTTATTTAAGACATGGTAGTCGTACATATCATAGACTGTACAACCTATTGTTAAAAGCCTTCTGTTCTCTGCTAAATGCTTGGGGATTTGAATAATTTACCTTCAGGCTTTCTTTCCTACGGTGTAAAATATTATTTCTAATATACATAAAATAAGATTCTACAGTTGTAACTTAAATGGATCCATACATATCTGAGAGAGGAAATAGTTAAGACCTAGTAACTAGATGATAGATTTTGTCTTTAACAAGGTGTGATGTTGATGCATTAAAACTTTTCTCCCTCTTTCCACTATGCCTTCTCTCTCCCAGACTCAGGAATACTATGAATCACTCCATTTCCTGCTCTCTACAGTAGAGCAAAGTGCACAGGCTCCTGTGAGCTTGTTTCCTCTTTATAGCAGCTGAGTTGGCTAACTTCACATTTCCTGTGTGGAGCAGGTGGAAGCAATGTGTGTCTGCCTAGCTAAGCTAATTTTCCTTTTCCTCTTGGCATCCAGGACATATCTTCCTTCCTCTTTAATAGAAGTTCTTTGGGAAGAATTTTTTTTTCCTTCCTTGTATAAGTATAAAGAACAACAGCATAATGTTTTCAAGCTCATTAAATTGTATTTCACCCTCGAAACATGACCCAGTAGTGCTTTAGTGACTGCTTAGATGTAAAATGTGACAGAACACTTAGATGTGTATGAAGCCTTCTCTCAGGCACACTTGTACAGAGTTGGAATGACACATAAAGACAGCAAGACAGTGCTTTCTCTGGTCTCCCCTGGCAGTAGCATCTCCTGCAATAACGTGGGTAGATGTGGTCACTTAGCACTATAAAGAATTTAATTCAACAACCAAAATAACATCAAAATAATTCAGATCCTCCTCTCCTGTGGCTTGAGGTTATAAAGTTGTCACATAAGCCACCCTCTTTAAGCAGCCCCCTTTATATCCTCCTATTCACTATGCCATTTATTAGCCTCCCATTCGCTCCCCTTACCTCCCCAGGTTCAAGAAGAAATACCTCCTCAGTTCCAGGCTCCTGATTCTGCCTTGAAAAGTCACAGAACTATTTCAACCCAGGAGGGATGCTATCAGTGGTAGGGATGAGTAGAACGTTAAGAGAAAAACAGAAATTCTCTTTAGTAATTTGGAGGACAGAGAAAAGTTGATAATGTTCATGTTAACACATTTTATTGCTCACAAGTAGGTGATCTTTTTCTATCTTTTCTTTCTATCCTCACTATAAACTCCAGCCAATCTTGCTGAGATAAAAATCACTTTTTTTTTCTTTCAGTAGACATGTAAACTTGAAAACTGGAACTTAAATCGTGAGTAACAGATCCATATAGGGCCTCTTCCATTTGAGTGATTGTTCTTTGAAAGCTTCTATTTATGTAATATTTGCTCAGAAACTGATTTGATTTCTTCCTATATGTGTCTATAATGTGCTTCACTAGGTGATGGGATTTTAATGGTGAAAGAGAGACCTCTATTTCTACCCTGATTTGATGTGGAGTGGGTAAATAGAAAAAGCATAGTCATTAAAAAAATTAACATTAACATAATTTTACTCCAGTTATTATAAGAACTACAAGAAAAAGCTCAGTCTGCAATGAAAGTTACAAGAGTGATATTCCACCTAAAACTGAGAATGGGCTTAGCATTTACTAAAAGTTTGCTGAATACATACATCAATATTCAAATAATATATACAAGGCTTTGGAAAATTCCAATTTATTGAAAAATGTGAATAATCTTCTCTGTGTTCTCTTTTCGATCCATTGCAAACATTGTAGAACACTCCAAAGAAAGCTTAGAATACTCCAGTAGAGCTAGAGAAATCGTATCTAAATTTCAGGAAACTGCTGTTTGAACCATTGTTTTTATTGATGAGAAATAATTTATTCTTTTTTTTATCCCTGTTTTTCACTTTGGTTGATAAGAAAAACAATTCTATTAACTATTGAGAACTTTAAGACTTGTTTTATTCTCTTTTTTAGCTTTAGTTTATACATGCCTCTTTAACAGTCACATTATACCCATGTCACTCATGAGGAAACAGTTTTAGAGAGTGTGAGTAATGTGGCCCTGTTCACAGAGGAGAGGCACCTGGGCTCCTAACCTCACACTATTCTTTCCAGGTTTTGTTTAATAAAACTTTTTAAGTCATTGATTATTAGTTTGCTAGGGCTGCCATAACAAAGTACCACAGAATGATTGGCTTAAACAATATAAGTTTATTTTCTTCTAGTTCTGGAGGCCGGAAGTTCAAGAACAAGCTATTGACAAGAGTGGTTCATTTTGAGGTCTGTGAAGGAAGGCTCTGTTCTAGGCCACTTCCTTGACTTGGAGATGGCCATGTTCTTCTTGTGTCTTCACATTATCTTCCCTCTGTTCATGTCTGTGTCCAAATTTCCTATTCTTATAACGACACCAATCATATTGGGTTACAGCCTCCCACACGTGGCTTCAATTCCACTTAATTACCTCTTTAATAAAACTATGTCCAAATTCAGTCCATTCTGAACGCCAAGGTTAGAATTTCAATTATAAATTGGGAGAAAGAACAATTCAGTTCATTAACAGTCATCTTCCTAAAGTGTTCTGTAGACTGGATGTGACTGAAGTGACACAGAACAGGTTTCCTTTTCAGAAAATTAAAGTCAGAGATTGCAAAGTTATCAGTAAGACAGATATATGAAATATGCAATCATGAGATTAGAATTTTGTCCCATTAATGGGTGGTATTCCTTAGATAAGCATTCATTATTGAAATATAATGAATATTAACATGTTTTAATATTATCTATATTAAATGTAATAAACTGGAAATAATTCTGCATTTCAGTAAGAGATAAAGAGAAGTACCTTTATTTCATTATCTAAGGTCAGCAACATCATAGATAAGACCTGAATTGTAAGAAGTAATAGAGGGAGAAACAAATAAGCTCAGGTTTCTGATTTGGTTTTTATCCATCTTGAGGCTGTTTTAAGTGTTCTGCTCTTTACTAGGCTATTCTTTGGTTTGTGTCCATTTCATTGGCTACTGATCTCAAGAATCTAAACGCCAGCAGAGTTAGCTCTCGGTGAGGTTGCCTTCATCCTTATCCTGGAAGCTTCCAGATAAGAACATTCAGTAGGTTTTACTTCTTGATCTCCCTCAAGTGAGGATTTGATTGAAGTGGTAGATTGCAGGCCAGATCATTACAGTCTCCAGAAGACAAACTAGAAAGTGATTTGTAACTGAATGGGCAGGTTCTTAGGGTACAGAAAAGGGGAACCTACTTTTTTCTACCTTTCTAGTTGGCAGCTTTGTTAGATCCAAAATCGAATCACTTGGGAGCAATAACACAGGGTAAAATTAAAAAACAACAAAAAATTCACTATAACAACTCTGGAAATAGAGGGCCACTTTGTAGTTTCTATTTTATGATAAGTTTGGATAATTATTTTGCGCCGGACTCATTTTTCTTCCTAGATTAAAAAGAACTTCGTATTTCAAAGATAAACAGGAGTTCAACAGGTTAATAAAGCAGAAAAACACTATCTCTGGAGACTTGTTTGAAACTCATAGATATAATAAATAAAATACTAGTATAATCTGAATTTTTGATAAAGTCACCATCCCTTTGCAGATTTTGGTTTACTCATCTATAAATGGCCTTTTGAAAAGTTTAAGGCTAAACCTCTAAGGGTTTTATGAAATTTTTTGGTTTTACATACATGATTAATTTTTAATATAGAAAGTCTATAAATTTCCACCAATTATCAAAAGTATCAGGGATCAAAAAGTTTACTATCTGGACCAGGTAACCTCAACAAACATTCAACAATTATAAATTTATTTGCCTGTTTTGAACCTTTCTCTTAAATACTGCTACTAAGGATTTCTCAGTCTAAATGTTGTTACATATAAACCCAAAGTTAGCATGCATAATTTGGCCTAGTGTCACATTTTAAGATTTTAAGAGACCTAATAATGGGTTCATAAAAGGATAATAAAAAGATAGATTGTAAAAAAAATTATGGAATGTAGCAGAAGTGGGCAAACATAATAGTTCTTAGTCTTTTTTGTCTGTGACAAATGATTCATTAGCAGGATGTGTTCCCTGGTGTCTTCGAAGCTATTTAAAATTTCTACCATGCTAGTTGCAGTTTTACTTTTCTTCTCATTTCAGAAAATAGAGTGAGTGAAAAGCAGTGACATATGGCCTATATACTGTTAAACTATTTCTAAGCCATTAGGTCAAGATTTCAAGAGTGTTCTATATCATGTAGTAATCCTCATATATATTTTACCTCGTTATTCTTGACTAGTTATAGCATGTTTTTTATTCCTGGGTCTCATGGCCAAGATTCTGATTTGATTGCTTTGGGGTACATCTCAAGCAATGGGATCTTGTGGTCCCTAGATGATTCTAATGTACAGACATGCTTGAAAACCACTACCTGCAAGAAGTCAGGGGTCATGGAGGATAACTGCTTCTACATTTGCAACCCGCAACATCAAGAGAGAGCTAGAACCTATTGTGTTTTCAAAAAAGCAGAGATACTTTTAAAACTATCTGTGGTAGGGCTAAAATGTAGTCAGAATTGAACTGAAAAAAACTTCCAAAATTTGAGTATGAAATAGAAAACAAATAGTCAGTTGTAGTAAATGATATCCAGAAAAAGAATTAAGTCTATAATAATACAAAGCTTGTGTGAGCAGAGGGTCATAAATATAAAAAAATATATATGCTAAAGGAAAGATGTGTTTCCTATAATATTTACAGAAAATACCATATATTGATTAACCAAAATTATTTATTTAAAACTTTCTATTTTCTTCATCAAGTATTTGTATGTCTACTGTGTGCCAGATACTGTTCTAGGCACTGGAGATACATTATTAATTTAAATAATTTTTTTGACTTAAAGGAGTATATGTTCTAATTGGAAGAAACTGGCATAATAGACATAATAACACATCAGTGAATGCTATGAAAAAAATGTAATCTATAGTAAGATAATAGAGAATTAGGGCAGAGTGAGACCATTGTAGAAATAACTGTCGAGAAAGAGTCTAAAATTTTACTATTTGAACAAAGATCTGAATAAAATGAGCAAGTAACTTAAGACTCTCTAGGGGTAGAGCATTCTATGCTGAGGGAGAGCAAGTGTAAAGACCCTGAGATGTGAATGGTCAGTGAGAATGCCAACATGTCTAAAGCAAGAGGAGAAGCCAGAAGTTAGATCATGTAGGGCTTGAGCACGGGAGGGACTTGGAGGGATGTGGTCTGCAGCTGTGTGCATGTGGCTTGTAGAGGACAGCCATGGAAATACCAGTTGAGAGGCCAGTTGAGAAAGCAGTTGGGAGTCTAGGGATTAACAGCATATAGGTAGGAAATGATTAGATTCAGAACTCATTTTTAAAAATGCAGAGCTTTTGAAGTGTTAGGAATGGACATGGGAGAGAAGAGAGAATCAAAGATGAATCTCTAGTTTTGAGCAATTGTGGTGCCATTTACTGAGATGTACAGACCAAGGAAGAAGTATACTTAGGGTGGGTCAGGATCAATTAGTAATTTATTCTGGACATATTAACTTTGAAATCTACATTAAATATCCAAGTCTTGGCAGGGGTGGGTGGCCTTTGAATATTTGGTTGTCAAGCTTAGGGCACATAATAAAACTAGAAACAGAAATTAGGAAACCATCAGCACATAGATAGTATTTAATTCCATGGTGCCAAAAAAAAATGTGGAGAAAAATCAGAAGAGATTTGAGATTGAAGTCCTGAGATACTAAAACTTAGAGGCGAAGAGAAGTTAGAGGAAACCAGTGATGGTGATGATGATGATGATGATGATGACGAGGACGACGACGACGACGACAATGACGACGACAATGACAATGATGATGATGTGAGATGTAGAAGCCAATACATCTCATTTCTAAGGAGAGAGTAGTAAAATTCATAAATGCTGCTAAGGTCAAGTAAGATATGGACTGAAAGTTGAACACTGGATTTGGCTACAAAAGTTTTTCTGTAACAGGATCAAAGAAATGGGGTAGTAGCTGAAGGGTGATTTGAAATGTCAAGGGAGGATACTGGTCCACATCTAAATGGGCAGAGAAGGGTGCTTTTTTATATAATGTATATTGTTTGCTAAATCTCAGCTATTTGCAATACTTATGTTTTTAAAAGTTGCCACAAACAGAATTAAGAATACTGAAACATTGCTTCCAGGAGAAATACAGGGTTAAATTCCTGAGAGCCTCTGGTCACATTTTCATCAATTGGTCAATAAATTACATTGTTTTATGTATGTTTTTTTTAAAGACATCCTACTTAATGTACACTGTTGATTAATTAACAGTAATAGTACTATAACATGTCTGAGTGAAGATTACTCAACGCATATATTTTTTCTGTAAGAAATAGTACATTCTTCTTGTGCTTGGCAACACTAGACAGCACTTCGGTATTATGCTTACAAATAAATTTTAGCAAGTGGGTGAATTCATAAACATGAAATCTGAATACTGAGGATCACTATATATATTTAAATAAATTACTGTATCAAAATGGAGATACAGCAACACTAGCTAAAGAGAAGTGAACGAACAAGTTTATAAGAGATGGAGAATAATGGGAGCCATGCTTAAACTTGTCAAAATTATTGACACAATTTTTTTTTATTTTATAAATTGTTAAACATTTGAACAGAATTGCTCCAAAGTTATTTACTGTCTAAGAATTGTATAGAATTGAGGTGAATTGAACAATATGAACTACCATATCTACATTATAAAAATTGCTAAGGGTTGAAACATCTACAAACTCAAATGCTATGGCTCGTTTAGTCTATCTGACCAAAATGGTTGCTGCATTGACTAGGCCATCCAACAAGCAACATGTGCACAAGAACTAAATATGATTGAAAGTATTACAAATAATTAGAATCTCTTAGAAAAAGAGAGAATATTTAAAATACCATAATTAGTTTATGAATCATATATTAGTTTAAATCTACTAAGTGCTTCTGTGAGAGCCACAGAATATAAGGACATAGAATGCTGCTTCTCAAATAACAGTGTGTCTGAGTTAGAATTCAGGTGAGCCAAGAATAGTATTTCTACACTCAATTATTTAAGGAGAATTGAGATCTGCCTCAGTACTTAGACCTTCTCAATCGGAGTCAAATAGAAACCACACAATTCAATTCGACAGTTTTCTAAAAATTAATATAAAATGAAAGGTTGTAGTCCTAATATAAAATTTTAACAATATCAACAATAAAACAAATGAATTAATTCAAGTCTCTACCTGATAATTTACATCTGTAGCGCTTATCCATTTTAAAACTGTCAGTTTGTACTCTTTGACCACTTTCACCCATTATCACTGTTCCATGTCAACCCTATTCAGGTCTTTGCCCATTTTTAACCAGATTATTTGCTGTTTTGATATTGAGTTGTATGAGCTCTTATACATTTTGGATATTAACCCCTTATCAGCTAGGTGATTTGAAAATATTTTCTCCCATTATATAAGTTGCCCTTTCATTTTGTTAATGGTTTATTTTGCTGTGCACAAAAATTTTAGTGTGATTTTTAGTTTGTTTATTTTTACTTTCCTTGCTTATGCTTTCAGTGTCATATTTATAAAACTATTGCCAAAACTAGTGTCATACAGCATTTTTCCTTTGTTTTCTTCTACAAATTTTATGGTTTTAGGCCTTACATTTAAATCTTTAATTCATTTCAAGTTAATTTTGTATGTGGTGTAAGATAGAATTCTAGTTCATTTTTTTTGTGAATATCTACTATTCCCAACACCATTTATTGAAGAGACTATATTTTCTCTATTAAATATTCTTGGCTCCCTTGTCAAATATTAGTTGAATATATATGTGTAGGTTCATTTCAGGGCTCTTGATTCTGTTCCATTAGTCTATGTGTTTGTTTCAATGCCAGTAACATACTGTTTTGATTACTATAGCTTTATAATATAGTTCGAAGTTGGGAAGTGTGTTGCCCCCAGCTCTTCACCTCTTTTTCGCATTTGCTATTTGGGGTTTTTTGTAGTTCCCTAGCATTTTATTTTTTCCTTTTCTTATTTCTGTAAAAAAATGCAATTGGAATCTTGATAATTATTGCTTTGAATATATAGATGTCTTTGGGTACTGTGGACATTTTTACAATATTTTTTTTACGAACGTAAATTTTCTGTTAATGTGTGTCTTTCTCAATTTTGTTCTTTAATATTTTATAGTTTTTAACAAACAGATCATTCACATAGTTGGTTAAATATATTCCTATTATTTTATTGTTTGAGATACAATCATAAATGAGATTTTTTTTTCAGATATTTCTATACATGTTGGTGTATAGAAACACAGCTGATTTTTGTATGTTGATTTAGTATCTTGCAATGTTACTGAATGTCAATCTAACAGTTTGTAACTAGGATTTTCCATATATAAAATCATGTCATTCATAGAGAACAATTTTATTTTTTCCTATTTGGATTCTTTTTTGCTTTCCTTTTTTTTTTCCTCAACTATTGGCATGTTTCTGATCTTAGAGAAAAAGCTTTCAAACTTTCACCATTGTGTTTAATATTAGCTATGTGCTTGTCATATACAGCCTGTATTATGTTGAAGTACATTTTTTTCTATACAGTTTACTTAGAGTTTTTAATCATAAATAATGTTAAATTTTGTCTAGTGCTTTTTTCATCTATTGAGATGATTATTTATAATTTTTTTCTTTCATTCTATTAATGTAATATATCACATCTAATAGTTTGTGTATATTGAACCATCCTTCCATCCCAGGAATGAATCTCTTTCAATGTTCTGTTGAACTCCATTTGCTAAAATTTTGATAAGCATTTTTGCATCAATATTCATCAAGGATATAGGAGCATAATTTTCTCTTCTTGTAGTATTTTTATGGTTTTGGAATCAGAATAATATAGGCCTCATAAAATGAGTTTGAGAGTATTCCCTCTTCTTCAATTTTTTGGAAATTTGAGACTGGCATTAATTCTTTATATGTTTGATAGAATTCACTAGTGAAGCCATCTATCCTGAACTTTTCTTTGTCAGGAGGATTTTGTTTAATGATTCAATCTCCTTACTTGTTATTGATATCTCTAAAATCTCCACTTTTTCATTATTTAGTCTTGTCAGGTTATATGTTTCTAGGAATGTATTCATTCCTTGTAGATAGTCCAGTTTATTGGCGTATAATTTTTATATTAGTCTCATGGTCCTTTGTATTTCTATGGTATTAGCCATGGTCTCCTTTATTTATAACTTTATTTATTTTGGTCCTTTAATTTTTTGTTATTGTTTTTAGTTTAGCTAAAGGTTTGTCAATTTTGTTTCCCTTTTTAAATAATCAACTATTATTTGTTAATTTTTTTTATATTTTATTCACTATTTCATTTATTTCCACTCTAATATTTATTGATTCCTTCATTCTGCTATCATCAGGCTTACTTTGTTCTTTTTGTAGTTCTTTAAGGTATAAAAATAGAGTATTTGAGATTTTTTCTTTTTTCTTGATGTATGTGTTTATACTATGTTCTTCCCTCTTAGAATTGCTTTTTCTTCATCCCATGACTTTAGATATTTTGTGTTTCCATTTTCTTTATCTGAAGCTATATTTTTACTTTCCTTTTGATTTATTCTTTGATTCATTGGTTGTCAGGGATGTGTTGTTTAGTTCTCAAGTATTTGTGAATTTTCCAGCTTTCTTCTGCTATTGATTTCTATTTTACACCATTGTGGAAAAGATACTTGATATCATTTCTGTCTTTTCAAATTTGTTAAAACTTGTTTTGTGGCCTAACATACAATCTATCCTAGAAAATGTTATGTGAGCACCTGAGAAGAATATATATTCTACTGATGAATGAAATGTTCTACATATATCTGTCAGGTTCATTTGATCTATAGTGTTCAAATCTGCTGTTTTCTTATTGATTCTCTGGATGATCTATCCATTGTTGAGAGTGAGGTCAAAGCCCCTATTATTGTATGCTGTTTATTTCTCTTTTAAGTCCTGTTCGTTTTAGCTTTATACATTTAGGTGCTCTGATATTGAATGCATACATATTTATAGTTGTTATATCTTTTTGATGAATTAACCTTTTTATCATTATATAATAACCTTTGTCTCTTTCAACCATTTAAATCTTTTAATTTTGCTATAATTTCAAAATTACAAAAAAGTTGCAGAAATAGTACAAGGAATTCTTGTTTACCCATATACATTTTACCCAGATTCATTAATTGTTTATATTGTGTACTATTACTTTATTAGTCTTTCTCTCTTTCTGAACTTTTTAAATTTAATTTAATTTTACTTTTATTATTTTTCACTAGTTTTATTGAAATATAATAGACAATTAGTTGCTCATATTTATATTGTACAATTTAATGAATTTTTTTCAATTATAGTTGACATACAATAATATATCAATTTCAGTTATACAACATAGTAATCAGAGATCCACAGAACTCACAAAGTGATCACCCCACTAAATCTAGTACCCCTCTTCCCCTTTACATATTTATTTCAACATTATTAACCATTTTCCCCATGTCGCTACACTCTACATCTCCATGTCTATTCTGCAACTATCCATTTGTATCTTTAATCCCTTTGCCTTTTTTCACCATCCCCCTAAACCTCCTCTAATATAGTAGCCCTCAAAATATTCTCTGTCTCTATGAGCTTATTACCACTTTTGTTGCTGTTGTTTATTTTGTGCTTTAGATTCCACATGTATGTTTATTTTATTAGTTTCAAGTACACAATACATTGATTAAACATTGAATATATAGTTTATAAAATGATTTCCCTAATTGCGCTTTCTCTCCTCTGGCTCTCCACCTAGCCATTACACTATTGCTCACTGCATTTTCTTTATTTTTGTTTCTTAGATTCTTCATATGAGTGAAATCATTCAGTATTTATCTCTGACTTATTTTATTCAGCAGAATAACCTTTAGTTCTATCCATGTTGTTAAAAATGGTAGAATTTCATTTTTTTTTTTGGCTGAGTAATTTTCCATTGTATATATGTCAATTTTTATCTTAAAGTCTATTGTCTAACTACCCCTTCTTTCTTTCGGTTACAATTTGCTTGAAATATCATTTCCATCTCTTTGCTTTTAGCCTATGTGTATTCTTAGAGCTAAAATGAATTTATTTTAATAAGCATATCATCAGATCTTGTAGTTTTTTTAGTCCAATGTGCCATTCTGTATCTTTTGATTAGAAAATTAAACCATTTATATTTAAAATAATTGTATATAGATATGGACTTACTTTTGTCATTTTGTTCATTGTTTTCTGAATGATTTGCAGGTTCTTTGGTGGGTGCACTTGGGCGTGGCTAGAGTCTTCACTTAGTAGTCGGGCAGAGTTGCTGTCTGCGATCTCTTGTCAGGTGGGGTCACAGTCTATGCTTCACCATTTGGCAGAGTCACTGGCTGGTCTCCCTACCTGGGTAAGGCCACAGGGTGTGTCCAGTAATTGGTCAGGGCCTTAGGCTGGGTTCTGCTCCTAGGCAGTATTGCAGGGTAGGGTCTGAGGCTGCCTGGGGCCATTGTTCAGGCTTCCTGGTTATACAGGGACAGAGATTATGGTCAGCTGTTGGGTAGGGCTGCTGACTTGTCTCTTCACCTCAGTAAGGATGTATAATGGGCTCTGTGGCTGCCCAAATTCTCTTGCCATACTTCCTGAATGCACTAGATTGGAGGCTAAACTCATTAATTGGAAGAGGCTGCAAATTTTCTTCCCTGTGGAGGCAGGCTGATAGAACAGGCTCCATGGTCAGGATGGCCCATTAACTGGGGACCCAGATCAAGCATAATTGCCATCCAAGTTCCCTGGCCAGACATCCACCTGCTCAGCTCTATAGACAGGCAGAGTCTCTAGTGGGATCTCTACCTGGGCACTGCTGTAAGCCGAAATGTGATCCGCCATATCTGAACGCTGGTCGCTGTAAGCCTTACCCTCTTTTTCATCTCTATCTAATCCCTAATGGTCAAATTTCAAATTTCCTCAGTGATTCCCGTGAGGCCAAACCCAAGTGGGCCTTTCAGGAAGCTTCTTGCAACACGGGAAGAGCTGAATTTGAACCTTCAGCTCTTTTTTCTGTCAGGAGAAACCATAAGCCCAGGATTCCTCACAGTGTGGGAATGCACCAGCCCGGAGGACAGGAAATGCAGTCAAGTGTAGCCAGTGCTCTTAGTCTTCTATTGTCCCGCTCAGTCTCATAGTCCAAGCTGGTGGCTCAGCCTCATCCCCACATTCTGGGATTTTCAATGTTTAATTATCTATGGATAGTTGCTAGTTCTTCTTAAAAGGGGACTGAAGTCTGAATTGACCTATGTTAACATCATTACTGCCTATCCATAACACTGTTTGTATTTGTTTATGTTTTATTTTCAATTAATATTTATTGTGAACCATCTGTGCTTTAAAAATGCAAAACAGAGACAAATAAAATATATTTTCACCTGTGAGGAGATTCTAAGAAACTTCATAAAGTCTTTTTAAAATCTACAAAAAATAAATGTTAATTTCCTTTGCAGTTCTTAGAGGTAAGAAACTCAATATTAATAAAGCAATAATAACAATAATAATTAATAACAACAGTAATTAATAGTAACAATCCTGCACCACTCTAAAAAAATACATTCACGGGTAATTCTTTAAAATACTACTGCAAATTTTATTTGAAAAAAGACTGAGACTAACGAAGATTTGCCTGATTTCTTGAATCATATGAGGTAGAGCAGAGTCTGGAATCCCACCTTTAACTTCAGAGTCTGTGCCAATTCGCTTATAACAAGCTGCCAGCAGAGTTTTTTTACACATCCTTTGATAGCAATTTTGTGGTATTGAACTGCTTTCTGAAAAACATAATATAGACAAGGCTGATAAATTGGCTGAAGCTAAGGAGGAAGAAAAAACATATTGTCTCTCTCCACATTTTTTTTTCTTTATTTTTTTCTCTCTATTCTCTCTTGGCTCCAGATGGACTCTTGAGTTTTGAGGGGGAAAAACTGAGTATTCCATGTTAAAATGTGGTAGTCTGATATTAAAGGTTTTCTAAGACTATACATATTTTGATTTCCTTTGTTTTATTGCATTCTGGTCTCAGTATATACTTTTAGATTGTCCACTCTCTTTAAAGGTACATATTTCCAATATATTGTTTCTCTGTTTTAACCTCAGAGATGACTAGGAAGCTATAGTTTACCTTGGAAGCTGAGGTTCAAAAGCCAAGCACAGAAAGAAGCTGCCTATACCTTCTTGGGGTTTGACTGAGGTCTTGTCATATTAATATCATCCCTAAGAATGGAGAATACAAGTTTCCACATAAATAGTTTTATCAATTTATAAAACAGAAAATTTCCTAGTGTTTCTAAGTTTTAAAGTTTTGGATTTATTTTTTGGTTTCATTTTATGTTTTATTTTTTCAGGAAAACAAATATACTCTAGTAGGAATAATTATTTCAAATTATAAAGTACGTAGTTCTTTTCATAGTATAAATTAACTGTTGATTTTTGTAGCCACTTAATTATGACATTATATGAAATGGTAAAAATAAATTTCAATTTCTAAAACTAGTAAAGTGTACATATCAGTCTGTAAATCAAGGGATGTTATTTCTTTTGCTGAAACCCAACAATTTGCTTCTGATTTTTAATAGCCGATTGACTTCTTTGTGTGTGTGTGTGTGTGTGTGTGTGTGTGTGTGTGTGTGTGTTTATTTCCTGTGTATGAAATGACACTAGGGGAATATCTTCTCTATATGGTCTGTGTGCTATAATTAAAAAATGACTTAGAAATAGCTATTGAATTTAGGCCAGAACATAGTGCATGGTGTTTTCCAAATGTATTTTATCATGAATGCTTTTATTCTAAGAGCATTTCATTCTATAGTCTATAGAATAAAATTTGGATAACAATAATTATAAGATTAGATATAAAAATCAGATTTATAGTGGGTGTTACCCACATTATGCTTGTTAAAATTAATATTGTTATTTACAATACAAAATAAAACAGTTTGATCAATAAAACTGAAAATAATGTTTAAAAAATGCCTCAAAAATTAGTTCTTTCTCATAGCTTTTGTATTATTTTTGTAGTGACATACAAAGATATCATAAGTTGAATATATATATAAATATATATGTATTTATAAATATACATATATACATATACATATATATATATATATATATATATATATATATATATATATATATATATTTACCTTTCTAAAGCTATACCTATTTAGGGCATTAAGAACAGAGTTGAGAACATCCCTTAAGAAAAAAAATTGCTAAATGTCTTAGGCATCAAAGCTGTTTTTATAGTCTTTATTACAATTTTTTGAAAAAGTAATTTCTAAACTGGAATGATCAATTATCTTTACAGAACAATATTGATGCTATATACATTTTTTTTAAATTTAAGCATGTCAATGAAAGTTGTATTAGTTATATTGTCAACTATTTTTATCACGCATGTTCTATATTAATAATTTTGAGCATCATTAACCTTAGGTAAAAATTAGAGCAACTGTTATGCAATTTATTAAGTACCTACCATGTGCTCAAGCACAGCAATAGGAACTAGAGAGGATACTAAGATAAATAGAGTAGCAAGCCTTATGACTGTTGCTTATATGAATTTTGATCTGTTCAAATTAATTAACTATAATTTATATATAAATCATTTTCCAGAATTCTTACAGGTATCCATTTTTAGCCTTTTTTGCCTTTTTATTGTGAAGAATTCATAAAAAAGATTGAAGTGTTATGTTTTCTCTAAATTATATCAATAAATTAGTAGTATGATTTCCTTTGAGTTCTTTTTTTTAATTAATTCATAGAGAATGTGTCATTCTATCAGATTATCTTTCTCATCAAGATACTGGCCATTATGATCATCACACTAATTCATTATTTCATAAAGATTTGGCAATGGTGATATTCTAATTCTGTAATTTCTTCTTCCTTTATTAACTGAAATACTCTATAAAAAGAAACTTTCTTTCATCAATTATTTGCTTGCCCTGAGATAAAATTAGTTCAGAAAAGACAGATTAAATGCTTGTCTTTTCCCCTTTACAGTTTGAAAACTATTTGAGATAAATTTCTAGTAATGCCAGAGATAACCAATGAAGTGTTTTACATGTTTGTTTTTGTGATATCATTATGAATTAATATATCTTAAATATATTTAATATGTTTTAATTCATTGTGATTATTACACTTATTGATGTTCAGAATGTCTCATCTCAGGTCAGTAGAAACCTGTTCAGTTTGTCTGGGTCTTTTGCACAGTACCAAAGAAGTTTTTGATAGCTTCCTTGACTTCTTGCATGACAGGGTGGCTAGGCTTATCTAGTATATTTCCTGACCCAGACCTGTATTCTATTATCTCTCAGGGATCCCAGGTTACTTTTTGTGTGAAATCATATTTTGAGACCACAACTGTGTTCCAGGGATATATATGCTCAGTGGGTTGGCCATTTGCTTTTAGGCCGTTCAGCAACTAGCACTAAGAAAGTTTTTCTAGAGGACACACACATATCACAAGAAAAAGTTTATAATTTTTTTTTTGTGGTGATGGATGTCAACCAGACTTCTTGTGGTGATCATTTCACAATAAATTCAAATATCGAATTGTTATGTCGTACCCCTGAAACTAATATAATGTTATGTGTCAGCTCTATCTCAACTTTAAAAAGAGACTATATAACTAGTTCATAGTAATATTGTTAGTTTAAATTTCAAATGACACTTTTTTAACATAAATTATTTGATTTTAAAAATGCATCTCTTTTATTGAAATTCTAAATTCCTAATGACATTAATGTAATTATTTTCTTGATTCCATAGTAATATAAGTGTTACTGTAGTTTGAAAATAGTAATATTAATATTATTACTAACAAAATGATTACTGAAAATAATTTAAGATATCTTTGTAGATGTTTGTGTTCTACTTAGTTATTCTAACAAAGTATAAATTACTGTGTTTTAAAATCACTAGAAACAATTCTGTTCTACTATGCCACCAACTTAATACATATATTCACTTGTTTTATTTTGTTCTTTTATTTTTTATCTGACTTAATATGATTCCAATTTCAAACCTACAACTCAAATTATTTTCAGAGAGGCCTGATGTCTGTGCATGTCCCGTCAGCCTGAATCCTTTCCTCATTCACAAGTAGCCATTTTATATAGTTTTATTACCTCTTATGTATTTAATAGTTTAATTTTCTATCTATTAAAAACATATGAACAAATATAAATTGCATGTATAGTATAATTATGTGTGTGTGTGTCTGTGTGTCTGTCTGTCTGTATTATATTCTCTTTTTAAGATAAACAGCATGCTGTATTGCAACAGCTTTGAAATTCAGCTGTAAACAAATCACCTGGGGAAAGGGATCTTGTTAAAACATTGATTTCTGGGTCTAACCCTCAGAGTTTCTGATTCAGTAGGTTTAGGATAGCACCAATTATTTACACCTCTAACAAATTTCCAGGTGCTGCTGCTGCTGCTGCTGCTAGTCTGGAGACCATACTTTGAGAACTTGTTCCCTAAATAGTATTTTCCTTCATTTTTCACCTAAGATTGTATTCTGTAGATTACTGCAGCAATATAGAGACTTCCTATTTCTTTTTGTAGCTGCATAGTACTCTCCTGTGAGGAGGTACCACAGTTTATTTCATCAATTCCCTAATGTGCACATTTGAGTTGTTCCCAATCTTTTGGAACAACAAATAGTGATGCATTGAATAGCCTTTTGTATACCTCTTTTAAAAGTTTTTTAATGTACTACCATTGGGATAGATTCCTAGAAATGGGAATTATGGAGCATATGGTAAAAACATATGTAAATATTGAACTTCTTGTTAGCTAGAGATTCCAGATACTCCATCTATGTTATATATTTTTTAAATTCATTATTCTTCAGTCTATTTTTTTAATGATGTGTATTCAAAATTATGAGATCATATGCCAAATGACAAAGTTAACTGCTTTCCTATGTTTTTCAGTGGAGAACACCAAAGACAAATTCGGAATAAAAAATACTTTAAAAACAACAAATTAGCAATAGGTAACGTTAAAGGTTATCTTCAAATTGGATATTTTAAAATGCATTTTTTTAAATTTTGCCTTAATTTGTATTAAAAATAACAGTGTACCGATTAATTCATAGATTAAGATATATATTTCTATTTTTGAATCCCAGATATTGACTTTAATAGTTAAAATACTTAATTGCTTTAAGCCTCAGTTTCTTTATCTGTGAAACAGATGAAAAAAATACAGCCTACTTCCTGGGGTTTGTCATTTTTTAAGATAAAATTAGTTAATCCATACAAAGAATTTAGCCTAGCAGTCCTCAATCATACCAGAACAATGTCCCTTTTCTTAAATTAATATTTTGTAATACCCCATTTACTCTCTGGCAAATAATTTATATATTATATAACCTAACTACATGCATATATTTTTAATGAATATAATTCCTTAACTGTAATTTAAAGGGAATAACAAAAGGAAAGCAATTTACAAAAAAGTAATATGTATTCAATATGTAAAATGGGCATGCATGACAAATCTAAATGATATCTAAAGTAATCAGATGCTTGCATTTATAGATCTTGAATATGGCAAATATTATAGTATAAATACAGGTGCGCTGAATTTGCAACTCTAATGCCAAAGCAACATTAACATCAGTGATGAAATTTTCTAAAACAATAAACAACTTTTATAAAATTCTAACCAAAGTATGGTCTTTTCTTGATTTATATAGTAGCTGTGTTCCTGAAAAATTCAGTGCGTTTTAGAACTGTACCAACAAATATTTTGTTTTTCTTGAAAGTTTTATACTGAATCAATAAGCTGAAATAATTATGAAATGTTTCATCTATGAGAATATCCAATGTCATTCTTCGTTGTATAGGATTGACTCAAGACTTCTTATGCCACTAGAATCTTTTGTGTAAATGCCAGAAATACCCATCAATCATTGGAACAACCAAAAATTAACCCACAAATTTCCAAAATGCCTAGAAAGCAGTCAGTACAGACCCTAACAGTGACACTGGCTTAGCTTAATGCCTGGCTTGTTTTAAGTGCTTAATAGATGTTAGCCATATGATGATGATGATTTTTATTAATGCTTCTGCAGCTAATAATTGGATTATATTTATTTCTCATGCTGATGACCTTGCTCAATTTCACTGTTCATCAGTCATATGGTCATAACAACCTATGAAAATAACTAATGTCCCTATAGTTAGTTCATTAGGTGGTTTTATGTAAAGGATCAGTTTATGTTTTAAGCCTGAAGAGATTCTCTTACTATCCATATGCAATAAATTAATAAACTGTAAAATAAAAAGGAAGCATTCATGTTTGAGTTAATATCCACTTCAATTTTAAAAGCAATACCTCAAGTGGTCAAGAGCCTAGACCAGAGCCAACATTAGAAATGTAATGTTAGCTACATGTGCGATTTTAGATTTTCTAGTATTGACATTAAAGAAATTGAATGAAACATATGAAATTAATTTTAATAATATATATTATTTAACTCAATATATCCAAATTATCATTTCAGCATGTAATCAATATAAAAGTTTTTAATGAGATATTCAACACTCAAGGTATTACATTCTCTTTCTTACTATTCTCAATCAGCCATATTTTAATTGATCAGTAGCCCTTTGTGACTGTGACTACAATACTGACTAGCACAAGTCTAGTCACATTCAAACCAGACTTCCTGGGTTTGAATCTCAGATCTACTATGTACTAGCTATATGATCTTTGACTATTTACTTAACCTGTATATGCCTTAGTTTCACCAACTATAATATATTAGTCATAAAAAAATCTATATCAAAAGCTTTGTGAAAATGACTTGAGCTTATATATGTAAAATACTTACAACTGAGATAAAATAAGTTCTCAATATAGGTTAATTAGTATTCTACAGGTTTACATTGAGTTTATCAAAAAATGTAAGAGAAAAATATCAAAAGCTGGGATAGAAACAAAAAAAATCATCAGTAGATATCATAACATATTAAATCTCCTTTCTCCACCTCAACCTTCCATCACACACACGGGTGCACACTTCACAAACAAATACTGCTTCTTATAATATTTCTTTCAGTTTGGGATCATTAGCATGTATTCTTGCCAAATTTGATGGATAAATAGAAGCACAGAACATATTGGTCTTTTAGCCACTCCTGATACAGAGTCTTAGAGCTTTGATTTGATTTTGATCCCTCACCACATACCGTATGTTAAAAGATATGTAGATTTGAATCTAGAGGTTACCTGCTGACTTCTAAGTAAACAAGATATATGCAGGCAAGATAATTCACATAATCATTTTATTGTTGGGCTCCTTGCTAAATTCCACATTAGAAGCATATAAATGATCTAATAGTTGAACATGGATAGAAACTTCATGTAATAGGAGTTCTGTGTTATTTCCTTGCCCATGACAAACTTTTTCATGTCAAAGAGGAAATTGCAGGAGATGCTCATGGGGTGTGAAATGGTCCAGCAGAGATTTTTTAAAATATCCTTTTATTCTCTACACAACAGACATTTTTCTATTTTCAACTTGATGGTATCATTTTATATTTTTTAGCAGTGGTGATAGGCACTGTAAGTAAACCTGATAATAGACTCTTAAAGTTTCTGTGTGCAAATTGAAAGAGAGCATTATAGTGGCTGCCTTTCCTGAGGTCTTGCAGTCGAACCAATATGGTATATAAATACAACACCAGCAGAAGTTATAACAATAGTTTCTGTCAGCCTGTCTGAGATGGTTAGAGAATAGCGATAGGGAATAGCACAGTAACCCAGAAATGTCCAGATTCTTCTGGCCCTTTTCATTGTGATAAATCTCTTGTGAACTTTGCAGAGAGGTATTGTTTGCATCTGGTATATCTCTGTCTAGAATGTGGCTCTGTGCATCTTTTCTTTCTACCTTAGCTATGTGGCACAAATGCCAACTTAATTGTAATCAAAGAAATAAAACACTGGGAAAGAAGATGATATATTTGAATAAGTCAAATTAACTACTTGCTATATCTTACCATGTGAGATGCAGTGCAATATTGTATGTTTTAAAATCTAAGTAATGTATTATACTAAAAGAATAACTCTTACAGATATTTATCACAAAAATATGTCAGATAACTTACTGCTAAGAAAACTGGAGCTGTACATTCTACATAACATTGTATTGTTCCTTAGTAAAAGAACTAAAAAGAAGTAGTTACCATAAATGCTGGCAAAATATTACATTTAATGAAGTATTTCTAAGCATAATTAGTAAGATATTAATGAAGAGTATAAGAGCATGGATGAATAGAAGTTTGAAAAACAATGTATTATTTTTTTATGAAAAACATTCAAAGACTTTCTGAGGTCTTGGAATTTTATTTCTTTTTCTTTCTGATATGAAAACTCTATACCTGTCTTTCTTTAAATCACAAACCATGCATTATTGTCTTCTCTGAATCTTTCTTCATTCCTGATATTCAAAATGGCCTCTTCCTATCACAAACACAGACTAATTCTAACGTGTTATGCAAAGTTCAGTTTGAATTTCATCTCACTCATCATGTCCTTCTAAACTTCCATGTTCTTGATTATACAACCTTTTACTTCCTATGGTGTTTCACAGACTAATTTAAAAAGCATCTATTATATACCCAAGTTCAGACTGCTAGTAAGGGGTAAAACCAGGATTTGAATTTAGAATGAATCTAAAGTTTACCTGGGTTTTGTCCTCAATGAAAACTGAACCCATGACTGTTAGATAATGGTCAGTTATTTCAGAATTTCTAGGATAAATTGGGCCAGCCTCTCTTCTGTAAACATACCATTTTTTAATCCTTGTTTTGTTACATTGAATAATAAAGAGCTAGCTGCTTCACTGAACATTCCTGAGGCCATGGATTGGGTCTTGCTTTGCATCTTTGAATGCTATTCCAAGAGTTTGTAAAATGAAATGGAAAGAATATCATGGAAAACTTCTGGAAAGCCACAAGTTTCCTGACTATTGTGGAGATGTTCAGAGGACATACAGAAAAAATAAAGAACTAGAGATCAAGGTGTCATAGAATCCAAGAGAAATTAGTGTTTTAGGAAGAGAAAGTTGGCAATGATGTCAGAAGCCTAGATTAGTGCATAGCACATAGGAAGTACTTAATAAATATTGGCTGGATGGAACTCCTACATACAATATTGTGGTGATAGTGTGCATGCCCTCTTCCATCTCCTTTCTCTATTTTTTATATTTCATCATGATTGGTTTTACTTTAGTCTTAAGTATTTCTCAACATTATGATTTTTAGTGCTACAGAATACTCAATTACACATTATAGGGAAGTCATTGGGCAAAGCCTTAGATGAATCCTGATAAACACAGGACTCACCATATGTAGGACATCTAGAAGCATTGCAATGGGCCAGGGTAGATGGACAGTGGGGCTGCTATCAGGTGAGGGAATTTCTCTGCATTTTTTGCTCCTGAACTAACTATGACCAACCTCCTCTTAGGATTTTATCATAGCTCAATACTGCCTTGGTAAAGCACATGTATTCAACAAAACCAAAATTAGAGGCATGGAGGGGTGAATAGAAATATCATCAGAAAATGGTTAAGACAAAGCACAGTTTAGAAATTTGTAGAAGTATATTGGGCATGTTGGTGAAGTCAGCCCTCAACATTGTCTCTTAAATATCTCACATCACTGTAATACCGACCCATTGTCTACTACGTCTAGCATAAAGCTGTCTTCTTAAAAATTCCATTAATATCTTTCTTTGAATTCTTGATCCATTTTTTCTAAGAGGGATTTTCTAATTCTTTGAACCCATTTCTTTATTTTCTTAATTTTCTCTCTCCTTTTGGTAGAATCCATTGTTCAGTAACTAAGTCACAAAGAAATGTAGGCAATTTTTAAATTTACAATGAATAGCTGAAAATACTTTAGTTCTACCTTCAGTTGATTATTTACTTAGCTGGGTATAGAAAACACATGGAAACACTTTTTCTTCAGAATTTTGAAGGCATCATGCAGTTAGAAGTTAAAAGTCATTCTGACTTTGTATATGTCCTGTTTTTCTCTCTCTGAGATAAAAACTTGTTGAAATCTTGGCTTGCACACAAGTTCTGACATTTCACAGTGATAGTGTTGCTGGTCTATAGTTATGTCGTGGGCTAAAGACTAAGTGGGCTCTGGAAATTCTATTGAATTATTTTATTGATGGTGGTTGGAAGATGATTCTCTATGATTTCTCAGGGCCTGGACTAGCACAGTCTGAGTATTCTAAGCAAAGGGCATTTTTACTGTAAACTATCTTGGAAAAATAGAGATTGTATATTCATCCCCCTGGAGAGATTTAGAGACATGCTTCCCCAGAGACGCTCCAGAGTAATAAAGATAAAGCTTTCCATCTCTTCCTGAGGGTATTTGCTTACATTCCAGGATAACACATAATATCTCTCTTTCTGGAAGGGAAGATGAGCAGATGTGCCAGCAGCCTATAAAAGCTCAGAGTTCTAAAACTTAGGATGCCTCTTCAGTGATGCACCACACTGCAAACTCAGGTTAAACCCAGACTTCATTGTGTTACCCTGTAGAAATTTGGACAATAAGGAACCAACACAGGATGCTGTTCAATCCACTGTTTTGCTATGAGTGATAAAAGATTTGTATCTCTGATGTAGGGCTATTCTATCTTTTGTCAACATGCTTATAAATCTCTGGCAGGGTAACTTGTTAGCTTTTAAGTAGAGTAAAATTCCAACCCACTCACATTTTTACATAATAATGGTGACTTCTTGTCCATTTCTTCATTCTTTCTAGGGATCATACCTCCTCAACTGGTTCTCTAATATTTTATTGCTCATTTTCCATCTCAGATCATCTCAAATTTGTTTTTTAAATTTCTGCTGTCATATTTTCAATTTCCAAAAACTCTGTTTTCTAAATTACCTTATTTTTAATAACACCCTGTTTTTGTTTCATAGATAAAATATCATCTCTTATCTCTATAAGAAAGTTAATATATTTTAAAGCTCTTTTCTCCCTGCACAGTGATTGATTTTGTTTTCTTGATTATTTGTTTTGATCTCCATCTTTTATAGAAAAACTTCTTTAGATTTCCAGTCATCTTTGGTTGATTGTTCATGTTTAAAAGTTGGAAACTAAAATACTAAATGAAAATTTTACTGATTTAGGTAGTGTGTGTTGACTTTGAACTTGAATCCAGGGAGTTCTGGCTGCCTTTTTTATTAACTGATGTTAGATAATTTTGCTGTTTTTCCTTGGGAAGGTTGGAATCCCCACAAAATCCTCTATTATTGTTCTGTCTGGTGGGTAAAGAACAGACTGCCAGTTAGATGGAGTGGAGAAAGGGTTGGGGACGAGAGTAATCTCAGCATGCAGTATATACATACTTCTTTAGTTTCTGTTTGATAAATAGAAACTCTGTCTTTGACGTGTCTGCTGTCTAGAAATCCTATGTTTTATGCTTTAGAGAGTAAATATCCAGACTCAGATCCTAGTGCAGGACAAATTAGGACTGTTTCACAGGTTTCTCAACTATCAGCTTAGGTTTTAGCATCCCTAGGTCTATTAAATTCATTACCATTCACCCTTCATTATCTTAGCCTTCAAAATTATTTTGCTATTTTCCTTGTCTCACTGCCTATAATTGTGTGTTTATAATGTAAGTAAGCAGTATTAGGAAGGAAAATTATTAAATGTATACATACAAATTGCCATCTTTCTCTGAAACCTGGTTTGTTTATTTCCCTTCCTTTCCTTTCCTTTCCTTTCCTTTCCTTTCCTTTCCTTTCCTTTCCTTTCCTTTCCTTTCCTTTCCTTTCCTTTCCTTTTCTTTTACATTTAACTTTTTAATCCATTTGGGCTTACAAAATAAGGATCCAGCATTTTTTTTTGAAATAGCCAGATTTTCAAAATTGTTTTTAAGTGATTAATTCTTTGTCCTTTGGTTTGTGGTTGCTGGTGGTTATTAAAGGCTAAGATCTAGTACAAGACTAGATCATAATACCAGTACCATAGTAGTTTAATGATTCTTCTTGAACATATCTTAATATCTTAAATTTCAAGTGTCAAGAGAAAAGTTGAAGTTGTTTTTATTTGCCATTCAAAAAATATAGAGATATTTAGTGTTTAAATGCTACAAGAAAGGACCAATAAAGAAACAAAGAGAAAGACAAAGGAGTTAAAAACTTTTAAAATAGTTATTTCAAAATAGAATTACTATTCAAATTATATATAATATACATTTATATTATGAAAATATAAATGTATTTTACAAAATTACCAAATTTTAAAAATGTAAAGACTATATTCATTCAAAAATAAAAAAATATGTAATTTTTAACCATTCATTAGATGCTAAATAAGGTCTTTGAGAAGGTGAAGTGAGTGGAATAACATCAACTTTTTCCCTCACCATGTAGAAGTATGAGAAGGCTTTATATGTAATCAATATCTACTGTTTCCAGTCCTTTAATGTGTGTTTTACACCTATTCTTTATACTAACACTGTATGTATGCAACATAATCTCAATCTTCAAAGATATAGAAATTGTAGGTTAGAGATATTAAGTAACTTACATAAATTTACATGGCCGTGAAATATTGCTACTGAATGTCAGATTGACGTTCTTTCAGGTTCTAAGTATAAGGAAAAATTTTGAGAAAAAAATTTGATGACTTTATAGGTAATACTACCTAATTCTCATAATCTGTTTAAGAATATGAATTCCTTTAGCCTCTGTGGAGGTAGCATTTAGAATATTAGAGAAAATATTTATCATATTTTATTAAGAAAGATTTAATAGATCATATTCAAATAAGAGCATTTGAGAATTGAGAACATAAAATATATTTATGCATTACTAAGCCTATTTGAGACTTGTATTTCTGGTTCTTAAACTTTTAAGTATTAAGTTATATATTATTTATATAAAAATATATTTATATATTTAATTATTATATATTTAATTATAATATATATATTATAATTAAACTGTGACTCAGCTAATAAAAATCAAATGAAAACTCACATTTCTGATAGCCCTAATGTTAACTTTAGAATCAATCAAAAATTTACTATGCTTTAATTTAGTAGGTGACACATGATTCGATTTTGTAAAGCCTGGTAAATAAGAGAGCTACTGTATAAATATCAGACATGATTTTTAAAATTGCTTATAGATTTTCCCACCAAATTCAGTTCAGTCTGATCTTCATGTGATTAACTATATAAATGTAGCTAGAGTTTGTAGTAGAGTCATGGTCTTATTTTTTAAAAATTTTATCTAGAAACAGTTGAAATGTCCAATTTAAAAGAAATCACTATTCCCATTTGATATTTATGTCATTTAGTTATGTCAAAATTAAATTACAAAAAGAAAACATTATTATTATTAATATTATTAGTTTACATGGCTTCTGGATTAGCTTAAATGTTTTTTTATATCCAAGATACATTATTATATTTCCATAAGCATTAGGGTTGTTTATAATTTATTAAATAAATTTATTCATTATTACAATCAATATGTGTTTATGTTACTCTACGTATATGTAAAACTGAATTCTACAAAATAAATCAGATAAATCCTTCATTGAGGAACCTTACGTTTTAACAGAAGACTATGTATGTAATTATAATAAATGCCAGAAAGTCTCTTTGTATAGATACAATTGTATGGTTGTTCAGAAAAAAGAAAAAAAATATTTTTAGTTAAAAAAGTCAAAATTTATTTCAGGAGGAGATGGCATTTGGTCTGGACCTCAAAAGATAGATGGGAGCATAGACATTAGGAACAATAAAAGGACAGTGACATAAACTAACTGTAGATTATGATATATCATGATTACTCTGAAGCAGAAGTCATGATGGCTTCTCTGCCTGCCTCTTGTCCTTGCTGTGAAGAACAAATGAAAGAATGAATCAGAAGGGAAGGCCCTGATAACACGAAGACACTCAAAAAATATGAAAGCTCATAGTGTATGCTTCACAGAAGTCTGAAAATGCCATCAGTTTGTTTTTATTTGTTTTACATTATAGAAGAAACTTTAGTAGTTATATCATTAACAGATGTATTAGGGTAAAGGTTAAATTAAATTACAAAAGAAACTCCAGAACACAGTAACTTGCATATACAGGATATACTGCTCTGTCACATGACACAGCAGCTGATGTAGGCTGGCAAAGTGGGTCTTCTTCACTGAGTCACTGAGGGAACTAAGTGCCTCCACTCATTGCTATGAAAGCCCATTAGGACGTTATTTTCATTTACGTAGTAAGAGCAGTGTCACTGCTATGTCCATGTTCCAGACGATTGCAAAAGCAGAAAAATCAACAACCAGGGAAAGATGACTACTCATATTTCATTAGCTTGAACTTAAATATGTGTCACATTACCTCCAAGAGAGATTGGAACACTATTTTCTTGCTAGACAGCATATCCCCAGGAAGAAGAGGAAAGTAGATTTAGAGGAAGTAGGGCAAAAACTATAGGTTTGCCACAGTAGACTAATTTTTGGTACTTTGTTTTGTTTTTATACTCTCTCAGGATTCATTGAAAATGTACTATTTAGGCACTTTTTATACTTTTATAATTTAATGATATCTAAATCTTATAAGCTATATATAAAGCCATGTGCTATAACTACATGATACATTTTTAAGAGGCTTCTAGGATTCTTTGTACATGTGGTTATTGCAACTCCCAAAATTAAGTTGTGAAGTTGAAGCTATTCAGGCACCAAAGTAAAATTTGACTCAAGTTCTGTTTATGTGTTTAACAAGATAAGATCTGTGATACTAGTATTTATTTGACAGTTCCTCAACAACAGTTTTCAGTATGCAAAATGGACATTTCTACAGATTGTATAAAGATTATAAAAATCCTATTCTAGATTATGAATTGTAGACCACCCAGATAAAGGCATGGATTTGACATGCGTTATGATTATTTAAATCACTTTGTACAGATGATCTATGTCAGAATCACAACTTAGAGTCTATTGATTCTTTACTTAGATTATATCCATTATGTGATAGGGCATTAGAAGAACATCACATGAGATATGCTCAAAAAATCAGAACAGGCGAATACTCTGAAAGTTCTGTTATTTTATGAAATAGACAAATATGCTTATTTATAGGAATCATTGCTAAATTTTAATATTAATGAAGATTCCTTTTAATGTGTAAGCAAACATTTTTAATAAGTGAGTATATTTTATAAGGTTAAGTTCAATTCGGGAAATATAGAATGCCTACTCTATGCAAGATGCTATATGGTTTTAATTTAATGTTTAATGTTTTTGTCACATGATGATATTCCAAATATAGCTGATAAAAGAAACTGTACACTCAGTTCTCTTTACTAGGAAAACATATATAAAATAAAATAAAATAAATAAAATAAAAATAAAATAAAATAAAATAAAATAAAAGGAAAATGATTATTCCAATGGCCTTTCTTCCCTGAGCACCAGCATGAGTTCTAAAACTAAAGGGAGCATATAAGATTAACAGGATACGGACAGAGTATATTTTATTTATATATCAATCTTTAACTTACATAAAAAACCTCAAAGGCAGAAGGAATCTAAAATTAAGTGAGAAAGGAAAAAGAATATGAATCTGAGAAAAAAATATGCATACTTTTTTTTAATAAGACACAAAATTAGTTGCATATATTTTACTTATCAGGCACCAAATTAGTTGTCAGTTTTCCCTCAATTAATCTTTCAATTTGCTTTAATTACAATCTGAAGAAAGAAACCCTACAACAATGGTGACTAACTGAGAATTGATTGGATGGGTGGTGTGAGAAGAAGATAGAAAAATAGATGAGATGTATGGTAGGAAAAAAGCATACCAATCGACCTTTGCGAGAAATGACTATTAACAGAAATAACCACAGGAGGAACAGCACATCAAAATAGGATTCTGAAACCATTTAGTGAAAGGACAAAGTCTCACCCTCTTCAATAGATCTAGAGGCATCACTGTATTTACTCAATTCAGGTTATTTTGGTTTTATTTCCTATATAGCTTTTTAATGTGCAGAAGTGAGTGATGCCTTCATTTTTTCTCAGAAAGTCCAAACAAAAAAGATAAAATGACAATGGTTATTAAAGGACTAAGCAGCCACTATTTTAAAAAATCTACTTACCCAGAATGCTCTTTTCATATTAGGTAGGGTGTAATTAGTACAGTTGTTATATTTACATAGTTATTAATTGTGTTTTCAGTAAAAAAAAAGCTTGCCATTTGAGATTTGTATAACATTTACATTTGTACTATTGATATGTCAGTTAGTTCCAATTAATAAAAATTGGATAGCAAACCAAAACAAGAGGGGAAAAATAATGTAATGAGTTTCTGACAGAAGCTCGTGTCTTGAGGTGGGGGATGATGTGGGGAGAGAGTGGGTAGAGTACAGGGATAGACTGTGGAGATAAGTGGCATAATTAATTGGCTCAAAAATAAAATGCAATACATGGAGCATCTTAAGAACCACCAAATTACTTTCGAACCATTTGCAGACTATTGTATGGACATTAATTTATTTCCAAGAGATAATTTTTGTATATTAGAAGAATTAAAAAGTCAGCAAAGACTCGTGGCTTTATCCATTATTTATAGAGAAGGAAATGAAGGAGGAGAATGGACACATTTTAGAATTGCCCAACCATTCTGAGAGTATGCTAAAGTGTTGTGATTTTATATGGCGAGAGAATGCAGATGAAAATGGGAGTTGGGTTTTTGTCCTTAGTCTTCTGAAGTAAAATCATATAAGTAATTTCTTCAAGGTACAGTTACTATCACAGAGAAAATGTAGAACATTGTTTTTATTTAACTTGTGAAGATAGATAATGTTGACTGATGTAAATAGATATAAATGTATAATTTAATTTTCTGAAATCTGTTTACGTTAAAATATGACCTTAAAAAGGAGTGATTTTCCAAAACCTTCTCTATAATCGATATAGGCTGTATCTTTGTGACATTTGAAAAGTTTACATACCATTATAATCCCAGCTGTTGCTTATCTCTACAGATGTGTCATTGTTCAGTGATCATTTTATCAAGGAAAGGGTAACTGAATTCACTGAGTCTTAAGAGAAGTTGCTAATTTATGCATACTCATGCTCTCCTGTTTTTAGCTTTTGATAAAATTTGAGGTCTCTAAGGGCTGTTGGTCAACATCAGTTTTGTGCTCAGACAGCCATTTCTGCTTGTAAACATCACTTGTAATGAATGGATGTTACCAGCTCTGGACTTGGCTGTAGAAGGCAGGAAAAGACTGAGTCTCTGTCCATGAGGCACAGGGATGGAGAAAAGGGAGGTTTCAGAACTGAGATCAAATCATTGTACCTTACAGTTTTAGGCACTTAGAGTCCCTGGATTAGTTATGTTGTTGAGTATTTGTTTCCCGTTCTTTGTTTTTCATGATCTTTTGGATTGTACTTGAATAATTGTTCAAGATTCATTACCATGAAATTATAGTATTATGCATTTTTAGAATGCAAAAATCTACTAAGCACTAATATGCTGTGACTCAGATCTTTGAAAGAAAACGTTCTTTGTTTGCGACTTGGAACCTGCTATTCTATTTTATTATTGCAGGAGTCCCCAGCAGGCATATTCACCAGATTTAATTATTAAGTCATAAACGTATCTTTGAATATTTCCCTTTATACCGAATGCCTAGAAGTAATTTAGAATTGCTTTTTCAATCATTTTATGTGGCAAGCCAGACTTCAACCAAAGTATGTTTTCGAATGATTTTGGAATGTGAAAATCACCAAACTAATCATTGTATCAGGAGGCTTTGTCACTTAAAAGAGATAAATGTGGACACTGACTGTGTACATGTATAGAGGTCTTAGGTAACCAGTGTATATCTACTAAAATAGAAGCTTAATGAGGGCAGGGTCCTTGTCTGTTTTGCTCATTATTTTAATCCCAGAACATAGCATAGTGATTGGAACTTGTCTTGGGATCAGTAAAAATCTATTGAATTAAATACATGTGTGAATGAACCAATTAAGTTTCATTCATACCCCCCAATATCACCGCCACATACACATATTTCTTAGTACTATCAAAGTTAAAGATTTTTTACTTGACATTATACATATATGTATATATACATTCACATGTAAGCATATATATTTATATATTTAATTCCAGATTTATGGTTTAGGTATTGTTGACTGCAGCAGACTAATTTTCAAAGTGATTAATATTTTATATGAAAGTATAACTGTTTAAATATCACCGTAAGCCTCGAGATTTTCTAGATCACTAAAAAAAATCTGTTATTTTTTCTCCTTGCTTTATTGTGAATATAAGAATAAAAGATATAAGCTTTAACTGTTGGAAAAGAGTGGAAATGAACTGTAGAATAACTAAAAACTCTTTAGAAAATAAGTTCTGTATAGTTTCTACAGGATCTTTAAAGAAACAGCCTGACAAAAATGAAGCTTTCCAAATGTCATGACATTTACAAGATTATTTGGAAATATTGAATATTTGTTGAATATTAAAAAGTTCTCCACTCTCAATCTTCTTTAAAAGAAAATAATTTAAATTAATAAAGATGCAATTACAGATATGGATAATATGTGCTAACATGCCCCATGAAAAACTATATGAAAATGAAAAGCACAAGGCATATGAAAAAAACATTTCTACAAATAAATATGAATTTCCCCTATTCTTTTGACACTGTGGCTTCATCTGTAAAGTGTTTGAAGAGTCTCACAGACTGCCAAACTTTTATTGTGAGGGTCTGATCCCAGATTCAAAAATTATATTAGAACATCTTCTTAAGAGAGTACATTCATTATTTGTTCCTCTATTATTATTAAACTTATAGAAGAGTTACAGGAAAACAATTTGGTGCTTGAAACATTCAATACAAGTAGCTATTGGTAGGCATTACTTTCATAACCTAATGCCCATAAAACTTGAGGACTGTTCTCTTCCTAATAATATCAAGAAAGTAAACAGAAACCAATCATTTTTCTCTGCCAGGCTCACATACAGTAAAATATTTCAGCATTATAGCTAAATGATAAAATGTCAAAGGTAAAAGACTGATGACTCACCCAAACATTTCTCCTCTATGGTTAAGATAAAATCCTGACTAAATAGGTAGATTTTGTAGAGCACTAATTATTCAAACCCATTCCTCAAACCTATACATTCTAAGATAATGGACTTACTTGGTCTTTCCTTGACATTACTAGATTAAATTAGTATCTGTAAAGCTTTTTATGGGATATCATTAATAGAAATATGAAAGTCTTTAATAATGCATTTTCTAATTGAATTATAAAATAAACTCAAAGTTGGTGTTTTTGTTATTTAAAGACTGCTGGAAGTCCCAGTTTATGCTATTAACACTATTCGTGTATTTGAACCCAGTGTTCTAACTTAGTGTCTATATTTTTTTTCATGATATACTCTAAAAAAAATTCTATTTCTTTTAATATAATTTTCTCCAGAAAAGTAGAGAAGGCCAGAAAATAAACCTACTCATTCACATTTAATCTCCAGTGGTAAGACAAAATAACTGGGTCATTTCATCTACAGCTTCATTATAGTTTGCCTTCAGATACAAGTCCCATATGAGTATAGAAATGTGGCACTTAAGATATACTGGCTTGACTGATTTCACTGAATGAATTTCCTAAATGTTCCAAAGAATTTACTGGTCCACCTGGTAACACTGTTCTCGAAGTAGACACACTCCAGGTCTTTGTTTTCCAGAACCACATAGCTTCATGTGAGCATTTACACTCAAATACAATTGGAAAACAACACCAATTCCCACTATTCTATTCTTAAATAGTGAACAAATTAACATTTGAATTGAAACAGATTAAGCTTCTGTAATGTCACTATGAGTGCTTGTCTTTTGATCAAACCTCGGTTCATCAATTTGATATATAACAAGGACTTCTGCCATATTGTCAAAGACTAGGAGAAGCTCATCTAAACCTTAGAAGAAACAGTGCCATGTACTTTCTTGCACTACAGCTGCCATCTTGGCTGCTAAAAGGGAAATGAATAGAGACACGTAGCTAATAATACAGAAGCTCTTTCTGGGGAGAGCCTTGGGCTAAAGCAAAGAACTGGTAGATCACAAACTCTGAGTATCTTTGAAAAATGATATGATTTCCTATAAAAGGAGTGAGGCAGAAGATGCACCCAAGTCTTCTAATAGCTGTCATTCTCCAAACACATACCAAGGTCTTCCTCCAAATGCCTTGGCACCATTGCAACTAATTTCAGAGCAATTACAAAACCTAGTATGGATATCTTATTCTAGATCGGCCTCTGCTTAGCCAATCTCAAAATGTCCCTTTGAGAGAATTTCATATAGAAAAACAAGGAAATTTTTATTCAGGAAAATGCTTACTTATATCCCAAATCCTAAAGCTGGGTTCTTTTAAAATTGCAATTTAAGCAGTAAAAAAAATAATAATAACTTTGACTAAAAGCCAAAAATTTACAGCCTGCTCTGAAGCTTATTCCTTCTGCCATGTTCTTGATCAAGATACTCATCCCGTAGGAACTGACAGGAATGGATAACAGAGCAGCTATGGTCAGTGTCCTTGGGAGGAGCCTTTAGATCACAAGACAAAGTTTAACTTCTTCAGGAAAAAAAATGCTGACAACCTGTGGAAATTCACATCATGGTGTTTTTCTTCTTTAAAAACAACTGCACTAAATATCCATTAATTTTAACATGTTTTGTCCTCAGTCTATCATTAAGATAACCTAAATGTTTCATAGAAAACAAAGAGATTTCTGAGGTAAATTGCATGCAATCATAAAACATAAGACTGAGTATATTAATATTACCATTCAGACATCCTTAAATACAATATTCCCAAGAGGTAATTTGACTGTGTAATATATTCTGGCTTAAAAACAAATAAAAAAAGATGCATTGAAAGACACAAAAATGATACTCAAAGGTAAGACATTATATTTATCAGGCAAACAAGATTGGTATGACCAACACAATCATCAAATTGTATCTGGGGAGTACTACTGTATCTATTGTGCAATAAACATTATACAGTACAGTAAATGAGGCAAAATAGTTGGGAAAATATATGAGTGGAAAGTGGAGAACAAGTGTTCTAAAATACCTTTGTGAACTCTAACATAATTATAGGTTACAGTTTTCCAGCCTTATTCTTCTGACAAATTGTCTATATAGAAATGTTTTTATCAATTACTATCATTTAGAAACATACTGCACAAACCATATATCTATAAAATATGTGGTGGTGGCGGTGGTGGTCAAGTTAGTTACTGTTACTCAGGACGTGGCTACTATGCTACTTGGGTGGTAAATTTCTAGCATATAATGTAACTAGATATCCTAAACACCCTCCCTTAGAAAAACAAAATGAAATATAATACAAGTGAGAAATACTGTAACACAAGGTCTATTATGTTGAGCCAATGAGCAGAGCTTTCTTTGCTTTCTGAAGCATCTGCCCATTGCTCCAGTCCTGCTTGTTAGAAACACCCTTATAATCAGTATGTCATTTATTTTGTGCGCATCGTATCTTTCCTCATTGTACATAATCTTTTGGAAAGCAGAAATTGTATATCTCTTTCTGGTGTTGATTTTGTGGAAATATTTAGGTTTGGTCATTTATTTATTATTTCTATGACCCATTGCAGTGTTTCAATTGTTCAGTTTATTTTTCTTTTGTTTTCATTATTGGCTTTTTCCTTTATAGTGGTAAACTCATTTGTTTTTGTTCTCCCAGGTATGAATACTGACTCTTCCCCTTAATTATGGAGGGAGAGAGGTTAATAGCTATTAGTAGATATATTTCCCTTCTAGAATACAAACTAGCTTTTAAAATTTGTTTCCCTCCCTTTATTTATAAATATTTTAATCAATAATGTATCTATTATTTCCCAAGTGAGCCCTAAGGAGTATGCTTGATGGCTTCACACAAGCCATTTCAGAAGAACTGCCTCTCTCAAGCAGCTGACACCAGTGAGCCTAGCTGCCTTTTGAGTCTCTCGAGTGCCTGTAGCTGTAGGTTAGCCAGCAACGGCACACTCACTCCAATGAAATTGATGTGTTGTGCAAGTTCCCTGATTCCCTTTTGCTGAACTTGCATTGCATTGCCCATTGCACATTCAGTCAGGAGCTAGCGTGGAACAAAAGGCCAGCCATCAGAGGAAAATGTTGTCTGTCCTCAGAGTTGTAATTTCACTTGATCAGCATCAGTTCTGCATCAATAATTAGACAGGGGTCCAATAATTATGTCGGCAATGAAACAACATAGTCAAAACTTTAGTTATTTCCTTGAAGTGACTGTCCAAGGGCTGAAACTGATGCCAGGGATTGATGCTCCCCCCTTAGAATGTCACAGATGATTGAAAACTAGTGTCCTTTGTATTGTTCGAAATATTCCCTTCCAGTTGTTGCTTCACATACTAACGAACTATACTTGCTTTCATATATGACATACGCTTTTAAAAATCTAATTAAAACTTTCTTTTTGGTCCTTAGGTAGAAAGATGGCTCAGCTGAGATGAGCTCTTAATTAATGCACTGAGAGCTTACCAGTCCCACCTCTCAACAGGAATGATTGACGTCCAAGGATACATAAATTACACTAATTGAGCTCTGCCTTTATATAGGCTTTCCACAGCCAACTCATCAGAGAAGCTAGGTGAGTAGACCAGCATAAAGAGTTATTTCAGTATGTTCTATGCTATCCCAAAGCGGGGAAAGAGAAACTTTCCAGACTGTTGCACATTTATTATCACAGAAGGCATTTTTCTTTGGTTTTAAGATGTACGTTTTGTTATAATATTTTTTAATTATAAAAATTAGCATTTTTAACATAGCCATTTTAATTTAAGTAACCACATTCTCTTCACAATTTTTAAGCAGCAAATATTGCAAGCCAGTTACAGTATATAAAAATCACTTGGCATCATTTGTCAGTATTAAATTGTGTTGCATAGCAACGAATGCATATGCTATGGAGAGATTGTTTGACATCAAATCTAATCATAGTCCTTGAGTTTAGTTTTTAGAAAGTTACCTAACTGTAAATATAGCTAATCCCCAGCCTCACCAAAGACCATACCAGAATATTTCTTGTATGCTTATTTCATTCTAAAAGAAATTTATAGGTATTCTGAGGCCCTGACTTTCATGAAATCTGATAAATCATTTGGTATAATCTAGGTGGCTATTTGTCTAAAATAAAAGTCAGGAACAGGGCTATTTGCTACGAGTGAAGACAATTATAACGTTAAATTTTCTCATTTAAAGTTTTTATTTGCAGATTTTTTAAATGCCTTAACAATTATGAAAAAACAGTTTTGATTATTTTCAAGGAAAATATTAATAATATGGGAAGTTCAGGATATTAAATTATTAACTTAAAATATAAAACGAAAATATATGCATTATTCAGACAAAATATAAATAGGGCTTGAGTTTTACTATGTAAATTTTTTAAAGGTAAGAGTAAAAGAATGGACCACAGAGAAAACTAGATTAAGAAGTTATTAATCATAAAGGTGATACATTGAAATGAATAGAAATGGAAAGCAAATAGTGAGAACTAAAAGAAAAAATGCCAAAAAAAATATAAACACTACAATACATTTTAAAATTAATAAAGTACTAGACGTAAACATTCCAAAACATTAGTACTGGCAAAAGAGGAGAAAAAGGTAATAGAAGTAAACAGGGCTAGATTCACAGAATATTTGGGGGAATTACCACGTCTTAGTAACAAAAATCAAAAGGAATTTTTTTTAAGACTTTGGATTCCTGAAACATTCAGGAGAACATGTGGCTCCCACACTTTCCACTCCAGTGAAATTTGCTGTGTCTACTGTTTCAAATTGTGAAAAATATAGAGCCCCACTTTAAACAAAATCATGAGATGGCTACGTTTCTATCAAAATAGCTTTATTATTACCTGTGAGAAGACCTGAAATGGAAAAAACATTGAGATCAGAAAATCCTGAGCTGATAAACTCATAAAAAATATAAAAAAGGCTTTAACATCAAGACTATCTCGCTATGACTGAAACAAATGAAAATGAAACAGCTTTTTACTATGAGAACTTTGTGATTATTTGATGGTGAACAGAGCCCAAATACAATGTATCAAAGCCATTGAAGTATAAGTAATATAACATTTTCTGTTTAAAAAATTACTTAGGGATAACTAATTTTTATTTCCTGTACATATGTGTTTAAACTATATTCCTTTATCATATACTATGTGCTAAATAAGGTATAGTACTATGAAATTATGCTTGAAATGACTTAAGTATATTTATATCTCTTGAGAATTTATTTAGTAATCTTGAAAAGGCAAGTATCACTGTGTGCTTCATTAGCCTTATATCTATAGAAATATTTATTAGTATAAAAAAGTAACCAAATGTTCATAAATTGGAAGATAGTTCTACTTGAATTCACATATTGTTAATATAGTTAACAGAAAACTCAACATACTTTAGCAATACAACTATATTATAGACAACTTTGGATTTAAATGGGTACGATGAACCCAAATTAGTGTCAACTTTGTCTTTATATATGTTGGGTAATGAAAATGCTCATTCTTGACAGAAAACCATTCAGTCATTACAAAATAGAGCATGGTCAGCACTACAATGAGCCAGGGCCACCCAGCCTCAAATGGAGCCATTAATACAATAGCCTTTCACTCAAGCTAATAAAATCGACTTTTGCTCATTCTGTTTCTGAGCCTGGATTTGCAGATCCAAGTTTTCAATTGCTACATTGCATCACAATCATTCTATTACTAGTTGATACATAAATGAACATAGCAAGAGACATGCTAGTCATCTTCTACTATACTACATACAGTGCAATGAAACCTCAGTAAACTCTCCTTTGCTTATTGAAATATCACACATACACTAATTGCTTTGGTTATTTGATAAGCTTCTCATATTGTTTTTTTTTCCATTTAGAATTCATATAGTTCTTACATGAGGGACTATTCCATTAGCTAGACAATTTATTATTCCACCACTGTTTGATTTCTGGGTTAGTTGCTTGCTTGTAACTTTAATAACAGTTTTTTTAAAAAAAATTGAGGTCTTATTTAAATAAAATTTGTTACCTTTTAAAAAAACAGGAGTATATAGAAAAAAAACAAATGTCCTATAATACCCTATAATATCAATGCCAATTTAATTTTTGTTATAACTTTAAATAAAAAAAAAACCTATGATGTATATGGCTAAGAAATAATGGACATTTACAAAAAATTTGCCCTCTAAAATATTTACATTATAATTTATTAATATTTATTTTATAAAAATGCATATCCCTTTAAATCTCTAGATACCATTTATGCCTTCACTCAGCAAATACTTATTTAGGGTTTTTCATGAACCAAACACTGTTTTTGGTTCCAGGATTGCAACAGTTAGCAAAATGGATTTTTAAAATTTCTTGCCCTCACAGAGTTATATTCTTGTAGGAAGAAACAAAGTATAAACAGAATAAATAAGAATATATGTGTATTTTAGTGATAAGTACTGTGGAGAAAAATAAAACAGGAAAGGGTGATTGTAAATGCTTTTATAAATAAGGATGGTCTTATTGAGAAAGTAATATCTGAGCAAAGACTTGGAGGTAAGAGAAGTAACCCTATAGATGCCTGAAAAAGAATTCCAGGCAAGAGGAATAGCACATGCACTCATTCTGAGAAAAGAACCTGCCTGGTGAGAGAAAGTTGCTCAAAAAGGCTAAAAGATCTGAAATGGGCAGGAGCGTGGGCAGAAGGGAAAAATCATAGGAGAATCACAGAGACAGAGGATACAATCAGATTTTAGCTCTTGATCTATGTAATATGGGAAGTTTTTAAAAGATTTTTTTTTCCTGAATATGAAATATTGGATTTTTGAGAAGAAAGATGACGTGACTGATATGTTTTACAAGAACATTACTGGTCGCTCTGTTCAGAATAGACAAAAGAATAAAAAAGGCAGAAGCTGGGACACTAGTTAGGAGACTCTTGTAATAATCTAGGCAAAAGGTGATGGTGGGTTGGACCAGGATGGTAGAATAGGCAGTCGTGATATGAGGGTTTACATTCCAAATATATTGAGAATATAGTACTGATAGAATTTGCTGCTGAATTAAATACAAGATGAGACATCAAGAGCCAAAGGTGGCTCCAAAGTGTTGTCTGAGCAACTAGAAAGATGGAGTTATAATTTACTAAATTGGACAAGACTAGTAGAAAAAAAGTAGAAGAATCTGTAGTGGGTCTTGGTTAGAGACAGGAATTTAGGAATTCTCAGCATATAGATAGTATTTAAAGTCATCTGACTGGGTGAAACCACTAACGTGTAGAGAGAAGAAGGATCAAGGGCTTAGGTATAGGCACTCCGATCTTTAGAACTCAGGATTCTGATGAATAGCCAATGAAGAGGGAGGGAACCAGAAAAGATGGCTTTCTGGAAGCTAAATAAAAGCCATTTTTATAATCCTGTCTTTATATCAAAGAATGTGAAAACTGGATTGGATTAGCAATGTTAAGTCATTGGTGGTACGGTGCGAGAAAGGATCTAATTGATGCTGTCTCAACAGAAGAAGAGAGAAATCAGGGTAACCTGTACAGACCACTCCTTGAAAGAATTTTGCTATTAATAAGAACAAAAAAATTAGATGACAACTACAGGTAGAAGAGAGGAGAGTTTTGTGTTTTTAAAGATAAAAACAATAACAGCATGTTTTATATTTGTTAACTATGATTCAATCAATAGTGGGAAATTTATAATGCGAAAGAAAACTGCTAACATTCTCTGTGGGTAGGTGAGAAGGTTTCAGTCAGGCTTTATTCAAACATGGAAAGATGGTCCTTAGGAGAGAACTTGGCATAAATAAGCATAAATGAAGAAAGGTGTATAGATGCAGTGAGAGGTTGTGGAAGATCTCTTATAGCTTCTCCATTTCATTTTTAAATTTATTTTTATTAAGTTTATTGGGGTGACATCGGTTAATAAAATTACATAGTTTTTGAGTATACAGTTCTATAGTATATTATCTGCATATTGTTCTGCGTGTTTCCCACTAAAGTTATATTTCTTTTTATCACCGTATATTTGACTCCCTTTATCCATTTCATTTTAATGCAAAGGAAGCAAGGCCATTAATGAGTCTGAGGATTGTTGGGGAGAATGGAAGATAAAGTATGTAAAAAGAGATGGAGAGGGAGTGTGAGTAGATTGGGGAAATAGTATGATAACTTTGTAAGTACAAAGTACCATAGAGATTAGTGGTCATGAATTTAGGGTAAGACTAGTCTGTATGATTGGGTGGTTCTGTTCAGCGTATATGGTTGTGCAACTGCAGGTAAGCAGTAGCAGGAGAATGGGCTTCCACAGTGGTTGGAGTTTCAGCAGGTGAAATTGAGAAACTCAAGTGGGGCAAACGGGCTGACAACATATAGAAGGGGGTGATTATAGTATAGGATCATGGAATTTAAACTAGATAAGCAAGTGAAGGAGTAAGAGGCAGAGAAATGGTGTTAGAATCAAAAGATTGCAAGCATCGTTGCAGAATGAGTTTGAGTTCTCTAGGAAATGAGCTAGAATTAGGAGGAGGGAGATGCTAAAGTATGGGATACTTAAAATTCTGATAATGGAGAGATTTCAATTATTGGTAATGAAAAAGAAAAGTCACATTGTGACCCTGTGAGTGGGTAAAAAGGTTGTAAAGAATACAAGAACTCTGGAGCTCAGAACTGAGAAGCTAGCATATTGGAACGACCAAAATGGATATTCAAATCACCCAGAATTTTGACAGGAGTAGGAAAGAGTGAGAATAAACTAGGATAGAAAATCTCCAAGGAATGTGGGAGAGTAACCTAGAGGTAGATTTACAAGGAGTGGCTCTAAAGGGTTATATAACCTAAGGATGTGTGATTCAAAGTGGGTAAATGAGAAGGGGAAGTGGACAATAGTCTGAAAGCATTAATAAGGAAAGATAGGACTTTTTTCTTTCTCTCTGTACGTATAGCTATTTATCTAATTTGTACACCTATGCCTCTACTTACTTAAGGTACCACTAATTAAGGGCAGGAATGGAACTGGGATGCCTCCTAGCCAAGGGAGAAAGCTGTCAAGAGAACTAGTCACAGATTTGTGGGTATGTGCTATGCCATTCCACATCTGGACAGATATGGGGCACTATTACTGTCCAATCCCTGTGCTGCCAGAGTAGAGGAAAACTACATTTAAGAAGAGATGCATGGTGGGGGACTGCCAGGTGAAGCAGGGGTCAAGACTGTCCCTACTCAAAGCCGAAGAGGTTTGGATGATGGATCCCACATAAGCCTTTCTCTAAATCAACCTGTTTGCCTCCCTCATTACCAACAGTCATACCTATCTCCTTTGACCTACTTATCTTATAATTAGCAATTATTTTTTTACCTATACAAAAGATATATGTATACCCATGGTTTCACACATTGCATTTTTTCCCTTAATTTTGATGTATTTTCGCACAGAGATATTTGCCTCATTCTTTTAAACAGCTGCTTCCTCATGGATATGCCAAAATTCATGTAGTTAGTAATTTTTTATACTCTTTAGTTGTTTCCAATTTTTCACTATTACAAACTGCTGCAATATATCTCTGAATATGTATATATTTGAGAAATGTTGCTGATGTATTCATTAAGTAAATTAACATCAGTGGGTCAAAGAGCATGTGCATTTAAATTTGTGTATACACATACACGCTCGTTCACACACACACATATGCTGATATGTGTCGTGCACCCACAATGGACTTCATATTTGATGGTGGTCCCATATGATTATAATGGAGCCAAAAAATTCTTGTCACCTAGTGATATCTTAGCTACAGTCATGTCTTAGTGCAACGCATTATTCACATGTTTGTGGTGATACTGGTGTAAGCTAACCTATGCTTCCAGTTGTATAAAATTATTGTACATACAATTATAATAATATTCTATATCATCTAGGTTTGCATAAGTACACCCTATTATGCTCACATGCAGTTATAAAATAATACAGAGAGACCCCATGCACCTTTTGCAGAACTTACCCCAGTGGGAACATATTGCAAATTTGTAGTAGTATGACATCCAGGATATTGACTTTGATATACTAAGATATAGCTTTCCTTATTTTCTACCATTTTTCTATTGTGGTAATTTTTTTCTTGTGATTGGTTTCAACTTATTTTTAATTAAGAACATTATTTTTTCATACATATTAAATCCATTTTCTCTGAGATTTTCATTTGCCTTTTGATTTTATTAATAGCATTCTTGGCTAATTTTTTCAATCTTTGTCTTCTGGGTTTCCCATTTGCTTGAAAAAGTCTTTCAACTTCATATATAAATTTACCTTCAGAACCTATATGGTTTTATTTTTCACATTTAAATTTCCATCCATTTGGATTAATTTTGCTGTAGAGTATTAAGTAAATGTCCAAATTTATTTTTTCTTTACCCAATTTCTTCTATTCCCTTTATTTCAAATATTACTGATGTTACTATTCAAATTTCTATATAAATTTATGTTTATTTTCAGATTTGCATTGATCTCTCTCATCACATCTTCTCAGAAATAAATATTTTAATTATTGTGGCATTGTCATATTTTACTATATGACAGCATTAGGTGCTGCTCAATGCTTTCTTCTTTTCATTCCAGTGATTCTTCTAGCAACTTATTTTTAATCTAAAAATTTTAGTATCACTTTGTTTAGTTAAAACAGTACTGTTGATTTTATTATGTGAATGAAGTTCTTGTTAAATTTATAGGTAAATTTGAGGAAAATCAATACCTTTGTATGATCTAATGTTCTCCAAGTGTGTGGTAGGTTTTATCATTTACTTATTCTCTTCTGCATTCTTCACCAGAGTTTTAAGGTTTTCTTATATAGACCCTACAGACTTATTTATTTTATAAATATATGTATTTATGCATCATCCTGAATGCTTACTTAATAATAGAATAACAGAGAAAAGAACGTTACAGTGAAAGGCTTTCAAACTCATACATTCATTTACCTTATAAATATTGGACTGTTATTTCAATATTTAAATTACTAATTCCTAACATCTGATATTTTGCCCATGTTTTTGCAAGTGACACTTTGTACAATAGCCAGAAGCAATAATAAAGAAATAGATTTTTTTTTTATTTTTGGAGGTAGGTGTACCCAAAATGAGCATCCTGTGTACATAAAAAGAGCAAGTTGTAAAAATAAAATATACTAGGTTGGGTAATCATCTATAATGTTAACAGTCCAATTGCTTGTCATGTAGTGGAAGGTTGTGCTTTAATTAAGCAATAAGACATGACAGGGTGTGAATTATGGAGTAATAATTCTTGTCTAATGTATTGTTAGACAAGAGGCCGAGGGCCAGGCGTCACTGCACACACCATACATAAATTATTATACTGTAATTTAAATCTAGAACATTATAGAATAATTCTAATATGCTTTCAAATAATTTTGCAAAAAAAGAAATACAGGTGGAATATATTTCTTAAGTTCTGCACTGTAGAATACCATAATGGCGTAAAATCAAAAGGCTAAAAAAAAGCATTTGGGGGAGGGAAATATAGCAAGAAAATATAAGTAAAGTTGGCCTCATAATTTATACTTTTCCAAACAATAATTTTACAGAAAAGATTTCTAGGATGACGATACATCAATTTGACTTTTCCCTCTATGATTAAAAAAAAAAAAATAGTGAAGCTAAGTTCTGAGAAATTTTAAGAGAGGCTCTTTTGGGCTTTTAAAAAATTCTTTGCAAAGCAGTGCTAACAGAGTTCTAACATAAATCTTCCAGAAAAAAAAAAAATGCATCTTCCTGAAAATACTTGGTGAAGGGTGGAGCAATTTGACAGAATTTTGGGTCCTTTTAAAATCAGCGTGATTTGTAATCCTGATGCTTTCCCTGTAACATACCATTTTGAAAGTCCTCTTTTGTAAAGACATTAAAACAGATCTCTTATCACAAGAAAACACATTGTTTGAAATGCTGCTTTAAAAAAAAAACCTCCTTTTTGCCTATTCAAAAGAAAAATGTTTGAGCATGAGTATGTGATTGTAATAAAGAAAAGTCTACTTGCTTTTCATCTGTGGAGCACATTGGCTAGCAGTGTTTCAAAGACTACTTCTTTTTAAAGTTGTTATATTTTTGTGCTTTTATTGCCGATATCGCATACTTTTAAGATGATTGATGTGTTAACAAGTTTGGCTACTCTTGTGAATATAGCAAGATAAAAGTTATATATTACAACCTCAGACAATTAATTTTGTCTCAGGTTCTCCTTTAAATTAATGTATTTTATCATCAAATTGACCTCTTTCTTTAAGTGTGATAACCAGAGATAGCTTAATATGCAGATCAAATACAAAGTGTTTTTAAACAAGCTCCAGAAACACTCACCTGCCCAAAATATATTTCTTAATGTCTTATCACAGCACTGTTTATTATTTACTACTCTAAATTGATGTTTTTGCCTTGAGTCGTCCCTTATAAAATAAAATCTTTCCCAAGTAATGTCAGAAAATCCAGTTAGTAATGCCATAGTTTATCTCTTTGCTAAAAAAATAGATTTGGTTTATTTGCTTTATTTTATGACAGAAAGCAAAGAGGAAAAAAGACTTAAGAATGGAATGTTTTAATGGACATAAGAAATTTTCCATCTATGGAAGCTGGACAGGGTATTACTGTGACAGGTTTTTAGCTACTGAAAGGTGGCTTGAAAGCACACTTTTTTTTTTTTTTTTCATGATCAGGTAGTAAAAGAACCCTAAGAAAAGGGAGTAGAATTATGAGTTCAGGCAAGAATGGGCCATGTCTTACTTTGTGCCTAGTATAGGCCTTAAATGATGAAAAAGGTAGGGAAAGCTAAAGAAAATTTTATCTTCAGTACTCACCAGTCTTACCTACTCTGTCACTTATCACAGGTCTATAATCACAACAATTAAATAAAACCATTTTTAGTATTTTTTTCTTGTTTCTGTTTTATTGGATTAGGCAGGATTCTTTTCTACTCAGTGGCTCAGATTTATTCTTTTCTGGAGTTACACTTTAATAGTATTTTGCTCCAAAATTCTAAGTATGGGAGACCACAACTTTCTTTCAGTCCTTATCCAATGTTTATTGGGTCAATTCTGGGCAACCCACTATGACAGATGGTTTTTAAAAAGTAAACAGTCACCAACAGAATTATCTTTAGAAGATCATTGTGTAAAAGTATGCTGTTAGCTTGCAACAAAGGTCAATATGTGGCAAAGAACACCTATGCATTTTTAGAAAAGTGTAACCAATTTCTTTGTTTTAATTTTTATATTGCATGTCCTTGACTTAGGCTGTTCTATTTCTACAGAGACATAACTTTTAAAAAATATTTTAGAATATAATAACTTGTGAAAATAATAATTTCACCTGTTGGTTGTTAGTTCTACAAGCTTGTTCAAACAGGCAACACATTCAAGTTTCAGCCGGTCATACCACTCAGTACAATGATCAAAATTGCTTTTAATAGGTTTATTTTTATTAGGATACATTATTAGTGTCTATTTTGTGATACTAGCTTGATGCTAGGGATTTGACATCATTATCACATTAATATTTACAGTAACAATGTAGGATTGTAGGTAAATTAGGGAAGAATTATTGATATCCTTGATAAGTAAGCAATAGGTCCAGTTTTTAACTGAAGACCATATTTTGAAGGGCAGAATTATTTTCAGTGAATGATATTGTCTCTTGCTGATATTAGAATATTTAAAATTTTAATTTAGCCATTTCTAAAAATGAAAAAAAAAATCAATTGCCTTTTTCCCAGTCTGCAACCCGGGATTATTAAACTTCTTCCACTGCCCATTCTAGGAAATTTCTGTTCACATGTTGTTATCTACTTTCTTTCTGCTTCAGAATCCATTACACATTTTCAGAAGCCTAACAGCATAAGTAAGCTCTGGAGTAACAGCCATAAGCACCAGCCTTATGACATCAAGAACAAACAGTCAAGTCTATAGGAAGGATCCTGTGATCATAGCAACAGAGCAGAAGCCATCCCATTCCTCCATCCAAAGTTTAGTTTTAGTTCAGTTTTACTCCCTGTAGATAAATTGTGCATCGAGTGGAGTTGTGGGTTTTGACTGAACATTTCTATGATGATCTTTTTGAAAAAAAAAATATAGACCTACAAATCGAGGACAGATAGAAAAGAAGACACAGAGCTGATAATAAAACTTTATACTTGTGCCTCAGACCTCTTCAGTCATACCTACATGAGTTTTGTAACTCATCGACTTGATTTCTATCTCATTTCCTACCATCACTTTTCTGCATTTTGTTTGTTTTCTTCACCAGAGTTGTTGTTTTTCAAGGTCTTTGACTTAAAAGCAGCAGCCCAGACACAGATTCTAATCTTTCTCTTGTAAAGGAAGTTGTTTTTGATATTCCCAACCTCACGCTTTACCCACTATGATTTACTCCACCATAGTTGTTCAGCGAAAAGACACTAGTCTTTATTTTTGGCAAGGTCCCTCATCATATAGTCATTGAGATTCCTTGTTGCTACATTTGTATTTAAAGTGGAACATAGGTACCAATCTAGACTAAAATAAAGAAGGTAATGTTGATTACCTCACACTATAGTGGTATCATTTTATTTTTTGGAGAATTAACAATATACCCCAGTATTATTTTATCAACCCCCTGCTGTATAAACTGTACAGAGCAGAGAGTAAAATTCTGAAAAAGTAAAGTCAACACTTGCTAGAAATTTCTTTTTTACTTCCAAAATAGAAAAAAAAAATCTCATCTTTTAAAATCATAGCATAGATTGTAACAAAAAAAAAAAGAGTACTGAAAAAAATAAGAAACTAAAAATAGCTCGGTGGCAATTTAATAACTGACAAGACTTATTCCATCTGCTGGAAAGAGTTTAAAACCTTTACCTGCTGCCACTCACATGATAGAGATTTAGAGTTCATAGCTGAAAGCTAACATCTGATGCGGAAGTATGTGAGCATGATTCATCTGCAAATGCATTTCTTTGCTTAATAAGTGTTATACTGTTTGTTTAAAGGAAATAAGAATCCCCAAGTTTTGAAGTGGAAAAAAATAAGACACAAAGGACAGGAAAGAACTAAAATACTTGTGTACAAATAGCATTAGGACACCTGAAGGTAATCAGATCTACACCTGGTACTCAACGAACTATAGGTCAGGTGTTCTTCACACAGAAATACTTTGAAAGTGAGAAGGTTGGTTGGAATCCTATATAATCAGCCACTGTCAAAGCATAAAAGAGAAAAATATCTCCCTTATGAAAGGAAGAGCAGAGGCAACCTATGCCACTGAATCCTTATCTCTTGGATTCCCCTCCCATCTCTCCATAATTCTAAACAGGCAGGCAGCAGGCTGTACAGATGGAGACGCAACAGCCAGAGTCCGCGTGGAGCATTATAGATCTGGCTAGTTGTCTAGTTAACAGTCAGCTATTTTTGGATAATACCCATAGTTGTTTTACAAAAGTGAAAAAAAAAAAGATTTATTCTGAGTTTAGTATATAAAAATATTTGTACAGGTTGGTGCTTAGGCTTAAGCCATTTTTCTCACATTTAGATTGATTGTTGATTACTCAGATTGGCTTCTTTTGCAATCAATAACAAAGAGACTCTGTTGATATAATACTGTGGGTTATATTAGGGGCATTTTACACAATTTTAGGTACCAAAAGATATGTTTCAGGCACTGATTACTATAGTCATATAGTTTTGTTTGTTTTTGACTTGATCAAGCAGATGACAGAAAGGTTTAGACTTACTTGCATGTCATACCAACACACAGTACTAAGTAAAAAGGAGGTGCTATGTTAGGTATGTGTTCATCAAAATGATGGACTGGGATTTCTTCCTCAGCCAACAGGTAACCCTGGGAAAAGCGTTTCAGTTAATGGAATTTGGGGGCTTAATGAGGCTTGATTCATTTATGAAACCATGTGAGGAAAAGAAACAATCATATAAAATTGATAAGTACGTTCCTAATAAAACTCTTTTTATAGATATAGTTATGTTGGCAGATATTTAAGCTATCTTTCAAGCTATATATCATTTACTAATCACAAAACTTCAATTTAATATCCAGACCAAAAATTACAATAGCATATTTGACAAAAAGAAGTTATCTATGATAATTTTAACAGAGTAAAAAAGACAACAATTTATCATTTATTAAATGAGTACTACTTGCCAGTACTGTATTCTATATTCTGAATGATGTGTGTGTGTGTGTGTGTGTGTGTGTGTGTGTGTGTGTGTGTGTGTTTAAATCACACAATCTTGTTCTCAAGTTGCTTAGAATACAATAGGGAGACAATCAGTGTAAAACAACCTATATTTGTAAGGAAAGTACAAATAACGTGCTTTGGAAGTTCAATACAGTGATAACATATTTGGGTGGAGAAATGAAAAATGTTTCAATGATAAGAAGGATTGTGAAATCTGCCTTCAAAAGATGAATAACATTTCAAATGATAAGAGAAGAATGTGGTATTAACAAAAACATAAGTGTGGAAATTTATCAAACATGTTAAATAAAAAATCACTAAGCCAATCTGCATGGTACACAAGGGTTAGAATTGAGAGGTGGTTAGAGTAAAGCTGGAGAGCTAGGCTGAACCGTACTCTGGTGCTCATGAGCGGGCAAGCAAACGTGACTATAGACATGATTTTTGTTTCAGAATTAAACAATTTTAAGGAGTTTCTAATTGTCTCATAACATCTATATCTGACATTTCTATTACATTTTTAGCCAAGACTCTTAATCAACCTAACTCGTAACTTCCAGAAAACTAAAATGTTATTGCATAGGCTGAGGGTTCATCTGCCCTTGATTTTTGTTACCTTTCCAAAGGCAATATCAAAGCCATGTGTTTTGTTAGATTTTAGGAAGTCAGCTCTCACATGCAAACCAGGGTGTCCTTCAGCTGCCAGCAAGCACTTTCTAGTTCTCCTGCCTCAAACTTCCAGTTCAGTTCAGCGACGTGGGCATTTCTATTACTGACATGCCAGAAAATTGGGGCAATGCTGTCAGTGGCATTACACATATCCCAGACACAGGTTTTGTTGATTGCTTTTTATTCTCATGCTAATGAAAAAGGAAAGTGTAAAATATTCCTAGTCTTATACCTAGTTCACAGTTAAGCTATCTGCAGTGTATCAGTTCATTAATTTTTTTTATTGTGACCATTTAAAACTCTGGAAAGTATTTGTTTAGTGAACATTTTTTAGAGTCTTACTTTTTTTATTCAATGAAATAAAAGTAAAAGTATTACTTTCCCGGTATAACATGATTCTAGGAAAAGAACTCAAGATTATTCTAGTCATAAATTGTATCTTTGAATACTGAGAAGTCTGAGTTGGCCAAGTAAGACATGTGAGTACATATACTGTGCTAGATGGCTTGAGTCTAAACATAAGTTGAATTGGCCAATCAGAATCAGACAAATTGTTTACAGTCATTATTTTAAAAAGTGTGTATTTGGCAAAAATTTGACCCAAATATATATTCCAAAAGAATTACTACCACATATGTGGCTAAGTAATATTAATGCCTAAAATTCTGGAGCTTTATCTTTAGTGAAATTGTTCCTATTCTCTGATAATTGTCATGAGGATAGACTAATCTGTATGACAGGATATGGTCAAAGTTTGCTGCATCTAGATGGGTCCAATACGAGTAGGTAGTGTTGACAAGACAGCCTGGATTTCTCTCTTTCGTGGTGGAGGAATATTGTCCAGTTGCAGCCTCTTATTATACTGAGCGAAAATCAGACTGTAATCTCTGGTGTCTGTCACCTCATCAGCTGCAATTGAGAGAACTTTCTTGGGAAATATGTGATGACACACCAAATATCCAAACCCTTTTCACGAGTGCCTCTGTGACAGGGGAGTTGGCTCCTGACTAGAGTGCAGGACCCTCCTTTTTTTCACAGATCAGAAAAAGCAAGTAAATAGATGTAAAGCAATCCCAAACAAAGGGTGGCTGGGGGAAGAGTTGCTAATGTCTTTTCCCATATGCTTTCTCTAATCAAGAAATAATCAGTTTCTTCTGCTTCATTCTAGTGAAGTAAAAGTGACACCACCCTTCTTGCATAAATAGGCTAAGGAGAAGAGCAGCTACAACTTGAAGAGGGAATGGCAGTGCAGTTGCATTTTGGTTTGCTTCATAATTTATATATCCCAGGATTATTTCGTTAGTAAACAAATTTATCTGATTAAAAAAAAATCAGACAATGTAGCTTATCACTCTTTAGGGGAAAAAAATAAACAGCTATGAAACAAGTGCTGTTGGAAGGGTCAAATTGCATGCTGTCTGCGTCAAGGTGGCCTGTGCAGGCAACAGGAGTAATAGGAATGATTAAACCCTGTCAGACGGGGTTAGGTTTAGAGCTTTCTTGTCTCATGACAGGCTATGACAGTCAAGTGGCACTGAAGCAGAACAAACTACGGTGGCAGTTTGCTGTGAGCAGTGCAACTGTCAAAACTGCTGTATAAAAGCAAATGTTGGGGATAACAACGGTAAAGTTTGCAGCCTGACTACTCAAATGCTGATGCCCGAGATGTCTTCACAGGAAACTCCAGGTTATTGTCCCCATCTGAGCATTCTGTTGTTATGAGCAGGACAGTCAACCTTTTTTGTGCTCTGCACATTGTCAGTTTTCCATATTATAATGAAACCTCCCTTTACAAAAGCACTAACCAGTCTTCACATGACCTACACGGAGGGCTGATCCTCATGTACTAACATGTAATCCACATGTAGTTTATCATGCTTTGTGTTTGGAGCAATCAGATGCATTCCACAAAGAGAAAGCCTGTCCATGTGCAAAACTTAGCTCCAATTATGTTGCTGTAAGAAGAGGTTACTGCACAGATGTAAACCTGCCATCATCACAAATAGGGTGAAATACTTCACACCCAGAGCTAAAACAGTGAGCTTAGCATTGTCACCAGTTTCTTGAAAAGTTGGGAAAAAAATTACTTTACACCCATGTGGTTTCACAGGTTTTTATTAGAAGCCACAATAGACACTTTTCACCAGCAGTAAATGAGAAACCTTTCAACATTGTAATAACACAGGGAGAGTTTCTCAGCCTCTGTCATCCTACGGGAATTCTCCCATTGAGTTTCCATAGGTTGAAGAAAATTAGAAGGTTGCCTACAGTCTCTCTATCATGCACAGGCTCAATTTTAGCATTGCACTCTGTCATATTTTTCATGTTTGGGGGAGTCCAATAGGGAAGGTGTAATTCAGGTCTGCAATCTTCAGGGTACTGAGTGTCTTATCTCTGATGAGGTCAAATTGTCTTGGTGTAATATAAACTAGGAATTCTCGTATACCAAAATCAATTTTTCTCTCTAAGAAACATGATCTGAAAGACTTCACATGTATGTTCCTATAGGCTTTAACAAGCTCTCAGCATAGTAATGGTGGCTAGAGTAAGCAAAAGGGTTGTCACATCTAGATAGTAAAAGTAATGACTAAATTTAAAAATTTCTCTGGAATAAAAAAATCATATATACGTAATTATTTGCCTAAGAGAATTTATAAGACCTATAGTTTAAAATCTTTATCTTTCTTACCTGCCTCTAAAGAGGCAAAATCATTCCACTTTCACTGTTAGAAAGGAGAATATATATGTATTTTTTAAGGGCAGTAAATTAGCTTGTGCCAGAAGCATCTATTTTCTTGCCTTCATCACTGCCAACTCCCTCTGTTTTCTTTGATCTATGATTTGCAAGCCACTATTATTATTTATGTGTTCTACAATTACAGCCAGTGACACCTACCCTTCTGCAGCCCTAAGCCACAAATATGAAAGAAATAAATGCTGTTTATTGTGACAGTCTGCCTTTTGTCTGTGGAACAATGACAAACTATCCACTGACAGCTTGCTACTGTTTTTACTACTGCTCCCCAGCTTACTTCTCAAGTGTTCTCCAGAATGAGACAATAGATGGACATGAATAAAAATGTCTAGTGAGAATCTGTTGCATTCATTTACCTCTCAATGAGCTTCTTTGGGGACACATATTAGATAAAGAACAGAAGGCCTAGCAGTATGAGAACATTTTAAAGATTTTGTACATCTTTGAGGGGCAAAGGGAGACTTCCTAGCTTAACAAGGATCTCTAACCACTAATGTACTTAACTTTTTAAATGTGTCTACTTTTAAAGTCATGCACTCTACAGATCTGTGAAGAGGGAGTGTGGATCAGAGTCATTTATGAATTTTTGGAAAGATTTTCATTTCTTCAGCTTGGGAACTTTTAGCAGAGCAGCAGTCCAATAGAATGGTTGGTTGCAAGAACCAAAATGTTTGAGGTTTTCCGAAGGGCCTATACAAATTAGCTCTTTAAGCTATGTTAAAATGAAATGTTTACTAGATAAGTGAGCTTTATGGAACAGAATAAATTAAATACAGGAATCACTCTAATCTTTGTATGTCCAACTTTGAGCTACGTGTAAGCTTGTAAATATTTGACAACAAGCCTGCTTTGTTTTAATGCCACTAGTCAGAAAAGATTACTAAAAGCCAGGTAGATTACTAGCTCTGGTTTCACAGAGAGATTGCATTTAGGGTCATGAGATTCTGTTTCCTCTTCTTTTAGGTGAATTGTGGGAAAAAATATTTATCACTCTAGAATTCCACTCTTAAAGGAGTCATTAAAAAAAATGGTGTTTTCTATAAAATTTCTATTTCAGGAAACACGCTTGAAAAATCAATGCCAACTCTCTCCATTGTTTAAAAAAAACTCAAAACTTGCAAAAATTGTTACGGGTTTTATCTTGTATTTATTCTTTGCTATAAAATATAATAATAGCTCCTAAATATTCAAAATATAATTTAACTATCAGAAATTCACTGCAAATAGAGAGGCCTGGTAGAATTTTCATGTCTTGAGGGAGGTGAATGGAGGTTATAAAATGAATTATAAGAAAGCCGATGAACCCAGAAAAAGTAAAATTGAGGAAAATGAGAAAACTAAGCAATATATAATATTAGTTAACAGTTTACTCAAGGAAGGAATGGATTCAAATCAGTCATGTGATAATAAATGTACATGTTAGTGTTCAATAGAGAGATGAAGACTTTTAGATTAGGATGAAAGACAAAATCTACCTGCCTATAAAGAGCACACAAACTAAATTTTTTTAATGTTTAAAAAAATGTAATTCTATAGAAGATATATAAGGTAAATGTAAAATAAGAAAGTTACAGTTACCTTATCAATATTATCTAAAGTAGAATTCAAAGCTATAACCATTAAATAAAACAAAAAGATTATTAAGGAAGTAGAAAACTTTCTATTCACAAGAAGATAATCATAAATTTTTATGCACCAAGCAACATAGCTATGTAATACATAATGCAAAAATTCCCAGAAATAAAATTAGATAAAATCAAATGATAATGGAGATTTGGTTTACAAAATTCTGAAAGAGTTGGAATTTAGAGTTAAAAAAACAAGGATCTGAGAAATAATATTAACAAGTAAGTGTTTGTGCGTGTAGACGGTAGATAGATAAAACGACAGATTTTCTTTCTGAACAAAGTTTTGTGCATTCATTTATTTCTCATTGCAGCAACAAAGTAAACAAATATAATTCCATGTTGAACAAGTTACAACTGGTAGTAAACCCAGGAACCTGGAGCTTATCTATAAGGCAAATAAAACAAAAGATTTTTTTATAGCGTCAGCTCAAACTTTACGTGATCTGGGAAGAGTCACACCAGGCCCTGAATATCAAGACTAATGTGCAAAATGAACTTATCCAAAATATTTTTCAACTTAAATATGAAACATTTAAATTTAAGTTGTTTAACAAAACTGGCAGTACAGGCTACACCAAAAAGCATCCTTAAACAGTTGTTCTTGACAGATTTTTAATTAACAATGACATCATGCTTACTATGTGTAGGTACTGTCCCAGGCTTTGACATATTCATGTACTCCTTATAACAGCTTTTTCAGATGAGGAAACGGAGGCATTAACTAAGCAGATAACTTGCTCAGGGCCATGGCAGATAGTAGCAGAGGATTTAACCCAGCTAATCTGACTCTAGAGCCTATGCTCTTCAGACTCTTACACATCGTGTTGCCTACAGAGAATATATGCTTTTCTCTTGTCCCACAAAAAGAATGTAAACCTACTCGTGAATTAATTAAAATAAAATAACAAATTCCAAAACATTTATAAACAGTATTTTCTGACCCTAATCCAAAAAAAAATCCAAAGTCACCTACAAAAGATCTCCCTTTCCTCCAAGAAAATCTCCACTTGTTGATTTAACAACCTATAATAATTAATTTCTGGATCAAAAAAGTATCCCAAAACTAAGATTAAAGATAATTTAGCAATTAAATCTGCCATAATTATTCCTCTTAATACATGACACTTTTCATTCACCACTCTATTGTTTTTAAATTGCTAATAAAATTTCTAAATATTCTCCCTAATTCCCTTTATTTGTACTAATCTAGTCACTTAGGTATATCTATCTTGAATTTAATAGACCGCGATTGGATAATTTCCCAGTGTTAACACAATTAATTTTATTCCTTTGTAAGTATATACTATTTGTAGTTTAATTTCTCCTAAATTAAATCTATTATGGTTATGATAGTGAGATGTGTGACCTAAAAAAATTTAATCAGTCTAATCCCCGAACTCGTTTTGTAGCTTCAGGGAAGAAGGTGGGGCTTCCTAGTCACTATCAAGAAGTTTATGATAAGTAGAATATGGCAAATAGTACCAATTATTTGTTATTCCTTATGATTTGCCAGCCCGATTTTGGTTGATGATGACCTCTTCTGACATTTATGGCCTTCTTTACCCAAGGTTTTGATCTATATGGATTACTATACATTCTTTGATTTTTTTTCTTTCATTACATAAAGGGAGAAAGGAAGATCCATGTGTGTGCATAAATATGCATGCACCGAATAATTATTTTGGTAAGTGATCTATGAAGTATCATTCATAATTAATTTAGTTATTCATATTTTAACCAAATCACTCTAAACCTCTCTATATTATTAGTTCCTTCTTTCGTCAAGGTAAGAGTTCACAGTTTTATTGATCTGTTTCTTTTTACTATCAATTATACTAAACCAATTGGGAGAAAAGAAACCTCATCATTATCAGTATAGAGTATATTATCATTGTTGTAGTTATTGATGGCTAAAGAAAAAAATGTGTCCATACAGGGAGATGAATCATTTCTCAGAACTGCCATGTAAAGTGAATACCAAGTCGGAGTAGTGACACTTAAAAATGTCTAACATAAACAAATGTGCAGCATTGTGTGAACTGTTAGGTCACTTATTTGTGCACACTGAGATAATCACTGGCAATCTGTGTGCCACAGTTCACTAAACGAAATGGAGAAATATCTCATATTTTCTGAAGTTTTTATCATTAATAATGGACTACTAAAAAACAGTGGTCATTTTGAGGCTGGTTTTAAAGTATCCCTCTTCTTCCCACAACCATATTTCACTAAATTTATATACCTAAAAATGTTTATATGTAATTCTAAGATCATATCTAAAACCTTTAAATATAAAAACCATATTATAGTGATTTTATTACACTCCTCGTTCTCAATTATGTTTGAGAAAATCCTCACAGTCTATATATTTCAATTACATACTGCTTCCAGTCAAGTATTCCTAACCATTGGGTATATATGTTTTATTTCTCGGCTTTGGGGAAGATTAGAGATAATCTCTTTTAAAATGCCTAGTACATTCTCTGGCATATAGGATTTAAATTTAAAGCATGAATCTAACTGTCCAATATACTGTGACATTTGGAATATAAGTCATCCATCATCTTAAATATTAATTCAGGAAAATCCTTCCAGGATATTGTGATTCTTCACGATAGTATATTTCTTTCCATTGTTAATAGACAAGTTATAGCAGCCACTTTGTTAGTCTACTCAGAATTGTTGGATGATAAATTCTCACAATAAATTCTTGTTTACTAGCACACCTGAAGAATACAGGTCTTTCCAGTTAGTGTCAGAGTTCACTATCCAGTTTTCCTCAAAGGATGTAAGGAAAGTATACAGTTTGAAAATGCCTCCCAAGCCATTTTGAAGTGATGTGAAAAGTAAAACATCTTCGTCTAATGGATGGAATTTCCTAAGGATGGAGTTTAGGTGGTTAGCTGTAGAATTAGACTTCATGGTCCTTGACAATCCCTTCTACACTGCCAAACACATAAGCCCACAGGATAAATGTGAAATGAATGAATGATGCAAAGGGTCTATAGTACATGTATTCCTTTAACGATCTTCTGGATTTCCTCCCACTCCTCCCCTCCACACTCCAAACTGTTTCTTGGAGTGTTAATGTTTAATGCATCATTCTCTCCATAACAAAAGGTCAGCAAGAAGAGTCAAAATTGCAATGGTCTGCAGACTCCATCACAGTGGCAGTTGATTTGGGATGACTATTTTGCCTTGGGCAACCAGGTCAGTTTTATTCTGGGCCCAATTAATGACATTGCTAAGAGTTTAACTTTAGCTGAAGTCCAGCTTCCCTGTTTATGGGTGAGAAGCACAGATGGACAAAAACACTACGTCTTTTACTGTGGCATCAAAACTGGCCAGGCCGATACTGCAAAATGATGTAAGTTTTCCTACCATTATCAAGACCTCTTTCTTATCAATGACTTTTGCAACTTGAATCAACTACCAATAGAGTATGGCAGCTGTAGACAACATCGCTGAACTTGCTGCCAAACTCTTGTTTAGATTTGCACTTGAATTAAAGCAAGGAAAGTATTATTGCTTGAGAAAAATTCAAATACAATTACAGGTAATACATACACACGCATATATACGAGACAGTGGCAGCCTAGAAAATTGAATTAATCATACTTATTAGCAATCGGTATTCAACTTTCAGTAGAAAAGAATTTATAAAATAGAAAAAATATAACTGAAAACGTGGAACAAATATGGCAAATATAAAATACTTTTGTTGCAATATCTCAGTAAGTAGAAGATGATTATCAATTTTACAACTGCTTATATTTGATCTTAAAAGAGGAATGTCCTTTTTTTACCTAAGGAAAAAGGCAGACTAATGTGGACAATTAAAGTACCATAATAAAAAATAGAAAAAGCCTCTTAAAGGAACTGTAGCATGAAATCAAGAAATTTGAACTTCGTATTGTAAATGGTAAATGCATTACATTGTTTACTGTTCACTTTAATTATTTCCTTGGCCATTATCATCATGTTAATCATCACCTTCTTGATTCCATACAAATCAACATAATATTTACCAAGTGCTCATGAAATAATTAATATAATTTTCCAGATAAGGGGTCAGTAAACTATGAACCTTGAGCCAAATCTGGCCAATTGCCAGTTTTTATGTAGCCCATGAGCTGAGAATTTTTTGTACTTTTTTGTATATGATCAGAAAAAAAGTAAAAAAGAATGATACCTTGTAGCATATGAAAATAATATGAAATTCAAATTTCATTATCCCTCAAGCTTAACTGCAACACAGCCATACCTGTTGCTCACATTGTCTCCAACTGCTTTGTTTGCTATACCTTCAAGAGTTCAGTAGAGTAGTTACAATGGATACTGTATGATCTGCAAAGCCCAAACTATTTGCAATTTGTTCCTTTACAGAAAAAAAGTTTGCGAACCCTGTCCTAGATGATTAATATCACTTTTAGCATTGACTCAAGTTAATTCAAAAACAGAGTCAAAATTATTTGACAAATCAGGTTACCATCTATTATAGAAATGTTTAATTTAAGAACTTTAATTTTGGTTCTTATTAACTTGTGGAAACTTTCGTGAACACAGAGAGTATGTTGACATACACATTGGCAGAACTATAATAGATCATTTTGATTATGACTTTCTATAGAGCAAGCATTTTTGCCTAGACCTGATTTGTCCAACTGGAAAATATAAATGAATAATTGTTATTATTTCTTTTTTTTGCTTATAGAACAGTACACATGTAGTGGAATAATTCTCATTTGACTCAAGGCTGTTTATAACATTTTGCTCCTCTAAAAGAAAGATTTTTCGAGTGGAAAATGCAAATTAAGATTTTATTTCTTGTATCTTTTTTTACAAAAGAAAAAAATGTTCATGTTATAGTAAATTAAAAATGTTTTAGTAATTATAAAACGTATACTAAAAGAAACATGAAAAGAGAAACATTTGTTCTTTAATGGTTGGCAAACATTCTAACATGAGTAATCTCTGAAGGCCTTTCATACTTTCCATTAATTTATCTGCTTCCACTTTCATATTACTTCTTTTTAAAGAGTATGACTTTGTGACACAGAATATCTTACAAAGTTATAAGCAATAGCAATTTTCAATGGTTTCATTTAAAAACAACCAAAAAGACCAATAATTACAGAATGTCTAAGCTTTCGGTAATTATTTTATTTATGTTAAATTTACATTTATTTTCTCTATTTTTTATGGTGACATTGGTTAATGAAATTTAATAAGTTTCATCAGTACACTTTAACAGTAAGGCATATATATATTAACAATCAGTAATTACTTTAGAGTTAATATTTGATGTGATCTTCTTATGGGTAATGTAATTGGCAAATTCATCATAATTTATTTACATTATTGACATAATTGTAAGAATTACTGTATAGCAACTATTTTATTAGCAGATGGTTATTTTACATTTGTTTATCTAAAATCTTGATAAATTATTAGAGAATGAATGTAAATATATGACTTTGGAAATGATACAGAATCATCAAGCTTCTTAAGAATAATTTGCTAATTTTAATTTAATTAGGTCATTCTTTTAAGGAAAAACCAAATTAGCAATTTTTAGATTTATCCTATTTGTTATTTTAGAAAGATGTGCCTGAACTTTATGTTTTTCCCAGGAAATATTTATTCTGTTGCAAAGTGTTCTTCACTTTGCATGATTCTTTTTTATTTGATTGTGAGGGCTGATCTCTTAGGAAATGTTTATTATGTGTTACATGTAAAGCTGACACAGATATAAACATAAAGAGCAGGATCAGTGATGCAATGTCCTTTCAAAATAATGAAAAAATAAGATTATTTCTTAATTTACAAAACTTTCCTTTATCATTTGAAAGGAGATAAGCATTCATAAAATTATACTAATAAAAACTAAAAGAATCTTTCATGAATCTCTAATTTTGCAAATAAAGAATTTTTAAAAAAACCTCAATAGGTTCCCACATACTTATCTGACTTTAGGTGGTAAACACACAATACAATATATAGATTTAGTATTATAAAATTGTACTCTTGAAACCTATATGATTTTATTAACCAGTGTTACCCCAATGAAGTTAATAACATTTCTAAAAAGAATATTAGTTAAGATGAATTAATAAATGTTGATTCAAAAAGAAGCAAACTATTTTCAAAGAGGAAATAGCTAGCTACTATCAAGTCATATCACCATAATATACTGTTAAGCTTTCCTTCACTCATCAATAAGAATTGAAAAACACATAAATAATGAGATACAATAGATATATACTTATATTGCAGAGGATATGAAAGAATGTCCAGATTAAACCACCAACCATCCTTGTTAAAATGAAATACAGCTGCAATCTTGGAACTAAGAACCCTGCCATAAGGTACCTAGGTATACTTTAAAAAAAAAAAAAAAAAAAAAAAAAGGTGAGATTCCATATAAGGCAATGTATAGCAGAAAATAGGTTATGTGATCCAAAAATTTTAGCTGATGAAAAACAAGCAACCAACAGAATGAAGTTAAAATAAAGAAAAGATAAAAAAGTCTGAGAGAATATTGAAATGGAGTTAGGCAAAAAAAGTCCGGTATGCTTATAATTGGAGAACCTGAATAAGAAAAAACAGTGTAAGAAAGCTAACATTTAAAACTATAATTTCATTAACCAATGTCACCATAAAAAATAAATAAATTTAAATTAAAAAAATAAAAAATAAAATTATAATCAGAAAAAAACCGTTTCTGGAAATTTAAGAACACTGAACCCCACTATCTTGAAAGAGATCCCCATATGCCTGGGGAAATGGCCATGAAGCAATCAACTACAAGAGAAATTTTAGTATTCTAGACTGTACAGGGGGAAAAAAATCTGCAGAGCCTCCAAACTCAAAGGTCAATGTTTATAGGGGTACAAATAATAAGTATTTATATAGTACAATTTTTCTCAAGAGCAACATTTTTAAGCAACTCAAAGGGAAAAAAGTATGAAAAAGAATTCTCTATTTAGATAAAACTTCAAATATTAAGATTATAGAAAAACAGTCTTAAATGTACAACAACTCGGAAAATACCAAACTCATAAGCACTTCCTTAATAATGTACTAGAAGATAAGTTCCTACAGTCAAGAAATAGAAAATGTAAACAAAAAAATTAATGTGAACGTTTAATATATTTAATTGTAGAACTCAGACTAAAGTGAGCATTTTAGAAAATAGTATTAACTCTGTGTATTCTGATATATTATATAGTTTGTACATATTTTTTTAACTTTAGTTTTGTGGCCCTTCCTAGGTTAAATTTATTATTTCCACTTTATTATTTTCACCAGTCTTAACAAAAGACTGTGTAACTATCTGAATTTTTTCCAAATTATTATTATATTTGAGTTTTTTTCTAAACTTAGAAAAGGAAAATATGGAAGATCTCCTCTCTGACTCTTCCACAGCGCCACCTAGCAGTTCTCAGGTTTGGGTGTGAGGCAGTAATCATTCTCTAGTTCTTTTACTTAAGAGAGATGAAGGGAACCACCCACATATTAAAATAATATGTATAACAAATTTTTTGTAGAAATACTTAAAATTAGAGTTAGCAAAACCAAGACTGGTGAGTGATTATCTGAAATACCTTAGAATTAGAAAACTGACAATAAAAGAGTAATTTCTTAGTCTTGTTTTTTTTTTTTTTTCGAATGTTCAAATGAGTGTTTTTAAATAAAAATTATTAGGTTAATGTAAATCAGTTGTATCGAATGTTATCAACAAGCAACAAAGTTATTATTTATTTGTGAGCTTAAGTAGATAAATGAAGTGTTTTTACTTCAAATGTTACCTAAACAAAAGAGCATCCTTACTAAGGGATACCTATCTTAAAATTTGATAAATGCTAATGAAAGATCTCCAGTGTTTATTGTCCATCAATGTAATGTGGCTAAGATATGAGTCAGAAACTGGTCCAAAAAGAATAGCTACATTATAATTACCATTAATGAATGATAATAGATGAACTTTGCTTTTCTTGTTTCAATGGCCTATATTCATGACTTTTGAATGCATAGTGCTTACTAAGCTGTAAAAAACTGGATCCCATTCCAGAATGTCACTCAGTCGATCTGCAAGAAGTGGGGATGGGGGTGGGACATTATCCATACTAGTAACAAACATCTCAAGAAATTCTGAGACAGGATGTGCATGGATTACACTTTGGAGAAACACTGAGCTAGGTATTCATTTTTTTAAGGAATAATTCTAAAGTTGCTTCTCTTCAAGGCATATTCTTATATAGTATATTGATTTAAATGAGAAGAGGGAAATTATATTGATCTAATTAGAAAGTTTCAGAGAAATAAGTACATACAAAGGACATCCATGAAAATAGTTAGGCATCCTCAGATTTAAGAAAATTCTATACGAGTAAAAGATTATAATTAATGCATACTGACAAATAAAAATTTCAACTTAAATGCAGCTGACAAATACTCATTCAGTTGAAAACTCTGGGAAAGGTCATTTAATCTTTGCTCATTGACATGCAGATTAGAATATCAAAAACTAGCCAATTTGGGGATCATTTAACAGAATTTTGGATTTAAAAAGAACAATTATTTGACATTTAAGTTATTACTTTAAAACAGTACTTCTCAACAAGGGGCAATTTTTGCCACAGGAGACATTCCTAATGCCTGGAGACATTTTTGGTCCTCCTAACTGGAGGGAGGGTATTCTGTATGTTACTGATTCTTATGAGTAGAGGCCAGAAATTATGCTAAATATCCTACAATTTACAAACAGCTCCTCACAAGAATAAATTATCCAGTCCTTGGTACTATTGAGTACTAAGGTTGAAATATTCTGCTATACAGTTTTATTTTACTATGTTTAAAAACAATCCTGTCTAAAACATTCAAATACTTATTAGAAAAATATTTGACATTTTAAAAGGAAAATTGTGATTATTTAGCTACAAGAAAAACTTTCTGGATGAACCAAAACTCTAGGTAAGTTAAATGCCATATTCACCATAGGATTTTTAGGATTTTCTTTTTAACTCATTAGCATTGTATTATGTTACAATATTACTAGCAATTCATTTTTTAAAAATACCATGGCTTTTTTTCCATCAAACCAAAAGTTATTCAGTATGTTTTTATTACATTAAGAACATTCTCATCAAAGACACAAGTATGAAATGATTTATTATGATGTGATAGCAGACAACATAAAATATTTATGGGCATAGATGTTTTCACAGTCTTATGGGCAATTAAAATATAAGAACAACATGAAAACATAAAATGTCTAAAGAAGACGAGACCCATCTTGCCATCTCTCTCATTTACTTTATTTTTTTGTTGTTGTTAAATTATGACTTAGAAGTTTTGTTGTGAAGATTTAAAAGCTTTCAAAAAAATGACCTTCATTATAACTTAGTTCATGTTTTCAAGTGCTTTTTCCTCTTTTAGGAAGGGGTGCTTATCTAAGCTTTTTGATATGTGAATTTCATTATGAAATTGATAATAGTTTGATTGGATTATGCAGTAGCCACAATTTAAGGAGTTCATTTAAGTCAGCTTTACTCATTATCTTTAAAAGATATTAAGGCAAAAAAAAAAAACAACTAACTAAACTCTTGTGGAAAATCTTCTGGAAAAAGTGTAGGGCAAATAGTTATGTGACTTAAGCTTGTGTCCATCACTAACAAATTTATTACCTTGGGTATTAAACACTCTAGGTTTTATTTTTCACCTAAAAGGGAAAGATTGTTGTGTTTAAAATATAGAATATAGAATCACATAGTCTAGGTTTTATCTGGCTCAACAATTTACAAGGTGTATGACCTTGGACATATTACCTCTCTAAACCACAGTGTCATCTGCAAAAAGGAACTGATAGCTTTTCCCTCATAATGTTAAATAATATAAACCTGTTAAACACTTAGGCTGTAGTTAACATTTAGTAAAGATTATTTGTAATTATTGATAAAAAATTTTCTGAGTCTAAATTCTGGTAATTCATTAGAGGATTAAAGTGTTAAATATCTATATAAATCTACCAGGTATATTCATTAGTGTATATAAATAGTTAAATTGGCTCTAATAATTTCTATATAATCTTAATATCTAAATCATTGGGTTTTCCCCCATTCTCAGTCAATTATTTTGAGAATGAAATATAGTCCAAATGTACTATTATTCACAGACACAATTTATGGGAGAGTATGTTACTATTAGTTGTCTAACCCATAACACATTATGAGAAAGTATAATTATACTTTCTTGAGTTGATCAATGTCTGTTAATTTATAGAACATAAACTTCAGGGTCAACACATCATCTGTGTTTAATATTTAAGAATTGTACATCAGCAACCCAGTGCTATTTTGTAAAACTAAAATGCATTACAGCCATGATACCCTGAACGAGCCAGATCCCATCTGATCTCAGAAGCCAAGCAGGGTCAGGCCTGCTTAGTACTTGGATGGAAGACCATCTAGGAAGGAAGACCATGTGCTGTAGGCGTAAAAAAATAATAATAATAATAAGAGATTGTAAACTGACAAGGTCCTTGCAATCTGTAAGGTCGACCAAGGTTTGCCTCGCCTAAAAAAAAAATGCAGTCTTGTTAGGCAAACATGAGACACATTGGAGCCCTTTTGTGGCAGTGCCCACTTAGAGTGAAAAATTGTAGAACCGAATAAAGTCTAATTCTTGTATATGCAACTGGAGGAGGAGGGGCCAGGGAGAACTGGAGGAAAGATCCATAGTCATGATTGTGATATTTCAAGAAGAGAACTTTGATGAAAAATTAGCATGTCTAAGAGATTAATAGCTTTTCCCTCATAGTGTTAAATAATATAAACCTGTAAGAGAAAGTTGAGGGATTACATATATGAAAAAAATAATTTTTCAGAGAATGGTAACTATTCATAATATTTTTGAAACAAACTCAAATCGGCTTTCATTACAATTGAAAAAAAAAATGATTGCTGCAACTAATTATGGTAAGACTAACACTTGCCAGGATTCTTTTTTAAGAGTGAGGAAGTTCAAAGATAAATATGTTTTTATCTTTGCACTCAAGATATTTATAAGCTAATGTGATGGGAAACATATATATATATCTCCAGAGACACTCTCTCTGACGTATCAATGCATCAAAGCTGAGACAATTCTTATAATTAATAGCAAATACCTATTGAAAACTTACCATGTTGCACACACAGTGTTAACAGCTTATAGATATTATCTCTTTTAATTCTCATGATAATTCCATAAAAAAGATACCTGTTACCTTTTTTTAGCAGATGATACAACCAAGGATCCAGTTGATTAAGAAAGTTGGCTGAGATCATAGATCTAGTAGGAAGTAAGAGCTCAATTAAGTGCCTGGAACTTTAAAGTTCTTAAACAGTGCAATGTGGAGAGCAATATGTTATGGGAATGCCTGGTAGCATGTGACTAATTCTGGTTAGGATGGGGATTTTTTTTGGTGGCAATAGACTTTGATATGTGGCTTTAAAGATGTGAAGAATTTCCACAGAAATTGGAAGAAAGGAATTCTATGAGACAAGACCGTGAGCAAGGCACATGGATGAGAGATGCAGAGTGTGTTGTGTGACCTTGAGAGAATAGAGGGTGTGGGAGGGACAGGAAGGTGTTAGTCAAAGTGTAATATGTGATGCAACTGGAAGTGTAATCAGTAAATATTATATATTATATGTGGCATATGTAACTTAAATTGTATTCTCTAGGCCAGTGATTTCCAAGGGGTGAAGATAAGTGAGCTTGGTAAAGGTTAATCCTAAGTGCAGTACAGGCTGTCATGTGAAATTCACCGTCAGTAGGGGCTAGTGTCAATGACGGAAATGGATCAGTCCCTCAAGTGGAAAAACACAGCCCTGCCTTTACCTCCGAGATGCCCAGCAGGTGCACTCTGCATCTCTGCCCTTTTTTGGGAATCACTCTCCCTGGCTTCCGAGTCTTTTTTTCATAATGCTTCTAAAACTTATGTGCCTACCAATCAGTTGGGTGTCCTTTTAAAATGCAGGTTCTGATTTAGTTGGGCTGAGATTCTCCATTTCTAACAAGCTCCTGGTGGTGCCCAGGCTGCCAGTCTCAAGGACCCCATTTCACAAAGCAAGGCTATGGTGTACATCAGGAAGAATCACTTACCAAACTTTCTTTCAAACTGTAAAGACACTTCGTTGCCTTAGTCAAAAACTGTCCCTGCCCAAGACATCTGGGCTAATTTTCTTAGTTTCTCTGTGGTTTAAGACAAGAAAGTTTAGCCAACATTCAAATATAATGGACATTTTTTACACAGGCACTGAGTTTTTTTTTAAAAGATCTTGTTAATTTAGTAAATTGCTTAACACCTGCTGTATAACAAACAAGTATTATGCAAAGAAAGTAATTCATAATGTAACTGTACCAAGTAACAATTTTAAAAATAGAAAACATGTTTAAATTGAGCTAATGGGACAAAAATTAAATTATATCACTCTAGTTCCTTTCCTAAACATGCAAAGAGAGTGACTGATTTAATACTTTGATTTAAAAAAAATGTTCATGTATTACAAAAATTAAAATGTAGAAGTAACTTTATATAGTATAACTTCATTGAGGAATATAGAACTTTTACGACTGTAATTTCTCATTTTTCAATTTAAGTAAAAATACACTTAGTTCTGACTTTTGGGGGGAGCAAACCATTTCTCAGACTATAGACTTAGACAATCAGTATTCTAAAGTATATATTTTGAAAAACTAAATGAAATCGTTGTATCACCAGCCAGAATACCACAAGCCTTCGTTCTTTTTCAAGATGGACCTACTTTGGATTCTGTATATTATCTGAATTTTCACCTTATTTCATGTTAATTTAGTAGAAAATATCACAAGGTCATCTAGGACTGCACTGACATCTGGCAGAGAATTCCTTGCAATTTTTCTTAAAAACCTTCAGATAAGTAGATTAGTCAACATTCTCTGGTAACTTATTTCATTATCTCAAAGACACTTAGAAACATAGGGCATCCAAAAAATAAAAAAGATCACTTCCACTTTACTCTAACTTCAATTCTCTTGTTCTGCTCTCATTCAACACAAAAACATCTGCTCACCAGCACCCACATGATTTCCTGTGAGTACCTGATTATTGTTGTTAAGCACTCTCCCAGACTTTGCTTAAATCTCAGCTCCTTAGCTTTTCTTCAAAAATTTCTTAACCCAAAGAATATTTCCTTTTTGTTTCAACATCAGATGGGCTTGAAATTATCCATTTCACATTATTTAGCAAAGTCCCAAATCAGACATGGAACTCTTAAGGACATAACTAATAACAGTAGTGAAAGTTATTGCTTTGTGGAATATGATCCTATTTCTATATTCAAGTATCCAATCAGTATTTGCCACAGTCGATATCAAGGAATTCAGCTATCATTTAAAATAGGCCTATTTATAAATTTATTGATCTGAGAGTTGAAATCTAACTTAAAGGCCATCTAGTCCAAACTTCTCATACATCAGTTCTATAGTAGAGACCCCACAAATTTAAATTACCTTCTGCTCTATGTCACAAGGTTTTAGAATGTTGAGATCGAAAGTCTTTGAATTGCTCAACCCTTTGCTCTAGTGGTATTAAATTAATGGTTTATAATTAGTTGTGACCTTGAAACAAAGCTTTCTATACAATAGTAAAGAGGAGTCTATTTTGTTTATTATTAGTATATGTATTCTAGTAGATTTTATTTCTGTCATATTATAACTGAAACCCCTTTAAATTTTCAAAGTGCTTTGAATACCCGTGACACTCAATGATAACTATAGTGTTTATTTGAAGTGTGCCCTCTTCAACTCCCAGCTTGAATCTTCTCTCCAGTGTCCCCAACAAATGAATTCGTCATTGAGGCTCTCTTTTCTTGGAGTGAGCGCCACCATTCATGACTTAGTAATCTATTCTACTTTTCTAATTCTTAGAAAACTCTCTAAAATCAAACCCACCTTAATTATAACTTGTTAATTTTAGCCTCAAAGGCCCTTTATGACTGTGTTATAAGCACCTACTATGTGCTAAAACTCTGCAAGATCTTTAGATGAGATCATGACCCCCATATTAATCCACCCACTCTTTACACTGTCCTGTAAACTGTGGTAAGGGACTGGGCAGAGAATCAGCTTCACCAGCATAGGACTATGACTCTCCTCTCTATGGACAAAGAGCTTCTATCAGAACAGTCAAGGTCATAGGAACTTCTGTGGCAGGCATATCACCCTATTATATTGACTAGGTCATCAGTGTAACCTCTGACTTTTCCTCCACAAAACTCTCACTAAATTCTACTTAGAAACAATTTTCCCCTGCCTTACTCTATACAGTTGTTTCTTTGGTTGATTTCTGTTGCTTTATATGTTTATAGTTTTTGTATTGGGGTGAGTTTCTGTATAAGCAGAGGATTTTAAATGTATTACAATTAAATTTCAACTTATTGATTATAATGCAAAATCTCGGCTGGTTGATAACTTTTTGGATTCTGGATTGGTCATGTAGCATACTAATTATTTTATTTGCTTTAGCAATATTGGGTAATTGAATAAGCATACCAACTATATTTCTACCAAGTTATTGCTAAACTATCAAACAGGAAATGTCAAAGACAGAGGCCATTAATAGTCTGTGGCTTTCTCTCCACAAGTGGACACTAAATCCTTGTTTAGAATTTGGTTATTTCCACAATTTCAAGTTCACCTACACCATTCTGTTGCCCATCCTACATTTCCTTCCTATCATCACCAAGATTATTTTGCAGGTTTTGCCAGATACTTTAATCTTTAAAAATTGATTAGTTTCTACCCTTAGTTGCTCCATGGTTATTTTGGTTAAACATATAATTATTCCTATTATTAAAGTTATTAATAACTTTGATGTCTCAGAAATCAGTGACTATGCTTTAATAATACCAATGTCAAACTTATATCTATTTTAGTGAAATTCTCTTTCTTCCCACTTTTAAAAATCATAACAGTTGCTCCATTCCGCTTCATCCAGCTTCAGTCTGGTTCCCTTTCCTTCCTCACATACTACCAGTAGCTGATAACTAATTTCTCTGACAAACTATCTTCCTACCCTAAAGCACAACTTATCTGGGGCGGGAGCCTTGGCTCAGAACAGTGAAGCTTCCTTTTACTTTCTCTTCCCTTAAGTTGGAAATCAGATCTCTCTAAAGCAATTATTTTCTTCATAGGAACCAAACCAAAGGCAAACAGAAAACAGTCACTCGACAATATATATTAAACTTTTATGATATATTAGGTATTATACCAAAAAATATATTTATATTAAAACTGATGATAAATCTATGAAAATAATCTCTTCTTATAACTATATTCTCTATTTAGTTTAATGTTTTCTTTAATAGCAATTGTTTATAAAGCTTAGGGTACAGTTTTAAAGTATTTTCACATAAATTACCTAACTCAATACTGACAAAATTTCTACTACATAGACATTATGCTCCTTATTTACAGAAGTATAATCTGAGTTTCCTTGAAATTAATTAAATTGCTAAAAATCCTCTAAGACAGGGAAAGACCTCAAATCTAATGCTCTCTCACAAATCACAGCCACCTACCTAACCAGTTTTTCTTATTCTTAGTTGAAATCAATATTTACTAATGTATAGGTACTTCTATTAGTATTAGTAATTTTATTATAAGAAATGTATTGGTGAATTTATTATAAAAATTCCATTTATGAAAATTTTCTCTTTTATCTGTCTACCCCTTCAGAGACTCAGAACAGGAAAGCTAACCAACTGATTAAAAATAAAATGTTCTGCCATTTTGACCACATGTCTGATCCTACCCCATTTTCTTGACTTGATTCGGGGACTTTATGATGGGATGGTCATTTTCTCATATAGTTTCACTGCTTTCACTTCATTAGTCAGTTTTGACTTGGATGTCAGAATTTGATCCAGAAATAAGTCTTTTCTTCCTCTGCTCAGACATCCTTAGCAAAGCAAGGAATGCATCATCAGAATATTTGCTTTGAGCTGGATCATGAAGTTTAGCTCACTATTCTGTGAATAGCAATACAAAAATAAATCCAGTTCATGCAAGCAACATCCATTTCTTTGAATAAAATTACCTCTGTTTCTGTAGCCTTTTCCTTTTTTATCTAATAGCTCCTCACAGAAATCCCACCCTTAGGTTGGTGGATATTTTTTACTGTGTGTATGAGTCAGGGTTCAATCAGGGAAGTGGAACTACTGTAAGTAATATGAAACAAGGGTTATTGTAGGCATTAGGTCTTTCATAATTGAGGGAGAAGCAGGGGGTACTGGGAGGATTAGCCAGCCCTGAAGCCAGGCATACCAGCTGCTGGAGCGGATCCCTGGAGAAGAGTAATATACACATCTGTGGAGGCTTTGTTTTTGCATGTGATGGTGGGCCTGGAGTTGCTGTTGGGCAGCAGGACCTGCAGCTGAGAAAACTGGGCAGGGAGCTGGTGAGAATAAGGACAAGCTGGACTCCACCGGCACCTTTACATCTCTTCTCACTGCTTCTAATTGTGCTGACCTTGAGAGAGAAAGGCTGCTGCTTCACCTTTACTTTGCAAGTCTTGACCAGTTTTCTCATTTAGACAATTCTAAACCAGAACCATAGAAGGAAGTCAATTCCGGTGAGTGTGTTTCCAGTTTAGACAAGTTGACATAGTTCAAAACCACTCTGCTGGGACCCATCTTTCAAATATGGAGTTCTATACTCTCTCTTCTATCATTCTTGATCTTTGGCATATATTTTCAATTTTGCATTATAATTTTGATTTTATTATACATTTAAATCTTCAATAGTTGTTTATATAATTTTATAAATCTCGAAAGGAAGAGTTCTACCTGTCTAATTTAAAATATACTCTGAACCATATACTAAATGCCTATCTCATATCTATTCCTTTTGACTACTCTGTTTTCCTTTGTATTTTAGTTATTAATTCTTGTGACAATACTACATTGTTCCACTTCTTGTATCTCTATAACACCTTTTAAAATCTTTAGGAATTTCTTCACTAACCATTATGTTATTCTTCCTTTTTTGTAGCTATTGTTGTGTACCTACTCTTCCAGATGAATTTCAGAATCATTTTATTTTTATTCACACCCTGTTGGTGTTCTATGAAAATTTTATCAGAAATGCATTGTTTTTAGATTAATTGGAAAAGATTTTATGTTTTTAAAATATTAAAATATTTAAAACCAAAAATATATATGGTGCTATCTGGCTTAATTTTTAAGGTTATTACTGGGTTTCTAGTTTCTGGTGGCAGTGGTGGTTATTGTTGCTGTGAGTCTCCTTCTCCAATTCATTTTCTAACCAATTATTACTTTCAGTGTATTGAAATTAAACTTGGCTAATTCCTTAAACTCTTATTTTTCTAATGTTTTTTTTCTGATCATTCTTTAAGTATAAAATCATAGCATTTAAAAAATACCATGAAAAAAGTTTACATATTATGTTCTAATATTTGTACTTCAAATTTACTTTTCTTACTCTATTGCTCTGGTCAGGATACCCAGACAATAAAGAATAATGATTTCAATAATGGCCATTCTGGTCTATTCTATACTCAAAAAGGAATGGTTCTATTACTTTACCACTAAAAACTGTTGTTTTCTGAAACATGCTTAAGAAATGTTTCTTTTTTATATTTACAGAGTTTTTGTTTTTACCTTAATCAGAAATGAGTGATGAGTTTTATCAAAGGCTTTCTCAGTATCTATAAAAATAATCATGTTATTTTTGTCTTTACTCCTCAATGTTATATTAATAAAATACCTTAATTTGCATTCTTCCTGCATTCTCACAATAAAACCTATTTAGTCATAACATTTTTCAGTATATTGTTGAATTGGATTTGTTAACATTTTATTTCTCCATTTTATATTCACAAGTGATGTTAGTAAATAGTTTCCAGCTTTGTTTTTCCCTGTTGTGTGTTTGCTTTATATTTATTCTAGCTTAATCGAATGAATTGCAAATCTTTCCAATATTTATATTTTCTTTCTCTTTATTTTCTCCCATGAAGTACCAGGCATCAAATTATTTTTTAAAATTTTAGTCTCAAAAAAAATTTTTTATGGAGAGGATCTTTCTCTTCCTTTTTTTAGGTAAACATTTCCTTCCAGTTCTCATGAGGGCTATATCATTTCAGTCCAAGACACAATCACCCCAATGTGATAATCCATAACTATAGAATACAAATATGCTACTCCATTGTCCCATAACCATTTTTAAGTTTATTCAACTAACACTTATTGCTGAGTGTGTAAGGTGTATCATAATGGGACCTAACGTGTGGGAGATAAATTGTTTTAAGATACACTCGAAAGACATTATCTAACCTTTAGAAACTTAAAATGTGTTTGGAATACTGACAGACACTCTTGAAATAATTTTGTGAAAGTACAAATAAATGTATTCGCAATACTTCATGATAAAGCATAAAATGAGTATGGAAATTCAGAGAAGATGCGCCTAAGTGCTGAGTTACAAAAGTTAAGAGGAATTAATCAGAAAATGCTTAAGAGGAGAGGTGAGCTCTGAGCTCGATATCGAATTAGGGGATACACATGAAGTGGGAGCCATGCGATAATTCTTTGGCTGATAGGTGAAAAAGCAGGAAACAACAGTAAGCAGATCCATGGTAGATAACACATGAATTAGTTTATCTACAGCTGAAAGAAGAATTTTAAAAAGCTTAATAAATGAAAGCAGAAAGCACAGTATGGCAATGCTATGGCAGGGCCTGTGGACGAGGTCCTGCCCTGCCAGTGGTACTTTCAAACTAATGTTACACTGGATTTTGTTCAGGATCCAGAAAGAGGTACGCCAACTCTGGCACATCTACAAAACTTGGCTCAAATTTGGTCTTGAATCAACATATATTATTATAATGAATATGTACAAACATATGCTCATAACTAATATACATATTTTGTTTCTGAGTAGAGTAGAATAGTTTTACAGTGTCTTATTGTGGTGGTGCAGGAACAATTTGCCTTAACAAGTATGACATAAGTGCCATTATATACAAATGAAACAATGCCTGAATATAAACTAATGACATAAGGGATATGAAGCACTTCTCATATCCTTTACAGTGTAAAGAAAAACTGTATCTGATATTATGTCACCTTTGTGTCTCCATACTTACATCAAACCAGAAGAAATGGTAATTACAAAGAAAGAAAGGAAAAGGAAAAACTATATCTTATATCATCCCATAATGGATGAGGAAACATGAAGAAATGGTATACCAGGTGAATTTTCAGAGAGATCTCTTATCTAAAAGAAAAAAACTGATAATAATTATTAACTTTGGTACTTACAAACATTAAACTGTTACCTATACAAATTGGCCTACTTTGCAGTCACATGGCAGCAATAGCCACAGAACTTTGTGACAATCATAAAACATCACAAAGGTAAATAGAGATAAATCTGCCTTTATCTGCCCAGGGACCAAAAAGGGCTTTCTACATAGTGAGGGACGTTGTATCAAATAATTACCTTTACCACAGGGAGAGCTCTCATTTTTTCTTTAAATAAAAGACCTAAGAGGGAGTTACATAGATCTGAATCTGAATCGTTTTTTTTGGTCCCCTTATTCTCCTCTGATCTTGGGTGGTTATTGTTAATAATGTTTGTTAAGTATTTAGCACTGTTTTGGACAATAATAACTTAATGAATGGTAGTTACTTGCTGGATGCCAATTTGATGTGCTAAGCATTAAATGGAAAGTGTTCCTAAGAACATTTTCAAGAACATGTGTATAATATGGTGCTTTTTAGAAGCCAACTATAACAATAATTAATTGCACTGTACCCATTAGCAGTTATTGTTATTTGTTAAGTTTCTCCCGTGGTTAGAGTCAAGACAGTCAAGTTATAAAGTATGACTGCTGTCGTTAAGGAGAGAAAAGGAAATAGAGAAAATTGACTGCTTATGAATATAAACTAGCAAGAAATATCTTAACACAGAAGCAAAGCTAATAGAAGGAAGCTTACCATCCTATCACAGACATTTTAATCTAGCCTCGGGAGAACGAAGTTTTCTTAGTTCATTCCTACCATTTTTTTAGGAAAGAACAATTAAACATTCACAGGCTTTCAGTATTAAGAAATGGTTGTAAACTGAACAGTATTCTTCTAAATCTATGTTCATGAAGTGGGGAGACGGAAGCCATCTTCAGCTCTCATTGCGAATACTCCTCAGTGGAAATTTCTAGTGATATTTAGAGGGAAGTTAGATTTTCTTGTTTACTCTGTGTCAGATCCTCTACTCCATACTAAGGTTCAAATATGAATAAAACCTTGCTCCTTTCCTCCAACAACTAGGAGTCCAGTTGTGAACACAGTTATGTAAAAGATGACTGTATGGTCATATGCTAAATGCTTTAAAGGGGGAATTGGCAGAACATACTGGAGGCCCTAAGAAGGGTGTACCAGTTCCCCCTGGAAAAGAGTCACTCTAGAATGACCAGTTTTAAAGCTCAGGAGCTAGATAAGCTAGATAAGCTGCTTAGTGGGCAAATCACCTTGATAAAAGAATCAGGTCTTCAGTTTAGTTGTTTACAAGAAACATGGCCCTCTGTCAGCTACTCAAGTTTCTGCTCTCTTTATTTTAGTGTCCTTATTGTTATTGCAACATTTGCAAGATACCTTTTTATAAATTATTTTAAATGCTTTTTATTTTTCCCACTTAATGAACTAACGGAAATGTAAAAATATGTTTTTAAAGTTGCTACCTGCCTTTGATTTTGCTCATAATAGCGAAAAAATTAATTGCAAAAATTAAATAAAAATCATGATTTTTACAATGAAACATTAAAAGATAGTTGGGCATCTGACACGGTATTTGTAAGTAGTGTTTGTTTGAAATATTTCACTTAACTTGACTTCTAGCCATTTTGATGCTTAGATATAAATATTAGAAAAGTAAAATAAAAATAAAAGTTGTTAGTAATTTTAGCCTACCTTTTACCCCCAACTGTCTTCATCTTCCTGATACACTTTAAGAAATGAGAGAGGAAGCCACTTTGAGCAATAAGAAATTGCTTATCATTTGGGTCTATGTTGAGTTTGAATGCAATTTTACTCAATTAAGCCTTAAACAACTGATGCAGGCAAATGTGGTTCATACACTAGAGACCCTTATTATATCTAATACAAAATAGTTAATTGCTTCCAAATGAAGTTTAAATCAGAGAAATGTCTAGTCTGACTAGTACTAAAATAAAAGTAGGCAATGGGCACTGCTGTGTTTTTACTTGATTCTGTGTATTCTCAAGAATATGCATTTACTAATAGGCAAAATTAAAGCATGTGTCCTCCAGGGACTGCCACTCCTAGGACACATGGACAGAAATGCAATTTTCTCTTTAATTTCTTTAATGGATTCAGTAAAAGACTCTATTTGTCTATATGATAATAATGTTTCTGGGCAGTATTGCCGATTGCATTTTGGCTTAGGTATATTAAACCCATTGAAATATAAAATCTTATTTTCAAAATAATCGAAAATCATTCACATTACATCAAATGATGTTATCACTTGAAGACTTAGATACAACAACATTTGTGATTTTTTCTCTTAAAATTAAAGTCAGGAGAATACCCTTAAGGTTAACTCTATTCAAAAAAAAAAAATTTAACTGCTTGTAAATAGGGAAACATAAAAATTCCTGTGTAGTTCAAAGCTTTTATTTTGGCTCAAAAATGGAACTTAAATTTCCATAAAAGTCATAGAATACCAAAAGGAAATCCTCCCAACAAATTCGCAATTCACTCTTCAGCTCTTCATTGTGAATTATGTTTACTGAATCTTAAAAGTATTGTAGTGGGAAAGAAGATTTAAAAAATAAATAAGTCTAGATTGTGGTATTAAACTAGATCCTGTCAACATAAATTGATAAAGAAAAAATACATATTTCTTAGTATACAATTATGTTTGAAAATTTGATTGCTAATGGATTTCTGTATTCATATCAAGGTCAGATGGGTAATTGTTTATGAGTTGTCTGAAATCTCTTATAGCCTCTTCCAACAAGTTTTATAGCATCTATTTATGTTAGACATTTGCCATTTCAAATATTCCTCCTTCATTTTTTTTTTACCATAAGAACAACATGGCACATTTTGTCAATTTTGCACTTGTTTTCAACCCCCCCCCCTTTATTCTACTGAAGAGTTTGCAATTAACCCACTTCTCCCTATTGAGAAGCATCTTTATAATAACAGCTTTCCTGGCAGAGCTTTTGTTTGGCAGATTTTAAAATCAAGAGCTCAGAAAGGTTGGAAAAAATCCAGTCATATTAAAGTTCAGCAAATCCCTTTCAAGGTCATATGCCTTTAAGTTATACAGGTTTTCTTCCTGTGAAGATTGCCAAGTCATTTCCACGTTAAAAAACAAAACAGACAAACACTGTTACCTGTTTTACCAAATGTTGGGGGAAAGGCTGAGGTTTTCTTCCAGGAAATTGACAAGGCAGAGATTTTCTGCTCCCTTTGCCACTTTGAAGCTCGGTTGTAGGAAGGGTGAGACTTCTGTAAACTGCCCCCACAGACTCATTCATGCAGCCAGAGCTAGCCAGTGATCCAGCTGCATGAAAGAGCTTAATAGTCAAAGGGCATGGTAATTCCCTCCATCTGCCTTTTCTTTCTTCTAAGGCAAAATCTTCACCTGGTGTTTTTGATTCATGTGTTCTAATTATGATGGCTGCCATCAGCAGCCCTGTGGGGGACACCACAAACTCGCTGAGCCCACAGAGCATACTGAAGCTTGTTAAGCGACCATGTCAGCCTGATTTTAGGGCCCATTTTGCAGCTCTCCACAGGCCTATCTAAAAGCATCAGGAGTCTCAGTCTTGCAGGACAAGTGCATTGTCTTTCTAAATGTCTCTTCCTGATAAGCAAATCCAAATATGGTTCATTCACTGTGGCTTTGAAGGCACAGTGGGGAACTTGGCTTGCATGGTGGATACAACAAAATGCTTAATATTATCACTTGGTATAGAGCTAAAGAACTCAATTTCCAATTCCAAGATAAAAACCTTTGCTCCCCAGCTATGATCAAGAGTTTGAAATTTAAATCAGGAGTCTTGAAAGCTATTCTAACTCTCAAAAGGGCTGGCTTTCCCAGACATACAAAGAAGAAAATGCTGTGCTTGCATTAGTATCTGAATCAGGAAAAGCTCACATCATTTCAGAAAATGTAATACTTGCCTCTTTCAATTGAGATGCTATTGAGTATTTTCAGTGTTTTCAGTTCATTTGTTTTATTGTATTTCCCATTATTTAGATTACGATTAGAGCTGGTCCCACAGGCCTTTTTTATTACTTTATACACCTATTGTTTTAGTGTTGCCACACTAAAAACACCTAGCAACATCCAAAAACATTTTGATTTATTTTAATGGAAGTACAAAAGTACATCAAAAATAAACAGCAACAACTTTGGCACTCTACCCCCCTTACCCTTATGTATTACACATCTTAAGTCAATGTTTTGACTCAAAATAAATACCAAATAAGAGAGGTTTGTTTTTTTTTTTTCTTATTTATGTGGTACTCTGAAAAATTTCTAGTTCTGTTTAGGTTGAGTTGAATAAAGGAAGGTTAGTTGCTATAAGAAAATCACACTTAGGAACTGAAACCTCAAATCATCCCCAGTGATTTGCAAGTGGTATTTCAAGGTACTTCAGAACAACTTTTCACAGGCTGTGATTCTTATTCCCACCTCAAATCTCAACTACATCAGCCCAGGGATTCACAGAAGAAACTCATTTACCAGTTTGTGAGGTAATTTAGGTTGGCAAACTGTTCTGTAGTTCACACCTAGACTAATAGCAACAACAATAACCTATAATTTATTGTATAGTTGGTTATTCTGGTAGTTTACTTAGGTAAAGAGTCAGTACTACTCTTGCATATTTGATATTGGTCATTTCTTTGTCTTTCAATGTTTACTTTGGCCTAAATGAAGAGTTGTATTATGTGTTGCATCCGATCAGTTCTTTTTAGGGGATGATTGATGCCAATGGCTCAGTTACCGAGTCATCACCAAGCAGTTAATACAACTTGGTTACATCAGTGGTAAAAACAAATGTTTCCTCAGTTGATAACTCAAAAGATAAATAAATCAATACTTCATTTTTCAAAGTGACAATTCCTATTGATTTTACTTCTAAATATTTTTCAGACCCATCCCCTTCCTCTTCACAGCTACTCTAATCAATGCATTCATCATTTCTTTCCTCAACACTGCTTGCATACCCTGATGGGTCTTTCTGCTTTTAGACCTTCCCCTTTAGATTCATCTTCCACACAGGTACCAGAGCAATGTGAACAAAATGCAAACCTACTGTCACTTCCTGTTTAAAATCTTTTGGTGACCACTACCTGGCCCTTGTCTACCTTTTCAGTCTCAGCTCTCCTTGGTCACCTGCCACTATCACACATACTTTAAATTCCAACAACTTTAGTGAGACTGGTTTGACCCAGATTGATTTAATCTGCTCTTTAATTATTTTAGGCTAATTTTATTAGTTTTTACTGGTTTCCAATAAGTTATGTTTTGTAGGTACTATTTAGGTAACTTATATTCATACATCACATTAACATTCACTTATTCAGCAAACCTTTACTGAGCACTATCATGTAAATAGTATGCACCACACTAAGTGTTAGGTATTCAAAAACATAAGCATATCCTCAGAGAGCTCAGAGACAGCCTTTTAGGCAGGTAACTATAATAAATGGGGTATGTGCAGTGACAGGGATGTGTATAGGGAAATCATGATGGCACCATGTGGGAGTCTGAAGTCTTGAGGAATGAAAGAGTAAAGGTGTACACGAATAGCTTTGTAGAAGGTAATATCCTTAGAGAAGAAATAGAAGGTCACATGTAGACCATGTGTTGTCAGGCATTCAAAATGGAAAGTGTGAGGAAGATGTCAAGGTAGTAAACCATGTGACACATGAGAAGAGGATAGAATTTGGAGATGAACCTGGAGAGGTAGATAAGGTGCCAGTCAAAGAGGGTATATTATATGCCATGTAAAATAACTAGATCATGGGAAACCATGGAAAAGTATAACCTGGGCATGATTTGTCTTAGATTGGTGTTTTAGATAGATCACTTTTATACCTATGCAGAAGTGCCAGTGAACACAGCCTAGATCCAGGGACACCCAGGGGGAGCTTCTTGTACCCAGACAAGAGACAGTGGAGGCCTGAATGTGGAACGGAAAAGGGGTGGAATGTATTGGGACTCTTTGGCAATTTACTAGACATGGGCTATGAAAGAAATAGAGGAGTCAGAAATGGTTTAACATCCAAGTGGGTGACAAGGATGTAGAGGCCAGCCACAGAAGGAATCAAGAAATGCCAGTTTCTTACTGAATGTGTCAGAAATGTATTAGACAGTCACTGAGTCAAGGACCTTAGCGAAACAGATCCAACAAATGAATCAGACTCATGCCCTCCTCTCGCTAGAGGCTACTTTCATAAATCCCAGAATATAAAGTAGAAGGGGTAAATACTGCAGGAAAGGCAGAAACAAAAATTTGTATTGTTCAGTGGATGTATGATTACTTTCAAGTTGAGGGTCCAGCAGAAATAATGGATGAGATAGTATTTGAGGAGAACCTTAAAATGTACATAGGACTTGGGCATGTGGACATTGGCCTTAAGAGCTAAGCAGAAGGAACAGTAAGATGTCTATTATAATGAGCTAGAAGGAAAGAAATGATTTCTGCTCTAGAAGAGTGGGATGACATGAGTAGAATTAAATCAACAGGTTTATTTAATTACTTGACCATGAGGGGCAAGAGAAGGGTTCAGATATGATGCAATGTGGACACACAGCAGGAGCAGGGTTGCAAGAAAAGCGTATGAGGAGTTTGGAAACTATCTAGACCAGTGCCGTTGGATGTAAACTGACAGCTGCAACTGAGATATTGATCCTTCATTTTAAAGTTCCACTATAGCAGAGCTATTTCCATTTGGTCTTACTCAGAGTTATTAATCCACTTCTAAATCTTAAGGAATTGGTGTAGAACATAAGGGCAAGTCTGGAGACTGCATTTTGTATTCTCATTAAATAATTTTTTGAAGTTATACTGCTTTAGTTTGGGAGATAGTTTATTTTAGATGACTTTGGAAGGAGGAGGCCTACAGGCCACTTCTTCATCCTGGGCATAGTGGGAGGCACTGCTGCCTCTGGCAGTTGTCTTGCTGCAGAAGCCGGAGAGGGAGCCTCTCCCCATACATGGCCCGCATAGTGCCTAGTTCATCGGGCTTTTGCTATCTCAAAACTTGCTGCTTCTTCTTTACTTTGTAAAATTATGTTTTTATCATTTTTTCCCTTTTTTCTGTTCCCTCTTTCTCAATCCTCAAAGAATTCTATGAAGCTTACCTTGCAACTGATGATGTGACCCCACCACTCACCATAGTCATCATTCTTTTCACAAGATTGATCTGTGGGAAAGAAAAAAGGGCAGGTACATAATGGCAAAAGGGACACCCCAGGAGAACAGAGAGGGGTCTCGGACTCCAGATAGGGATCCTGAGTCTGCCTTCTTCTTGCCCTTTGATCCAAGCTGGCCCACCTTCTCTTTTTTCTCCTTTTCTCTCTGGTTGTTTTTGATTTCTGATTTATTTGTTACACTCTACTTGTGTGACTAATTTAGTCCTTCAGCAAAACATATACGTGTATGTGTGTGTGTATGTGTGTGTCTGTGTATAGATAGATAGATAGATGATAGATAGATAGATAGATAGATAGATAGATAGATAGATAGATAGATGATAGATACAGATATAGATATATTTAACTCTGACACTGCCTGTGTTTCCCTCATCACAGTATATACAAGTTGTAACCTTCTATTTAGTTCATGGGCATTAACAGGTAAAATTTGCAGAAGAAACTTGAGAACAAAAAAAGACACACCGCATCTGAAGTGTCTGAAAATGTGTTTTGAACTCCTCACCATAGGCTTTGCAGTGATCATATATTTTTAATGAAATAGCTAGTAAAAGCTGAAATGCAAATGAGTATTTATTATTGCCATACATTATTATCTAATGCAGGAGCTTATCTTTGGTATAACCATAGGATATTCTTGATAATGTTTTGATAAAAGGCAGAACTGTGAGACAATAACCTTACTTATGTTTTGTGACTGTGGGGAGACATTTGGAACCAGCTTTCTGTGTCTTTTTTTTCTGGGAGACTTTTATGGTTTACAAAGGAGGTAGGGAAAATGAATGATAAAATCTACATTTTTTAGAAAGTCTCACTGTTAAATCTTTTTACCTCTATTTATTCTTTTTCGTTTTCTTCTCTCTGTTGAGAAGAATATGTTAAAAGCATACATTAAAATAGGAGTGTGTTTTTGTTTTATTTGTTGATTGTATTTTTGTTTATTCTTAGGAATCAGAATGATAGAACTTAGCTGATAATACAAGGGCTAAGTCTTAACCAACCCCTCATTTTACAAGTGAGGACAAACTAAGGCACAGCAAAGAGAAGCAAGTTGAATAATAGAAGAGCGGAAGCTGAGATGGGACCCAACTGTCTCGGTATTACACTGGGCTTCCCCCAGCAAAACTGGGATAGCATTTCAGTGTTTGACAGAGCCTGGTGAGTTCCACAGGAAAAGAAGACTCACACATCCACCTTCTCTTCTGAATTCTAAATGTTTTAAGATGCATTACTTTTCAAAAGTCAAGAATCAATGCAGGCCGATATAACAGATTTTTTTACATTCTGGTTCTCTAGTAATTTTTTATTTTTTTTGACTTTCATTGCCCTTCTTTATAGATTGGGGTCAGTGTACATTATGTTGCCTTGATGGGCTGATTTTATACATCAAAACTGGCATAAGTCCAGAGGCAACAAATTAGAAATATCGACTTTTCTGCTGGGCTAATAAAAACAATGGAGTGTGAATTAACAAATGTAGTTTTAATTTTATAACGAATGTAACAGTGCTTGCCAGGGAGGTCTTTGGAAATATAAGAAAGCAAAACCTTTATAAATAGTAAGAACCAAAAGAGGAAGATGCGATGCATAAAGGTCAGCCTGATTCTTTTCACAGGAGTAACCACTAAAACAAAATTTAGAAAGCTACTTATTGTAGTATTTTCAAATGTATATATAATTTGGAAGCAGCTCTTTTTCTAATAGTAAGTATAACATCCTCAGGAACAATAATTTCTCAAGGGAGATGGTAAAACTGCATAACTGATTTCTCAGTGTTGAGCAGCAGCAATTAGATAAACTTGAAAGTAGTGGCTATAATCCTCAAGTCTGGATCTGATTAACAAAGCAAGTGATAGCCTGCTGATTCTAAAATAAAAAGCTAAATAAATACATGTTGCCATTTACGGCAATAAAGTAATAAGCAGTTTGCAGTAAATGTGATTGGCATAAAACAATGTAGAAAATAATGTCAAATACATTCAGGAAACAGTTATTGCTGTCAAATTTGCAAAATAGGATGGTGCTTCCACAAATGTATCTACAATTTTGAAATAGGTTGACAGATATGCTAACAAATTATTCATACCATATTTAAATTGTGTACCTAACTCCTCAATAGCGTATTTATTTAATCAAAGCATGATCATTTCTGACAATTACTTTTATAGACTTTCATAAGATATACCAGAAAATATCCACAGATATATATTACCTAAGTCATGTAAGCAGTAATAAAGCTGACACAGCTCTTCAAAACAGCAAAGGAACGGAAAGAGTATAGCACATTAAGACACAGCCAAATGCTTCCTTAGATGGTAAATGCCTGGGATAATAACAGATGAGTACAAAGGAAAACATGTGGAGGTTATTAAATTATATAACTATGATATAAGTCTCTAAGTTGACATGCTTTGACTAGGTCAATAGATTTTCTAGAAGAATCACAACATGACATACTCTATTTGGATGAACAAGACAAGCAGTACATCTAGTAGGAGTGGCAAATTCAAAAACATTAGAAGCTAGTCAGATAACGCCAATGAATGTGGTAGTCTGTGGAGATACAAACTAGAAAGCACTTGTCTAGGTTAAAGGTATCTGATGGAGCCAATAACTGCTGTGCTAGAATGCAATTCCAGAATTGCCAGATTTTCTATTGCTTCAAAAAGTACCCTAAATTAAGATTTTCCTTTAAAATATACATATTTTCAGTGTTGGCAACTAAATTATTAAAAACAACAACAATAATATCAGTGTAGACTAGATTTTAATGGCAGCTACCTGTTTACAAATCCATGACCGTATAATGATCTAACCAGGTTGTCTGCATGTTCTATGTAGACTGCATCATGATTACCAGTTGAACAAGTTATAACCAAAACCATTTTGGAAACATTCATACTAAGAATACCAGCCCAACCAGTCTATACTTTGGACTTAGTGGAAAAAGTATTTCTTTGAACTTAAATAACTTACCTATTAACTTATAATGTGGCACTGAGGGAACATTTAGGTGACTGTGGTTAACTCTCTGCCCCTCTCTTTCTCTCTCTGTAAAAAGTAAATAATATTAATACCCATCTCTTAGAGTTATGTGAGCATTAAGTAAATTATTTATATAAAGTGCTTAGAACAGTACCTATTATATAGTAGGTACTCGATAAATGTGATCTAGTATCACTCTTATCATTACGAAGAAAATGTGTGTTTCTTAAATGTTAAATGCAAAATGGCATTTCTAGAATGTAGCAACTCATTGAAAAGATACCTCTTGCAATACTACTGCTGCCAAAGAGAAAATAACAAGATATCCAAAGAATTGTTATGGCAAGTTGGGAAGCAGCTGAAGTATAGAAGAAATAGTTCAAGGTTACAGTGAGACACAGCTTCCAATAGTGCTCTTTGTACTAGGAGGTAATCATCACAGTAGACAGGCTGGCTTGGTGTGCAGTCATTAAGAGTGATCAAGTATTATATATGTGAGTGTCTAGAAGTAAGTATTCTCAGCATTTTTTGTGGGCTTTTGGGAAGAGATCTTTTTCTGTTTTCTCTAAGACTCTTTGCAAGATTGAGAGACAGAGATAAACAATGACAGGTTCTACAAAGCCAAGAAAATCTGCAGATAGACACAATAGAAAAAGTATTATTGCCTACATGTAATTTTCAGCTGTACTTCACAGAGATAGCCTTGGCTACTGTTTTCAACCATCATTCTAAAAACTAGTGATACCCTCCAGACTACTGCTTCAGGTGGATGAGTTTGGGTGATATACAGAAGATCAAAGAGACTTTTATTAAAATTTACAACTGTAAGCATTCATATAAATTAGGGGTCTGCAAACTGCAGCCAAGAGGCTGGCCCATGGCCTGTTTTTGTATGCATGCTTTTTGCATTTTTAAAGAATTGTAAAAAAAAGAATATGCATCAGTGACCATATATGGCCCATAAAGCCTAAAATATTTACTATCTGACCCTTTATCATTTCAACTACTATTAGCTTAAAAGGGAAGAAGAGTGTTGGTTTTCCTTTACAATTTGATGTAGCTCAGCTATAATTTAGAGACAAGTCACCATTCTTATTTGAACTTTGTTCTTGTTTATATGTTATTTATTTTTAACCAGGTGGCAGAAAAATGCTGTTTTTTTTTTAATGTAACTTCTATTGTACCCTGTTGTCTTAAAGAAAATTCAGTTCAGTTATCCAAGTGAGACACTTTAGTTTTGATGGTATATACATGCTGACTTACCACTGGGATGGCCAGTTCTTGCTTGGTTGTAAAATTATGGCACAAATACTTTTTATTGATCGCAATTTAACAGCCAATCAAGGCACAGCTTTGTCCCCATGATTTCACTGTGCCTTGACAATTGAGAAGAATAGTGGCTATAATGGCTACTATTATGCCCATTGTGTTCCTTACAGATGAACTCTGAGATAGTGCTGGGCAAGTTATAGAAGTGTCTGTAGCTAGAACATTATGGAGAGAATTATGTTATCTCACAGGGTATAAAGATTTTGCCATAACTTTACACTCACTGGAATCCCATCTAGCCCGTAAAACCTGGTGTGTCTAAGAGAACTGCAAAAAACAAACAAAAAAAAAAAACAACAAAAAAAAACTTTTTATTATGGTCAGAGTTTGCAGAGCCAAGATATGGAGTTTGAGAAAAAGAAAATATTAGGTCTTTATAGAGGTTAAATGGTTTATTTTTTAATAACTAGATTTGAGTTGAAAGTGAATTTCAAATTTTCCAGGATCAAAACCTCCAAAATGTTTTAAATTTTGATATTTTTTGAAACTCTATCTTGATGTATTTTTTCCACTGGTCTCTGTATTGTCAATAAGGTACTCACACTTTATAGATTTTTTATCTTTCAAATTTAATTATGTCTATACCTTTGTTAGTTACCTGTTTTTATCATTTGAATTTTTAATAGTTCTATTTTTAGAAGACACCAAGTACCCCAAAGATTCAAACCATGATATATAAGCCTTAATTCCATTTTCTAGAGAGAGAGATTAAGTTAATTAAACAAGGAAGCCATTAGACTGAGGTGGTCCTAATACCCTAGCAGACTACGTAAACCAAACTGAAACTTAAGCCTATAAATACCTCAAGGTTAAGAAAAATCTAAGAACAACCAATCACAAACATCCAAGTAGGCTTTTCCAAATAAGGTAAATGCTTAAGCTATAGCTGATGATAATTTCCTTGTTTTGTTTCTGCATTTTCTCTGTGGAGGTCTTTCCCCTGGTTCCTGTCAGTAGACTGCTCCTAATTTTCAGCTTTGTGTTGCCCCATTTAAATCAATTTTTGCTCAGACTCTTAAAAATTTAATAGCCTCAGTTTAGCTATTTTTATTAAATATATTGGGGTGACATTGGTTAATAAAATTATACAGGTTTCAAGTGGACAAATCAATAATATATCATCTGTATTGTGTGAACATTGTGTGTTCACCACCCAAAGTTAAATTTCCTTCCTTCACCATATATTTGACCCCCTTTACCCTTATCTACCTCCTTCCCTACCACCTTTTTCTCACAGTTTATCTTTTAACAGAGGAAAGCATGCTTAATACACAGCAATGTCAATTTTTAAAAATTCCTTCTAATATTTTACTTCATTTAAGAGATTTTTATTTTTACTTATCCACCAATGGATGGTGTTAAATTTCAAGCATTTGGATGAGCATACCATTAGACTAGAGGTCTTTTTTATAATATTAAAGCACAAGGAATTAAGAGTGACATATCCTTATTTCATCATTACAAATATGTGTTAGGAAGATTTCCACCCTGTCAAGTTTCCATCACTAAAATCAATTATTGTATGTACTTGGATGAGATTCTAACTCTTAAACAATGCCAGGTATATAAAGCCACACTCTCTCTAGACCAAATTGTCTGCAACATAATCTCCATCAGGCAGAATCCAACTACCTCCCTGTTTACTACATATGACTAAAAAATAACAAAGCAAGTTGTGCTAATTCAATCAAGAATTTATCCAGGCTCTATTCCTTCCTCACATGTATGTATACTACTTTAGATTGGAAATTGAGATTTAGACTAAGGACAAAGAGGTTCTATTAGATTTATGCCTGTATGCCTCCCTCCCGTTAATTAAAAGCACCACCATTTACCTATGAAAATGACCTTAAAACAATATTTGACAAATTTTACCTCAGATGACCTAACCAGTCAGTCCTGGATTAAGTAATTTAACACACCCTTGTTGACTAGACTGTTAAATTCAGGAGGAATTTCATAGCCAGTGTTCCAAATTTAAATGCCTCCAGGGACTAGGCTAATAATGTAAATTAACATACAATAAGGAGTGATGAAGTGGGAGGTCAGAGGTTGAGACCCCATTCCAGCTGGTGGCTGAGACTCCTTTCCCCAGAGAAACCATAAATCTAAAATTTTATGTGGAATTAACTGTCAAATAGTACAAAAATTGTAACAGAACCAATAAATTACTACCATAGTCCAACTCCAGTTGGTTACAAGCTTTGGAATAAATAAAATATAAAACCTGCTCTCCCCAGTGCTGTCAAGGAGTTAAACAGACTTGCAAATAACAAGGAGAAAATGTGATAAATATACAAATAGAGACATGAGGGCCATTAAAGTTGTGGTATGTATAATGAACAGAGGAAGGAAGAAATTACTTCAAATTAGGTAAAAGAAAATGACATTGGATCTTGGATTTACAGAATATACAAAATTTTGAAATGCAGATATGGAGAGAAAGGCAATTCCAGGGAAGTTGAAACAAATATAAGAAAGATAAATGGAGAGGGCTGAGTATAGTCACTGCAAATTAAGACCACTTTGCTTGCACTTTGGAATAAGAGAAGTCAAAACTAGAGGTCAGGCTATATTTAGGGGAGCCTATGACAAAGCTTCTGGAAAGCTTTTTCTCATTCCTTCAAAAATATACGCTTTTCTCTAATGTGCTGCTATCCCTGAAAGGTTATGTTCTCAGAGAAGATTTTCTTGATCCTCAGACTGGTTCTTGGTCTGAGGTTCTGTTCAAAAGTTCTGTTTTCATTGTTCAGTTGATTCTGACACATCGTGTGTGTGTGTGTGTGTGTGTGTGTGTGTGTGTGTGTGTGTCTGTGTGTGTGTGTGTGTGTGTGTGTGTGTGTTCATCCAGCTCCCTCCACTCTAAGGGCTGAGAGGATAAATATATCATTGTGCATATATAATCCATGTGAAGCAGACCCTTGGGGAGGCTCTGCTACAGAGTATGATGAAATGGAGGCTTAATTCTGCAGCAATATAGTGTCAGAGTTTCCATTTTTAAACATTTTGTCTCATCTGGATTCCTTTCTCCAATTTTCATCGACATTTACACTGTTGTAAAATTATCCAAATAAAATTTCTAAATATGACTCTATGTTTATCCAGCTCTTCAACCTTAGAAAAATAGCCTGGTCTCTTTACATCACTTTTTTAGTAAAATAAGAGTGACTCCACCCACATTCAGATTCTCTCCCATACCCCAGCCTAATATCGGATATCCTCTATTTTTACCAGTGGAACCATTTATATCTACAGTGTTATTTTAGGGAAATCACTCAACTTTTTAAATCTTTACTTCCCTCATTCGTAAAACATGAACATTGTGGAGGATTGAATGAGGTAATGCACATTAAGAACCTGATATAATGCCTGGACTGGAGCTGGTAACCAATAATGAGGAACTCACGTTTTCTCTTTTCAGTTAATCTCTCCAGACCCATAAATTCTTTTGTCTGGTCATGAGTCCCAGGGTTCAGTGACAACCCCCTCCTCCCAGAAAGTTGTGTTTATGGTGATCATGGCAGTCATCCCTCTGTAACCATGCTGTAACCACACACAAACTTCATTTTATTTATTTAATATAGTTTTTTTCCTGCTTCAAGCCTGGTCTTGCCCAGATAATGGCATTGCGACTCACTTACCTTCTCTACCCTTTATTCTCCCACCTTTGTATGCCTACTATTTTAATCACTAAACCTTAGGACACAAGATTTATGGAGCCTCACGTCTGTAATCACAGGGACATTTAGAATAAAAGCTTTAAATGTGTTTCAACTCCAGGCCCATCAAAGCAGAACAACCACACTGGCCACAGGACCAGAGGAGATGGTGCCAGGTTGATTCCAGAACCAAACACAATGGTCAATTACCCCAGCACATCTAATTGTCCAATCAGTAGCATCCACGACCCCAACTCCCTTAGTTTCCATGGCATCTGATTTTTCCCTGTGTAATCTGTACTCCTGAGATGCCCGAGGGACCAGGTTCTTGAAACCAATAGCTCACCTGTATCTCTGCGACTTGCAACTCTCTAAATACACCTTACTTCCTTTATTTCAAAACATGCATATTATTTCTTCTGTGACTCAGATGTGCTCAGGCACAAGAACCCCTTTTGTTCCAGTAACACTTCGATGTGTGCCCTGAGACAAACTGAATCTTAATTCCACCCATGCTTTCCTTCTGCATTCCACTGCCAATCTCTTCTACTTCTGGCTGTCCCCACATCCAATCTAAATACCACATACTCAGAGAATCCTTAAATTAGGGCCTCTGGTGCTCATCCAACCTTGTGCTGCCTTACAGACGTATTGTATTTGTCATTCATTAATTTTTGCATAAAGTCATTTAAGGTCTTTGCTGGATTCTCTTGCCTACCACTGTCAGACACACAGTGTAGGTACTTTATCAATAATTATTCAATGTTTACTTATTTCATCACAAATGCCCCTCCTTCCTGAAGCCTCCTCTGATTCCTTTTTTTCTCTGAAGTTATCCCAGGCCAGATAACTGACAGTTCTTTATTTACAAATCTGCTATGGCATTTGTGGAATTTTTCCCTCTTCATTCTAGTTATTTGTAAGCTTGTCTTTTCCCTCTTTCTAGATAAATTGTAAACGCCTCGACAGGAGAGTAAAACACTTCTTCATTTTTACATCACTATTTTTAAATCCTCAATAAACGTGAATGAATAACAAAATTTACAAAAAGTCATTTCTGAAATGTACATATTACTTACCTAAGACATCTTATCAATTCTGGGAACACTTCTATCATGTTTTATATTATAGAATTGTTTTTCTTTCATGATCATCAAAAGAACATTATTGGGACTACTGCTTGATATCCAATTAGTAGGTTCCCATCTGAATGGGAGCTGAAGTTATATGCAGTATAATGCATGCTAAATTTAAGTAATAAGCTAGGTTGAAAGTAAATTCTGTGACTTCAGTCATGCAGTAGAAGGGCATTCAGAAACTATTGGAGAGGTATATCCTGTAATCCCCCAGGGGAAGTGACTCTGTGAGACAAGGATGTGCTTGTGGCTAACAGATTACAAAGAACAGATTTTTCACTTCGTAATGTAAACAGGTTCAATCTAGGTATAGTATTTCCCAGGGGAGCTCCTTAAATATTTTAAGAAGAGGACTAGAGCATTGAGGACAGAAAATTCGACACTGACTTCCAGTGCCTGACCACAGATAAAAAATTGATTACATTTCTTTTAGTTTGAGAGGTTTCTAGATAACGATTTTTATTTCTGAACTGCAGCAGGCCATTGAAATTGTAAGCTGTTGTAATGCCACCTATATTGCAGTGAAGAACCATAGCAAAATCAATATGCTATATCACTTCATTCACAGATGTTCATAGATTTGAGCATATAGATAATGAAGTTTATTCAAGTACACACTGCTTTCACTAAATAATGAATCTCAAAGAGGTTTTTACTGCCAAATAGTTATATGACATATGGCATTTTGGATAGGTCATTATATTACTGATTATGGAGCAGAGAAGTATTTTAATAGTAAAAAAAAAAAACTTAATAAAAGCATTCAGATTGGGAAGCATGGAGAAGAATATTTTGTTTTATAATCTATCCTTAAAACTAAAGTTCACTGGTAGTTTAAGATGTCTACTTATATATTTTGTCCTCTATCCACAAGGCACATGCTCAAAATATACAAAATCTGTTTTCCTAAATAGCTAGATGCCTGTCAATATATTCCCTTTAAATCATAAAGAAATTGCATATGAAAATGGGAAGCATGCCAGCAAGTAAGTGAGCAGCTCAGAAGCTAAAAGTATATTGGTATGAAATTTGAAAATGCACATAGATTGGCTCAAAAACACTTTTTTCCACAAGCTGCAAAATGGAATTCTATTACAGTCACGTATGGTGCACATAAAGGGATATACTTGCTTCTCAATGCTAATGGGCATTCATCAGCATCAGGATAATATGTCCCATCATCTTTTTTCACTAGCAGGTGAAGGATATTCTAGATGAGATGGGTGAATTGGACAAGGTAGTTTGTGTTAACATGTAAGCAATTTCTATTTTATGAAGGAAAAAAATCCATGCCAAAGAGTTGACATAAACCAGAGAACTATTCCATCTGAAAGTTATTGTTGATGTGGCTGATAAAAACATCTTGACATTTGAGCCTTTTACCTGCCAGTCAATCACATGAGTGGCTCCAATGATTAGTTCACTTGAAGAAGCAAACAAAAAAGTTAAAGAGAGCCATTTTACCATTCAGATGGGTAGCAGATGAAACTAGAAACACAGTATATGTATTTATAGGAAAAGTGAGCATTTATGTAGAGAATTTTGACCATAGAACATTTATTTAAATTTAAAAAGCACCAGTACACAGTAAAGTGAATTAAATAACATACACTTTATTGTCTAAAGCTTAATGGCTATGGAGTTTTGGACCACTTACATGCCATGAGTAATAAAAGCTGACTTTTAATTTTATAGAATCAATAGTACTTAGGTAAATGTTTTACAATTATCCAGGTTTCAGGAGTCTGCTTAAACAAGGGCATCAATTTGTGGCCAGTTGGTTCAATTGTGTGTTACACCATACTACTTATAAAGTTAGAAATTCCTGAGTCAATCCCATTGTTGACCAATTTTTAGCTTCATGTGCTGCTATACTGAAGAAAGATAAAGTTAGAAATTCCTGAGTCAATCCCATTGTTGACCAATTTTTAGTTTCATGTGCTGCTATACTGAAGAAAGGTCTTATTTTACTCATACACATTTTATTTATAAAGTATAGTAGGTTGATTAATGATTCCCAAAGGTGTCCATATCTAATCCTTGGATTCTGTAAATGTTACCTTATATGACAAAAGGGACTCTGCAGATGTGATTAACTAAAAATCTCTAATTGAGATTTTTCTGGGCTATTACAGTGGGCCCAGAGTAATTACAAGGGTTCTTATAAGAAGGAGCCAAAAAAGTCAAAAGCAGAAGTCTATGTGATCACAGAGGAGTCAGTATAGTGATGAAGCCATGATCCTCTTGAAGTTGGATGAGGCAAGGAATAGAATGTCCCTTTGAGCCTCCAGAAGGAATCTGCCTTCCTAACACCTGATCTTAGTTCTTTCAAACTTATTTTGAATTTATAACCAGAATTATAGGAGTTGTTGTGTGTTGTTTTAAGCCACTAAATTTGCAGTAATTTGTTACAGCAACAGGAAACTAATACAAAGGGGATATCAAGAAAAAAAATAAATCTTAGGGACTCCATCATCCCTCTTGGGGAATAAAAAGGGAGTCTCATTTGTATACAAATAAACAAGCACAGTATTCGTGGTTGTGGTGTGTAGTAGAAAAACATTGCTCCTTAAAGTCAAACAGAAGCAAATTCAAAATCATTTTCTTTGTTTACTAGTTATGTGGCTTTTGGTAAATTACCTAATCTCTGAACTTCAATATCTACAGCATTGAAGTGGAAATAACAGTGACAGGGGAAACAAAAAAGCAGGTTCCTGGTACATCTAACATTTAGTGAATAATGAAAAAATCTAAGTCACCTTCTTTCTCTATTTTAATCCCACATTATTAGACCTCACTCACAGATTCTGGATTTCAGGAAAAAAGGTATGTTTGTCCTATAATAAGTTTAGAATCCACAAATGCTTTTGTTGATTATTATTCATATAAGGCCCTGCATTTAGACTTTGAGAATCTAAAGATCATTGAGACACAACCCTAGGCACTACAGCTGATTATCCCATACGGGACAGATGTACATGTAAAATAAACTACATAGACAGAAAGAAGATGATATGTAAAGGAAGATCTATGAAAGTTCAGGAAACAGAATTACTAAATCTGATTAGGAAACTCAAAGATACTGTAGAAGAAAACAATTCTTTCTACCATTCTAGATTCTTTGGCTGGTCTAAAAATCAAATGAACGTAAAAGAGATTAACAGGAGAAAAACAAATTTAATTTCATTTACAGGAACCTCAAAGATATTAGGCTCCCAGAAAGTCAGGCCATTCAGGCTTATATGTTATTCTAAGCTAAGGAGAAGTGAGTAGGGGTCTGGCACTTCAAAGGGAAGGAAGACAATTGACATGGTGATAAGAAGAGCAAATGTTTGGTAAACAGATGTTTGCCATGAGTGGTCACATAGAGATTTCTTTCTGATGGAAAAAGTTATCTTTGGTAATAGCTCTCTTCCTGGTACAGGCTCCCTATCTAAATTCTTTTAGTCAGTTAAGAAAGAGATGAAAAGAAAAATTTCCTGTGTCTTCTGTTTCTTAAATATAATCAGCCTAAAATAATTCTCACGCCAAAGAGACACATTTTGGGGTGGCAAATTTTGTTCCCCTATGATACCGATCCAGGGGCAGTGGCAACTAAGATTAGGCTTGAAGAGGGAGGAGTATTTCTTCAAGTGTATTCAAGGACAAACAAGTGATCCCTGTGTGAATGGTATTAAGGAATGCGAGAAGATAAAGTGGATGTCCAAATTTTCCAGCTTGAGTGACTAGGTAGAAATATCAATATAGAGAGAGACTGCTAGAGGAAGAATGAGTTATGAGGAAAAAGGAAGGAAGAAAATGTGTCCAGTTGGATGAGTTGATTTTGGGAGGCTGGCAGAAGCACCATATGGGGATATGTAGCATGCAGTTTGGAATTTGGAGTAGGTTGAATTGTTTTGACTCAAGAGATTTTTCTGCCAAACCAAATGTCCTTCCTATAACTATATGAATATGCACTACAGAATATTTTAGAGATAACAGCCTTCAAAATTGAAAAAAAATCACTTGACAGGCTATTTTTCTACTCTGAGAGTTGAATACCTTTCTTTCTAGTTATTCTTATTTATGTATCTTGTGAATATTTCACACCCATTTACTGCTACATTTGTTATACATACCTGTTTCAGATAGCTTTTAAAAATTCATCATAAAGTTCTTCTCAATTACGCTCCCACAGAAGTGATAATTAAGTCTGTATCTTCTAGATACACTGGTTGCAACATTTTGTCCAAAAAGTTATTTGAAATAAACTTTGCAAGAGTTCTGAAAGTACTTTCAAAGTCAAGAAAATGAGTTATGAGTTAAGTAGGCCTATGGAGTATCATGCGTTTCATTGTCATAAATATCTGGACTGAAAATTTCTTGTAGGTCCTCAGAAAACTGGATTGAGGATGGTTAGACATGAATGTTTAATGTATAGGACAAATATTGCCTTTGGATGATAGCTGATTTTTCTTTCCTTAAAAATAATGTGTCTCGCTGGAGTGAACATATTTTTTGTTTTATTTGATTTTGTTTTGTTTCTATTCACTCTAGCCACTAGAAACTAAGAGGCCTAGGTCAAAATGATACAAATCAAACCAAACAATTTGATTAAAGTATTCTGAACATTTCTCCATTAAGTTGGTAAATTTCATTAAGCTTCAAGGTATCATAAAAACTGTTGAAACACTAACTTTGTTTTTTCCAATATCCTAGAGTATCTATAGAGAATTTCAGGTAATTGTTCTAAACATGAGCGACTAACATGAATAAAATATTATCTTTTTATTTTTCAATTGCTGCTTTTAACTCTAGGAAAATTTTAACTCATAATTTATAACTGCCTAATGCTACTTCAGCAATTATATGGTAAAAATTAATTGCACTAGTAATTTATATTTATAAATTTCAATCCAACAAAAAGTCTTTTTGAAAGATTACTTTTGTGTGTTTTCAAAAGTATCACATAGAAAAGATTCTGGTAGATAGTGACTGGATCTTCACATTTCACTTGCTCTCCTCTCTGAATGCCAATTTCTCTGCCTTTCCTGTGTCCAGCAGATGCTGGGCTTGTGGATACTTGGGTATCATAATATTAACAAGAATCAAGCCCACTACCAAAAACAACAAAACAAACTGACAACAAAACAAACCAAAAAACACATGAATTTGATGACTTAAAAATCCATAGGCTGATTTAGGAAGAGAAAGGAAGCATTGAGATATAAGTTAGTGGACTTAAAAGTGTTTTTATCCTAAACCCAGATCCAACATACACAAATGAAAAATAAGGAAAAAGGTAAGGACAGGAAGTTTGATCCAGAAGACCAAATGCCAATAGGCAGTATTCCAGAAAAGGCAAAGGAAATCAATGTAAAAAAGAAATATGAAAAACATTTCAATAAAACCTACATTTGGGGTGGTGGTAGTAAAAATCAATGATTTCAGGGTCTCCCCTTGGGGAGGGAGTGCAAGGAAGGAAAGAGAGGAAGGAAAATGATTCTACAAGTTGCATCTTATGGAGAAAATAGTTAGTACCTTGTTTTCAAACAACAGTAGAGAAATATGTCTGAATAACTGTTGGGAAAGGGAAAGCCTTCTTTAAGAAATAGAAAATTGGAGTAGAACTTTTATTAGTAGAAAAAACAATGAAGAAGAAAGTTCTTGAGGAAACCTGAAAAACTAAAGGAAAAGAATACAAAGGAAAATGTATTATAGCATAAAGGAAAATGGAAGGAATAAAGACAACTGTTTCAATTATTACACTAAACACATATAAAGGAACCTCTCCCATTAAAAGGCAGAGGTTCTTAAGAGAGTTAAGAAAGAAAATTCAGCTTTATGCTGCTTATAGGAAACACATTTAGAACAGTGATAAGGGAATTTGAAAATAAAGAAAAGACAGTGCACAGTAGACATGAAATATAAAAGAAAAAGAGTGGCGATACTGATCATGTATAGGGGATGGTGAACTTTAGGTTGGAGAGCATTATAAAAAGATACAATATATTAAGCAATTATAAAAGACAAAACTTACTAGCCATGAATCATTATGAACCAAAACATTTAGCCAATAAAGAAAAATAAATTAAATGCGAGAAGAACTTGATAAGATTAGAAATTAAAGGAGCATAACCAGAGATGCAGAAGAGACTGGAATAGAATATTTTAAAGGAATGCAACATTCCACTATAGCAGTAATATGAAAGCATTGAGGAAATAAATGATCCACAGGCAAAATGAAAATTACCTAATGGAAAACTAAAATGCTGTAAATCTGAATACTGGAGAATATTATAAGAATATGCAAGGTTATTAGATATCTAATCCATCTCTTCTTTGAAGGGGGACTTGAAGTCTTGAAGTGGTGTCCTGTCCACTGGGGACGATACCCTCTGTCTCTTCACCCGTTACACCAAAGACTATTTCCTCAAGAACTAGACAGAAAGTGTGGGCTGCTTAATTGAAAATTTTAGAAATTCAGATTCAGAAAATCTAACTTAAAAATAAAATTCGTCTCTTTAGTGCACTTTTGAATATGTGTCTCAGGGCCAAAATTAAGTCTTCAGAAACATTACAACTGTGAAAAAACAAACCCGTGAAAACCCAGTCTTTTCAGCTCTTCCTCAGAACAGCATGCTTTGCATTGCTTTGGAATGAAATAACATCAATGTTCCGAGATTAAAATGTATCTTAGTAAATGTGTTCCTAAAAAGTTATGGATAAATCAAAATTTGTGCTTTCATATCTTTCCACTGATTTGCATTATCATTTCACAGATGACTTATCCTGATTGCAATTTTTTTTCAAATTGAGAATGCCTGATAATATTTTTGTTTCAAGTTTCTCTCAGCCCCTTTGTTCATATACTTAATGATCTACAAAACATTTCAAAACGCACGGTGGTCTCACCAGTTCATACAATAGTCCTGACTTCTCAATGCAGCTGGTCCCATCCTCAGGGCTCTCACTGGAATGCTCCAACTTCTCAAAACCTCACAACATCTGAAGAACAGGTGAAACTCCCAACAGACAAACCAACATCAACTAACCCTTATCTCTCCACTCATTCGCCACACTTGGCACTTTCCTTTTTAAAATCCTATATCGTGAGTTGGAGTCAAGTCAAAATTTCACCACCTCCAGTTTTATTGTCTTAAATAACTCAGCCTCTCCTGGCCTCGGTTTTCTCGCCCAGAGAATATAGGTACTAAGCCTGCCTTTTACCAGGTTGTTAGGATCAAATCTGTCTAGTCCCACCCAAAACAAACTCCAGTGACTAATACTACATAAATAAGATAAATTGACTAGAAGTTCCATAGAAATAATGGAAGTCCCTTTGCTTACTCCAGATATTTCAGTTCTGAAAGGAAAGAGAACATAGGCAAAGAGGAGGCAGTTTTTTTGCCAGTACACTTTCCTAACCATTGAAAAAAGATATGCTATAATCTCATTGACACTCTATTAAGATTTCTGTAATTTTCTCTGGAGAATCATATATGCCACCTAGAAATAACTATGATTCCTGGAATTTTTATCAACAAAAGCAAGATTGGGTGTGAAATTGAATGATTTTTTTTTTTTTAAGAATCCCAGCCTTTACTAATAGTAATACCGAAAAAAAAATCCATTAATAAAAGCAGTTCTTTGGCAAATTAATTTTTGTATAAGGCACATTTGTTAAAATGGGTTTTACCTGTGTTTGAGTCTGTGTCCTATAGACATGTACTATCCAGAGTTGTGATGTTTGGACGTAGTCCAACAGAAGTGTGAAGCATCTAGGGAAGAAGGCTGGGAGCAGCTCATAACTCTGAGATCACAATCTCTGACTGTGCTTTCCAGACAGAATGGTTAGTGCAGAATCTCTTCCACTGATTAAGTAATTTATTTCTTACAACAGCTTGGCTTAATTTTTGACAACTGGATTAAAAATTTTTGATTTCATTAAATTAAGAAGTAAAAAGCTCCAATAACTTGGGCTATTTTTATTTCAGAATATGCTTTCACAGTAGCTTAAGTATAAAAATTTTCTATTTTTGGTGGCAATGATTAGTGTTAATAGGCACCTTTAATTAAAACTATTCTAAAAACAGTAGTTTGGGATAAAATTTACCCCTCAATATTAGCTTTGATCCTACTCTTTTCTTTATACCATGTGTATTGTTCACAAAAGCATAAGTTAAATATTTGCAAGGAAAACATGCAATCCCATAGCAAAAGCACCACTGCTGTAAATATTTTCATGTTCTAATGGGGACCTTGGGGTGTTGTTCTGTGAAACAATATCCCTTTCTAATGTGCCAGAGACAGAGAACAGGGGGTTGGGGCCTTTTTTTCTTTTTTTATTGATTTAGCTTTTTCTGTGCCAGTGTCAGCACATGTGGTTCAGTGGATCATGTTTTTCCCTTACATATTTTATATCATTCCTTTTTTTTTTTACTCTACTCTTCTGTAGAATTTAATACCATATTCGACATAACCTAAATTACAAAGATTGTCAAATGTAACTGTATATTTAAAATTAAAGAAAAATGGACTATAAATAGCCATAGTGTTGTCATCTTTTTTCAGGCTTTCAGGACGGGCAGTTTTATTAATCAATAGAATATTCCCTGAGGACATTCAGACATATCTACTCCAGCCACCTACAGATGACAATGTTTAGAGCTGGCTATAGACTTGTCACCTATAACTTCCATTCTCTCATCTCACATGTTGGCCAAACTGGACATCTTTGAACAAATTCTGTACTACATTCCTTTTCTACTGACCACATCTCAACCATATAGTATCCGAGAATTTCCTTTCTCTTTCCCACCCCTCCAGGCCTGGTTGAAATTCCACTTGCACCTTGGAGCCTTCCAAGATTCCACAAGAAGGAAATAATCTCTTCTCACTTTGAATTTCCTCTGATGTCTTGTCATAGCACTCATTTAATATCCTACATCATAATCCTCCATCTGTAATTAGATTCTTTGAAGACACAACTCTGTCTTAATCTTTAAAACACCACAGCACCTAGCAGAGTGCTTAGTTCTGGTGAACACTGAGTAAGTATTTATAAAGTAAATAAATAAACGAATTTGTGGCACAATTTACCTATTTGTAACAGCCTGGTTCTATTTGCAAATAAGTAGATTCCACATGAGAGAGATTTATACAGCTATTGTACAGAGAGCTTAAATGAAATAACAAAAATACATTGAAACAAAAATAACCTTTAGAGACTACAATAAAAAATAAATATAATAAAATTTATCTCTTGAGGGCCTACTATGTGTAAATTACTGAGAAATTTGGCCCAAACACCAGTGGATGAGGGTCATGCAGCTATAATACTTCAGAGTTTCTACCTAGGCTATTCTGACATGCGAATCTCTTTTGGTTCTATGATATTCAGTTACATAGTAGTAGTATCAAGAGAATCTTTGAAAGCGTAAGGAAACCATAGATAATTTTCTCCCATTTAAGTAAGTTTTTTGGTCAGAATTCCTCTTACACATCTCATATAGAAAATTATTTTGGTCAGAATTATTCTGTACATCTCATTATATAATGAGAGCTGAAAACCAAGAGAGCTTTTCTTTGATAAACGAACAGGAAACTAGATAAAGTGTACTATTTTTGAAACCACAATGTCACTCCATCAGTTTTTTCTTCAGGTCTTTGATATCTTAGGCAATCTTTCTCCTTCTCCCATCTCTCACTTCTGGCTATTCTCCAAAACTTACATGTCAGTGGAAATTTGCTCACACAGTGAAATAAAAACCCTAAGCAATAAAGAAAAAGAGATAAATCACTTGCCGAGCTAAATGCCTTAATAGTGAGTTTATTACCTCTTGTTTCTTTTACACTTTAAAATCCTCAAACTTTGCCATGGAGACTGAATAATTAATTGGGTTTTGTTTCTTGTTTTTTGGTGAAGTATTTGAACTTAGAGTCACAAAAAAAATGGAAAATTTCATGGGGAAAGGATTTATTTAAAGAAAGAAATTGAGTGTTGTTAATATTTATAATTCCTACATTTTTTGTAATTTCAAAACAATGTATTTGTTGAAGTGGATCCTTAACTAAGGTATAAATAAAAGTTTTATCTATCCACCTGTCTACTTATTCTCCATATTGTTCAGAATGGTGATTTAATATATTTTTTTCTGTTTTCCACTGATGGAGATCTAGCTTCCTGTCTTGACCAGGAATGTTTAACATATGAGAAGGATGTTTGGCATTGCAGAATGTCATTTGGGGAGAAGGTGTTATTTTTTAATGTACATTTAAATCAAAGGCATCGACTATTGGCAATTTTGGAGGATAACTTTGCTAACTCTATGGGTGTCCTGGGTTCTCCAGGTCCAATTTCAGGAAATAAAAAGGAGAGTATTAGCTCTCCTATATAATTCGAGAAAATAGATTTTTCCAAATTCTATTTAAAGTGAGTTATTCAATGATTATGTGTTTAAATAAAGAATTGACACATAATTGTATGTAAATAGTAAGGCAAAAGATATATCACCTAAGAAAAGGAGGGAAAGGAAACAGGAAAATCTCAAAATGCAGTGGAGGAAATGAACTGAGGCAAGTGAGAAGTGACTGGCATTTTGTTTCTTATAGGTGATATTCAAACTGTAAAGTCAAGTAAGATAGTGACCTTGTCTATGGAGAGCAAAATATTTCAGCTGGAAGGCAAGAATAAAAAGTAGCAGTTAAATCAGATTATTTGGGTAACAGATTATTCAACAAGGATTACTTTCTTTAGCAAAGCTGGAGTAAGTGTGGAAGCTCCAAATGCATGAATCTTCTTTCTTCCAGGATAGGTCTTAATTATGTGCATTGCCCTCTGTCACTGTCTCCCTCTGCTTCCTTACTCTCCTGCTTGTTGTTATCCTGGTGTCTTTCTATTTTTCCTCCTCTGTAAAGCTGTCATGAAAGAGTTATTGTCGAAATATGTGAACTGCTCATATTGAGACCCGCCTCCCATCCAAAAGAATGGCCTTTTTGAAGTAACTTCAGAACAATTCTATCAATCAGAAATTTGCTTTTTGAGTAGGAGTTACAAAGACATCGGGAGGAAAATAGTCACTTAAATCTCTGTTTTGATTGGCTGAATCCCTTTAAATAATTTATATATGACTTATAATCACAATATTTTTTTTTGCCTGATGAGCTTCTATACTTGATCAATGATGGAGAAAAAAACCAATACACTAAGTTGTTGATAGTAACCCCTGGGGAAAATTTTTCTCTACTAAAGCACTCTTACTACAACTATTGGAAATCTGGAAATGCAACAAAAAAATTGAAATTATGAAACCACTGAAGGAAACTATTGCTTGTAATCGTCATTGTCTTTCTCACAGCTTGACTTGATGACAGCTTGATAGGTTTATTGCAGTCGGCATTGGATTGCTTTGGCTCACTGAATGGAAGCTATCTCATATGCCCTTGATTGTGCTCAAATTAATCAAATGCTTTTGAAATGATGGCTTTTGTGTACAGGGCACAACAACATTGTTTTAAAGATTGTTGCATCTTAAAAAGATACAGATACCTGAAGAGGGTAGCTGCTGAGTGTGTTGCTTAGCCTTATAAACAACTTCCGTTTGGGGCTTTTTTGTATTTTTCTAATAACATACTATTAATAGTGCTGAAAGCATATTAGCCGAATATGCACATTGCTAAGAGAATTCTCTCAGCAAACGTTTTTTAATATGATATAGTATGATGTAAAACAACAATCCCAACTGTCTGATTCTGAAATCAGAGAAGTATATACACTTAAATGTCATATCTTTCCGTTTTTATATGTCACGAGGGGGAAAGTGAAAAATGGCTAAATTATGACAGCATGCTGATCAGGCCAAGATATAATATTCAAAGCACCTGTAACAATGGGAAAAATATCAAAACTAATGAAAAATGATCTTCTAACTCACTGAACTCTATTCTGCTCAGTGCCCTAGCTATGCTCTGTCAGAAAGTAGATTGCTTAGGGAGGTACATTAATTATTTCAGGCCACCAGGTTACAATGCATTAAGACCACAGGATACTAACTGGCATTTCAAGATAGACTGAGTCACTGGGCACATAGAGTCCATTTAATTGATAGTTATTTAAGGTTATGGGCTACCTGTCACACTTTTAATTCAATTCTCAGAAATGACTCTGATGCCTTAATAGTATGTATTCCTATGTGTCATTAGCTTAAGAATATGTAGTGTTTCCACTAGCACTATAAAACTTTTTAAAATTCACACTAGTTTATAATATTTTTTTTCCAAAAATATTATGAAAAATAATATCAGCTATTTATCTAGCATTTTAGTATAGAAATTGATATACAAGGATTTAGAAAGGCATTCCAAGCTGTAGTATCAAATGAATGAGATTAGGAAAGGTATTATTAACTTGGTGTTTAGATATTTAGTAAACTTTGGAAAGGAAATCTAATTCAGCAAATGAAATACTATATTTTATTGATAGTAAAATACCCTCAATTATAGAACTCACAGCTAACATAATAAGTGCTTTCAAAAAGATTCATAAACTTTCTATTTTCCCCATAAAATGTGGAAAACAAATGCCTTACAACTCAAAGAATATGGTGATTTGAAGATTAAAAATGAAAAGTATATTCTCTATATTTTTATAGAGAAGTGGCTTACACAGACCTGATGAATATTCACTTTCTCCATTAAGTCTTTCTATCTTCTTCATCCTGCTTTTTTAAAATTACCTTTATTGGGGTGACATCGGTTAATAAAATTGTACAGGTTTCAAGTGTACAATTCAATAATACATCATATATATATTGCATTGTGTGTTCACCACCCAAAGTCAAGTCTCCTTCCATCACCATACATCTGATCCCCTTTACTCTTTTCCACCTCCACCTCCCCCTTTTCCCTCTGGTAACCACCATGCTGCCATCTCTGTCTATGAGTTTTTGTTTGTCTCATTCATTTGTTTTCAATTTTATATCCCACATATGAGGCGAATCATATGGTTCTTGAATTTTTCCATCTGACTTATTTCCCTCAATCTGATATTCTCAAGATCCATCCATATTTTCACAAATGGCAGTATTTCATGTTTTCTTATGGCTGTTCCCTCCTATTTTTTATATGTGCATTATAGCATTTCTTATAAGGGAAGGTCTGTAGCTCATGCATAATTGTGACCCCAAAACGTAGCATAGAGATTAACACAGAAATCAACTTTTCAATTAATGCATATTTTAAAGAGTCCTATACAAGAGAAACAAAGTATTGCAAAGAGAACTTTTCATGTAAATACCCAGCACAAATTTGTCAGTAATTTTTTAAGAAATATAAAATTATTCCAGTTACATATGCGAAATTTCTGTGAAGCTTTCACTCTAAGGAACACTTCCCAAAGAATGGAATGTATGCAAAATATTAAATACTAACTTAATCTTGAAATGAATAAAGTTATTCATAATTACTTGAAAAAAATAAACAGGGTCAAAACTAACCACTAGTTATTTAATAAGAAAAGCAACAGTTACATGTTGGTGGCACTATCCATTAATTTTCTGGTCATCAGTGGTAAAGCTATTAAGGTAACATAATTAAAAGATGTGAAGGAACCAGAATATAATTTATTTATCTCACAAAAGTTCTGGATTGACAGCTCTGCTGTTACAGATCTAAGCAGTAAAAGTGTTTCTTATCATCTCACTTGTCAGTCAGGCTCTAGATAATTCCAAATCCCCACACCAAGGACTAAGGCCAGGGCCGATCTTCCGAGGCTGCCACCAAAGCCGCTATTAGATTTTTCATTACTACACTCCCAAGATGATTTAAAAGTGAAAAATGCATCAATATCTTGTTGATTATTACTCTAAAGCAGCAAATCTTCACTCTAGTTACATGTTAGAGTCATCAAGAGAGTTTTGAAAGATACAGATGCTAAGGCCCACTTTGAGAAATTTGGACTTAATCATTTTGGGGTGAGATCCTAGCAAAGAGATCATTTAAAATCTCACCAGATGTTTTTAATATGCAACCAGGGTTAAGGACCTCTGTTCTAAAAGAAGATAAAATTAACATATTTCATTGTTCATCCTCACTGAAAAAATGGAGAATCATGGCCACTCTTAGACATTCCTCCTCTTCTCTCCCAGAATAAAAGTGTGATGTGGTAAAAAGGCTTAAAATTTGGAATCTAGAGGTTTGGCTCTGATACTGTTTCTGCTGTTTCCCAGCAAGGTAACACTGAACAGGTGAGTCCTGTAAAACAGGATTCACATTAATGCTTTCTCCCTTACCTTCCAAAATCTGGGGCAGAATTAAAGAATAACAAGATCATGTGTAGAAAAAAGAAAGCCTGTGGAAACGATAACGCTGTTATTAGCCTCCCAATCTGCTTGTGCCTAATCAGTCACCAGCAAGTCACTCTCTGCAAACAGGATATCACTTCAATTATCAGCTCTTTGGGAGAACAAGCTGGATGACTCACCCCTCGCCAGGCTCTGTGGCTGATGGAGGAACCCCTGTGTCAGAGGGCCTGACTCTAGGAACAGGGAAGTCCTAACCAGACAGTGAGAGCAACCCCAATAAAATTACTAAAGAACAAGACAAGGCCTGGCAAAGCAATGAAGTCTTCAGTACGAAGGGCGAATATGAGAGTCACTGTTGCAAAGCAGACCGGCTGTTTGCACGTTGATAATTTTTATGCATGGAAACAAGGGAAGACAAGATCATGTTTATGTCTGGAACAGTAATAAAAACTGGTTCATTAAAAGAACAAAGCAATCTCTTCCTTTTGCTTCTCTGTAAAGTATATCAACTCTGGGACTGATGCGCCCAATCAGGCTTCCAGAAGGAAAGAGACTGCTGCTTGCTTAGAAACTTGTTTCTAGGAACTTAGATCTCTGCCTTGAACCTTTTTTTCATGGAAGATAAAGGGCAGAGCTGTTTTCTCTAACTAGACCAAACTTCTGCAGTCTCCTGATTAATACCTTGGTTTCAAGAGAGAGAGCTAAAGCAAAGCTGCTGCCGCCGTTGCGTGGTCTTTGATGTGCTCCTTCAGTAACCATCAAGGTTGCATCCTGTCTCCTCATCCTGATGAATGGAGTCTCTGGCTGGTCCAGGCCAAAGGCTTCACACCAGGAAAGCACTTTTGATTTTCTTTGGAATTTGGAAGATATTAAATGACATCACTTCTTATTTTCTCCAATACTAATGGCATTTGTATAGCACTTTATAGTTTACAAAGCCCACGGTTTGCATAAATCCTCAAAATTCATACAATAAAGTAGCTATTACTATCTACTGGATCAATGCAGAAATTAAGGCTCAAAGAGTTCATGTTTTTGCCCATTAATAACTGAAAACAAAATTCGAACCTGGGACTTCTAATCCTATATCCCACTGTTCTCTCATGATTTTACCCTGTCCCTCTAGGTACCACCCTATGATGACACCACATGGTTTCTGTGCCTACAGTGAAGTACAGTCTCTCCCCAGCCAAGGAGATTTAAACCTATTTCTCCTTCCTTATTTCATAGACTGTTAGATGAAATAACAACTTAAATCACACATACACGTACAAGGGCACAAAACAACCACCTTATGTTAAATGTGGTCTTTTTAATTTAAACGGTGAATTCTTGTTTCACCTTAGATTGCTCACCATAATTAGTTCTTTAAAGAAAGAATTATTTCTGTATTTGCATCTGACCATTTGGTCTTCAAAGAAAATGGTGTGAACTTTCCAAGAGCTCTACACATCTAATGGTGGACTTTGCATTGTAGATGTTTTCTATAGTACATGTGCCATTCAGTTTACATCTTGTGCTCTTCCTCTCTCTAATCTTAGTTTTCTCATCTATAAATTAGAAAAAAAATTACATTGCCTCAAAGTAAAGAGATAAGCATTAAATTAGAACTTGTTATATAATTTTTCTTGCACAGTATCCAGAACGTAGTAAACATGTAATAAATGTTTAATAACTTTGCCTTACCCAAATGAACTAAAATCTCTAAATACTTGATAGTTCTGAAAAGAGTCCTGGGAGCATGATGCCATCATTCAAGTTTCCCCAGGAAAGGCCAACTACCCCTGAAGATATTATGTATATCCACACTGACTGGAAACTTCCAGTTTCAGAATATTTTCTTAACTTTGTGCCTAATTCTGGGGGATTTTTTTCCTATAAATTCTTGTTTACATACAATCTTAATTATGAATTAGCCTAACAGCAATAAAAACTATTCTTAAAAATCATCTTAAAAATCTTCCCCCTTCTCTCCTCAAAAACTGTCTTTTCATAGTCTATGAAAACATTTGTTTTTCTGAGTAAATATAAATGACACAAGAATAAAAAGGAAATAACTTTTTCCTTTTGTTTGTTGTTTAAAAATAGATTTTAAATGACTTAGAGATCATTCTCTCATTTTTATCCCTTACACTTCAAAGATTTTAAGAATCTGTGATTAAGTTCTTTACTTTTCTCTGGCTTATTTTTAAGGATTGCAAAAATTAGGCAATTTTGTCATCTGCAGGTGTAACTCTAATAAGTCTATCTTTGATAGTCATAGAATTTTTATTCTTCCAGTTTGATTTTCTGCTATAGAAGTTAGGAAACCCAAATGGTTTTATTATTTAATATTGTTGCCATCAGTTCTTTGACCTTTAAAAGCATTAACCCATCATTTTAATTAACATGTGTCTAACGTGCCAATAAAACTGATGTTTAAATTATAAAAAAATTATATATAAATGAATATTTTTTACTGTAAAAAAATTAAAATAAGGTAGCCCAGTCTTTTTTTCAAAGATCACTGATCTCTCCATGCTTTGAAAAATATAAGAAATGTCATAAAAATCTGCTTTGAAGCATGTCAATCATAGGACACTGGTTAAGAAAGAACAAAGCTTTATGGAGAACAGACTCTGCAAGGCTGATAGAAACTTACCAAGTAATATCACTTGTCCTAAAACCAGCCAATATTTAATTAGTTACATGAAGGATAAAATGCGGACTACTAAGATAATATTACAGTGGGCAAGCAGTTATCTACTGGGAACAATAAACTAAGAGTCCAAAAGGATCTCAAAGTTCATCCACCACACTCAGTGCTGACACTACATGAACCATGGGCAATATATATAAAAATTTATATATGTATAAAGACCCTGCTCCTGCTCTCAGGTCATTCATGGAATGGAGGAATTTGGAGAAGTAAAAAAAACCAGTCAGCCATTACATGGGAGGAAGATTGTGTACCTCTGAATCCTGTCCTGAATCATGGGGTCTTAACTTCTCTGCCTGGTTTTCTAGACCTCAGCCTTCTTTCTGAGGGCCCCAGGCAGTAGACAGTGCTCCAGACAAGTCCACCTCCTAATTGTGTCAAAAACATAACGTACTTTTATTTCTATCCTTCCCTTCACCAAAAAGTCATCTAGTTTCCCACCTGTCCTAATTCTATTGTGCATTCCAAAGCCAGTACCAGCACACTGACCCCTCTTATCTGTGAATAGCCATGAACTGTCCCTCACTGTTTGCAAAGTGTATAGCATGTAATGTGTGTGCTTCTTGTTTTCCAAACTACATTATGAACTCAGATCAGAGACCAAGGCTTTTCTACCTCATTTGTGTTCTCCACAGTGGGCTCCAGAGAACTAAGTATGGTTGGGTTAAAATATATCTGTAAACGACCTGGCAATGAAATAGTAGGCTTACAATGTGGTCATTGTTTAAAAAAAAAAAAAATCTGACATCAGAGTACATTAATGAGAATATAATACGCCAGAATGTTCTTTCTTTCAGCTCTCTATCTATTAGAGAATCTAACTCTAACTGGCTAAAGCATAAGAAAGTGATTGATTCACCAAAATGGCAACACTGAAGTAAGAGCCGGTTTTCAGTGTTCTGTTAGCTTAGTAGCTGAGTACATTTTTCTGTAATCCTCTCAATTGTCCCCACCTCCATAAACCAGCCTCTTTCTCAGGCTGAGAGGGAACTGGCTAGTTCTAGACTTCATGTTTATGACATACCTATTTCCATGACTATGGGAACACGAAGGACTTGCTTCAGCTATTTGTCTCAGAGTAGCAAGGAAGAACTTTCCTAGCTGGCCCTAGAAAATTTCATCTCCTGCTCTCAGACCCTGGCCAGCAGCAGTCATTAGGATGGGATTATTGTTAGATCAAAGCGTCAGCCCTTGGGGCAGGTTGAGGGGTAGAGGGAACACAGTGGCCTAGCTGGAGGCACATGGGTTGTGTAGGGGGAGGGCTAGTGCTTGAAGAGACGGATAGATATCCATGGGCAATCAACAGCACTCACTCAAACATCAAATCTGTGTAAGGATCGGTTCTTAAAAATATGAAGAATCTTTTCTAAACTAGTAAGGAGGACATTCACTGAAAGTTTGACCTGGACATTTGGAAAATGGATGTGAATTAGCAAAAAACATGGAGAGACAAAGAACAGAATACACTCAATCAAATAGTCTACCTCTGAAAAAAATTGAGATTGTCTAATATAGACAAAAGAAAGATAAAAACAAGAGCAATAAATGTCTTTAATTATTCAACAGGTCTTTATGAGAATGCTAAGTGATGGTTTTCCATTTTCCCAGGGAACCACAAAAAAAAAAAGAAAAAGGCCTTAAATGAGATCAAAAGAGAGTCAGTTGGTATAAGAATAAGGTTCCTGACAAAAGAGGTGACAACCTCAGGAGAAACTATCAGAGATTATTAGATCTGGTGTCTCCTTCTCACCCTTGTCCCTCATGCCTCAAGCCAATCCATCCCTAGACCTTTATATTCTAGCTGCTTAATCCCTTTGTTCCTCATCCCCTTGTCCTTTTCATGCTTGTATCCACTTCTTTAACTCAGGTGTCCACTTATTATTGCTGAACAGGGCTATTGTGGTGGCTTTCTAACTGGATTCTGCCTTCATTCTCTCCATGTTACCCTAGGAATGTTGAGTTATCTTACTAAAAGAGAAAAAAAAAATTTGCTTAAAACCTCTGATCAATTCCTAGCTGTCTTCAGGATAAAATTCAAGCTCATTTACAAGCTTGCAAGGCTCTTTAAATATGGCCCCAACTTTTCTAGCTCCCTCATTTCTTTTGCATTCAAGCATGACACATTCACACCTTCAACAGAGAGGGAAAATCTCTGGTTTTACACTTTCATGCATTTCATTTCATTCTCCTTGCTGTTCTTCTATGCTTATCTGCTCCTTTCAGAAACTTTTTTTTACTCTCCCTGGCACAATTAGTGATGTTCTTAACAATTCACACTGACCCGTGTATTAGATTGGAATGATTTGGTTATACATTTATTTCCTTCATAGGTTGTTTGCTTCTCAAGAGCAAATGGGTGTCCTCTCATCTCTATCTACCTGAATCCTAACACAGCACCTGGCATGTGTTTGAATCTTATTAAATCTTGATTTAAAAATGTAACTAATTAATTAAGGCAAATCTAACTTGGAGAATGTCAAAGTACAGAATTTTTTTTTTTAAGACTGCTTTGGATGTTTAAGGAAAAGACCAATTACATTACCCTCTGACATGCATTTTTGATTTATGTATGCAGGGGAATGAAAACTACACTTATAAGAAAAAAAATGAAGAAAGAATGGTAGGGATTTTAATTGCTCATAGCATTTGCCCCTATTGCTTCACTCATTGCTCAAAAAATTCTTATTGAATCAACCTTTTATCCTCCAACTCAGACATATGGCATTTTCAATAACATATTTCCATGTCATGTTTGTTTGTTTTAGACTAAAGAGAGATGCCCAACTTGTTCAACTAAATCTGTAAAAAAGAGTTGTGCTGCTATTTCAAATGCATTGTTTTCCTGTCCTGTCAGTCACAAACCATTTAAAATATGGGCCTAATCACCAGTATTCCAGGGAGCTTACCACATAAGAGAGTTGGGACGCAGGCAGGCTCAGAATCACAGCAAGTGCGTATATGAACTTACAGGCACCAACTGGCATACGAGCAGCCTCCAGCTGGCGTGCACCTGCACGTGGGATCCCACCTCCCCAGGACAAACTCAAGTTCCTGCCCTTAGTTTTGACATGGGATGAGTATGGGGGAAAGAGTTGGCCTCTTAGCCATCCCAAAAGTGATCCTGTCAGGCATTCATGCACTGACCGTTCTGTGAGGTGGACTTAAGAGTCAGACAGGTGGTTATCATTTTATCAGAGAATAAGGGCCAAATACCATTCCTCAGCTAGTCTGCTGGAGACAGATTTGGGGGTTGGTCTAGAAACAGACTTTTTTAAAAAGTAAATGCTCTAAAAAAGGATTTCTTATTTCTATTATTAATTTTCAAGAGCTATTTTTTAATAGTAGGTATTCAAATAAACAGAAATCAACATGGAAAGTTCTTTAACATTAAGAAAAAAAGTGTCCTCTTTTGGCCAAGCATTCTGCTTCAGAAAGGACAAACATAAAATTGAGATTGGTTGCAAAAAACACTGGTGATCATTGGGGTGGCTTGTCACAGCTGGGTCACCCTCAAATTCTAAAATGTGTCAACCATTAGGTCACCTTTATAAATTAATTTGTTTTGGACTCAAGAAACTGAACTAGGTTTTCCAATTTAATCCATTGGAGAAGAGTTACATGTACTCTGAGTATTCACTCCCATGTGGATTAATTATAACTAAATTTATCTAACTACAGTCATGCTCTGGTTATATTCACTGATTGTGCATATACCCTACTAATATTCTAATCAGGGCACTAATTTTTTCTCATTTTTAACATAATACCAAAGTTTCATTTTTCAAGTTTTATACTGTCCTTTCATGGATATATATTTACACTTGTTAGTGAATTAATTTCACACATTTAGACTTCAACAGTCATTAGTGTCATAATGATTACAGTAATTATATGAATAATGAGGCTCAAGTGATCAAAGAAAGATGCCTTATTGTAAGTGATGAGCAAAGTTGGTGACCAATGTAATCAGTTCCAGATTGCTTAGTATGAGTTTAAAAATGTTTTCCTGTGATTCAATAAAGTATACTGAATATTCAGCTAAAAGTTGACCAATATAACAATCTAAAACTCCAGTTATTTAATGAAGAATGTGATGAGGCTTGTAATTGATATAAATACTACAAGTTATCTTATTCAGTAGCCAGTAATTACACTTTTTTAATTGTCTGATTAAGAATTCAAAAAAAATTAGATTCATTTTTTTGCCTTTAAAATGGGTTCTGTGTGAGATTTTATTTTCAGTCATCTATTCTAGGTGATCCCAAGCTCTTAACCTTTGTAACTACATTTGACTGTCTCCCCTTTCTATATAACTTTTAACAGTAGGGAGGATGGCAATGATGATAAAAACAAGTTCCATGAGTATTATCTAGACTATGGACTCCTTAAGGACAAAATTGATTCTCATTCATCTTCCTCTTCTCAGAATCTTTTCCAATGCCATTACGGTCACATGTTATACTCTGTTTTTATACACATCTGCCTCACCACCCTTTTAAAAAATCTCCGAGTAATACCGATTCTAGTTCTAATAACAATACTCATATTTTATTGGATGACTTGACATACTAGGCTATATTTAAAATGAAATAATAGCCAGGTATAATTTTATACACACATACTACTCCTACCTCAAGCTCAAGGCCTTTTATAATGCACCATAGTCATTTAGATTTTGTAAATAATATATGGTATACATACATTTATGTCTTTCATCAATCTAGAATTGAATTATGTGTGCTGTGTATGAGATAAGTCCAATTATTTTTTCCATATGACTAATATATCGCAGTATCATTTATTGAAAACACCATGTTTGCCTCTTTGATTTCCAATACTACTTTGACATTTATCAGTTGTTTATCTATACACAGCTCTGTTTCATGGATATTATTGTGTTTCATTAGTTAACTTGCACCAGTATCACAATGCTTTAATTACTCTAGCTTCATGCTATCTGGTAGAGCCTGTGTCCTTATCCTTTCTTTTTAAGTTTTCTTGGCTATTCTTGAAATTTTTCACTACCATATGCATTTTTTTTTTCTAAAAAAAACAATTGTACATTCTTTTTATCTTCTTTTTTTTTTTTCTATCCTTCTCTTTGGCAGCTATCAGCTTGTTCTCTCTATATATATATATATATTGGTCTGTTTCTGCTTTATTTTGTTTATTCATTTGATTTTTGTTTTATTTTGTTTTTAATATTTAGATTTCACATGTAAGTGAAATCATATGGTATTTATCTTTCTCTGTCTGACTTGTTTCACTTAGCATAATGCCCTTTAGGTCTATCCACTTTGTCACAAATGGCAAGATTTCATTCTTTTCTATGACTGAGTATACATATATGAATATTAGATAGATAGATAGATAGATAGATAGATAGATAGATAGATATCTCACATTTTCTTTATCCATTTGTCTATTGATGGATACCTAGGTTACTTCCATATTTTGGCTATTGTAAATAATGCTGCAATGAATATAGGAGTGTATGTATCTTTTTCAATTAATGTTTTTGTTTTCTTCAGATAAATAATCAAAAATAGAATTGCTGGGTTGTATGGCAGCTCTAATTTTAATCTTTCGAGTAATCACAATACTGTTTTTCAAAGTAGTTGCATCACTTTGCAAACCAGCCAACCATGTACAAAGATTCCCTTTTTTTCACATCCTTTCTAGCTTTGATATTTGTTGATTTTTTAAGGCAGCCATATACATTTAGGAATTGGATTGACAAGTTTGTAAATAAAAAAATGTTTTCAGAGAGGGGAGTTAAAACTAAATCTATAGTTCAATTTGAAGGAAAATTGACATCTTTAAGACACTGATCTTACTAATTCTCGAATGTGGTCTATCTCTTCATTAACTTAGGACAATTACAATATCTTTCACTAAAGTTTAATATTTTTTCCATATTAGTCTTGCACATATTTTTGCACTTATCATAACAACTTAGGTTTTTGATGCTGTTGTGAGTGGCATATTTTAAATTTAGGTTCTGTTTACTGGAGTATAAAAATGCAAATGAGTTTCTATAATCACTTTCTGGCAATTATTTTAAGTGGTTTACCTTTTTCTTTGAAGATATATAGACTTATAATTATAAATTATAGGACAGATTTTCAACTTTGCTCCTGCTTAATTCCATGTTAAAATGTTCACAATTTTTCTTACAGTCTCCTGGGCAGTTAATTATTTTTTATTTCTTCTTCTACTAAATATCTAGATCTTATATCTACATTTATGAATGGGAAAAATTTTCTTTTTAGAATCTTCACTTGAGATGAGTCTTAAGTTTTGAACTCTTCTGCTTCCAGAAGCTGTGAGAGTACAAGTATCAAAATCTCAATTAAAACATAAACTCCCCAAAGCAAAAGCATGCTTTAAAGCTTTGCTTACTTTTCTGGTTATCACTTTCACTCAATCCCTAGCCCAAATATTTTCTGAATAGCTATAATTGAGAAATAGTTTTATTTCTTTCTTTACTATTTTTGTTATTTATAAAATTTTTAAGAACCCAAGTTTGAAACGATGTCAATAATTTGTAGTTTAATGGGCATTTTGGTTCAATCAGTTTCTATTCTAAATTTAGAGAGTCTCTAAATAATATTAGTGTTTGGAATAGATCCTTTTTATGGTATGTAGATAAGTTTAGCAAAGGATTGAAGTCTGTGTATTTTCAGTTGAATATTTTTGTTTCTATAATTATCTTATACTATTTGACATTTTATGTCCTATACATAGAGGATCTTCTATTTCTTACTAATGATCAAGAATATTTTATACCTTAAGAATAAGATTCAGAGGACAGCAATTTGCAATACCTCTTATTCAACTGTATAAATATTCACATTTTAAAATTTTATTTCTTAAAGTGTGTCCAAAGGTAGACGTAATTAGAGGATCTTGGGGAAGTAATTAAAAAATGTATATTTCTAGACCTTTCTCATACCTGCTGATTTAGAATCACTTAAGTAATGCCTATAATCTTCATTTTTAAATAAGTAGTGCTCTTTGTTCCCATACATTATAGAGTTTGAAAATCACATGATTAAGTTTAAGAAATATAGATTTGGTTTCATGTTTTTATTTTTCTAGCACTTACATGCTTTCCATTCTTTATAGTATTTTTCTAGTGTTTCAATTCTTTTATATTTTTGGTTCTTTAAATATTCTTAATACTACCTCATTTGACATAGAGTTATTAAATATCATTTGAAGAAATAACATTATATTTCTGATTTTCTCCTGTCCATTTATTTTGGGAATAAAGCATAAAGCTGACTTGGGACTTCCTACTTTAGAAAGCCAAGAAATTCTTTCAATGTATCAATGAAGTCTATGTGCTACTGTCCTGAAAAAAAATCCCCAAATTGACATTTATAAAAATAAGTCTCCTTGAATGTTAGCAGCAGACTGAGTTTTTAATTTAAGGATCCAAATTAACTCACAGAGGATTGATAAGATAAAATAACTTTGACTTTCAATATATTAAATACAAATTTAATGATACATGTGGATTTTTTTCACTTTTCATATATACAAATATGTTTACTAATGTCCATTTATAAAGGGTTTACAGAGTTGGAAATTGACTACAAGCTGATAACTAACATTTGTAAAAATTTGTTACTAAACAAATGAAAGACTTAGTCAAAAGTAATAATTTAGAAGTCACAATAATAAATAATAGCTAAGAAGCTCTGTAGGATCATCTGTGATCTTCTAAAAAGATAATGGGAATTTTAAACATTATTTTTCTTTTATTATCCATAAAAACCAAAGGAGACACAGGCTACTTTTAGCCCTTCACCAATGTTGATATAACACTTTTATGTTGTTCATTTTTATTCTAAGATTCTGTTTTATTTTAAGCATCAAATTCTTTATCAGTTTGTTTAATTCATTCTCTTATTTTATTTTTATAATAAGCTTTTTGATCAGTATAACTTAAAAGTATAACTAACCAATTCCCCATAAATGTGAGTTTTATAACAATCTCTTAAAATTTAATATTTGTACCACATCATAAATATTTCTCTGCAACTCCCTTTTGGCTAATCCATTTACTATTTAATGTTCAGTAGTAGCAAATCATATGCATGAAGCAGGTGTTATCTGACTGAGCATTCCACATAGCCGGATCAATTAGCTTAAGATGTTAAGAGGTCACCTAAGCATAATCATCATTGTTTTATGATAGAGCAAGACCAGACATCTTTAAGGTGAAGTAGATAGTGTGGCATTAACTACACCTCAATATTTCCTTTTTTTGGAAATATTAACATTAAATTGTTTGCATTGATATTATTGATTATTAATATACCATAGACAATATGAGGAATGCACATGGAATACCACTTGCATCTTTCATGATTCCTAAGTGAGTCCACAGGATCATAACTCAGAATGAAGCTCATAAATGAACCATTGAGGATAGAAATGAGTGAAGGACAAAACTCTATTTTTACTTACTCTGCATCCCCAGAGTGTTCTGTTATACAAACAGATTCCATCTTCTCTAAGTTCCTTTGACTAAAATCTTTTCACTTTTAGGGACTATATTAGGTGAACTCGTTATTATATTCCCTGTTGTATTAGCTAAGCTTTTCCTTCGGTAATGCAGTTTATTTTTATCTTGAAATTAGTAGCAGCTTTATGACTTTTGACAACTTCATATCACCTTCAAACTCTCATCCTTACACTCACCTTTAGATACAAAACGTTCAAATTCAAACTATATTCTCTTTTTAAATACCAATTAAATTTAGAGGTGATACTAAGGTAAAAATGAAAGTAGAAAACACTAGAGCTTTACTTAATAATGTTATCATCAATCTCCATGTCTAGGGACCAACTTATGGTTGAAACATAGTCCTACAAGTTTTTTCTAATCTGTTCAATAACTCATTTTCCTTGAATGGGGTCCAACTTAGCCCCTGTCATATACTAACTCCTGTGCGATATTGAATCTTGTCAAGGGTGAGGCTCCAGGATACTAGGAAGGTGAGTCTTACTTTTTAGCATATTTTTAGATTTCATCACATTAGGTGCTGTGTGCAGAATGAAGGAGATGATTTTTTTTTTTTTACGTAAAGCGAACAGAACTTGAATCTCAAATGGAAATATTCCATAGAAGAAAACCTTAGATCATATAACGACTGTTAATAGTGATTTCATATCAGTTCTTTAAATTTATTCTAATTTTTTCAACTCATAAAATTTGATATAAAGAATATAGGTTATCTAAATGGTATGGCTTTAAGATACAGATGGAAAATTATTACAGTCTCCCAAGATGCTATTCGGAGTAAGTGGAATCTCCTCTGGAACTACTTCCAAGATCAATCCAGTCTGTCCATAAAAACATGTTAAATTGTCCTCCCTCAGCCTGCTGCTAACAGTTACACTCTTACATTATGTATAAGTATTTGCTTATTGCATGAACATACTGCACAATGTTCCATTAGTGATGTTCAATTTCATGCTAAGCTTTGCAATTTATTAGTGTTATTTAGGTTAATGTGCTATTATTTTGCATATTTTATACCATTTGTTATTCATTCAATGTGATATTTAAGTATTAAAGATCAATAAGTCTTCTACATTGTTTATAAATTTGTATAATTAAAGAGTAAATCAATTAAATATACTACTGTATTGAATTTGTTTGGGGAGTTATTTTCTAAGAGATTTATCCTATCTTTTTTTTTTAAATGTGTGATTATTTTTTAATAATCAGAATTTTAAAATATTTTAGCATGAGTGTTTGAATAGCTGTATTGGAGCTATATAGGAATAAAATATATAATTTGTATTTCATTTATGAAATTCTAGTAATGAGAGTGAGATAATTTGGTCCAAATTTTGTCATTAACCAGAAAATCCTTATAAAGCATCCTTAACTTTTTATATTTACCATTATAGTGCTTATTTTAAATGTTGGAATATAAAATCTGCTAGCTAAATCTCTGTTTTTTAGACTAAAATGTTATTGGTTGGGAAAGGAAATATATATCATATATCTGTTATATGTACATATGTATATGTATGTGTGAGTGTGTACACACACACACACACACACACACACACACACACACACAGTTGTTTCAACATAAAACTAAATATTTGAGCAACCTCCTTATCTAGTATACTTACCTTGCCATTGTTCTCTCTCAAATATATGGATGGGTACATAGATCCAGTTATAGAATCTGTACCTGCTTTTTTGATCTTAGGACCTAATGATTGGTAAGACCTGCCTTGATTCATACTTTATTAATGCTCTATTCCTAAAAACAGAACTTGCTGAAGCAAGAAATTTAGTTGGTCTCATTTACTAAAAATAAACCATTCCCAAATTTACTACAAAGATCTATTAATCATTACTACAGAGTTTATCCTGTGTTCTTGATTCCTATGAAACCGGGCAAATCTGCTTCATTCAGGGAAGGATTATTTAGTGGCTCAAGCCTCTTATTCTGTCCTACTGGCGCATTGCATATTCATTTTCTTGCTTACAAACTTTCAGGGTCTGGTTATTCCTATTTATACTAATGTTTTCTGTCAATTCTCAAAAATCCTAATAAACTCTCCATCTCACATGAATGTTTTCTCCATTAGGTAGATCATTTTTTGACATTTAAAGTCATTTTCCTACTTTTTTTTACTGTATTTCAATTTACTTTCCTGCTGTTTTTACTATTTCTCTGACTATATGGTTTTCTACTGAATAATTTAAAAATATTAGAAGTATTTATTGTCCAAAATTTCTCAGTCATTTGGAGTTTGTCTATAAATAATAAAATATCAACATAATCCAATTATTTAAAAATGTTTAAATACTATCTTACTTTTTTAAAAAATCTAGCTTTGAGAAATTATAAAATATTGCAAAGGTTTTGAACTTCTCAATGGGAGTACTGCAGAGAAAATTTCTAGATTGTTTAATAGATTGTTTTATGTCTTTGTAAGACTGTCTGCAGGGAAGAATATTATAAAATACATTTAATTTTCCCACTGATTCAACTTAAAGATTTAGTAGAAATTTCCTTTGAATCATTGGGTCTAATTTTTTGAAGATTACTAATAATGTCAGAACTGTTTTTGCCTGGGATTGCATTTGGTCAATTTGTTTTTCTCTGTATCATAGAGTAATATTTCTTATATTTTAGTACTCATTAATTCATTCTCTGAACAAATATTTATTAACTGACCACTGTGTGTTAGTACTAGATGGTGGTGACATGAGGAGAAGAAATCCTTGGAACCCAGGAATCTGTGTTATGACAACCACCAGTGGTGACACTGATGCTTATGGGACATAGACCAACCACATGGTCACAAGCAACATTATACTGCACAAATGCATTTAATACAGAACTGGTAAATTGTAGGCTGTGAAATAGTCACTATATTAAGCAAAATAACAACTAAAGCCAACAATAAGTTTTGTTCACTGCAGCAAAAATAAGAGCTACCCTTCCTTCCCCTAGGTCCAATGCCTCAAGGTGCAGCAACACTGGGGTTTGCAGTGTCCTTGCTGTCCTATGGTGAGACAATGCAGCTTTCAGAACACTAGCAGCTGGAAGCATAGTTGGTAAATTCATGGATCCAGAATTTCCATATGGATACATTTTAGATATGAAAATCATATCCATATGGAAGACATTATAACAGGGAATACACGTGAATTAGTAATTTCACAGCTTTACATACCTAAACCTTTAGCATTAAGGTAGTGTTTACCGGTTACATTTAGAAAAGGAAAGAGTAAACCTGCCTTGCTATTGAGGTTCAATATCTCCTGTTAAGCAATAGACATTGTGCCATAATCAAATGAAATGAAATGAAAGGTTAAGGGATAATTTTAATTTGAGTGAAAATCATTTACATTGGTTTCTATTCAATCTGTCCCCAATCCTACTCTGCTCATGGGTTTATATGACTGTTGTTTTGTTTTGTTTTTTTTTCAGTTATAGTTGGCATTCAATATTATTTAGTTTCAAGTGTATAAAACAGTGATTAGACGTCTATGTAACTTAAAAGTTATCAAGTGCCCCCTGACACCATACATAGTTATTATAATATTATTGACTGTATTCCTTATGCTTCACTTTATATCTCTATGACTATTTTGTAACTACCATTTTGTACTTTTTAATCCCTATGCCCTTCACCCACTCCCATCAGGTAACTTGCAAAATGTTCTCTGTATCTGTAGGTTTGTTCCTGGGTTTTGTTGTTGTTGTTGTTGTTGTTGTTTATTTTGTTCTTTAGATTTCACATATACATGCGATCATATGGCATTTGTTTTCCTCTATTTGACTTTCTCCACTCAGCATGATACCCTCTAGGGCCATCATGAAATATCTTTTTCCATCCTTTTACTTTCAGTCTGTGTATGTCTTTTAAGATGAAATGAGTCTCTTGTAGGCAGCCTCCTTAAAGGTCTTATTTTCTTATCCATTCAACCACCTTATCTTTTGATTGGAGCATTTAATTCTCTTTCATTTAAAGGATATGTTGACAGATATGTAGTTATTGCCATTCTTTATTTAGATTTTTGATACTTATTATTTTTTTTTTCATCTTAAAGAAGTCTCTTCAACATTTTCTGGCTTGATGGTGATGAACTCCTTTAGATTTTTCTTGTCTGGGAAAATATTTGTCCTTCGATTCTAAACAATAACTTTGCTTGGTTGTAATTCTTGGGTTTTTATCATTTTGAATGTTTTGTGCCAAGCCCTTCTGGCCTGCAAAGTTTCTGTTGAGAAATCAGCTGACAATCTTATGGTAGCTCCTTTGTAGGCAAATAATTGCTTTTCTCTTGCTGCTTTTAAGATTCTCTCTTTGAATTTAACTTTTGGCATTTTAATTATGATGTTTCTTGATGTGGGCCTCTTTGGGTTCTTGTTTGGGACTCTCTGAGCTTTCTGGGGTTGTAAGTATATTTTCTTCATCAGGTGAGAGAAGTTTTCTGTCATTATTTCTTGAAATAGATTTCCAATTCCTTGCTCTCTCTCTCTTCTCCTTCAGGGACCCCTATGATGCAAATGTTGTTATGCTTGATGTTGTCCCAGAGGCTCTTTAAACTATCTTCATTTTTTTGGATTCTTTTACCTTGCTGCTATTCTGACTGGGTGTCCTCTGCTACACCATCCTCTGTATTGCTGATTCAGTCCTCTGCTTCATTTAGTTCTGTTTATTATGTCTAAGATACTCTTCATCTTAGATATTGTAGTCTTCATTTCTGACTGGTTCCCTATGATGATTTCCATCTCTATTTTTGTTTTCTATCTTGTTAAACTTCTCTGTTCATCTACTCTTTCCCTAAGTTCCTTGAGCATCCTTATAACCAGTGTTTTGAACTCTGCATCTGGTAGATTGCTTGTCTCCCCTTTGTCAAGTTATTTTTCTGCAGTTTTGTTCTATTCCTTCATGTGAGATATGCTTCTTTGTCTCCCCATTTTGGTCGCCTCCTTGTATCTCTTTCTAAGTATTAGGTAGGGCTCCTAAGTCTCCCAGTTTCATTAGAGTGGTTTTATGTAATAGGTGAGCTGTGGAGCCCCATGGCACAGACCTGGGAGGAGCCCAGCTAAAGGCCGAGTTCAGCACAGCCTGTGCACCTCTGGGGCCACCTGATAAGAGTCACCAGACGATCCACAGATAGCTGCTACCCATGCTGAGCTTATAGGTGTCTCAGGGGTCCACGTCAGAAACCGAGGTCATCTGCCACTAGTGGGGCTGCTAAGCAAGAGGTACAGGGCACACCGAAGCCAGAAGTGACTTCTTTGGATCTTTTGAGTTTTTGAGAGGTCTCAATGCAAGTTCACAGCAGGGGTCAAGTCAGCCCATTCATGTTGAATAAACCTCTGGAAGTGGCTTTGGTAGGCCCACAAACTTGGAGAGACAAAGTCTCAAGGAATCCCATGGGCAGAACAATCTGTGTTATCCTGGTTGGTGATGACTCAGTATGGTGCTGCCTGCATCTGCAGGCTGGAAGCTGGGAGGGCTCAATCAAGGAACAATGGATACTGCCAACACTTCTGCCGGGGAGAAAGTCACCCCTCTAGCCTTTGCCTTGAAACCCAGCAACTGAGCGCCTCCCTGCCTGTCCCTGGAGCTCCTCCACCAGCTGCCCCAGCAGTGGAGCTCAGAACAAGCCAGTCCATCAGCAAGTAAAGCTGGGCATGGGCCCTTTAGGGGAGGCCTGCGCCTTCTGCAGCTCCGTCTCATTCAACCGCAACCTCTGCTGATTTTCACAGCCAGAGACTTCTCACCTCAATTCTGAAACCCTGGGCTGGGGAGCCCAAGTGTGGGGTTGGGACCCCTTACTCCTTAGATAAGGGAGGGGTCTCTGCAGCTAAGATAGGTTTCTACAGCTAAGATAGCCCTCCCGATTCTCCATCTCCCCACACGGTTGTGGTTCTGGGCCATTTTGCATCTCCACCCCTTTAACATTTTCAAGTGAGCTGTGACTTTTGTCCCTAGTTGTAGGGCTTCTGTTCAGCTAAACCTCGGGCAACTCCACATGCTGGTTGCTCTGTAGTGTTATTATAAGTTTGGTGTGGTTCTGAGAGGAGGCATGCATAGCCTCTAGCTTCTATACTATATTGGAAGAACCTGATCATGACTCATATTTTCTTTAAGGTAAAGAGCTAAATCCATTTAGAAACCCAAATCTTTGCATTTACTTCTTATATCTCCTCCCCTTTTATTGGATGAATGAATTATTAGTGTTAATTGTGACATATAAATATATTACATGTTTAAAAGCAGTATGTAAATATGCTATATATTTAAGATATACTGATTATACAATATATAATATATGAACAAGATATGTATTTTTGTTAGTTATTAGATGTTATATATATTACATGCATTTGATAGATATATACTATGTGTATGTATATATCTGTATATATATATATACACACATATATATTATTAAGACTATCACCTTTCCAGGCTTAGAATATAGAATTCAGAAATTCTGTAATATATGACAATATGGATGATACTTGAGGAATTATGTAAATTAACACTAGTTAAGCCAGTCACAGGAAAACATATACTATTTGATTTCACTTACATATGGTATCTAAAATAGTCAAATTCATAGAATCAAAGAATGAAATGGTGGTGCCAGGGACTAGGGAAGGGGGAAATGAGAAGTTTCTAATCAATGGACAGAAGTTTCAGTTAAGCAAAATAAATAAGTTCTAGAGATCTGTGGCACCACATGGTGCCAAGAGTTAACAATACTGATTTGCGCACTTAAAACTCTGTTAAGAAGGTAGATCCCATGTCAAATGTTATTATCATAATAAATAAAATTTAAAAATAAAATTGTGAGGAATAAAAAATCAAATTAGAGCCGATAATAGAATTTCTTTCAAAAAATATTCATAAATAAATTGAAAGAAACTTTATAGTAGACTAATATATTTGATCTAGAAAGTTTGATTCCAGTGTCTGTGAAACTGGATACTTTTTTCTTTTTATGACCTGAAAGACCAAAATTCATATTGTTAGTTCTTATAAAATAAATGTTATTTAAAATTGAACTTGGTTGTTTTAGTTATTTTTCAAGCATTGTTGTTAATTGGGTGCACAAAACTATGGGGAATAGAAAAGTGCTTTAAAATGGTGCAGTTTATCTCCCCTATTGCCAACAGACATATCGATTGATTTCTATTTTTAGAAATCATAGGGTTTAGAATCTCATCTTAAAATTGAGGTGAATTAAGAAGGAGCAAAGTGGCCACTGTCCATAGTGTCTTCCTATGAAGCCTTAAATTTTCATCCCAGCGTACAGAGCCCTGTATAGTCTGAACATTTATGCTAAAAAATGTACATGCCATCTAATGACTCTTATTTTACAATAAGGAAACAGACATGGAGAAGTTTGGTTTTAAAATTCTATCAATGAGATACAACAAAAATGAGATTTGTTAGAGATTTTCACATGTTAATATTTTCATGAACTGTCTCATTGCAGTACAATTTGGAGAGGAATGTGTTCTCAATATATAACAAAGTTATTTATCAAAAAAACAAAGTGTTTTATCTACCTTCCCTGACACTGTACATAGATGAAAAGCTGAGTGTTTGATCATGGTATGTGTCATCAAATCAGTCCCAATATTTGGTTGGTATTCTTAGCAAAACAAATACCAAAATTTTTAGATTGATTTATAACCAGGATCCTTAGTGATAATAGGGAGTGATAATATAGTAAATATTGGAATTACCCAAATCTAAAATAATAAATCTTTTTAAGGAGAAAATAACTTGACAATATGTTTACAAGGGAATATAGAGAATTAGTGTTTTGACCTGAAAAATTAGTGTTAGCCCCAAATCTGGAAGGACAATTTTCAAATGCAATACATGTTTTCCAGGACCTGGGATAAACAGGAAGCTCTGAACCTTTTAGCTACAGGAAAGCTGGGAGAGAGTGTAGGCTGCCATTACAAATTGTGCAAGCTGCTGACACAGTCTCAAGAGGAGGATTGCAGATTCCTTTATGAGTCAACTGGCTTGAACATATAGGACAGCCCACACATTCATTTGTTTGTGTGAGATCCAGATGGATGAGCAGAAAATAACCATTTGGCACTAAAATTTAGAGTTCATTCATAAACGGTACAACCAAGCATTTACATTTCAGGTACAGTTGGTGGTGGGGAGTGTGGGGGGTTTTTCTAGATAATTAAATCGGAGCTAAACCAACCATGAGAAAAAGAATGCTTAATATTTGAGACTTATACTAAAGGGGGAAAACTATTCCCCTAATTCACAAATGGAAAAGAAATCAATATAATTAAAACAGTTGACAAATCAGTTTCTTATTTTAAAAGATAAAGAAACAATTCTGGTCCTGAGAAAGATGTAAGAGTTCACTGGCATCTCAGTTAGACTGTTAATTTCTTTTTTAAATTGTATAAATGTAACTAGTAAAACTGTGTACAAGCTTTCACAAAGTTATATTGTTGCGCCAACTGAAACATTTTCAGTGGTGATGAGCAAAGTCATTTTTCCATTGTTGTCACAATAGATGTCATTAAAAAAAATTCTCCAGAGAAAATGATTAATTAGATTTCAATTATGCTGCAAAAAAATGTACTTTACATACTCACACACAGCATTATAGTGTTTCTTTAATGTGTTTAAAAATTCAAAAATGTTTTTAAAAGCCACTTAAAAAGTCAAAGCAAAAGCAAGCTAATGGAATATGGTGTCATCCTTCAAGTTGATGTATGTTGAGTTTCCCCAGGTCCTTTTGTATGACATTACACAGACATTATTGGAATTTTTCTAAATTATCTTTGGAAATTTTGAAATATTCATTGTGATCTGTTGACAGGCACAAAGATAATCTCTGTAGTTTTGCTATGACTTGCATGAAACACTGAAATTAATGTTACTCCTCTTTAAGAGGAAAGTGGATTGGCAAAGCATAGCTGCTACTTTTGGATTTTCTGTATTTTGGGATAAAAAGTTTCTCTCTCTCTCTCTCTCTCTCTCTCTCTCTCTCTCTCTCTTTCTTTCTCTCTCTTTCTCTCTCACCATTTCATAAATGAGGTATACACTTTAAATTGCATTCCCCTTTTTTCCTTCCTTTTTCTTGTCTCCCTCTCCCTCCATTCATCCCTCTTCCCCTTCTTCTTCCTATATTACCCCAGTTTGTTAGTTTATCTTTTCTTCCTTAATGATCTCTTCTCATGGTTATTTTTAGTTTTACTACTTTCTACTCTTTTAGTCCTGAGTCTCATTTTTTTTCTTGCTTCTCAGAAACCCTTTCCTCATTTAAGTAAAAATTATAAAGTTGTTTCTTACAGCTTTAATTGTACTTTCTAGTCAATATGGCTTGATTAACAAGAGATAAAATTTTAATAGCACAGAATAAATTATTTCATATGCTTTTAATAGAAACTTGATATATTTTAGTCTGAATATGTCTAGAAGTAAATTTTGGTATTTACTCCTTTTAAATGACATTTAAAATATTTTTAAATGGCATTTGTTTGGAAAATCTACATAAGAAGTTTATGTTTCTCAAAAGTTTTCAAAATTTAATAAAATTTTTTATTTCTATGGTGTAGTAACAGTTGCTATATTAAGAGATTTTTTTAATTATAATGCTCATAAATCTGCAAATCATGTTACTGTACTAAAAATATTAGTTTTGTGAGTACATACATTCTCTGAATGTTTTTAAATTGGTGAATTACTGCTGCTTTTGTATATGTATCATGTGTTCTATATCTTAAGTTTTAATATCAAAATATTCAAAATTTACCAAGTAAAATATTTTTTCTTAACGATCTCCCTATTCCTCTAATAAAACATCTTTTCTTTTTTAGATGTTTTTTAGAGCCCAAGTTACCTTTCTTTTGAAATAATTCTTAAGTATATTGCTTTTTATTTTAAATTCCCTCCTTCACTTTAATCCATGCATCCCAAATTATTTTATTTCCAAAATACATTGCCAATGGAAGTGAAATAGTTTTATCTCAGATGTCCTGAGTAACTACTGCAGAAGGAGGCAGGATAAACCCAGAATTAGAACCACTAATAGGAATAGGGCTGCATTTTCAATCCCAGATCATGCTAGTACATATCATCCATGGACCACTGAGCTATCTCAGACTATTCAAAGAGAAACCAATTTTATAGGTGAGACCTCAGTGTTAGACTCCTTCCCTTCTACAAGGTTGTCCTTGGTTCTTGGCCTCTGTCTCTGTCTGAAGTCTCCTCTCCTCTCAGAGAATACTTCCTTTTATATACTTTCATAATATGACAATCTAACTCCTTCTAGGGCAAATCTATGTGCTCTCCACAGGGTTGAACTCACATTAGGATTCATACTCCATATTCTACCATCTCCCTTGACAGTGCACTGTAGGGTTCATGTCCCATAGAACACCAACTATAGGGTTCATGTCCCAAAGTCCAATTTAGTCTGGAAATGTGCCTTGAGAAGGTGGGATGGATGACTTCCTTAGGATAGACCAAGGTGAGTTTTAGCACTTCAAGTATAATAACACTTTTAGAAAGGGTTTTGTCATTTTAAATCTTTTCCCTTTAAATGTCTCTCTTACACTCTGTAGGATATATATATACCCTCTCATTTTTCTTGGCATTTCAACAAGTAAGAATTAAGCAAAACACACATTACTCAAGAACAAACAATAATTTTCAAAAAAGAATAAGAGATTCATAAAAAGTATTTACCTAAGCAAACAAGATGTACTTGGGAAAACATCAGCACAGTGTAGGGTCAGTAGCCTTTCATCAGCCTCTGAATTCTAAACCTTGCTCAGAGGCCTGTAAGTACATAAAATGTAGCATCCATTAGGGGGCTTTTGAAGTCTACACAGCTGTGTGTCCCTTGACAGACTCCTTCTACATACGTGATGAAAGCCTAGGCTAAAGATTTAAAATGATCTTTAAGGCCGCTAGCCTTCCTGATGAGCAGACTATCAAACTCAGAACCCCAGTTTTAATTACCCAGAGCACTCCTTTCCAATCATAACAAGAGAAAAAAGTCAACTTCAAAGAATTAAAAGGAGCAAAAGCCCATCATTAGCCTGCAGGCTTTTTACAGTTAGTCCTCATAACCTTACAAGAGAGAGCCTTGGCAAATAGGAGTGCTGAATAAAGACTGGAGATAAATAAATCAGGTGAGGAATCAGTCAGTATCCTGTGGTAGAAAGAGCAGGGAATTTGAGTCCAGGAGCCCTAAGTTCTTTTAATTAATTAATTAATTTATTTATTTCTTTATTCAACAAACATTTAAAATTGCTTATTTCCTAAGTGCTGAGTGCTGGGTTCTGTTCCTAATGCCACCACTCAGTGACTGTCGGGCCACGTATAAATGATTTAAACTTTTAGATGTTCACTTTTTTAATTAGTAAATCGGAAAACAAACTTGGTCTTCTTGTTTGCTACATGGGGATTTATGGTGATGTTCCAGTGAGATAGTCTTGTGGAAGTATTTGTAATACATAGCATTTTCTATAAAACAAGTGCAAGTTGTTATATCGTGATGTTCTAATAATTAGGTTTGCTCTTAAAAGATTAGTTATTGTCAATATTAGAAGAAAACAGCTTAAATGTGGAGTATATATTTCAGCATTTCATAAGTACCAGGCAGGGTACACATATTTTATCACCTCATTGATTTCTCACAAAAACAATATAAAGTTGGTACATCACCCCTATTTTACAAGTAACAAACTGAAGAGAAGTAACAGCTTAAAAGTAATGAATTTGGGCATGGTGGTGCTGCTTATAGAACATTTTGAAGGAACTTAATGCTACTAAATTGTACACTTAAAAAATGGTTAACATAGTAAATGTTATATTATGTATATCTTAACCACAATGAATATAAATAAGAAAGTAATGAAGCCAGGAAACCAAGCCAGGCAGTATATAAGACATCAAGAGTTGAGATCATAGAAACATAGTGATTATTTCAGACCAGTGAAGATGGAAATATTTCAAAAACAAAAGGAAGTTTGTCAAAAACAACTACAATTTTATCTATATACTTTTTAGCTTTTAGAAAAATCAAAGTATATGTAGTCAGAGTCAGTGTCAAGTGATTGATTCATTGTTTACTTCATCTTTAAATATACACTTCCTGGACATGTATTATAAGTGTTGTCTCTTATTAGGAATCTGTCTCTAAAAATGGAGTAAATAAAACAATGACATTTTTAAAATAAATACTTTATTTTCTGATTCCAATCAAAGTACTTTGCTTTATATTAGTTTGGTTAAACTTTTCAGATGTCGAACAAAAATTATTTGTGAAATTCTTGAAACTTCACTGGTTTATATGTATTTAAGCCATGTTCTATGAAAATATAAATGATTCTATAACATTTGCTATCTAATCATAATTCATTTTATAATGGCAATCTCAAAACACGTTTGTTAATTTTGTTAATTATATCATCGTCGTTGACTTTCTCAGCTCACTTTCACTTTTAGTGAAGAGATACTTATGACATTTAGTGTTTAATGTCATTAGCTTTTTTCTAAGGATGGGAATATCATTCATCAATTTTGTGTCTAACAGGAATAAATGCAGGATATGGATGTACCTGTTGAGTACACATATGCTGAAATTCGTGGTTGTGAAGAACTAGCTGCAAGCTTTCAAAAGAGAACAAAAGTATACTGGAAAAAAAGGGTCCAGGAGGTTTAAGGGGAGGTTCTTCGGCAGGTTGCTTTGCCTAGCATGTGTCAATATCTCTTTCCAAAGCATATTGGCAAACTACACTGAACAATCTTGATAAAGGAAATCTAATTAAAATGCTATAAGCATAAGATCTCTGCCTTTATGCTATAGAAGGTTTTGTCAGAAGAATTTTATTACAAACCTAGCAGGACTTTACAAATGTTTTATTCACTTTCAGCCATCCCACTGATTACTTTATGACTGGAAGTATAATACAACCAGTCAAGTCTTAATAAGGGCTTTTAAAAATCACAGCATGTTCTTCATTCCCTCAGTATAGGACCAATGTGACATTAGGGACAAAAATATCATTACCTTGATAAATTGCTGACGGCATAATGATTATGGAAATCGTCATCGACTGATCATCAGTCACAATTTATTTCAAATCAATGTCTATAACTTGTAGCATGGATGGAAGTTTTATCAAAACCCCTCTGGTATAGCACAGCTCTTCCTAACTAACTTCCACTGAAGAGCATTACAGCTTTGTCATGCATCATCTATTCATGAATAGAACCACTCAATGATTTCATGGCCACAAGCAATTCGAATAGTCAGAAGAACATTGGGCTACCATACACTCATAGACAAGCTCATTCAGAAAGGCAGTTTAATTTTAGAACCAGCAAATGTGCCAAACTTACAGACTCCCTCCCCAGACACAGTTTCCCATTTTTTGTCTTCCCAATTGACAATAAATGGCAATGTTTGACTTTACTATGCTGTTAAACTGCAAATAAATTGTGGCAGAATCACGACATACGAGGCATTTACATCTTTAAAACAATATCCGTGGCAGGAAGTATAATTTAAATGCCTTTGTCTGATAGTAGTGTTTCCTTATTCTTTTTCCAACACATTATCATTTAAGTAATTTTAGGTCAGTAGGGCCCAACAAACCAATCCCTGTGGTATTATTGTAGAATATTTTTCTAATTTTTAAGTTAATCATCATTTATTAAGGATCACATAATAGTCAACGTCAGTGCTAGCTAAAGATGAACTTGTATAAGTAAAACTTTGTTACTGAAAGGTTATAGGATTAACATTATAGACAGTAGATTATATTTTAGCTAGAATGGAGATTTGATTTCAATATAAGCAAGACTAGATTTTTTTAACACTGCCTTTTCTACTTTTGTATCTTTATGAGAGAACTGAAATAATGTGTTGCAAATATACTTTTATTGGAGTAGACAAATAATAAAAATATACTAATATAAATACAACAGAAAATAAACATACAAACACTGAGTTTAGTTTTGTTTTGTGAGTTAATATTAACACAATATTCTTTTTTGGAAAGAAAAAATAATATTTGCATAAGTTGCCCAATGGCAGAGGATTAAAGTAAAATTTAATGTTTCACCTGCCATTGTGTTATTATATATACACTACATACTTTCTTTGTGTTTTAGATAGTTCAGTAGTAGTATTGTTACTCCTCAACTTCGTAGTTTTACTTTCACAATATTACATATAGTTAGACACTTAAAAATATGTTTTCTTATAAAGATAAGATAAAATTAATAGTTCAAGCTTAAGAGTGGCATGTACTTCTCTAAACTTATAAAGCAATTTTCAAAAACCCAACATAAGGCAAGTAAAACTGAAAATCAATAATATTAATGTTTTACCACTTACTAAGCATCAGTTATGATTCAAGCATCAGGCTAAATGTTCCAAACATACTTTTTTTGTAACTCTCACAAAAACCATACAGAGGTTTGTTTAGCCTCTAATTCCAAGTGAAGAAAGTGAATCATAATTGCCTGAGACCACAGAGTTAAGTGTAGGAGGCAGATCTATTTGATCTTAAGATCATCATTCTTCATGCTATGCAAAGCTCTTTGGAGCATGAATAATATTTAAGATAACAAATCTAGCTAAGTTTTGCTTTTGGAATATTTATTGACTAGCATTTGTGGAGTGTTTATTGTAAAAATAGTTATATATTGCTTTAGAGAAAGAAAGAAAAAGAGAGGAAGAGAAAGGAGGAAAGAAAGAAGGAAAAGAGGGAGGGAGGAAAGAGGGAGGGCCCCAAACTTTAAAGAATTTGCCGTTATTCCTACCTCCATTTGCTTCTTCCTAAAGAACATGCATTTCTCTAAGGAAATGCAGAGATTGGACAAATCTTTTATGAGCACCAACAACATGTCAAGACCTATAAATCTAAAACAAGGCTGAGTATCACCCCTGGCTTTATTTGCTAAAACTTCTCTCATTTCTGAGTGTCCTAGCTCTTTCAGTAGCACCATCTTCACAATCATCCTGTTTTGTGACTTCATTGTTGTCTTTGCCTATTCTCTTCAATATCTAATTAATGAGTTCGTGCTGTCGATATAACTTCTGTAGTGTACTTCACATAGGTGTTTTTCTTTCCACCCATTCTATTTATTCTCCAAGCCTTATATATTAGGAATAAATACTAAGTTGTTTCTAACAAATTTATAAGTGATCCCATCAAAAAGATACAATTGCCACTCCAGCTGACTTCTGTAATTCCCGGTGTGTGTTGAGGTCTGGTTTATAGTTCTGTCAGATTGTCTGTGGCAAGCTGCTCTTCCTGGACAGATAGGCATAGTGACTTTCTCTGGTGTCTTTATCTTGGACCTAAGGCTTCTGCTCTTGCATGCTAGAGCAAGTTACACTCACCAATAACAGTGAGAGAGATGTTTGTGACATCACAAGCACTGGAGAGAGTGGAAGTCAGTACCATATTTGTCACAGAGACAGGGAAACCTGAGTTTCAGGCTAGTTATGTTACTTACTAGCTATGTAATTTTAGGTAAGTTTATTCATTTGACAAATAATGACCACATGCTTCATACCAAGCAATTTTCTGGAGGTACAACAGTGATTAAAACAGACAAATTCCCTGGCTCATGATGTCTACTTCTAGTGAAGAGATGGACATAGGCAAGGAAATAACTAACTAAATAAGATTATTTCACGATCCTAGCAAAGGTTTTTTGTTTGGGCTTTGTGTGTGTGTGTGTGTGTGTGTGTGTGTGTGTGTGTGCATGCATGTGTGTGTGTTAATAGGGTGGTGTGATGGAAAGTGGACTAGGAACCACTAAATTTAGATTTGGTGGTAAGAAAGGTCTTCTTGAGGGTAAATGTTTGAGAATGATCATAAGGAACCTGCCAGGAAAAGATCAGGACAGAGCATTTGGGTTGGTAAACAGTAAATGCAAAAATGATGGAGGAGCGGAGAGGAAGCCAGGGTGGCTGGAGTGTGGTTTGCGACAGGCGAGAAAGTGGGTATGAAATTGAACAACAGGTCTTGTAAGTCATGGAAGGGACTGGATGTTATACAGGTGTGATGGAGAAGCTATTGGCAGGACTGAAACAGAGATGTGACATGATTTCATTTTCATTAGAGAAATATGCTTTTGTCTGCTGTGAGGATGGATGGCAGGAGAACAAACGTGAAAGCAATGTACCTAGACAGGCAGTTGCAACCAGAGTCCTCTCATCAAGCCCAGCCAGCACACCAAGAGCCAAATTGGACTCCATAATTTTGGTTGCATGATGAATTTAACTACTTTTGAATACCTAAGGTATCATATTTTTTATTATTTGTTATATTTATTAGAACTATTTAATTTTGGCATACATTTTGATATGCAATAAGTTAGGTTTACATTTATTTTTCACAAAGTCAGCCCACCTACTTTAGAAGATTTTTGTGCTTCTCTCTCTCTCTGACTCTTAATTTGGGAAGATTAGAAAGAAATTTAGTGGTTGGAATGGATCTTTGGTCTTGGTTATAAACTGGCTATTTCTAAATGACACCAGAGGCTGGGCTAATGCTTTGTGTATTATAGTAACAATTGCTCTATCAATCAGTGGCTATTTATCGAGCACCCCTATATTATGCGAGATACTGTGCTAAAAATGGTGGGAAATGCAAAGGGGATACAAAAAACTATGAGATACATGCCTACTCTCATGGAGCTTACAATTTCACTCAGAGCTAGGATGCATTTGTAAAACAGATAATAGTACCTGACGGCATATTCTGTGATCTAAAGTAAAACTAAAGGGTGTGTAAATAAAGCCAAGAAATGGAGAAAAAGGAGAGTGAATAACTTGAGAAAATAACAGAAAAAGAAGAAAGCATACAGTGTGTTTTCAAAGACAGTTGCATAGACTGCTGCAGGGAATTCACTTAGTCCACTACCTTGTAAAGGAATCGTGGGAAATGAGGCAAGAAAAAATTGGAACCAGATTACAGAGAGGGCTTATGCCTGGTCAAGGAATGTGGATGTTGTTCTGTTGGTATAGAGCAGCTATTGAAGGATTTTGAGCAAGGGAGTGACATGATGAAAAGGTATTTGGGAAGATTAATCTGACAGCTGTGTGCAGGAAGACAGGAGGGAGACAAACCAGGAAGCAGCTGCTGTAGGTGCTCTGGAATTGAGAGGCATTTTGATTTTATTGGTTCTGGGTTTTCAAAGTACAACGATTTTACAAATATGTCAAAAAATCCCCTTCATTTCTGCTTAGATTATACGAACTCTTTGATGATGTGCTAGTTTTTGTCAAGAAGTGTTCTTACATAATTAAAATGAATATTCCCTTTCTAAAGAAATTATTTGCACTCAGCTTCATTCTTTTCTTGATTAATCGTGACAAACTAAAAACCAACATGGAAATAGCAAAAGAGTAGGAAATTATGAAAACAAGTGAATGTTTTGCTAAGGAAATGTTTATTACTGTGGTTCTCATCATTATGAGTTAATTACAGGCTTTCCACAAATATCCCATAGTGAACTCAGAGGTACAATATGTTTTATTTGAAAAAGTGAAATAGTGATTTCCTCTCCAGTATTCAGTTGCATTTCCTGCTATTTTAAGACTACTCAGTGGTACCAATGTACTTTGACAGTCAATTATCCCAGCATGTCTTTGCTATGTATTTTAACTACAATGCTTTTTAAAAGCTTGAATTGCAAAAAAGAGTTCTGTCTTAATTGATCAGATGTGCATCTTGAATCGTCTGAACACTATTGGTGTAATATCTGAATAACTTAACTGACTTATGTGAGCAGGAAGAAAAACACCTGTTGGAATAAAATACTCTTTCTTCGATGTTCATTTTTACAATTTTCCCACAAACCTTCTTTCTCCGACATCTTCACTCTTGAGAAAAGATAACATGTAGTCCCTGAATTCTGGTCATGTTAAAGAATAAAATAAATCATCTCTGAGAGTTCATAATCTGATTTACTGAAGCCAGTCGATATCTGATGATTACAGTTTCAGGCATTGCAAACCTCAGACTTTGCCCACATCATCTTATCCTGGCAAACTATTGTAAAAAATTGCGTGGTACACATTCTACAAAAGGTGACTTTCCAGAGTAAGAATTTTCCATGTTAATGTCACCCTAGTGCCTGTTAACTACAATTCATTGTTTAAAAGCTGATATCTGTGATTGATTCAGGCATGGAGCCATTGCTTAATTTACTTTGGTTTGACTTTTTTTTTTTTTTCATCACCCTCCCAATTGGCTTCTCTAGAGGAGAGAAGTCAGACAGTAGTTACTGCTTTGGAAAGAAAAGATAAGCTGAACACTCTGAAATGCATTTTTTTCTAACACTCCTTCGCCAAGTGTTACATGACTGTATCAAATTTCTTTAGACTTTGATAATGAGAAACAGACAATTCCATAGAAAATACAACCAAGAGATTTGCAGTAATAGAGGATTTCAGAAATACACATGGTTCTAAATAGCACTAAGATTATGTGCTTTGGAGTGCTGAATCTTTTATTTTTTTCATGTTTGAGTAGGCACTATGGTTGATTATCAGGTTGAGGAAGGGCAAAGGGCCTGCCTGCTGATTATAAATGTGCATGTGTGTAAAATTTTCACACATAATATAATATTTCAAAGTTATTTTTATGGAGGCTCAGGGGTCCCAGAACTTAAACAAAACTGCTGATCATTGGCTCCAAGAAATACTTAGAAGGAATTATAGTTGGGTATTTTTTTTTTCTTTTTTACATCATATGGAGTCATTTGCAGACTTTGGGGCTACAGATCACATAGTGTTTATTTATTCAGCTGGCTTTGGAGATTCAATCAACATTTGGAGACACCCAAGTCTTTGCCTTGCTTAAAAAGTATGCTCAAAGGTATAGCTATAGCATTTTAATATACAAAAGGTTCTCACAAAGAGAAGTTGATATCAACAAAAATATAATTTTAAAATTTAAAATGAGGAAGCTAAACAATCCCAGAAAATTCTTGCAGTATCATTTTTTAAAGAATCTGTAGCAAACCTTACATCCTATGTGCAAATGCTTGAAAATATATTATCTTTCATAAGAACAATATAAACAATACTTGATTGATTCTACTCTGATCATCTACAACAAAAACTTAGTTCACCTTCTAAGAATAATCATTAAACAGAAAGCATGTAATTTTGTTGCTATTATTGGTAGAGATTGATATCACAGACTTAACTCATTATGTTCTATGAAAGAAGGTAGAATAAATATTTCATAGCTATGGCTTTTGAGGAACATTCCACCTTTCAGTCTTGAGGCAGTCTTTCAACATATATGCCAATCAGAAATCTTTAACAGATGTAAAATGCATCTTGTCTACTTGGCTTTGAAAAATATAAGGATCTCAAGATACACCTGAAATATTCATTATGTGGACAATATTATAAACAGAGCTGGAACTTGCTGAGTGCTTCAGTCACTACTTACTTATTCCGATTTTCTTTCATTTTTCCCATACTTCTAATATTTCCTAAGTCTATAACTTGTCAAAATGTCTTTGTATTATACCTACATAAGTAATTTACTAATGGTATTTTACATCACAAACAGTTTTATTTGGCTAGCTTAACTATAGTTTAATGGAATAATATATTTTGTGCCATGAATCATTTTCTTTTACTCTCTTTTTCATCTACTTGCCCCTAATTAGTTAAATAAAATAATAACTTTATTGTGAAATTACCCTTTGTATGAATTTCTCTGCTAACATCTGAGTAATATAAAGGAATTTTACTATTAGAAAAAAGACTAATTGTAAAATTTTTTCAATGTGATTTCTATATACTTTGCTTTTGGCCTCTATGAAAAATGTGTCCACAGATTGAATCTGTGACCCACTTTTCTCATGCATCTTTACCTCTTCAATATTAATTTATATTTGTTTTAGGTAAAAACTATTACATTTTTAATAACATTTTAAGCATTTTTTATAGAAAGTGACGTGATTTGACAAGGTGTTTAAAAGGGTTCCATAGAGAGAAAATAGATATTTAACTCAGCTTCAAAAGGAGCAAGACAATGTCTTTTAATTATACAAACTACTTTACACACATGTGTGTGCGCACACACACACACACACACACACACACACACATTCTTGGACAAATACTGGAGTAGGAAGAACAGCATGTAAAAGAGCTTAGGACCATAGAAGACCACAAACTAATAACATTTTGCTTTATACTACTATATTTCTTATAAAGTACAATAAAACATATTTTAAATTTCCCTTTCTATATCTTTTTACTCATATCACTATTTTCATTTTCTTACCCCAATCAAAGCTTCTTTTCAAATTTATAGACAGAAGTGACTTCCTGTCAAAAAAAAAAATGCCAAACTCTGTCACAAACTAAACTGCAGTGAGAAGAAAGTCAAAGAGAGGGCAAATCAAACATTTTTTCAGGCCTTATGATGTGTCAGGCACTATAGCAGATAGCTTTTTATAGCTTTTTACATGTTTTCTCAATTAAAATGAAATTAAAAAGATGTAAGTTTTTTTTTTTAATTTTGTTTCATGATATTATACAGTTGAACAATGCAAGGGTCATGGACACCAACAGCTGCTCCAGTAGAAATCTATGCATAACTTTTGACTCTCCCCTCAATTAGTGCCCCTTAGTATCCATGGGGGACTGGCTCCAGAATCTGCTACAGATACAAAAATCTGAGGATGCTCAAGTCCCTATACAAATCACAGTAGATCAGTGCACATATTTTGTGCTCCACATTTACAGACTTCCAACCACATTGAAAATGGTACAGGTATTTATGTTTAAAATTTGCATATAAGTGGACCCTTGCAGTTCAAAGCTATGTTGTTCAAGGGTCAACTGTATATAAGGCAGAATTATATTTTTATAATTATCATTATTTGGTCATTTTGATGACTGAACTACCATATACAGTTTGGGGTAAGAGAACTCTGTTTCTGTAGAAATAAAATATATAAACCATGAAAAGGAACTCAATTGGGTTTATTTTTGTTTATGAAATAGTATATCTCTTAAGAAGTAAAAAATATCTCAGTTCCCATTGAAGCTATCAGTGAGGATAAGTACAGGTACAAAGATAAAAATGTTCAGACATCAGCGAAAATAATTATGTGAATAATGCTTTAGAAATATTTGATAAAAATGTTGATAAGTTGATATTTTATGAAAAACTGTACAATGGTATTTGTGAGCTGATTCATATATATTCTTGCATAACTCTTTAAAATATTTTTTAGCTCTAGTTTTAAAGTTTAAGAAGCTGACAATAATGGAGGTCAGAAAAAATTAACACTTTGACTAAATATATTAATTTCACAAATGCAAAGATGAATTAGATTTCTTCTATGATAGCATTTATACCTTTTATTGTCTTTTTAGCTGAACATTCATACTTCTTCAAAGAACTGTAAGCAATCCATTTTTAAAAAATCACAATGACTTTGTTACTTTCATGAAGATTTATTAATACTGACTACTAAATAAAAATGTCAAAGACACAGTAAATATCATGCATAAAAAGCATAAAGAAACGCTACGTTGGTTTGAGGACAAATAGGAAATGTAATTTACATTCTGAGTGGAAAACGAATTTCTAGTAATGTTAGGCAAAAACAAATTATGAGCAAAAAAAAAAAAAAGGTAATGGTTCTCATGATGCCTGGATAAGAAGGCAAAATTGAAACAAATTTGGGTTCTCTGTAGTGTACAAACAAGTCTGACCCTGGAAAAGACTGTCAAGTGAATGCTTGCCCTTGACATTTGCTCGTTCCTCAGGTACCCAGTCCCCCTAAACCTTTTTCCTGGGTCCAGTCATCTATGAGTACCTGGCCACAGACAAGAACTGGTATTAAAGTCCGTGCTCATAAAACTTTTTCTGTCCTGACTTACATACATCCTTTTATAGAAGTAGTTCTCAAACCTTTCGACTGTAGATCACTTAGGGATTTATATATCCCAATCTATTTCTACTTTCCATAGGAAAAAGAACCTATAATTAAAAAAAAAAAAATTGGAGGAGTAACAAAATAACAACCACACATTCCCAACACAGCAATTACACAATAAAACCAAATGACAAATGAATATAAAATCTAATAATAATGTTATAAATATGTTAATTCATCTATATTTGCCTGTAACCAAGACCAGTTCAAAACAGCAGTAAAAATCACATGTCTCTTCCCCAATTTCAGGAATTCTAACAATTTTCATGTGAACATGAGTAGCAGGAGCATTGTAAGTCTCTCAAGCATTGAGCCACAGTCTTTGTAGAATACTGATTTAGAGTTCTCAGTTAATTCAGGTAACATGCAAATATTAGTTTATGAATAGTACCTTCTAGCAAGTCAGCAAATACTAGTGAAGATCCATTAACCTCTATAAAATTGCATATTATTCAACTATAAAATCAAAGATGAGTTTTCTGTCCATCAGGCTGAACTTTGAAGTTCCACAGAAATTTATAAGGCATGCTTTGAGCTTTAAGGCCCCAGCATCAGCTCACTGATAATGAGCTGATAGGGTCTGGGGCTGTTCCCAGAGAGAGATTACATTTTCACCCTTGTTCTCTTGAGTACTAATGACTATAATTTGAAAACCCGAGGCTACTGAGGCAGGGAGAGGCAGGAGCGGGGGCGCAATAAGAAAAAGAAAGAATGTCAGAGAGAAAGCTGTATCTCAGCCACAGAGATCTGTCTGACCCTGCAAAAAAATCATCTTTTAATCAGGTCCTTATTAGGCCACAAACTGAGGAAACAATTGGTCAAAGCAACCAATTGTTGGTCAAAGCAACCAAGATATGGATCAGAGTCACAAAAAATTGGAGGAGGTCTGGTAGAATGAGGACATATCAGGGACAATTCAATGTAGTGAGTAAACTGCCCTTATATGTTTGAAAACTGAGATGCTAGAATCCTAATGTTCCAGAATCTCAATGGTCAGAGATGCCATAACTGGAGCTTTCTACAGTTAAATTTCTCTTAGCTAGTTAACTTCATGTTTTTCAGAGGGTTTTCTCCTTTTCCCAAGACTTTGAATTATCAAAGCCAAATCAGTGGGCTACATCTTCCATTTATTATTCCTCACATGCTGTACAGTGAATCAATTCTTTGACTCACTTAGGGCTCTGATGACATCTATTTGTCTGAACATGTCAGGCTATCTGTACAAAGTAATTTAAAGTGCGTTCTAAGGTAAAATCACTATTTTGTCCCATTATAATTATTAATTACTACACTATTTAACTGCTATGATAGTCAATTTTAACATATCTTTCACCCTTATGTGGAGCTTACAAATAGGAAAATGATTTCATAAACTTCACTTGAGCTATGATATAGGCTCTTCTGGATGTTGACTAGCAATATGTGGTTTTGGTATCAGCTTCAAACACTAGATTTAGATCTGGTGGTCAGTGTCAGTCATTTTTGTTATTATATTAATAAATCTTTATAGTTTAGATTGTATTTTTAGAGAAACCAAAGATAAATGTTAGTATGGTTATTTTTTCTTTCCATCTTTCTTCTTCTCTTTTGTTGTTGCTGTAGATAATGATGGCCTTGAAGTAGACAAGGAAACAGGAAAAGTAAAATACATTATTCAGAATGGGTTTTAGACACTTTAGGTTTTCAGCTAAAAAATTTTAGTCCAGTTGACCTGCATGCTCTTTGTGTTTGACCATGGACACCTGACAGTAATGTCATCCACATGTCTACACAGAGGATGGTAAAAATAATGGGTTGAAGCATGGCTGAAGCATTTTCCTCATTGATAAACTTGGCGGTGACTCTGTAAGCCTTTTAGCACTGACAGAAATAACTACTTTTTCCACTCTATTTTCACCGTAGACACATTTTCCCTCTGATCTTCTGATATTATATATGTCTCTAGGTTTGTAGAGCTTTAGAAATCTGGTCACTACTCTCTTTTTTCATTTGTATTATGTTTCTTGTCAAAATCCTCCCAAATATATATTTAAGGAGACTCGATTAGAAAAACCTCAGAATGTAGAAAAATATATATCTTTAAACATAGAAATTTGTTAGTTTAAGGCCACCTTAAATAATCAGTTTGGTTACCACTGTTTATAAACCTTCACAGAATATGAAATGAATACTAAATTTTTTTTAATCCCCAGACCTTAGATATTTTTCTAAATATTTGTGAAGGGTATCAAATTGCTGAAAGCTGAGTACAGTTTTTTTAGGAATAAAGTTAATAATAAATAATTATTTTAATTCACTTGATATTTGGAAACCATGATCTTGATTACATGGCTAAACTCAGTAGCACCCTTAAGTAATTACTCTCCATAAATTAACATGCTATCTATCTTCTGTCATTTTTAAAAAATCAAAGCCGTTAACTAGAAACTATAGCTAAATTACCCAAATCATAGTTAATCTAGAAGCTTCTTACACCCTCTTGATTAACTCTGTGGTAATCAACTGTGTGTCTGTCTAATTCACAATTAGGATGGACTGAACAATCAAACTGTCTGTTCCACTATCAAGTCATTTCTCTTGTAGATGCTGCCTGGGGTTGTTTCGTTGGCATATTATTGTGCTTAATAAAAATGCTAGAATTAGAAAAGAATGAAAAGTAATTGAAACTACATATTTATATTGGTAACTAAGAATATTTTTCTTAAATGATTTATTCTAACCAACGAAACCCAAGAAGGTTGTATTCTGAATCACTGTATAATGTTTAATTTCTCTCTGATAGAGAGGCTGCTTTTCAGGAATGAGAATAATGGTTCACCAGTAATATTAAGTGCTATTAAGTAAAATATTTTCTCTAAAATTATATATTTATAAGTAATGAAAGGTAGATATTATTACTATAGCAAGGTTAAACAATCACAGTCAAAAGCTATCGTGTATCTTGATCAGGCTTATCTGATAATGCATTATTATGGTGTTTGAGTAAATAAAAATAATGTCAAAAATTTTTAAAGCAATAATCGCAATAATCATTTACATTTATATATATATATATATATATATATATATATATATATATATATATATATATGTGTGTGTGTGTGTGTGTGTGTGTGTGTGTGTCTCTAAGAAGTTAAATCTCCTTCAAATATGGTTGGTCAACAACATCACCAACTTTGGCTATGCTGGCTACTAATTATAAAGAGCCAGTGATATCCTTTAGACATAATAAAGGATACTCTATGAAAATGGAAACTGACAGAGGTAACCCAGAGTGCTGCTTAAGGGTACAATCAGTTAGATGCAGAATTGCAGAAAGAATTCTTGTCTCTGGAGAGGCAGTGTGGTCTAGTAGAGAAAGCATGCTCTCAGTGTCAACCAAATTGGGCTTTGAATCAGGGAAAGGTATCACCTATGTCAGGATTACTAAGATAAAGTGCCCAGCATCTACCAGTATCTGACACAAAATACATGCTGCACTCACTTGAGTTCATTTCCTTCTTTGCTACCCAGTACTCTCTGTGTGACTGTTCTTAAGTAAAAGAAGGTCCATTTTAGGGAGGAAAAATGAGCGATCTTTAGCTAACACATTAATTGTATTATAAAGTGTCTTTACAACTCAATCATTTAGGAATTTACTTAGGCTAGTCACCAACAGTTTTTGTTTGTTTGTTTGCTTGTTTTTATGCAACTGCTGAATAAACAATATCTAATATGTTGTCAGGTACATAGCTGATGTTCAAGAAATACTTCTTGATAAATAAGTAAATGGGAAACATGGAATATATATTCTTATAGAAACAATATTAGATGATGTGATTAGATTCCTGGGCCAGATAATAAAAGTCTACAGAACCAGTAAGATAAATTGTATCAGTACCACTACAGAACTAGGCCCACACATTTCCATGTGGAAACACATTTAAGTTGTTTCCGCTTGGAATTCTAAACTGAAGAGCCCACAGTACCTTCCAAATGAAGTAAAACCAACAGCTTCCTCTCACAACCATTTCCTATAGTCAAGTGACAAGAAGACAGAAATTCTCCAGCTCCAAACTGCTTGTGCTGCTTTGCCAAACTCAAGGGATTGACTCCAGAAAGCTAATCATCAGTTCGTGTAATCAGCATTCTTCTATAACTGCAGTCTCTAGAATCACAAATGACTGCTGAGTTATCGAATAAAATTTTGAGCATTGGCTTGTCCCCAACCCTACTTTTTGCCATGGCACCAATGTGTCACCTACTCCACTACTCCAGTCTCTCAATGGGACATTTGATAACCAAGAATTGAACAAATGGCTATCAATTATTTAAAATGTAAATTATAAACCATAGATCTGTGTGTTCCACAATAACATAAAAATTGCAAACTTTTCATCAAGTTAGAAAGTAAAGAAATGTAGCAGAAGTCCACTTCTCATTTGCTTCTGCTCCAGGTGCTCCAGCATGCCCTGGAATAGCACCAAAATATGGGGCTTAAATTGTAATTTGTCATAGTCTTCTGAACCTCCTTCCTCCTAATTGATTCTTCACTTGCTTCTTGCTTTCTTCTAAATGTGAGTCTGCCGGACCCCTCCCTCTTCATATTCTACACTCTCTCACTTGATGATCTCATCGAACTTCATTGCTTTAATAATCACCCCTCTGAGACTCACAATATTTTACCTCTGGTCTTTGGACCAGATTGGTTTCTCTGCTACAGATTTCCAAGGGATCCTCTTCTCCCCATCGCCCATGATTCTAATTCTTTGTATTGATTTGTTCTGATAAACTGGGAGCTTCATAGAGCCTGGGCTCATGTATTTCACATTTAGTTCCCTAATTCCTGGGTCTCCCATAGTGCCTAGAACATTGCACAGGACTCAACCTCTATGCCCAGGTTCACCTACTTTTCAAATACACTGAAAATGTTCTCCAATGAGACTGAAATGCATTCAGCTCCCACCAGCCTTTTCCTATTATTTTCAAATTCTGTACCTTAAACATTTTATTTCATTGACCTGGATTCTTTCCTGTTCTGGCTCCTGACCACCATCTTTCAGAAAACATACTCTTCCTTTAAGTCTCAGCTTAAGTCCCACCTCCTCCAAAAAGCTTTACCTACTCTTCCTATTGGAAGCAGCCTCTTCTGCCTCCTGATTTTTATTACATTTGATCCGTACCTCTTTTATGGTACTCATAAGTTTTATATGTTTGTAACATTTCTTTATTTATCTAATTTCTTTGAGGAAAAGGTTATGCATTATACAGCTACAAATCTCCATACTACCTGGCACATGCAAAGATGCTTAACAATTATTTTTTACATAAATGATTAAGCGGATGAGTTATTATATTATAGTTATGTAGATAAATACATTACAGTGTAGTTAATATACAGTTATAGTAAAATATCTTATAATATACCAATTTTTTCATTTGTACTGTTTCTCCAGGCTTGTGCCACATTTTTTTGCTGGCAACTCTAATGAACAAACTGCCAGAAAATTAAGGGAGAACACATCTTTTTGGTAAGTAGCATGAAAATTTTTTAATCTTATTGAAATAAAAAAGCTAATGTATATGCCCTCGTTTTTTTTTAAAGCTTATTTTGTGAAACTTTTAAGAATTCTGGTATGTCTTCTTAGAGATCAGAAGGAATTGATGGAGGGAAAGTTTATGAGAAAATGTTTATTTGTTAAAGACATTAGCAAAAGAACTTTTAATTTTGACACAATGCAAATTTGCTTCCCTTGTTTTTAAACTTTAGGTGAAAGAGGGATTATCTTATTAAATTACTTAAAAATAAAGACAAAATTTAAAAAGTGAGCAGAAAGGCCAAGTGATTTTGTATTTTGTAACAGCTGTTTTGCCAGATGATTGGAGTCGTATTGCTTTTATTCTTAAACCCAGCAAACATCACCTGTTTTAACTGAGGATCACTGCTGATTAAGCAAGCACTCTGCTCAGGTGTTTTCCTCATATTTATACCTAATAAATTATAGCCTGCCCAAGATCAGGAACGGTATTCATCATGTCAAAGGTTTACAGCAGCTGTCTTTCATAATTAGAACAAAAGATTTCTTTTCATGTTTACTGATTAAATTAGTAATTAACATAGGTTAAAGAGTTTTACAGTTTCTCAAAGGAACCAAAAAAAATAGATAGAGGTACAATTAAATCAGCTAAAGGGTTAATAACACATTTGTTAAAGGCTTTATCCGATTTAGCATAATAAATGAAAAATGAGATCACATTTATTTATTTCAAGAGAGAGAACAGCCTTTCCAGTTATCAATTCTAGAGGCCTTACTAAGAGCCTCTTAATCTCTGTTAATTTTTAGGCATCTTCTCAGGATATAGCAATTAAACCCTGACACTTCAAATGTTCCACTTAATGATTTAGATAGTATCTTATTGATTGAGATCCTGAAGAGAAAGATTTAGAGTTTCTACTTATCCTAAATTTCCAGAACAACTTGTTGCCCAATTTCTTTTATACTGTTATTAAATGTTGTGACTTCTCATCATACTCTATCAAATTTTACTTCAGGGCAACCGGTGCTTTTCTTGAAAATAGTTTCTATCATTCAAATTTCTCTTTACATTTAGTGTCATTAATTACACACAGTAATTACAAATCACCCTATGATGTTTTATCTAATCTTATGTGTTATAGATTATTCATCTGTTACCCAGAGAAAGTTCTAGACTTTGCTCCTAAATGATAGGATACACTCCAGTTTACAGAGACCTGCAATCCTCTATATACCTACATCACATTCACTTATTCTTGAACAATGTATTTAATCATCTTTATGTAAATTTTGCATACAAGAAAAATATTAAGTGTATTTCCTAATCGAGTTTTATTTAAAACTATCCAGGGGGTTTCTATTTGTCTTAAAGGATATGTGTTATAAAGCACTTAAAAAATTGGAAAATTAAAATTGGTATTAAAAGATACAATTTGACAATATGTCAACTTTTTTAAATGTTTGGAATTTAAAAATAGCGACTTGGAATGTAATTTATTCAGTTATTAACACACATAAGTATGAAAAGCAATAAGTTCTTTCTGTAATAAAGACATATAGGGTCAATCCCTAACCACCCTCCCTCACTCAACAGACAACCATTGTTCTGATTTCTATCACAGAACTTGACAGAAAGTTGCCTTAAATTGAACTTCATTTAAGTGTAACCATATAATGTGTGCTTTTTTTGCTTCTGGCTTCTTTCATGTAATATAATGTTTTTGAGTTATCTCTGCTGTCGAGTATAATTGTAGTTCATACATATTTTTTAACTGGTGAGTAGTATTCCAATGAATTTATGAGCTATGATGGTTTTGTTGTTGTTGTTGTTGTTGTTTATCACTTTCCTATTGGCCGTTTAGGTTGTTTCCAAGTTTTACATATTGTGAATTAAGTTGTTACAAACATTTCTGTAAAAGTCTTTTGTGGCCACATGTATTCATTTCTCTTGGGATAATACTGAGGAGTAGAATTTCTGAATCATAGAGTAGGTGTGTGATTACCCTTACAACAAACCACCTAACACTGCTTCAGGGTCGTTGTCCTATTTTACACTACCACCAGAAATGTATGAGAATTTCATTTGTGCCAAGTTTTCACCAGCATTTAATGTTATCAATCTTCTGGATTTTAGCTTGTGATCTCACTGTGGCTTTAATTTGAATTATCTTTATGATTAATTATATGAGTATATTTTCATGTGCTTACTAGTCATTCATATATATCCTTTTTGAGAAGTGTCTATTTAAGTTGTTTGCCCATTAGGTGTGTTTGTTTGCCTGATTTGTGGGAGTTTTTTAAATATATTTTGCATTTAAGATCTTTGTCAGACTTAATGTATTATGAATATTTTCACTAAGTCTGTGACTTGTTTATTTTCATAACTATGTCTTTTGATAATAAGTATTTTTATTTTAATAAAGTTTAATTGGTCGATTTTTTCTTTTATGATTAGTATTTTCTGTGTCCTCTCTAGGAGATATTAAAAACAAGTTTAAAAATTTTCTTAGTTTTAGTTCTTACATTTGGGTCTATAATAATCTTGAGTTAATTTTTTCAGATGGTTTGAGAGAAGAGTTGAGATGTATTTTTTTCACATTTTTATGCAATTATTCAAGCACAATTTGTGAAAAATAATTACTTTCCAAATTAAATAACTTTGATACTTTAGTGAAAACTAATTAATCATGTACATCTAATTTATGAACTGTTTATTCTACTTTATTGAACTATTAAACTATCCCTATACCGATACCACACTATCTTGAATATTGTAATCTTGAGACTGGATTCTGTTTGCGTTCTAGGTCTTCTGTTTGCGTTCTTTTGTATAATTATTTTAGCTACTTTAGATTCTTTACATTTTTATGTAAATTTCAAAATCGACTAGACAATTTTTATGAAAAGAAAAGAAAAGAAAAGCCTGCTAGGGTTTTGATTGAAATTTCACTGTCTGTAATTTAATTTGAAGAGAAATGACTATTTTAACAATTTTGGGTCTTCCAGTCCATGAATATTGTCATGCTCCTTGTTTGTTATTATATCTTTTTTTAATAATGTGTGCTTTTTCAGTGTGTAGAGCTTTCACACATTTTTAAAGCTTATTCTTAAATATTTTGCCTTTTTGTATTATTATAAACTGAATTTAAAATATTTCATTTTCCATTTTATTGTTTACTGTCAGTAGAAATAGAATTGATTTTTACACATTTATCTTGTCTCCTGCAATTATTCAAATTTACTTATTCTGATAGTTTTTTGCATCTCTTTCCTATTATTCTAATGGACTATCTGAACAACGCAGAGTATGAGCAGTGAGAATAGATGTCTTTGCCTTGTTTCTGATCTCATGAGGGAAGCATTCAATGTTTTATTAAATAAGGTGCTACCTTTAGGCTTTTCATAGATGTCTTTCAGACTAAGGAAGTTTTGTCTATACCTAATTTGTTAACTACTTTTTATAATGAATTGGTATTAAATTTTGTCAAAAACTTTTCTTCCTGCACATTGAAATGATTATATGGTCCTTTTGTTCTTTTCCGATAATTTGGTTGATTGATCATTTAAGTGCTAAACCTGTCTTAAGTTCCTGGGATAAATTTCCATTTGTAATGTATGGTCATTTTCTGTAATAATTCTGGATTTGACTTGATCCAGATTTTGTTAATAAACTTATTTAAGCCTATATTCTGGAGAACATTGGTCTCTGATTTTCTTGAAATATTTTTGTCAGGTTTTATTTTTAGGTGCTCTGGCCTTATTAAATGAACTGAAAAGTATTTAAGTATTTCTTCCTTATATCTTTTCTAAATAACTTGTGTATATTTATTTATTCATAAAATTTAGATAGAATTTACCAGAGAATTCATTGTGGCATAAAGTTTTCTTGGTTGAGAAGTTTCTAATTACAAATCTAATTCTTTTAAATACATAGTAACATTTTTTATTTTTCATTTTTGTTAATTTTGGTAAATTGTGTTTTCAGTATATTTATTTTATCTAAGCTGTCAAATATCTTTCCACAAATGTTTATAATATTCCTTTATCATCCTTTAAATTTCTGTATAAACTATCATAGCTCCTGTCATTCCTGTTGTTGGCAATTTGTGTTTTCAACACTTTTTTCTTGGTCAGTTTTGCTGAAGTACATTAATTTTATTAGTCTTAAAATTACCAACATTTAAATTTGTTGATTCTCTTTAGTTTTGTCTGTTTTTAATTTAATTGATTTCTTCTCTTATTTTTAGTAGTTCTGTCTCTCTTACTTTGGATTTAATTTGATCTTTTTCTAGACACTTAAGGCAATAACTTAAATTATTAGCTTTAAATCTTTCTTCTCTTGTATTTTTAATGTTACAAATTTCCCTTGAATCATTGCTTTCATTGTATCTCACAAATTTTTATTCATAATATGTTCATTATCATTTAGTTGAAAATATTTTTTAGTTTCACTTATAATTTATTCTTTCACTGTGAATTATTTAGAGATATGTTGTTTTAATTTCAAATACTTCTCTAGATTTATTATTCTTATGGATTTCTAATTTAATTCCACTGTTGTTAGAACCATATTTTGTGAGCTTTCTATTTTTTGCAACTTACTGAGACATTTTATTTTGTAGCCCAGCATCAACATAAAGTCTATCTTGGTGAATGATCCAAGTACATTTGAAAGAAATACATTCTATGAAGTTGTTGGATGTGGTGTTATATAAATATCAGCTTATTCAATTTCATTAATCGTGTAATTGAAATCTTCATCCTAACATTTTTTATCCACTTATTCTATAAAATATTGAGAACAAGATATTAAAAATCTCTAACTATGAATGTGGATTCATCAGTTTCTCTCTTTTATTCTGTCAACATTAGCTTCATATATTTTTGGAGCTCTGCTATTAGGAGTTTATGCATATACCTGTATATGGGCTGTTTAAGTTACTAATGAATTAATTCCTTTATCAACATGAAATATTCATCTTTTTATCTAGCAACTCTCCTTGTCTTTGCATCTACTTTGTTTGATATTGATAAGACCAATAATTAACTTTTGAATATTGTTTTCATGGTATATATATCTTTTTCCAATCTTTTGCTTTCAATCTATCTATATCTTGTAATGAAGGTGAATTTCTTGAGACAATGTATACTTAGTTTTTACCTTTTATCTGATTTGCCTTATAAGTTGAATGTTTAATTCATTGCATTTAATATAATTAATGATGTAGTTTAAATTTGCAATCTTGATATTTATTACATTTGTTTTTGATTCTTCCATTTCCTCCTTTCCTGTTTTGTTCAAGATTAATCAAATTTTTTCAATATCTATTTAAATTTCTCTATTTAAGCTCTTTAGTTGTACCTAAAATAATGGTTACAATATGCAATCTTTACTTATCACAGTTTACTTAGTGTGCTTCACATAACATTAAAAACCCTGTGATAGTATAATTACACTTGTACCCTCATTTTTATGATACATGTTAATTCTATACACATTAAGCTACTACTATATATTGTTAGTTTTTCTTTAAACAGTTCTTTTTTAAAAAAATAGAAACTAAATATATTAGTTTGCTAGGGTTGCTGTAACAAAGTGCCAACTGAGTGGCTTAAACAGCAAAAATCTATTGTCTTACATTTCTGAAAATGAGAAGTCTCAGATCAAATATCATCAAGCCATGCACCTCTGTATGTGCTAAGGAAGGCTCTGTTCTAGGCCTGTCTTCTAACATCTGGGACTTCCTTGGCTCATGGCAGCATAACTCCAATCTTCACACAACCTTCTTCCTGTGTAGATATACATATCTTTGTGTCCAAATTTCCCTTTTTTAGGACATCAGGCATATTGGATTAGAATCCACCCTAATGATCTCCTCTTAACATGACTACATCAGCAAAGACCTTATTTCCAAATAAGATTACATTCTGTACTGTGGGCGAGGACATCAATGTGTGAATTTTGAGAGATACAATTCAACATATAACAGTAAGAAAAGAAAAAATGTTTATACATATATATATATAATGTAAATATATATATATCATATGTGCATATATAGTTATGTATGTATGTATGTGTGTATCTTGGTGTATATATGTGTATCCCTTTATATATACCATTTCCCAGGTTCTTCATTTCTTCTCATAGATCAGGTTTTCATCTGGTATCATTTCCCTTCAACCTAAAGATATTTCTGTAGTATTTCTGGCAGTGCAAGTTTGCTAGTGACAACTTTTCTCATGTTCATTTATCTGAAAATCTTTATTTTAATCTAATTAAAGATAGTTTTACTGAACATGGAATTCTGAATTGATGGGCTTTTCCCCCATTACTTTAAAGGTGTCATTTAATTGTCTTTGCCTCCCATTGTTTCTGATGTGAATTTGGGCCATCATTCATATTGCCCTTCCCTTATATCAAGATTTATCAACTTAGTGCATTTTATATTTTAAACCATATAATTCTTTGTTGTAGTTGGCTTTCCGATGCATTGTAGAAAGTTTAGCAGCAACTCTGGCCTCTACCAATTAGTTACCATTAGCACTTCATCCCCCTCCCCAGTTGTAAAAATCAAATATGTCTCCAGAAATTGCCACATTTACACAGGTGACAAAATTATCCCCAGTTAAGGACCACTTTATCACATTAATAACTTTGTGCAACTACCACTACAACCAAGAAATAGAATTGTGTCATTAATACAAGGGTCCCTCATTCTGCTGGTTAGGAGTCATACCCATTCTTTCTTATTCATAATCCCTGGCAAGAACTAATCTATAGTCAGTCTCTATAATTTTGTTATCTAAAGAATGTTATATATAAATGGAATCCTATAGTATGCAATCTGTTAATTTTGTTTTTTATTACTATAATTTTTTTGAGACTCAGCCAAGTTATTTTATGTATCAAGTATTCATTCCTTTTACTGCTGAACCATATTCCATATTATGAAAGAACCACAATTTGTTTATCCATTGAAGGGTAGCTTCCAGTTTGGAAACTGCCAAAGCTGCAATGAACATTTATGCACATATTTCTCATGAAAATACAATTGTATTTCTCAGGAGTAAAAGTCTAAGAGTGCAATTTATAGGTTGTCTGATACATGTGTGTTCAGTTTTTAAAAAATTGTCTAACTGTTTCCCAGAGTGACTGTACTACTTTACATTTATACACTAGCAGTGTATGAATGATTCATGTATTTATACCCTCCCCATCATTTGCTGTTTTCAACATTTTTTTATTTAGTTATTCTAATAGGTATGTAGTAATATCTCATTGTGGTTTTACTTTGCATTTCCTATATAACTAATGATAGTGAACATTTTTTCATGTCCTTATATCTTCCAGACATATTTCTCTTTGGCAAAACATTTGTTGATGTCTTTTGCCCATTTTCTTATTAGACTGTTTGAGTTTTTAATGCTAAATGTTAAGGGTACCCAATATATTCTAGATATAAGTCTTTTGTTGGATATGTGAGTTGCAAATATTTTATCTAATCTTCTTAAAAACCTCTTCCATGGATCAAAGTTTTTAATTTTCATGATGTCAAATTTATAAAACTTTTTCTATTATACATAATGTTTTGGGGATTAATGTAAGCATTCTTAACTTAGTTTTAGGTCCCAAAGATTTTTCTCCTCTGTTTTTTTCTTTCCTAAAAATGTTATAGTTTTACATTTTACATATGTCTTTAATTTATTTTGAGTTGATTTTTGTATAAGGTGTGAGCTTTAGGTTAAGGCTGATGTTTTTCATTGTCTATGAATATTTGTTTATTTTTAATCTCTGTTTCTCTTTGTTCTTAAGTAAAATTCTTTGATTTCTTTTTATTTACTGACCCTTTCTTCTTTAATCTCCAATATTCTTCTAAGCCATCCCAGTGAATTTTACTTCAGATATTTTACTTTTTCATTCTAGATATTCTATTTACTATTGATAATTCACAATCTGTTCAATCATTGTGTTCTTATTTTCCTTTAAGTGTTCTAAAATATTCATAATAGCTGTTTTTAAGGTTTCTGCCTGCTAATTTCCACTTCTAAATTATTTAGGGTTTATTTTAGTTGCTTTTTTTCTTGATTATGGATCACAATTTTATGCTTTCTTACATTTCTAGTAATTTTTAATTGTACATTGGGCATTATTGATGATTTATACTACAGAATTATGGAATCTGTTATATTTTCTTTTCATTTAAAAGGTGTTGGGTTTTGTTCTGCCAGACAGTTAAATTAAAATGAACCATTGTAAAACTGCTAGAATGATGTTATTTTTTGTTATTGTGAATATATTTTCATTTTCTCCTATATTTGGGGGCATATCCCTTATGCTAGGATTTCATCTTCTCTCTCAATTTGTAGCCTGTCTTTAATTTCAGCTCAGTGCTTTGAGATGTTCAACAAATTCTTAACACTCAGACTCATTTGGCTTCAACATCTCTTCATTCGGAATGGTCATAGATAAAAAAAAATAAACAAAAAATATAAGTTTTTAGCCTCACAACAAATAGTCACTCTGTTCAATTACATGGAGTCTTACCCTTCATATCTGTAACCCAAGGCTTAGACAAGAACCCATAGAGAATATCCATACCAATTTCTGCTCCTCTCTGCTCCTTTCCCTACTTTGAAGCATACTCCCTACTGATATGCTACAATGTAAATTCCAGATGCTTCCAGTCCTGAACTCTTAACTCTGCCTCACCTGTTCACTATTAACGCAGTGCTCTACTTTGACTCTGCTTCCCTGTATGCATTCTGACCACTGCCACAGCATAGGAAGCCAGAATAAATATGGAATTCCCTCTATGTGCTTCTTTCCTCTCAGAAATCACAGTCCTCCATTACCTGTTCTCTTTTGCCTTATATATTTTGTTCACCTTTATTATCGTTTAGGGTAGGAGAGCATGTCCAGTTACAGTTATTCCATTAAGGCCATACGTAAATGCTCTGATTCATCATAATTTGTAATGGTAGACAAAGTAATTGTAATGAATCTCTGTTTTCATTTTGATCAAATTAAAGGAAGTTTCATCTTCAAATCAAGTCAAATAAAATACCTTATAAAGTGAACACATTTCCTGGCTTTTCGAACATAGTTCCAGTTAACGCCTATTATTAATAGCTTCTTAGTACACTCTCAATATATCCTATTTTTGGAAATAAATTGTCTGGCTACCCTATTTAGAAATATTAATAGTAATAATCTTTAATGTGAGAATCCTACATAATCCTACTTTATTTTTATTATAAAATTATTTATAATATTCAGTTTACCTTTTCCTAATTTAATATTATTTCTTTTTAGAATTTTTTTTTGCCAATTTATAAGTTTGCATACAACCTACATCTCTATTTGCTAGTGCTTTGAAATAGGTTTCAACATGGTAAAAATGTGTTTTGAGAAATAAGCTGCACAAACAAATCATGCTTTTATTAGGATATTTTTACACAGGAAAAATGTATCTTATTGACTCGCAAAATTCTCATTTTTTCAAAGATGTTCTTATTGTCAAAAGACATCAAATTGCTCTTACTTGCCATGGTTGGTTGGATTAACTCCATGAATTCTATGTTTATAGCCCTACCTTGATACAAGTGTGACTGTGGACAGAGACATTGAAGTATTACTGGGAAGGAGAAGTTAAGACATATTCTTCTCAAGTTTCTCCTCAGTTCTTCTGATGAACAGTCATTTACATTTTAAGTATTGTGACATTGACTTCTGAAAAAGACATAGAAACTTGAATATACCCAAATACCCTACAGAAAAAAAGTTATGCAAAGAAAAATTTCTATACTTCTTAATATTTAGAAAATAATGAAACTTAGGTAAAATAGCATTTGAGAGTAAATGTGGTATCTCTGGCCAAAAGTATTACTTCTCTTATTTAAGAGTATTGTGTTCTCTGAACTGCATTTCTGGCTACCATAGTCAATGTCTTGATAGCTTAGTAAACATGATATATAGCAGATAGTATTGTTTATTATTTTTTGAATATATACCTAATTAATGTATATCGACTACTTAATTAGCTAACTAGTTGTTTTTCTATCACTGTTATATATTATATTGAAGATAGTAATAAATTTTGAACTTTCAACTCTTATACAAACATGTATTTCTATATATTTCCTATTCAGTAATTTTTTATTTTTTGTTTTTGTATTAGAAACTATTTATAACCTATTTAATGTCAGATTTGTACCTACAGTGAAATGTGGAGAACAACTTTCATTAAGTGAAAGGTTCTCTTTTACGATAGTCCTTAAAGAAGATCCAAACTGTTAGTCAGAGGGACTTATTTTGAGAGAGTAGCAGCTTGGGTGCTATAATACATTCCCTCTGTTTTACAACATCCCAAAGAATGCTGTCAGCTTTAAGTTTCTATACCTAGTATCTACTAAATCAGATCAGACCATTTTTATATAACAGTTGCAAATGTGTTTTTTTGAATGTTAAATCTGTTTCTATTTTTCAATCAATTTAAAATGTGCAGAAAAAGTGTTCTGATTGTATATTATCCAATTTTCATCAGCTGCCGGAAGGAAATGCTATGAAATCTGTGATTTAAAACCCTTAAAACTTCTGCTTGAAATGCATGTTTGGTTAAGAACATTAGATATGCAAAGTATCTTAAACAGAATTTTGATGTCTTTATTAATAGCACTTAAAAGTTTTAGGATTTTAGATACTCATAGATTTTATTCTCTTTGATTTACAAAGTCATAAATTTTAGACCTTTATATTTCTCCTTTCGAAAATAATTAGAACTGTCAAGGAAACTGGTAAAAGAAAGATAAAAAATAATTATTGTATTAATAATAATGCTGTACTTTCTAAGATTTAATGGAAAATGTATTTTACATAGAATATAAAAATAACCATAAATATCAAAAAAAAACACATTTAAAATGATTGTATATAAATCACTTGCCTGTTTGCTGTTTGAAATACAAAGATCTTTTCCTCCATGAGTTTGTAATCTAGTTAAATAAGTAAAAATATACTTGTCAAAAGAGTGGTATACTTAAATGCTACTAGGGTTTAGAGGAGCAAAAAATGTTTCTCTTCCTCTAAGACTTCATGGCTGATGTGGGATTTGAGTTACGGAATGGAAGTACTTCATAATAGTGACTCATGATAAAAATACTGTTAAATAGTGACAAATTTAAAAGCAATATATTTTTGTTATAGCTAAGCAACCTATATTAGATATAAAATGGTGAAAATATAAAATAAAGCAATTAGAACAGATAATTTTCTTTTTCATAGCTACATGTGGTTCTATAATAATTGAAAAAAATAGAAGCACTGAAACTCTGTGTTAATTCATACTTCATTTAGTTTTTCATATTTAGTTTTACCTACTCTATCAGCTAGCATTTATGTTCATCTACAAGTAAGAGATTGCCAAAAAAAAATTGTGACTTAAACACACAGGATTTTATTGTCTTGCTTAAAACAAGTCCTAGATTGTGGTAGCACCATGATGTCATTAGGGCTTTCTCTAGCCTTTTCCCCTCCATGCCTGTGGTATTGGATCAAGTCCAATGTAGGAGCTGGAACTCAGTCATCACATCACTCTTTTAGGCATACAGCCTATATAAGGGACAAAGGAGGATATCAGTCCTTCCTTTAAGGTATGGTACTTTAACGAAGTAACATATATCAATGGCTAAAAGGTAGTCATATAAGCAAATCTACTGCAAAGAGACTAGAAAATGCAGCCTTCTAGATGAGTTCATGATTGCCTAGACTAAGGTTAGGGTTTGGTGTTGTTATGGAGAGGATGGAGATATTGGAGGCAGTTTTTGTCATTCCTACTAAATATTTTTCATGTCTGTAGTGAAAATTGTGCCATTACTAAGTTAAAAAGAGCCTGACTGACATTGCATTCTTATATAAGGGATATCGCTTACTGGGTTGATCAATTCTCCACCGATTTTAGTTATCAGACTATAAGGAAATCATTAAAAAAATTCATTGAAAATTACTAAATCTAGAATGAGAATGTTAAATATCGGGCTGTGTGGTTAACTTATGCAAGGGTGGGTATCATTAACTTTGGATGGATGGATGGATGGATGGATGGATGGATGGATGGATGGATGGATGGATGAATGGGTGAATGGATGGATGATGGATGGTTGCATGCATGCATGCATGCATAAATGGATGCATGGATGGATAGACAGACAGTAGATAGATAGATAGGTGGTAGATAGATAGATAGATAGATAGATAGATAGATAGATAGATAATTTATATAGGTAATAGGTTGTATAGTTAGGTTGATGAAAAAATAGAAAGAGAAAAGAAGATGAGAGGGAGGGGGCCAAAAGGGTGGAGACAAGAGGAAGAAAATAATTCTTAGCAGTATATTAAGGATAGTGTGGTCTAATCAAAATTTTATCTCTCTATGTTTACCTATTCTCTTAATCATTTTCTGTGTGCAGCATATTATTCTGCTCTGAGATGCTGTTTTGTTTAATTAAGACCTTTATTATTTTTTTTGGATGATTCTTTATTTCCGCATTTGTGAATGCTGAGGGCATCCCTCAAATATAGTCCTGTGGATAGTTTTTTTCATTTAATATTTTATCATTTTTTTACTTTCTTATTTACTCTTTAACAAGGGGATGGCTCCATCAGTCTCTTAGAACAGCTTTTGGTCTATGGCTCTGCCCTCTATGTTACCCTCAGTGTTGACTTTGTCATCAGCAGGTGCATTTCCCATCACCCAGGTGGACAGTCTTCTCCCTTTTAACAGTTAAGAATCAGCTCCTCACTTAGTCTTGGATGAAATGGGACCCCTAGATTGTGCAACTCCGTGATACTATGTGTACTATCCAATTAAACTTCTCTCTGGCATGGGAGATCAAGAGTTACTATTTAACTATTATGTGTATAGAAATATGTAGGCCAGGCTACAGAAATCAACACTGTCTAGTGATCTACATTCAAAAGAACACTATTCAGTGTAATTTGCTCAAAGAATTATGTACTGTCTTTGTACATCACAGACAAAAAAAAAAATTCTCTGAGGAATTTTCAATGAAAAAGATTACCTCCAATCACATGAAATATGTTTTCAATGACCCTCTTAACTGGTTTTGAGGGATGTAAATTTCCATTTCTCCCCAGCAATATGTACAGTCTACTAGAAATTAGGCAGGATTGAAAGAAGGTAGAACGGCCATAAAAGAAAATTCCTGCCAACTTAGAAAAAAAGGAGCCTATTCTCATAGAATGCAATTAATATCTGCAGTACCATTTAAATTTCTGAGAACATCATTTTTTAATTTTAGTGTACAGTGATATATTAGTTAATGAAATAAATTTTACTTTTTCTTTAAGGTATTCAATACTCATCTAACTCATTTGGCATTAGCGATCACTATGTAGAAACCCCAGATGTGATTCCTGTGATATTTAGCAGAGGTCTCTTAGTTTTATCCCCTCTTGTAAAATTAGTAGGCACACTCGTGGTGCTTAGTTGGTTGCACATTCCAAAGTGATCTGTCAAATATCGGCACCTGCAAACATGTCTGCATACACATACTACTAAAGTTAAAAAAAAAAATGTATGTGTTTTCTTTTAGTGTTCAGATTGGATTTTAAAAATAAAATAGATGAACTTCTTTTTAGGGTGTCTAAGTTAATTTTTCAAAATTCAACTGTTGCATAGTCAATGAGAATGGGATAAATATTATGGGATTTTCATTTGCATTGCCCTTCCTGTTCTCTGAAATAATTTATTATAAATTTCATGAGACTTTATAATATTATTCATTCACTTCATAATTGAAACATTGTTAAACGCTGCCTCATGTTGATTCCTGACCTATACCAGCCAAAGGCACCTTCCTTTACTCCTATCCTTTCCAACTGAGAAAGTTGGCAAGTTTAAGCTCCAAAGATAACCTACATACATAATTTCAGTCTTATTTATTTATAAAATGAAGATTAAATTCCTGGCTTCTTAGAAATAGATGGTAGATTAACTGATTAAAAATTATTTAAAATTTTATACATTAGGCAAATATTAAAAATTGTTACTATAAATAGTTAAAAACAAGAAAAGACTTTGAGGAATTAAAATATGGTTATAATTTCATCAATAACAATTAGTATCATTAAAAATATACAGTGATAACTTATTGCATCCACATTTACCAAACAATTTTTAGTAAGCTAATAGAAGGAATATGAGCAATACAAGGTCAGAGGGAGTCAAAAAAATTGTCAGCAACTAGAACAATAATTGGTACTAATAGATGCTATGTAAAAATTTATTCAATGAGATCTATGCCCTAGGTTTTGAAAGCAGATTAGGAATAATGTACTCCCTCTTTAGTAAAGATTCACATAAATTCACAGAGGAGTTCCAGTTTTACTGACAAGTGACAAGTCCTTCTTCATCATTTAATAAAATCTATAAAGCTTTGAGCATGACTCCTCCAATAGCAAACTTCCAGTGCCAGCCCAAATAAGGACCAGGGTCAGATCAAGTCTTCTGTCCATGAAACATAAGAGTCTTGGTTTGTTTACTTTATCTTATCATTCTGTTACTTTACTCTTGATAATTTATGTATGTAATGAGAATAACTCGCTGAGCTACAATATGATAAAATAGACTTGGACTAGAAGCTAGAATTCTAGAGGAAAGTTTTCCTCCCTACGCTTCCTACTTAGGGATAACTTAGCTCTGCTTCTGCTCCACATTCCAAGGATGATTTATTCCTTGTCATCTGTTTAAAAAGATAACACAATTGCTAGTATTATTTTGGTATATGGAATTTTTAAATCATCTATGGAGGCACAGGTAATGATTCAATCAGTGATCTTACTAGTTTTCTAATTTGACACCAAGAAGAGGAAGGGAAATCTGTGAAATAATAAACAGGAAAAAAATAAAAAGGGGAATTTACAGAGAAAAATTTTAAATACATCAATTAAGAAGAAAGACAAAATGAACATGAATAAATAAATACACTATACCAGGAAAAAGTGATATTTGAAGCCAGAGGGGGTAATATTTATTGACCGTATGCATGAAGCATTATTCTAGGTCCTGAAATATATTCATTAGGTCTTAATTTTTGATCCCCTTAACTTATTTCACTTTACTTTTATTAGTACTGATAATACGTATTAAAACTGTGAAAAATGAAGGAAACATAACTGGGACTGAGTATGTTTCCTGGAGACTCGTAGAACTATGACAGAGACAATGCCAGAAAAGTACGATCAGATGTTAACCTTTGGGCTCCCTGGGTTTTCTAACTTTGGCCTCCAAATGAAGTGATTGCAGGAATTGTAACATATAAGCTGAACAATTAACATAGTCATTTCCTTGCTGGGCATTTAGACCATAAAACTCATGACATTTTTAGTTTTGGGCTCAATGACATTCTTCCTAATTAGAATTATCTTTTAAATTATTTCTCACATTCATGTAACTTCTGTGATTTTGTACACTTTTGATTGAGGGGAAAATAGGCACACATTTCAGAAAGTCAAAAATTTCAGGGTGAAAATACTCTAGTGTAATTTTGAGTTAATTCTGGATGTTCAAGGTCTTAGTTGAAAGAGTATATGTTTTCAAGGACTTCTGCAGTCCTCCTCTTTGCCTGTAGAGTTAGGCTGCAATACCCTGACTCTCAAAGCTCTGACTTCATTATGAGGAAAACCCTTTTAGAGGGCATCTTCTCAATTCTAATAAGAAATTTTAAGGGAGGTATAGAATTAAAATGAGAAGCAAATCTATTAATTATTTCTCTATGTGGGACCTGGAAATTACTTCATTATATTTGTTCCTCATCACTTTGTGTACTCTTGGGCTCTTTAGAAAAGAAATGTTAAATGAGAAGTAAAAGGGGTGAGCCTTTATTTTCTCAGTGTTAGAATTTCAATTTAAGTATTTCAGGGTAGAGAGCCCTTCCTAACCCTGGGACCTGTATCCAGTCTGTCACTGAGGCCCTCTTCCTAGGACTGCAGTTGGAAGATTCATAAGCTATGGTGTATCATAGTCCTGCTGGGAAAACAAAGGTGAGGGGAAAAGAATTGGGCTATAATGCTGACTTTGGCTGGTTGTCTCACTTTGGATACTTAATGTCAAAGACTTCACTTTTAAAATTAGAGGATTAGAAACAATTATTTCTAAATTCTTTAATTCTAAAATTTATATTTCCATATTATTATAGACCCCTATTGTTAGGGTTTCAGTGATAATTTAACAATTTGTTCACCTGGTCCAACACTTTCTTTGAAATTGACCCAGTGGATGGGTAATGAGAGATGTAGCTTGGAATCATGAACATAGAGGTAATTACTTAAACTATGGGATTGAATGAGCTCCTTAAAGTATGAAAGGTGCGGAATGACTTCCAAAGAACCACCAAAGTCAAATTAATAGAACTCTATCTTGCACATTGTTAATCACAATTTTTAAATTATGATCTTTGCTTCTTTTCACAAAGATCTTGAGACAATATCCAATTAAAAAAATTAAAACCTATAGTGAAATAATAAACTATAAATAGAAATAGAAGATTAGTTCCAGGGACAAGGAGAACATAAATATGCTAGTTATAAGATGAGTGTTGTTACTGAGCATCATATTTTGTTAGAGCTTTCCAGTAGCTAGAGGAAATAAATGGAAGCATATTCAATTATAAGGTTCTCATTAATGGATAGGAGGAAGCATACCAGTCCCTCAGGGGAAATAACACATTATGATAAACACATTAAATAGTTGTGTTCTCCAGACAAAATCCTGTGGAACTATTCTCATTATTTACATTGAATTCTAGATGAGCCGATTTTTTTTTTTTTATGGCATACTGATAGGTTTATCGATCAATTGGACATCATGCAAAACCTTGCTTCCCAGATAACCAAGTAGTTATTTGGCTAGCCCAGTTAGTTCAAGGTCTCCTGTCTTGAACATAGGAATAATAAAGCTAAACTAACTGGCTATAATTACTAAAAGTGTTCTCTTTTTTTTACTTTTTATTTTTTATTGTGCTAAAATATGCATAATATGAAATTTATCATTTTACCATTTTTAAGTGTACAACTCAGTGGCATTATGTACACTCATAACATTGTATAACCAACCATCACCACTATCTATTTGCAGAACTTTTTCATCATCCAAAACAAACTCTGTACCTACCCATCAAACAATAACTTATTCTCCCTTTTCCCATTCTACATCCTGTCTCTATGAATTTCTACATCCCGTCTCTACAAATTTTCCTATCCTACATACCCTGTCTAAATGGAATCTTGCAATATTTGTCCTTTTGTATCTGGTTTATTTCACATAGCATAATTTTCCAAGATGCATCCATGTTGTAGCATGTATCAGAATTTCATTTCTTTTTATGGCTGAATAATATTCTGTGGTATCCCTTTTTTAAAAAATATAATTTTGCTTTTCAGTCTTATGTTTTTTTCCCTGTTCTTTGAGTAGTCAAAACAGTAACAAAAGATTTAAAAATGACATCTGCCAATCTCTTACGTACCCCCACAAGGCAAATCATTGTCTCAATGACTTTGTTTAACCTCAGGGTTTTAACTTCAATATTATTTCCTTATAATATGACTTTAAAAGATAACACTGTTTCTCTACTCAAAACACTTTTGACCCTAAATGTGTGGGTTTTTCATACCAAACAGTTCTCTAGTTCTCTGTAGACACCAATTGGGTGTCCTATAATTTAATTCAATTGACACTAACTGTCTAGAGTTAGCGCAGAGCACACAGGTTAAGGGCTCAGTTCCATGATAATTCCTCCCACTTCAGATGCCAATTGCAAGTAGCGAGTCCCCAGGTTACCCACACTTATGTCTGACTTGGCTGCATATTGAGGTTTCTCATGACCCTCTCTTCAGATTTGATAATTTGCTATCATGGCTTACAGAATTTAGGGAAAACACTTTACTTACTACTATTGGTTTATTATAAAGGTTATTACAAAAGATACAAATGAACAGTCAGATGAAGAGATTTGTCAGGTGAGATCCAGAAGGGTTCCAAGTGCAGGAGCCTCTGTCCCTGCATGTGGATGTATTTACCAACTGGCAGCCCTCCAATCCCCATTATTTAGGGTTTTTATGGAAGTTCCATTATGTTGGCATGATTGATTAAATAATTGACTGCTAGTGATTAACTTAATCTCAAGCCTTTCTCCTACCTTCAAAGGGAGGATAGGGGCTAAAAGTTCTAACCCTCTTATCCTGTTGTTGGTCCCTCCTACAAACAACCCTCATCCAGAAGCTATCCAATGCTTTGAGTAACCAGTCTTCTCATTAACATAAACTTAGATAAGGTTGAAATGGGCTTATTATGAATCACAAAAGATGCCTCTCTCACCCCAAACAGAAAATTAAAGGGTTTTAGGAACTCTTTCCCAAGAAACAGGGAGGAAGACCAAATACATGTTTCTTGTTATACCACAATATTACAGATTTGGAAGTTCTGTTGCAAGCAAGTCTCCCAATGGTTTCTTATGGGAAAATGTGTTAATGCTATTTTGTTTGTTTGTTTATTTTTTAAAAATCCAAACTCTCTAGATCTTGGTATCAAAGGTGCTTCTTGTGACATTTTTCTTAGTACTCCTCTTTGATAAATAGAATTATCAAATATTTTCATGCTGCCCTTTGTATAGTTTGTAAGCATTGCAAGTTGTATTTCTTTTCCCCTTGATCTGAACAGCTACCTGCTTCCTGAGAATGTCCAGTACATTTGGATGTTAAAAGCTTCTCATTTCTAGAGTCTAAGAAGAAATTCCATAAAGTACAAAGAACATGTAGGCTCAACATTTGTAAATAATTGACTAGAATTTAAGCAACATGGCCTCTACTTGGCATAAAAATAAATAAATAGCTCTGTAACTATGCCTCCCTTTTATTTGAATCCTTTAAAAATAATACATAGGGACCAATAATAATGTCCTAATCAAGTTGCAACTATAAAATGCATGTTAAATCCTAATTCAAAAATTAAATATTACTTAGGAAATATTTTTCTTACTAGATATATAGTACTCATATTTTATAGCACACTAACATACTAATAGGATGTATATTTTCACTGGGATCTTCTTAAAAGTAAAATATTTAAAGAATAAGCTTAATAAAATTAATCTTGTTATTGTTCTAAATATGGACTTGGTAGTATAGTCTTTTACATGTATATTTGAGCCAAGTCTTCTTTAACATGAACACTTCCAATACGTAGAGCAAACATCAAGAAACTTCTTGAAGCATTTTCTCATACAACTTTTACTTCAATATTTTTTGTTAATAATTATGAAGTGCTAGATAAAAAACTAAATACAAATGTATTCTAATTTTGAAGCAAACTTACGAAAGAAATATTAGTCCAATACATGCAAATGCATTAATTAAATGCACTTAAATCATTTAACTTCTTGGATTTTTCTTGGATTCTTTAATTTACAGTGTTACTACTTAATAACTTATATGTAATCTATATATCTGACTGATATATATGATGCACATCAATTACATTATGGACATGAACTTAATATTCAGCTTGCTATTACCACTGTTAAGGAAACTCAGTTACTTTTTCTCATTTTACATGCCTTCATTTCATATTCAAATTAAAACTTCAAAGTAATCAAAAATATGCTTTAAAAATCTTATATTGTTTCCAGTTTAATTCTGATATTACACCTTACTAATAAACCTTTAGGTAATGATCAGTTTAAATTCAGTTTAATTTCATTTTAATTCAGTGATATTTCTAAATTGGATAATTAATATCTGACATTATTCTTAGTGCCCGACACCTGCTCAAATGTCCTTTTCCATGAGGAAAGTTTTCCATTGAGCCAACATAAATAAAATCTGGAAGCTAGAGAAAATAGCTACCTTGAAGAAATTTGGCACAGAAGAACCCAGCGAATACTTTAAATACTTTCTTATTTTATTCCATGAGTTCTTATATACTACACCTTTAAAAGTTTTTCTTCCTGCTCACCTTATTTACCCTAGGTGCCAGTCTCATAGGCTCAATTGTAATGGACAATGTGAAACTACACTGACAATTCTGTATAGCAGATTCTAAGCTTCAGTTGCCATTTGGGTTTACCAAATTTAAATAGCTATCTTTACATGTAGCTAAGTGATTTTTTTTCAACTTTATTGAGATATCATGGACACACAACATTGTGTATATAACATTAAGATGTATAAAGTAGTTTTTTTTAAAGTACATTTGACATCCAGGAAAAGAACTTAAAATATACAGGATGGATTAATAACTAAATATGGTTTGCTAGGTTATTAACATAAGCATAATGATATACCCAACAAAATATATTGTTTCTAATGAATATTTACAATTTCTCTTCATTAGGAAATTATAATACCCTTTAATCTAGACGGCTACACGTCTATCCTACAGGTTCCTTTTTTCATTTTACTTCTCTTCATTGTCCTTGTTAACTGCCCTTTAATCTATACTAGAATGATGTTTCCTTGAGTCATGCCTGCACATGCTTCAAGTATTTTTGAGATCACTTGCTCTCCTCCAATATAATTCACTACAAAATTCCATATCTAGTACTTAATGCCCAAGAACAGTGTTTCCGTTCTGCACATTCTCTGATCAGCCTCTCAAACTCCAGAGTGCACTCGATAATTTTACATCCTTTGGATTTTTGAAGTTAAGATGCAGCTTCAAATTTAGGAACAACCTAGAATAGGCAACTGTATGATACAGAAATTGTGAATTCAAATCAATCTTTCTCTTTTAAACTATTAAGCATCCTCTGTTGATTGGAGGGCCTTAGAGATTTGACTTTTAGCTATTTCATGTCTATGATTATACATTGTATGGGTATTAAAATCATATAATAATCTTAAGAAGTTTCCCAGGTAAGGCTTAACTTTAGTTTGTCACTTCCCAGTCTTGCCCTCTGATTGAGTCAGGCTTGTACAAATTTTTAGATAGACAGCCCATGAAAAATACAAATTTAAATCAAATGAAATTCACTGTCTTCACATGCATTAGGGTGTTTGTTGGCATACAGTCAATGTTATCTAATCAAAGTAGTAGTGATGGTGGAAAACAGGTGTAACAATTTAATTAAATAGGTAATAATTAGAAATTTAACCTAAAATTAGTGATGTTACTCTTGACTGTGCTCGCTTTTAAACAACGAGCATACTCAAAGCTATAATCTTTGGAACTGACAATCCCATTTTAGTATTTTCTGGTTGCACTTTGTAAGAGCGATTAAATTTTGAACTTCCTTCACCACTAATGGAATCTACGCATATAAATGTTAAAATTATATGCAATATAAAAGTACAGTAATTTGCTTTTATTTTTCTTCTTTATTATCTTACTTAATTGAGACTTCCCATATAAACCAAAAATCTGAACTCCCTTAGCTCTTAATGAATGATATAGGAAAGTATAATTTCTCTCTGAATGTTAGCTTGATTAGAAAATGTCACCCCCAACCTACACAGCCTTGCTAATCAGAAGTCTTCGGAGAGACTCAGAGTTAAACAGGCTACCTAGCCCTTTCTTAGTTTCAAATACAGTTTTTGTCAGATATTAAGTTTAGTGTATCTGAGGAAAGACATGCCAACATGGTTGAGAGCATATATAGCCGTGTCTCCAGTAATTGGATAGTGTGCTGAATTTCACCTTAAGCTGTTTTGAATTAATGCAAGACATCAGCCTCTGGCTTTAGGTGGTTTAATTATCAGAATTGTCACATTTTAGTTATCAGCCCAAAGGGTGCATGCTAGGGTTGATTGTGAACATGTGGTACCACCTGATACAGGTTACCCGATGGCCAGATATGGGTCACTTCAGGGAGAGACTTAATTTAAAGGAACACTCTCCTGATTTAGAAATATTTATGAATAGGAATCAGATTTTCAAAGAAAAAAAGAAAAATTGCTTAAATACAAAGCTGTTCAGTGGGAATAAGAAAAAAAATCAGTTACAATCTCTGTTTCTTAAACACAGGACTATGTTGGCACTAAGAGGTTTGTAAATGTCAATAGCCATGGTGGGTTTTTTTTTTTTTTTTTTACATTTTTGTATTTAAGATCATTAAATTGCAGCCATTTATTGTAAGGTTAGACTAACCTATGTCCCATTCTATCATTAGAATAAAGTCTATTTTTATAAGAAGTCTGTTATAAAACAAGTAAAATATAGCCCTGCCCATTATTCTTACTTAAAGGAAGCTGAACCATTCATCTGAAAAATCTTTGGTGTCTGAAGAGTCTGTGCCATTTTCAGTTCTATGTGTTTAACTGCACTTTTACTGAAATTATGTAGCAGGACTGTTCGAATATAAAGCATAGTATCCCAATGACCATTACAATTCTCTGAATTTCATTGTTTTCCTGGATGCTATCACTTTCCTGAATCATCACTAGAAAAGAATGAAACTAATTCTTCTGAATCACTGCACTCATAGCCCAGTTCAGTTCTAATAGTATTGACTACAATCTAAGCATTTTGCTTCACTCAACACAGTTCTTAAAGGGTTTTCCCTTTTGAAGGCACACTCTCTGTGGGTGGTCAATACCCTTATGAAATTGTCAGACTTGAAAGTAAGATGGATTGTTACTGGAACATTAAGTAGGACAGAAAGCAGATGAAATTTAAATACAAAGTTGCAGCTGTCCATAAGCTCGAAAACTTAAATTAGTTCAGCTGAACAGCTAAATTCCAGTAAGAAACAAACTGAGAAATGAGTTAGTAACTCATTCTCTAATAGAAGGAAAAATCATCTAAAATATAAACTGAAACCTTGGCATCTTACGAGATTAACATTTGTGCTAAATGCTCCCTCCCCAATCAACCATTTCATCTAATTTTTACAACCCCTATGGAACAAATAAGAAATCTGAAATCTAGATGGCCTTGCCTTGTACTCAGCACCCTCCATCTCTGCAGCTTTCAACATAATGGCCCTTTCCTTCCTGGCAAGCTCTTCCTTGGCTTCCCTTAGCATTTCTAATACCTTCTTAGTTTCTCTTTATTTCCTTTTTGCTTCTCTTTCTACTAGTTTCCTTTTATAAAATTCCCAAAGTGTCCATTCTCACTCTCTGCTTTGCCTTATCCAATTCCTTAGATTGCTCATCTAGTCTTGCCATCTCAGTGGCCACCTATGTGCTCAATATTGAACCTGCTGTTTCTACTCAAAACTTTACTCTCAATCTGTTTTCAGTTGTTCACAGGACATACTGAATCAGGTGGGCATGTTTTTGAAGTCAAGCTTGACTGTATGTGATAATCAAAAATGAATCCCTGGTCTAACTCCTCATTTCTATTCATGGTTCTTATGTAACCTTGCTTTCCTGAGCAGCATAATTTGAATTCCCTTTGTTGCATCCCTCTCTCATCCTACACCAGAAGTTTATTTCTTCATTCCCATGTCATACTACTACTACTACTCTAATTTGGACCATCATCACTTATTTCTCATTTTTTATAGTTGTCTACCTAGTTTCTGAGTGTCACAACTTTATTTTATTCTGATTATCCAAGTAAATAATACAGTCACTTTTACTATGTATTCTCTTTGTTAACAATCTATATTAGTTTCTTTTTGCATAGAGACAAATTTAAAGCCCTCCATACAGCAGTAAGGGCCTGTGTGAATGAACTCCAATTCATGTTTTCAGTCTCACAATATTAAGCCTAAAGCTTTTTGCCTCTTTTCCACACTCATATCCAGTTTTACTGCCTGACCTGCTCACAATTACCTTTGCTGCTGTTCTTCTCTCCCCTCTCCCTATTAATAATGACTCTACACATCTTGCCTACTCACAAGATTTACCCCCTCTGTGGAGTCTACCTGAACTCACACCAACCTTCAGTGATTTTTCTAAGGTTCTGAATTGCCTCAGAATGACATAGACAGACTGAAACTCTCTATCCATTTTATAGATTGCTTCCAAGTTGTTTTCTAATTTATCATGAACATATAAGTTTCCTCTCTAACAAGATTTAGCATTGCCGAAGAGGAGGAACTGTGAACTGTACCATTTGAAAGCGTGAATTCTACTATTGAATTTAAAAATAACTATTCCTAGTTTCTGAGATGTTTCCCCAATTCAGGTATTTCTAATCCCAGTGTGAGTATCAGAGAAGTAGGTCTTTAATGGCATAATCAGATCCCATGTCAGATAAATGACATTAAGAGTGTTATTAATATAATTCCATATTCCCAGAGATATTCTGGGAGGTTTATATGTATTCTCATTTATTATAAATACATTGAAACATGCTTAAATGAAAATGACTGAATAAAAATGAATTTTAAATGACAAAGATGTTCTATAAATGTAAGAATTAATATCTACGTTATCTACATTCTCATGTAACTCTAAGCAAATATATAAAACTGTGGTCCTACTCATTAAACCATACTCTAAACTCATTTTATGTTTTTCTGCCCACAAAAGTAGCACACCTGTGTGACAGAACTGAACACTATCTCACAATCATACAGCTAATGTATTATAGACATCAAGGTCACATTTGGAACTATATGAAGATAGACATTATTTATCATTCTGTTCATCTGAGAACCTGTCAGGTATTTTGTGGGTTCCAAGTTAGGTATCAGTGAATTCAAAGATTTTTACCTCTGTAATTTTGTCTATATAATGTAAAATGTATTGACATCTATATTTGAGATTTTATGAAGCTACTAATCCCAAATGAAGTGTTCTCAAGAACACAGAAGGAAAACATGTCTGTTTATATTTGAGCCTGTTTTACATTTGATTTGTGTTAGGTTTGATCAATGTTTAATCAGAATAAGAAAGTACAGCTATCGGTTAAATGTTTTACCAACATAAGACAGTCTCATACAATACTTAATCCTCCTGATTTTTCACTAAAAACTTTGAAATAATATTTCCACATGTTTTTAAAATATGTGGTAGAGTACTATACATGGAGCAAAGCATTTTTATTGCTCATGAAAATAGGAACAAACAAACATCAAATGTGTGTTATATTTTATATGTAGGGGGAAAAATAGGCTCATTAATGCTGTATACATTTTTAAGAAATTAAGAAATTGGGTTCCAGCAGATAGTTTTAAACTGAATTTCTAAAATTTTTGCCCAATGAGTTAATTTTACTTCATCAGATGAGGCAATGGCATTACTACCAATTTTAAAGTTCCTGATGATTTAGTAGCATCACCTTTTAAGCTAAGCCCGTGTATGGACCGGTCATCATATTGAGAAGGAGAACATTATACCCTAAATCTACTGAGGGCTGAGGAGACAGACAAAACATTAGGATAGTTCTAATTCTGTCAGATGTACATGCCTTGGAGACCTACCTGTCATTCTCAGACTTCACACAGGGATATTCTCATTTATAAGCTGGGCATGACTGGCTTTACCAAAATAGTTATCCATTATTTGCTGGCAGCTGATAAACCCATCAAAAAGTAACCAATAAGTAAAAACTTATTTGAAGAGTGACATTATCTTACTACTGTCAGAGAGTATGAGCAAAATAGCCATCGGTCTATCGTATTTACAAA